>CP025659.1:46319021-46329771 GCA_003576665.1 Ipomoea trifida
TCGCTAGAAGAGGGAGATAACTAACAAAAGCGAACAGCACGCTGCGATCGGCCTTAACCAAACACGCAAGAAAGCAAGTGAGAATGAGCTCACAACAAGCAAACAACAAACAACCTGCAAACATAAACAAAAGCAAGTAAACGAGTCCTCACCGCGCGGCCTAGAATTCACACATCTTAGAATTCTTAAACATCTTAATTGCTACTGATCAAGTCCTAGAGTCTCAGATTACAACCCTAGGATCTCTAGTTAGACCTCAACACAGGCTCTGATACCAACTGTGACACCCCAACCTCACACAGGCGGAGATAGATAAAACTTAACACAACAGCTGCCTATCTCAACCAACAAACATAACATAGCGGAAGCGAATTTAAAACCTAAGGGCGTCATGCCACATCTAGGTATAAACACAGCCTAGATGCACAGGTTAAACATAAGAACGAACTAAGCTGTCATATATATAAACGAAATAAAATCCTCAAGTCATAATCCACAATCATCAAAAGTACCCAAATCACTACTCAAGAGTATAATATCTCAAAGGCACACAGGCCCAAATACCCAAAGTCTAACATCATAAACTAGTCTAAGCGTCATCATAGATAAGCTCTATCGCGCTCGCGCTCAGACTACTCCATACCTGGAAAACACGCAAAGAACCATTAGCAAAAGAATGCTAAGCAACCACCATTCACACCCGCAAGGAGATATAGATATACATAAGCTTGTAAATAGGTTTACACACCCATATAGAATATAAACACCAACAAACTGTTCAACAGTTCAAACCGATACTCAACAACAATAAGCTGAACGAATCAATAACCAAGACTCAGTCAAACAAAGCCAATATCCAACAACGAAAGCATAATACAATGACGAACCATAACCGAAATACCAACTGAATAACCATCCAAAAGGAACCAATCAACCTCAATGAAAATAACAAGATATCAACTGAATAACACAAAGGACTCACAACAACCAACCAACGAAGAATCCCAACTCCAACCTCCAAACCCTCAAACCAACCACCAAACCAAGTCAATCACATAGTCAGAAGTCAGAATCCAGAAATCTGGTACGCAGGGGTAAAAACCCAATCACAGGGACCATAGTCCAATCACAGGGACCGAAGTCCAATCACAGGGGTAATGAACCCAATCACAGGGGCAAAAGCCCAATCACAGGGACCTAAGTCCAATCACAGGGGTAATTAACCCAATCACAGGGACCGAAGTCCAATCACAGGGGTAATGAACCCAAATATAGTCAATATAATCAATAGTAGCACAGTTAGTTCATCCAACAAGTCCCAACGATACCAACAAACCACCATCACATACTCATACTCCAACACCATCCCAAAACAACCAAACAAAGTGTTCATCTCAACTATGAACACAAACAAACTCCCAGGTAATGAATTCCAAAGAATTAATAGACCAAGAGTACAAAGTGGGAAACTAAGGACATGAATCAATACTCCAAGATATGGTAATAAATACCCAACAAAAGGCATGAATAAATACTCCAAAGACATGGTAAAATATCCAACAAAACAATCCAACAATATTCAGAACAAAGGGGAAACAAACAGACAACAACAACCAACATCGGCCTCTGGAATCCAACTCCCAGAGACCTAGCGGTACACTTCAACGGAGCTCTGACCTCCGCCGCACCCCTCCGCAAGGAGGAGGCGGTCCTTCCCAACGGAGTATTCCCCTTCGCCCAACTCCACCGTGATGGCCTTGCGGAACTCCCCGGCGGATTACATTGTGCCGCCGAGGACCTCCGCAAGGTCAACTTCAAATCCCAGATTCCAGAACACTCCCAGACACGAAATGATCCATTTCCAGAGAGCAAAATCAGACCAAAATACACCAATATTGCATCAAATTAGAGGCCAAAAACATGGAAATCCAAACCATCAATGATCATACAACACTAGGCAAAAGATCAAGATGAAATCCAACAAATAGATCCAACAAAATAGGGCTAAACACAAAGAATTTTCAGGATTTCCAACACCAAGAACATCATATAGATTAGGAGTGTAGAAAATAGATTTTGATGGACATAATGGTTACCTTTAGGAGCTTTTCCCAATCCAATCAAGCCTCAAGCTAGCTCTCTAAGCCCCACCTCCTTCTTGATCATCTTTTACCCAAAGAACCCCAAAAGAACATTATAAGAATATGCAAAAAGACTAACAAAACCACAAAATGCAAGGTAGATTCTTAGCTAGATGCACTTACCCAATCCTAGACAAGCATAAAAGAGCAATCTTGGCTTGAAAACTTGTAGGGAAAAATGAAGATCAATTTTGGAAGGAAATTTAGTGAAAGTGGCGTGTGGAAATTTTGTAGGGAGAAGAAGGAGTGGAAACCTTTAGGGGTTTTTGATCTTCAAAATATATACTAAGAATACATACAATATTTAGGGTGTAAGACATTATTATGAAGTGGGCTTCAGTATACATTATAATGGCTATAGGAATTATATATATATATTCAAGACTAGTAAGTTGGGCTAATGAATTCATCCCTTACAATTAAATATAAGAATTAGAGTAGGGAAGCCCATAAGATGTCTTAAGAATAATATATACATATAATCAAGAAAATTGGGCTTGTAGGAATATTTAATTACAAAGATTGTAAGGATCCAAAATTGAATAAAATCCCTTACAAGAATAAATTCAATTAATTGGGCTCTTGATTAGAATAATTAAATTAGACTCAAGAATATATATATATATATATATATATATATGTATGTATATATATTAAGTTGAAAGAATTAGCCCAATTAAAACAATTAAATTGCCCAAGGAATTAATTAACGATTAAAAAGGCTTGAACGAATTTACGGGGTGTTACACGCTTAGACTAGTTTTATGATGTTTAGACATTGGTTTTGGGCCTGTGTGCCTTTTGAGATATTATTATACTCTTGATTAGTGGTTTGAATATTGTGGATTATGACTTGGGGATTTATTTTACTTTATATATGACAGCTTAGTTCGTTTCTTATGGTTAGCCTGTGCATCTGGGCTGTGTTTTATACCTAGATGTGGCATGACGCCCTTAGGTTTTAATTCGCTTCCGCTATGTTATGTTTGTTGGTTGAGATAGGCAGCTGTTGTGTTAAGTTTTATCTATCTCAGCCTGTGTGAGGTTGGGGTGTCATAGTTGGTATCAGAGCCTGTGTTGAGGTTTAAGTAGAGATCCTAGGGTTGTAATCTGAGACTCTAGGACTTGATCAGTAGAAATTAAGATGTTTAAGAATTCTAAGATGTGTGAATTCTAGGCCGCGCGGTGAGGACTCGTTTACTTGCTTCTGTTTTATGTTTGCAGGTTGTTTGTTGTTTGCTTGCTGTGAGCTCGTTCTCACTTGCTTTCTTGCGTGTTTGGTTAAGGCCGACCGCAGTTCTGTTCGCTTTCTGTTAGTATCCCCCTCTTTTAGCGATCATGGTGCCGCCACGTCGACGCGAGGACTACCCGGAGGTGCCTTACGTTGAACAGCTGATGCAGAATCTCCAGCAGCTGACACAGATTACCCAGCTCCTGGGAAACGCGATGGTTCAGAATAACCAGCGCGGGCAGCCGGACCTTGTTTGGAGGGTGGCGGGGCAGCACCCACCCTTCTTTGCCAGAGAGGAGGATCCTGCGGTCCTTGAGGAGTGGATCCGGGCGTTTGACAAGATCCTAGAGGCGGTAGAGTGCCCACCCGGTCGCCAGGTGGAGATGACGAGCTTTTACCTGAAGGAGGAGGCTGACCTATGGTGGGTCCACGGCGTCCCAGTGATGCGCCAGGAGCCCGACTTCGGGTGTGAGACGTTCAAGGATCGACCGAGAGCTCGCTTCTACCCGGCCCACGTGAAGGCGGCGATGCAGGAGGAGTTCTTACACCTCAAGCAGGGGACGAGGACCGTGCAGGAGTATCATCGACGCTTCCTGGAGTTAGCCCGATTCGCGCCGACGCTAGCCCCGACTGAGGAGACCCGGATTGAGCGGTTCAGCAGGGTGGCGCTAGCCATAGCGGTGGATCTCGCCCTAGCTTTGGGCAGGGATCAGGGGGCGATGGGGCTCGTACACGGCACTTCCACTGCAGGCGATGTGGGAGGGATCACCCGGGGCGCGACTGTGAGGGGCGGCTGGTGGAGTGCTTTAGCTGCGGACTGCGAGGACACCGAGCCTATGAGTGCACAGCCAAGAAAGGAGGTTCATCCCAATCCAGACCGAGTGCGGCTCAGGGAGCCCCAGCAGCGACCCGACCCACCCGAGAGGCTGAGGGTAGCGGAGGTAGCCGGCCGAGTGGAGGCCGAGGGCAGCAGGCCGGGCCACAGCAGAGGAAGATTTTTGTGATGAGCCGTACCCAGGCCGAGGCAAATGGGCTTGAAGAAGGTAATCCTCGAGCTTAATCTTTAATTGCGTGGCTTTTAAGTGCTTTTAGGGTCTTTTCTTTAAGTGTTTATAGCTAGACGAACCGTTAAGTGGCCTTAGGTGACCTCTCGTTAGTTAGAAAGCTTTAAGACGCGTTTCGTTAAAAGGTTTGAAGACCCGATCTCGTGTTAAGTGGTTGGGAAGTTCGTGAAGTCAAGTCAAAGGAGCAAAAAGGAAGAAGAAAGGAAAAGAAGCCTAAGGACCTAGCTAATGCCCACGCCGAGGTTCGAACCCGCGCCAAGCGCCCTATAGAGTAGAGACCGAACCGTTCGACCATGCTGACTCGTTGGTTCTAAATCGAAAGATCCGATTTTTGGCCTTCTGGGGACTCAATAATGTAGCGTTGCGGATGAGAATAACGGAGCAAGACCCTCCGCCGTAGGAGCCCGTGAGTGTGTGCGGAAGGGAGCAGCGGAAAGGAGTCATCCATGAGGTAGCTCCGCCAAGAAGAACGTAGCAGCGTAACGGTGCGAAGCCCTCCGCGAGCGTGGTTCGCACGGCCAAGGGGCACATGCGTCATTACCCATTTTGAGCGAGTTATAACCCTAATCCCCCGTCTTTCTTCTTCGCTTCCTTTTTTCTTCGTAGCAGCCAGAGAGCAAAGGAGCGCTCCAGTCCGCAGTCCCACTCCGTCACCAACGCCCAGACTACACGCAACCGCCACCAAAGTCCGCCGGATTCATCCGTCAACAGCGCCAATTGCGCGAGTTTTTCCGCCAAGGTCCGCAGTTTCGATGACGTCGTTTTCTTCCGCAAGCAACACCGAGTTCAACCCAACAATCACAACAATGGCTAGGAGAAATCAACCCGGTGAAGGGGAAGGCCCGAGCAACATCCGTTATTCCATAATTAATGGTAAAGCTCTTGACCCGCTACACTTTTCACCTGAAATCGTGAATATGTTGAATTATTAGGGTCTGTTGGATTTATTTATGCGAATTGAGAATGTGGTTTATCCCAATTTGGTCAATAAATTTTATCAGAACATGAAAGTTAAGATTGTCAATCAAGTGCCCGTGCTCACTTCGATAGTGAAGGGCGTAAGAATTTCGTTTGACCCGCCCAAGTTGGCTAAGTTGCTCAATCTACCGTTAGGAGGTGTCAGTGAGTATGAGCGTAGTGCTTGGGTTGAAACACCTGATGTGGGCTTCCGAGATTATCTGAGGTATATGCTGGGACAGGTTGAGGGTATTGCTTTAGACACTCGCCCCGATAAGCATAATCTGACGGGTGAGCAGAGGATTCTGACTCTGTTGGTTGGAGAGAGTTTATTGCCCAACCGGAACAACAGCCGGGAGGTTACGGCCATCGAGTGTGCTTTTGCGTACTTTCTGAAGCATCGGGTGAAGTTTGATTTGCCTACTCTGATGATCTTACACGTGGACTTTTGCAAGACAGTCAAGAGGCGCAACCGGCCTTATGGGATGGTTCTGAGTTGGATATTCCAGAAGAGAAGGGTCAATGTGACCGGGGAGTTGGCCAGGCAGCCAGTTCACAGCACGTTCAATGCGCCGAGTCTGCAGTTTTCTGGGCTGTTCTAGGTTGAGGGGAATGAGTATATCACCGCTCACGAGCTGAGTAGGATGCCAGCCGAAGAGAGCAGGGAGCTGATTGAGCGCTATCACATTCCACATAAGAGGTTGCGAGGTTTAGTCGCGCCTCAGCAGGCTGAGCAGGCAGGTGGTGATGAGGAGGATGACGAGTCTGAGGAGGAAGCTGAAGAGGAAGAGCCCGTGGGTGAGGCTGACCGAGAGCATCGTAGGAAAGAGCAGCACAATCCCTTAGCTCCTACGCCACCAGTTGGCCCCGTACTCCGACAGCTACAGGAGATGCAGCGTATGGTTGAGGCGAGGTTCGATTCGCTGGATTTGAGAGTGGACCGCGGCTTTCAGCGCTTAGGCTTCATCGAGGCCAAGTTGGGCATTGAGGTGCCACCGGAGTATCTGCAGCCTTATCAACAGCCTTATCCTTACCCTTACCCTTACCCGCACCACGGTCCAGGCAGTTCTTCTCAGGGAGGCCAACCAGGTTAGTTGATAGCTTTCTCGTTAGTATTAGCTCCGTAGTAGAAACCCTGTAGTCTAGGTGAGTTGTTAGTTTATGTTCTTGCATGCTAGTTTGGGTTGGGTAAGTTATGAGTTTAGTTGCATGTTAGTGCGTTCTTGGGATTAGAATTAGTTGAGCAATCGTTCTCTTTAATCTTTCGTTGAAATCTTCGTTTCCTTTGTATCGTTCTGTTTCAAGTTCCCGTGAGCTTTGAGCTTCGGGGACGAAGCTCCTTTTATGGGGGGTAGAGTGTAACACCCCGTAAATTCGTTCAAGCCTTTTCGATCGTTAATTAATTCCTTGGGCAATTTAATTATTTTAATTGGGCTAATTCTTTCAATTTAGTATATATATGTATATATATATATATATATATATATATATATATATATATATATATATATATATATATATTCTTGGGCCTAATTTAATTATTCTAATCAAGAGCCCAATTAAATGAATTTATTCTTGTAAGGGATTTTATTCAATTTGGATCCTTACAATTCTTGTAATTAAAATATTCCTACATAGCCCAACTTCTTAATATATATTATTATAATGTCTTTAAGACATCTTATGGGCTTCTTTGTTCTAACTATTATATTTAATTGTAAGGGATGAATTCATTAGCCCAACTTGTTAGTCTTGAATATATTTAATTCTTGTAGCTATTATAATATATGTAACTTAAGCCCATTTCATATTAATGTCTTTCACCCTAATACATTATATGTATCTTAGTATATATTTTGAAGATCAAAAACCCCTAAAGGTTTTCACTCCTTCTCCTCCCTACTCATTCATTTCCACGCCATTTCCCATCAATATTCATCCAAAATTGATCTTCATTTTCCCTACAAGTTTTCAAGTCAAGATTGCTCCTTTAAGCTTGTTTAGGATTGGGTAAGTGCATCTAGCTAAGAATCTACCTTACATTTTGTGGTTTTGTTAGTCTTTTTGCATATTCTTATGTATGTTCTTTTGGGGTTCTTTGGGTAAAAGATGATCAACAAGGTGGTGGGGCTTTGTGAGCTTGCTTGAGGCTTGATTGGATTGGAGAAAGCTCTTTAAGGTAACCACTATGTCCATCAAAATCTATTTTCTACACTCCTATTCTATATAATGTTCTTGGTGTTGGAAATCGTGAAAATTCTTGGTGTTTAGCCCTATTTTATTGATGATATTTGTTGGATTTCATCTTGATCTTTTGCCTAGTGTTGTATGATCAATGATGGTTTGGATTTCCCTATTTTTGGCCTCTAATTTGATGAAATGTGGGTGTAATTTGGTCTGATTTTACTCTCTGGAATTGGATTTGTTTGTGTCTGCTTTGGGTTCTGGAAATCTGGGATGGAACTGACCTTGCGGAGGTCCCCAGCGACATAATGTAATCCGCCGGGGAGTTCCGCAAGGCCAGAACGGTGAGGGTGAACGGGAGAGGGTGGTCCGCCGAAGGGGACCGTTCCCTTCGTGCGGAGGTGGCCGGCGGAGGTCTGTGCTCCGCTGGTGGGTTCCACATGGCTCCTGGAATTTGGATTCCAGAGAGCAGTTCTCTGTTGTTGTTGTTTGTTGTTCCTCCTTTGTTTCTGATTATTGTTGGATTGTTTTGCTGGGTATTTTACCATGTTTTTGGAGTATTTATTCATGCCTCTTGTTGGGTATTTATACCATATCTTGGAGTATTGATTCATGTCTTTAGTTTCCCTTTTTGTACTCTTGGTCTATTGATTCCTTGAATTCATTACCTGGGAGTTGGCTTGTGTTCATAGTTGAGATGAAAACTTCGTTTGGTTGTTTTGGGTTGAGGTTGGAGTATGAGTATGAGATGGTGGTTTGTTGGTATCGTTGGAGCTTGTTGGGTGAACTATCTGTGCTACTATTGTTTGTATTTGGGTTCATTACCCCTGTGATTGGGTTCATTACCCCTGATTGGGTTGATTACCCCTGTGATTGGACTTAGGTCCCTATGATTGGGTTCATTACCCCTGTGATTGGGTTCATTACCCCGTGATTGGGTTCATTACCCCTGTGATTGGACTTAGGTCCCTGTGATTGGACTTCGGTCCCTGTGATTGGGTTTTTACCCCTGTGTACCTGGCTTCTGATTGGGGTTGGGTTCGGTATGACGGTTGGTGTGAGGGTCTTGGTGGTTGGTGCTGAGAGTTCCTTCTCGGTTCTTTGGTTTGTGAGTGCTTGTGTAGTCGGTTGATATTTCGTTGTTCTCGGTTTTGGTTGGTTGGTTCTTATGATTGTGTTCAGTTGGTATCTTGCTTATGGTTCGTTGTTGTCTTATGCTTTCTTTGTTGGGTATTGGCTTTGTTTGGATGAGTCTTGGTTTATGATTCGTTCAGCTTATTGTTGTTGAGTATCTGTTTTGAGCTATTGTACAGTTTGTTGGTGTTTATATTCTATATGGGTGTGTAAACCTATTTACAAGCTTATGTATATCTATATCTCCTTGCGGGTGTGAATGGTGGTTGCTTAGCATTCTTTTGCTAATGGTTCTTTGCGTGTTTTCCAGGTATGGAGTAGTCTGAGCGCGAGCGCGTTAGAGCTTATATATGAGGACGCTTAGACTAGTTTTATGATTTTTAGACATTGGTTTTGGGCCTGTGTGCCTTTTGAGATATTATTATACTCTTGATTAGTGGTTTGAATATTGTAGATTATGACTTGGGGATTTAATTTACTTTATATATGACAGCTTAGTTCGTTTCTTATGGTTAGCCTGTGCATCTAGGCTGTGTTTTATACCTAGATGTGGCATGACGCCCTTAGGTTTTAATTCGCTTCCGCTATGTTATGTTTGTTGGTTGAGATAGGCAGCTGTTGTGTTAAGTTTTATCTATCTCAGCCTGTGTGAGGTTGGGGTGTCACACCCTCCACCTGGAATAGTCCAGAAAACTGTAAACTCGGCGCATTGAACGTGCTGTGAACCGGCTGCCTTGCCAATTCCCCAGTGACATTGACCCTCTTCTTCTGGAATATCCAGCTCAGAACCATCCCGTAAGGCCGGTTGCGCCTCTTGACTGTCTTGCAGAAATCCATGTGTAAGATCATCAAACTGGGCAAATCAAACTTCACCCGATGCTTCAGGAAGTACGCAAAAGCACACTCGATGGCCGTAACCTCCCGGCTGTTGTTTCGGTTGGGCAACAAACTTTCCCCAACCAACAAAGTCAAAATCCTCTGCTCACCAGTTTGATTATGCTTATCGGGGCGAGTGTCTAAAGCAATGTCTTCATTCTGCCCCAACATGTACCTCAGGTAATCCCGGAAACCCACATCCTGTGTCTCAACCCAAGCACTGCGCTCATACTCATTGACACCTCCCAACGGTAAATTAAGCAACCTAGCCAACTTGGGTGGGTCAAAAGAAATCCTTACGCCCTTCACTATCGAAGTGAGCACGGGCACTTGGTTAACAGTCTTAACTTTCATGTTCTGATAGAATTGATGAACCAAATTGGGATACACAACATTCTCAATTCGCAAGAATACATCCAACAAACCCTGAAAATTCAGCATATTCACTATTTCGGGCGAAAAGTGTAGCGGGTCAAGAGCTTTACCATCAATTATGGAGTAACGGATGTTGCTCGGGCTTTCCCCTTCACCGGCTTGATTTCTCCTAGCCATTGTTGTTGTTGTTGGGTGTTGAACTCGGTGGTGTTGTGGAAGAAAACAACAACGTCGAAACTGCGAACCTTGGCGGAGAGGCTTGCGTACCGGGCGTAGTCGACGGAAGGCAAAATCGCGGACTGTGGCGGATGAGGTCTGCGGACCTGGGTGCTCTGTTGACGGAAGAAGACCACGGACTTCACTGCTCCTCTACTCTGCCGTTCGTGTGCTGTTGCAGGAGAAGAAAAAGAAGAAGTGGAGAGAGATAGCGGACGGCTTAGGGTTATATTTCGCTGAAGATCGCCAAATGACGCATGTATGTGACACCCCAACCTCACACAGGCTGAGATAGCTAAAACTTAACATAAAAGCTGCCAATCTCAACCAACAAACCAAACATAGTGGAAGCGAATTTAAAACCTAAGGGCGTCATGCCACATCTAGGTATAATCACAGCCTAGATGCACAGGCTAAACACAAGAATAAACTAAACTGTCATCTCATAAAAACTGAAATCATAATCCTCAAGTATAAAATCCATAAAACATCCAAAAGAACCCAAGAAACTAATCAAGAGTATATCATAATATCTCAAGGCACACAGGCCCAAAACTAAAGTCTAAACAAGG
>CP025659.1:46368708-46386375 GCA_003576665.1 Ipomoea trifida
AAAAATGGTCACATGCATGAAGTCTAAGAGCCGTGGAGTTTGGTGGCTGCTTTTATTGGAAATTTAGATTAGCTTTAAGTATTCTTAATATTTGCAGTTCTCTTTATGTTTATTTTACCTCTCTCAACTCCCGTGCATGCTTTCTATTTGCAGCTCTTCTATTTTCTTAATTTTCTATTTAAAAAGACTTTTGTATCCAGAAGCTTCAGTTTTGAATACAATTACATACAAAGCTTCTGAGTTAATTTAGTTCTTGAGAGTTTTTCTCTCTGTCACTTGTTGGCATCGTTTCCTTGGTCCTACATTGGTAGCCAATATCAATTTCTTCTTAATAGTCATACCTATACAAGTTTTTGATTGATAACACCACTATATAATACCCCATTGAAAAAACAATCATGTTCGAAATTCAAGACTGTTGAAATTGAGGGATTGAAATACCTGGCAGGTGTAGAATAACAACCACCCGCCAGTTAGCGGAAGCAAAGTATGTAAGAAAACTAGAGAATAATAGAATATATGAATGTATTATAATGAAAGAGTACAATAGGGTTATTTTCTATGCCTCTATATATACTAAACTACCTACCAAATCTACCATAATAGGAATAGGAAACTAAGTCCACCCTACTAGGAGTTTCCTAATATTCAATAAAGGTTACCTAATATTCAACACTCCCACTCAAGCTGGAACGTTTGAAAGTTCCAAGCTTGAATCAAAACAAACACTCTACCTCGCTCAAAATTACAAATGAAAATTAAAAGCAACTAGAGGATAACAGTGTTGGATGGCTTCGGAGGGACAATGCTATACACAACCCTTGGAAATGCATCAAGGGCGAAGCTTGTCACGAACATCCTTGGGAATGACGACACCAAGGGTAAAGCGAACACCACCACAACAACATAAGCACTCTAGGATGGATGGCTTCAAAAGAGATTGCGCTATGCCTGACCCTTCCTTGGAATGTAGACAAATGCACCAAGAATAGAGCTGAACAGAGTCCTTGGGAATAAAGGTGAACACACCAAGGACGGAGCTGAACATGATCTTGGGAATGAACACACCGAGGATGGAGTTGAACACGAACCTCGGGAATGGAGATGAACACACCAAGGATAGAGTAGGACATGCTAACAAAGCCTTCATCGAACTTCATTGAGAGCGGTAGAGGCGAAAAGGGAGCAAAGAATAGCAAAGGATGCAGTACAGCCCACAGTAATGAAGATAAATCCAAAGCAACGAGATAAAGATCAGATAACCGGGAAAACAAAGTAAAATAGGTAAACTATAACACCATTTGATTATAGATAGTCACACTCCCCCTTACGGCCTTACTTGAAACATGGGAAATAATCAAAGGCTTTTATAGTAGTGCTGAACCTTAACATCCATGGGATAAGGCATACCGGAGATAAAGGAATAGCACGGTTATACCAAAAACACAAACACCATGGAAAGAAGTTTGGCAACAAACCCAAAGAAGCTTTCAAATTTCACCAAAAAGTCGAAAGAAGGCCAAAACAGCAATCTCAAGGGGTGGTTGGAGACGTTGACCGGCGAGGTTGACCGGAGTTGACTGTTGACCAGCATTGACTAGCCGTTGACCGGCGTTGACCGGCGACCAACGAAGTATCTGAAAACACAGTCAAGAGCGCCTCGTTGATACGAAACCAATGGTGGCAGCGGCGTCTTGATCGGAGATCGGAGGAAAGAGATCTGGCCGGAAAACGATGGACTTCCCTGGCGAAGGCGACGACGCTTGGCTGAACAACTAGGGTTTTGTCTAGGGTTTATTTTAGGGTTTAGGCTCTGATACCATGTTGAAATTGAGGGACTGAAAGACCTGATGGGTGGAAAATAACAACCACCCGCCAGTTAGCGAAAGCAAAGTATGTAAGAAAACCAGAGAATAATAGAATATATGAATATATTATAATGAAAGAGTACAATAGGGTTATTTTCTATGCCTCTATATATACTAAACTACCTACCAAATCTACCATAATAGGAATAAGAAACTAAGTCCACCCTACTAGGAGTTTCCTAATATTCAATAAAGGTGACTTAATATTCAACAAAGACACAACAGGCGCAACATACAATCAAAACAAAACAAGAAGCACATAACTTTTTCATCCCCCATTCAATTAAAGACCCCTAAGCAGATTCAATGCTATATTTAAGCAACACCATAGACATGTAAAAATGTTATAACACCCCCATTTACATATAAAAATGCAACATAAAATCCTCCCAACTATGAATGCAAGAACTTATCCAACACCAAAATTTTGATATCACCATACCATAATGACCAAGTAACCACAAAATTAAATATACGGGTTTTGTTATCAAGTTCCATATTCAAGACTCATCAGGCACAACTTACACATACAATACACATAAAGGTAAGAATTTTGAATTCTTGATAAATGAGAACAAGGAAAAGGGCACTGGAGAAAGGTTGCCTCACTTGAAGTTTTTCTAAAAGCTCCTCTTTTGAAGTCGGGAGGTTCTCAAGAAGCTCATTCCCAGAATCAACAAGTTGTCTGATTAACTCTTGCTCAGCAAAATGGGCAGGAGAAGCAGCAGTCCTTTTTGCAGTCTTTCCACACACACAAAAATCAAGAGAACGATAATTAGCAATTTTCTAGTGGAGAGCAAGGCAAAGTTTAAGGCCCTGTTTGGTAAATGGCTGTTAGCTGATTGGGTTGGCTGTTTGGGTTAGAAAGTGTGATTTGTTGATAACATTAGCTGATTATAAAAAGTTGTTTGATAGATTAGCTGTTAGCTGATAGCTGTTTGGTATAATTTCTTTTCTCAAAAAGCTAATTGAAAAGGCTGCTTTGAGTAGGCTTTTGAATTTTAGCATTTTGGAGTTACAAAAAGCTTATTAACCAAACAACTAATAGTGGTCAAATAAGCCAAAATTGGCTGATAGGCTGATTATTTACCAAACAGGGCCATGATTTGTTGATAACATTGGCTGATTGTAGAAAGTTGTTTGATTAATTAGCTGTTAGCTATAGCGGTTTGGTATAATTTCTTTTCTCAAAAAGCTAGCTAATTGAAAAGGCTGCTTTGAGTAGCCTTTTGAATTTTAGCATTTTGGAGTTACAAAAAGCTTATTATTTACCAATTAATAGTGGTCAAATAAGCCAAAATTGGCTGATAGGCTGATTATTTACCAAAGAGGACCTAAGACTTTTCTTGAGAAGTGTTATTAAGAAAGAGAGAGAAAGAGCAATAGAGGTGACACTCCAGACTAGTTAATAAAGAAAAAGATTGTGTTGCAAAATAGGGGTTACATGAAAAATGGAAAGCATGCAGAAGAGGTGCAGCACATTTAGCATCAAACCTTAATCAGCATTGCTTACTCCAGCCATTACAAAAGATTTGGCCAGACACCTTGGCCAAATATGAGGATGGAATAACTTCTTTAGGACATTCACTGCTTGATAAAAGCTCTTTCGAGTTATCATTGACCAGCAACTTTGGTAGTGCCAATATCTCTAGGGAAAGAAGAATTTGGTGTAAGCTCCTTGTTATCCTGTCACAAGAAAAGAGTGAGAGAGAGAGAGAAAAAAAAAAAAGAAAAAGAAAAAAAAAAGAGTTGCATGAGTTGCACAGTAACTGCACACACTTAAGGGATCACATTTTAAGACTTAAACTGCCAAATATAAATACAAATATTTCACACAAGATTTTGACATTGTAGCTCTAGCAATGGAATGATCTACCCGGTTAGTTGATCGTCTAACATGAGACATGATACTAACAAGCCTTTATATGAAACATCAGTCAACTGCAGATTAATGGATTGTTCAAGAACCTGGCAATCCGTCTCCACATGCGGGTACCCCATCTACCCAGGCCAAGAGAGCGCCTTTATGCATGCAAAGGTTTCACCAAACCTCCACCTTTAATTGCCACAAAATCCTCGTGATCATCCCTAATCACAATGCCAAAGTTCACTTTAATGGCTGCATATATCAAGGATGCATTTCACCAAGCCTTGCACTGGCTTCTCCCAAGCAGAATTGCTGCGTTTCTGTCACCCTACAAGAGCCAGTTGAGATGTATCCATTGCCAATCTACATTCCTCACAACAAGACACTGCCAACCCAAAAACATATAAACATCTTTCCATACCATAACGACCAAGTAACAATGAAATTAACATACGGGTTTTGGTATCAAGTTCCAAATTCAAGACACATTAGGGACAACTTACACATATAAAAATACACTTAAAAAGTAGAATTTTGAATTCGTGATAAATGAGAACAAGGAAAAGGTTAAATTAAGGATTTCGTTATATTGGGACCTAGTAACTAGAAAAAAATTACTCGGTATAATTTTGTGAGAAAAAGTTAATGAGAATAAATTAGGAATTCAAAATACATTTTTTTTTGTGAGTACTACTCATTCCCAATCTAATAAAGCACAAAGAGTCAACAATTATTTCCACTGAGGCTTGAACCCACCCTCCATGTGAGAGTGTAAACCGGGTGTCACTAGAGCACAAGGTCTTTGACCAAAATACATTATTTAATAGTGAAGAATAAAATTATTGCAAATGAAAAGTAAAAAAGTGATATAAAAATTAGAATATTCTTGTGTAATAATAATAATAATAATAATAATAATAATAATAATAATAATAATAATAATAATAATAATAATAATAATAATAATCAAGGGTAATTTTGTCATTTTCATATTTTTTTCCTTTTCACCTTTTGCTAAATTGACAATTTGAGTTAATTCCAGCAATGGTCCTCTGACTATGTTGATTTTTCAAAATTAATCCACGACTTTTAATTTGGACAATTTAGGTCCCTTGACTTTCAAATTCTTTCCAATGTTGGTCCTTTCGTCAAATTTTGGTTAAGTTGAGGTCAAATGAAGGGGTAAAATTGTTCGTTCACATGTTTAGTGTATTATTACTCGTATTTCTCCTGTCCTATACGTTGTATATATGAATATAATCTCAGTGAAAGTTTAATCGAAGCCATATAATCTCAGTCGAAGAGTAATCTCAGTCGAAGTCGAAGTCTCTTCGACTGAGATTATATTCATATATATATATATATATATATATATATATATATATATATATATATATATATATATATATATATATATATATATATAGCGTATATGACATGAGAAATACGAGCAATAATACACTATACAAGTGAACGGACAATTCTACCCCTTCATTTGACCTCAACTTAACCAAAATTTGACGAAAGGACCAACATTGAAAAAAATTTGAAAGTCAAGGGATTTAAATTGTCCAAATTAAAAGTTGGGGACTAATTTTAGAAAATCAACATAGTCAGAGGACCATTGCTGGAATTAACTCTTTTTGGGAGGGGGGTGGAGTAGTTTTGATGAGTGTTGAATTTCATTGTAAAAGAATTTCAATTACACATAACCAAACTCCTTAAACCATAATCAAAAGAAAATTATTATGTAGACAACCAAATCTACTCTCAAATTCTAAACTCACCGTCAAATTATTTTATGTAGATATTTTCTTGAGATCCACACGATGAACATACCTATCATTGTCCCCTTAGAGAGTAAAAGCGAGGGAGTAGAATTTAAGAATAAATGTAGTAGAACCAGTGTTGCAAAAATCGCGCCTAGGCGCTAGGCGGCGCCCGGCCGCGTCGAGGAAGGCCGAAATCGGCCTCCTCCATGGCCGGGCGCCTAGGCCAGCCGGCTGGTTTTTTTTTTTAATTAAAAAAATTATAATTCTAAAACATTTAAACTATTAATGTCATAATGTATTAACTAATACTCTAATAGTCTAATAATAAGTAATAATTAATAAGTAATAACTTAATAAAATAATAAGTAATAACTAAATTAAACAGTTTTCAAAAAAAAACTAAATTAAACTAATAAGTAATATACTAATAATTAATAAATAATAACTAATAACTTAATAAGTATTAAATATTTAACTATTAAAGTATAAAGACTTACAATATTAAAAACTTTACAATTATTAACACTTAAAATATTTTTTAAAAATTTAAAAAAAAAAAAAAAAACCTAGGCGCCCACGCCTACGCGGCCTAGGCGCTAGGCGCCCCCCAGGCGCCTAGAGGGTGCCTAGCGATTTTTGCAACCTTGAGTAGAACTCAAAGTTACAATTAAACAAATCAACGTTTTTATTTGGTGCATCAAAACTATATAAAAAAAAAAAAGGATACTAACCTGTAATAATATGTTACTAGGATTTCGACAATTTCCAAGAAAAAATATCAACCAGCGACCAACGAATAGTTGCTAATCGCCTTCTTTAAAGAAGACAACCAACATGTCGCCTTCTCCAACAAAAAAGGTGACCACTGATCACCTTCTACGCCGAAGAAGGCGACCAATGACCGCTTTTTCCATTGGGGGAAGACGACTAGCTAGTTGGTCGCCTTCTCTAGCATCGAAGGCAACCGATGACTGTTCATTGGTAGTTGGTTTTTTCTCCCGAAGTTGTTGGAACCTTAACGATATGTTATTACTGGTTATTATCCGTTTTTTTTTTTGCGCTTCAATGAACTAAATTGACATGCTGGTGTTCTTAAATGCAACTTTAAAAGTTTGGGGGTCTTACTGACTTCTCTCAGAAGGTTTGGGAGTGTATTTGACCATTTTCAATTCCCTGATTTTTATTAATCTTCTCGAATTAAAGAATTTATTTATTTTTATAAATTATTGGTGAATTGACTAACCCTATATTGAGCTAATAAGAAATTTATGCATTTAATATTTTTTTTAAAAAAATGGATAAGGATCAAATAGACCCTCAAACTATACTGAATTGTGCAATTAGACCTTTGAACTTCAAAAAGCTCCAATTAGGCCCTCAAACTTGTTATTTTGGACCAAATAAACCCTTTAACCTATTTGTGATATGTAATTGCAGGTCAACTAGAATTCTGGCCAACTCCGGCGAACCTCCAACGAACATCTGACCAAATTTTGACGAACAAGTCAAACCATCAACGACCGGTCGCCGATCGCGTCCGGCCGGAGAAGGTGGGCCTTTTCCGGCAAGTCGTGCAGAAGGCGACCAACTTAGTCGCCATCTCCAGACTCCAGTCGACAGGAGATGGCGACGAACTTGGGCAGGCCTTTTCCGACCACGGAGAAGGCGACCATCCTTCTCCGACCAAAAGTCGTCGGTCGTTGATGGTTTGACTTGATCGCCGATCGTTGATGGTTTGACTTGATCGCCAGAATTTGATCAGATGTTTGCCGGAGTTGGCTGAAATTCTAGTTGACCTGCAATTACAGGTAACAAATAGGTTAGAGCCTTGGAGGGCTTGTTTGCTATAAAATAACAAGTTTAAGTGGCTAATTGCATAATTCAATATAGCTTGAGGGTCTATTTGACCCTTATCCCAAAAAAAAAAAAAAAGATGACATGTCATTAACTAGCTAATACATAAGCATCCATATCAATGAATTTTTATTAATTTTTTTTTTGGGATTCATTGTGATGCGAAGATGAGAGAAGATGGAGCAAGAAGCAATTTTGATCTCCTGCAAGTTATGGTTTTCTGTGGACCCCAAAAAAAGAGAAGAGAGAGGGAATTGTTCGCAATTCGTGCACGTCTCGTGCACAAAGGCGCTCAGCCAGGTGCATAAGATGTTATATTTTTTTTTTCCTATTTCCATGTCAGAATGGGTTTTTAGTTTTTCAATTTTTCTTTTCCTGTCCTTCTTTTCCTCTCTCTTCTCTATCCTAATTGGATCATAAAAGATCGTGAAAAATCTAAACTACTATGAATATTCTATACTCTTAAATTATACTTCCTCACTTTACTCCCTTATTTGTTAAACACAGATATATTATTTCTATCTACACTTATAATAAGAGTCAATAATGTTAGACCCCTAACTGGAACTAAAAAAATATAATGTTGGTGTAATAGTCTGCTATAACTAAAAAAAATTATAAATCTAAAACATTTAAACTATTAATGTTATAATATATTAACTAATACTCTAGTAGTCTAATAATAAGTAATAATTAATACTACCTCTGTCCCAAAATGGTTGTCTGGTTTGTTTAACGATGCTTGACTGAAGTAATTTTTAATCCAATTTTTCATAATATTAAGTTTAACATTAATATATAAAATTTATATGTTTAGAAACTACATTAAAAGTACTATTAAACACAAAAAATTAAATTTAAAAATAATAAAAAATTACTAAAGAAAATAAGCAAAGAAGAAAGAGTTGGTTTGACCCATGAATAGTAAATATGACAGGTAAAATGTGACAGATGGAGTAAGTAATAACTTAATAAAATAATAAGTAATAACTAAATTAAACTAATAAGTAATATACTAATAATTAATAAATAATAACTAATAACTTAATAAGTATTAAATATTTAACTATTAAAGTATAAAGACTTACAATATTAAAAACTTTACAATTATTAACACTTAAAATATTTTTTAAATTTTTTTTAAATTAAAAAAAAAAAAACCTAGGCGCCTAGCGATTTTTGCAACCTTGAGTAGAACTCAAAGTTACAATTAAACAAATCAACGTTTTTATTTTGTGTATCAAAACTATAAAAAAAAAAATAGGATAGTAACCTGTAATAATATGTTACTAGGATTTCGACAATTTCCATGAAAAAATATCAACCAGCGACCAACGAACAGTTGTCAATCGCCTTCTTTAAAGAAGACAACCAACAAGTCGCCTTCTCCAACAAAAAAGGTGACCACTAATCACCTTCTACGCTGAAAAAGGCGACCAATGACCGCTTTTTCCATTGGGGGAAGACGACTAGCTAGTTGGTCGCCTTCTCTAGCATCGAAGGCAACCGATGACTGTTCGTTGGTAGTTGGCTTTTTCTCCCGAAGTTGTTGGAACCTTAACGATATGTTATTACTAGTTATTATCCGTTTTTTTTTGCGCTTCAATGAACTAAATTGATATGCTGGTGTGCTTAAATGCAACTTTAAAAGTTTGGGGGTCTAACTGACTTCTCTCAGAAGGTTTGGGAGTGTATTTGACCATTTTCAATTCCCTGATTTTTATTAATCTTCTCGAATTAAAGAATTTATTTATTTTTATAAATTATTGGTGAATTGACTAACCCTATATTGAGCTAATAAGAAATTTATGCATTTAATATTTTTTTTTAAAAAAATGGATAAGGATCAAATAGACCCTCAAACTATACTGAATTGTGCAATTAGATCTTTGAACTTCAAAAAGCTCCAATTAGGCCCTCAAACTTGTTATTTTGGACCAAATAAGCCCTTTAACCTATTTGTGATATGTAATTGCAGGTCAACTTGAATTCTGGCCAACTCCGGCGAACCTCCAACGAACATCTGACCAAATTTTGACTAACAAGTCAAACCAACAACGACCGGTCGCCGATCGCGTCCGGCCTGAGAAGGTGGGCCTTTTCCGGCAAGTCGTGCAAAAGGCGACCAACTTAGTCGCCATCTCCAGACTCCAGTCAACATGAGATGGCGACCAACTTGGGCAGGCCTTTTCCGGCCACGGAGAAGGCGACCAGCCTTCTCCGACCAAAAGTCGTCGGTCGTTGATGGTTTGACTTGATCGCCGGAATTTGATCAGATGTTTGCCGGAGTTGGCTGGAATTGTAGTTGACCTGCAATTACAAGTCACAAATAGGTTAGAGCCTTAGAGGGTCTATTTGACCCTTATCCCAAAAAAAAAAAAGATGACATGTCATTAACTAACTAATATATAAGCATCCATATCAATGAATTTTTGTTGATTTTTTTTTTTTGGGATCCATTGTAATGCGAAGATGAGAGAAGATGGAGCAAGAAGCAATTTTGATCTCCTGCAAGTTATGATTTTCTGTGGACCCCAAGAAAAGAGAAGAGAGAGGGAATTGTTCGCAATTCGTGCATGTCTCGCGCACAAAGGCGCTCAGCCAGGAGCATAAGATGTTATATATATATTTTTCCTATTTCCATGTCAGAATGGGTTTTTAGTTTTTCAATTTTTCTTTTCCTGTCCTTCTTTTCCTCTCTCTTCTCTATCCTAATTGGATCATAAAAGATCGTGAAAAATCTAAACTACTATGAATATTCTATACTCTTAAATTATACTTCCTCACTTTACTCCCTTATTTGTTAAACACAGATATATTATTTCTATCTACACTTATAATAAGAGTCAATAATGTTAGACCCCTAACTGGAACTAAAAAAAATATAATGTTGGTGTAATAGTCTGCTATAACATAGTGTACTTTGTGTTCTTCTTATTGTGCAACCTTCAATTAAATTCCTAATATATCCTAATCATTTATAATTTTACCAAATTATTTCCGTTAAGTATAACAGAAGTTTAACATTAAATTCTTTAGGCAATTTGTTTCTTTATTGCAGTTTTCAAACAAATTGGCAATATTCTATAATACAATTCTGTATAGATTCATTACTTAAAATTAGAATATTGAAGTCTTAATAGGATTTGTTATAATCCAATTTTGTATAGATTCCTAACTAAATCATTATTCTACCCAAAATAATAGTATATAAACCCCTCCCCTTCTCACTGGTATTCACCCAAAACTAAACCTAACATATTCTGCAAAAAAAAAAAAAAATAATTCTATTATTCTATATTTTGACATTGTATAGGTATGATTGTCAAAATATTATCATGCTAATTCTATTATTTGTATTTGTACTCATAATTATTATAGTTTTTTTTTTTTTAAAAAATCAATGATGGTATACTTATTAATTAGTATGCTTCAATATCGTTATGTAAATATATCTATTGTATAATCTGTTCATCTATACTTGTATCCTTGTATGTACGTAATGTTGTGGTTCTCATATCGTTGTAAATATATCTATTGAATAATCTGTTCATTTATACTTGTATCTTTGCATGTTCATGTCATTAAGAAAAACGAACCAAAAAACGCTATTGGAACGCCTGAGACTAAGAAAAAGTATATGCTCATCGTCCTTGAGGATGAAAGTATAAGTAAATAGTAAAAATTTTATTATTATTATTATTATTATTATTATTATTATTTTATTTTTATCATTATTAGTATTATTATTATTATGAAGATGCTCTCATTCACCACCAACATCATTGTAAATGCTATATCTAAATGCAAGGAACTCGGGTTCAATCAATAGTGTATGATAATGACATTGGAATGTATGATATCACTTTACAAACCAACAAATGGTACATCATCTCAAATGTCATTGTCAAACCTGTCCGGACGAACTATAAAGTACTTGATTACAAATACAATTACACATAGATTTTAAATGATCGGACCTGTGTCCAAACAAGTGACAATGATGACACGCCATTTGCTCCCATGTAAGTGGTTTATTTGTTTCTACTTACTTTAGTTGTAATTTAGCTATTTACAATTTCGTTATGCTTTATTAAAATATATAAGCATCGAGACTATTTCTTTAATTTTTATTAATTTAGCATTTTTTCTCTCATTATTATATTACTATTTTAACCAATTAAGCAACACTAATTTAAAAATACGCATTGGACATTGGTTTAATCGCGCAACGCGCGTTTGATAACTAGTTTATCTTATGGGTTCCAAAAAAGTGTTGATATAAAAAATTTAAAAGTGAGTCCACATAATATTTTTCAATGCATAATAATGGTAATTATAATCTCTAACATGATACTTTTGTTAATAAGAAAATATATTATGTATAGGATTTTCTATAATACATTTGCATATAGTATTTTTTTTTCCCACAAAGGTAAATAATAGGGGGATTTCAAATAATTCTAGTTTTTTTTTTCTTCTTCTTTTAAGTATTTCAATAAGAAATTCTACAAATCAGTTTGGTTGGCGTGAGTGCCGTGCACTCTTGTCCTTTAAGAGAGGCCGGAATTCAAACTCGCCAATAATGTATGGAAAAATGAATCTAGCCAGCATCCTACAGTTAGGTCTGTTCAGGACACCTTGTGGCCTAACCAAAAAAATATATTACTATAAATTATTTTTATTTATAATAATAAATTGAATTTTTTACTATTCCGTATTATAAAATCTTTCGTCAATTGATATCACAAAAAATTAAATACATTGTAAAAACACTCATGATATCACGCTTTTGTTTTTTCCATTTTAAGTAATTATATAACTCCTTATATTTGATCATTACGAATTGACCGGTTTTATATCAAATCGATAAAATGAAATTGTAAAAAGTTAAATCTAAAAGTTTAAATACATTTAATAGTATATTTTTATGTTATATTGACCTGCCATGCACTAAAAAATAACAGTTGTATCATTCTTAAGAATAATTAAGTTACACATATTTAGCAAACTTATTTTATTTTGTGAAATGAAATTTTACATGATATCTTTTTTGTAAATGGAATAGTCATTCTGAATTGAATTATACTGATATTAGAGAAAATTGCCATTTTAGTCTATTGACTATTGGGTCCTCTTAATTGCAGTTCACGACTTTCAAAAGTGTTAATTGTATACCTGACTATTTAATTTCTGTCAATTTTGGACACTCGGCCAAATTGCCGGCCAAAGTCGCCGGAAAATCCTAAAACCCTAAAATAATGAGTGGTCTTTTAGTAATTTCACATGTATGTTCTTCTTCTCCGGTGAATTCATCGTTTCTTCTTCTCCGGCAGACCAAAATGTCTTCTACGAAGAAGATTCAGCTTCCACTAAGGAAACTGTTCACTAAGGAACAATAAGCTCAGTTGTTGCTCTCCTCGTCGGAGGCCAACGAGATTCCGCTAGGTACGTACTGCGTGTGGCGACCGAAGGCTTCGGCGGAGAAGTCGTCATCACCGAAGAACTGTAAGCAGAGCAACTCTACCGGCTGGTCAAAGCTATGGAAGCTTCGAGACCATGGTTGTAGTAGGCGCTAGGCGTAGTCAGGCGGTAGACTAGCGCCTAGCGCCTAAGCAGTCTAGCGGCGCCTAGGCGGTTCTAGGCGGCGACCTATAAAAACAAAAAATTAATTCATGTGTGTGGATGTATGTCATATATTATATTATATATTACATATATATATATATATATATCTCTTACTTCTCTTACTTATATAAATAAATAAATTTAAATACATATAATATAATAAAATTAACATGTCGACTCGCTCGAGTTAACTCGGCTAACTCTGTCGAGTTGGGCGAGTTAACTCGGCCAAATTCGGCCTAGGCGGCCGCCAACTCGGCCTAGTCGGCCGAGTTAGGCGCTAGGCGGCCGGCCACCTAGGCGAACACCTAGAGATCAATTCGCCACGGTCTAGGAGCGCCTAGCGCCTAGGCGGTCTAGGCGGGGATTTTTGCAACAGTGTTCGAGACCTCATCCACCTCAACAACAGCGGGGCAGCAGCTATTCAACAATAATACACAAAAAAAATCACTAATTTTTCAAAACCTACAAAATTTTGCTTTGTCTTAAGCTGTACTTTTCACAAAATTCTTAAAAAGTTTCAAACTTTCCGCATGAATTACGATTATATGTACCAAAACAGAGATATGATTTCTGATTCACCTAAATGCAAGCAAATCAAAGTGACAAACAGTGATTGGAGACACCTGTTATGTTTCTACATAGAAGCAAGTGTGTGTTTAGGTCCGCCGGAGAAGAAGCCATTTTTCGACTATTTATGAAGTTTTTCAGTCGCAAAAGCCATTTTGATCAGTCCGAGAAGAAGAAGAAATGATGAATCCACCGGAGAAGAACATACATGTGAAATTACTAAAGTATCCCTCATTATTTTAGGGTTTAAGATTTCCTGCGAATTTGGCCGGAGTGACCAAATTGACAAAATCGAATAATCAGGGTATGCAATTAACACTTTTGAAAGTCGTGGACTGCAATTAAGAAGACCCCAATAGTCAGTAGACTAAAATGGCAATTTGAGCGCAGTACATAATATAATATATGAATAATAATGCAAAGTTGCACGTTGAGCGCACAGTAGAAGCACACAACCAAGCGGCCCGGAGAAAGGTTGCCTCACTTCAAGTACATTTCCAAATGCATTTTTGAAGCTCATTCCCACCCCCTGCTTTGCTTTGCACACCTTCTTACAGAAAAAAGGGAAATTCACCCAATTAATATCTTTTACATCACTGCTTATTAACATCATCAATCAACACAAACTAACTAAATACTTACTCTCTCTTCAGTATTTAAGCGCAGATCTGTACACTCTAAAACCGGACTTTCTTCTTGGATAGTGATACCTATTTATTAGGGGATATAACTTTCTGCACACCAACAAGTTACACATTTTCATTTCAAGATGAATAGGATCAGACACTGTAGGCTTTGAGATCTCAGCCTCACCCGTACCTGATGAGAAATCTCCCATAGAAACCGAATGTTTTGGAGGACGACCAGTTCTTTTCTTGCTTGCTTTCACTTGGCAGGGAGTTTTATCAGATTTTCGTTCAACACTGATCCAAGTGAGATAATACCCTTCCTCTGGCTTCATCAATGAAGTTGGCCTCCGCACTCTTCTCCTAGTTGGAGTCTGATTGTCATTCTGGTTGGCTCGGTCACCCACCAGCAACTTTGGTAGTGCTTTCTCAGATGACCAACATCTCTAGGACAAGAAGAATTTAGTGCAAGCTCCTTGTTATCCTGCCATAAGAGAAGAGTAAACAAGAAAAAAAAAAAAAAGGGTTGCACAGAAGCTGCACATGCTTATGGAACCATATTTTAAGAATTAAACTGCCAAATATAAATACATTATTTCATGTGAGATTTGGATATTGGAGAAACTCATCAAACTTTCCCTTTGGATTGCCTCCCGCCATTTTAATTGCAGTATTTCAACATAACCATTTATGCCAATACCCAAGGATTTCACAGCTTCGAGGAGATATTGCTGCAGTTCAACATTGCAATTTCTAAAAACTCTCTCCCAGAACGTGAGAAAGATTCAAAGGATTCTGCACCAAAGAGAGAAATTTCAGTTTCAATATATGCTCGGAACATATATAGAGAGTAAACAATATAAAACATTAGAAAAAGGAATTACCTGATTTTCCTTCTTTGTAGTAATTAGGAGGATATTTAGAAGATCCACAGAGATTTTTTCACTGTCCATCGTTGTCATGATTGCCTCTATTTGCCCACTGAAGGGGCTAGGTGATGCGGAACAAGGGACATAAGAAAGTAAAAATGGTCACATGCATGAAGTCTAAGAGCCGTGGAGTTTGGTGGCTGCTTTTATTGGAAATTTGGATTAGCTTTAAGTATTCTTAATATTTGCAGTTCTCTTTATGTTTATTTTACCTTTCTCAACTCCCGTGCATGCTTTCTATTTGCAACTCTTCTATTTTCTTAATTTTCTATTTAAAAAGACTTTTGTATCCAGAAGCTTCGGTTTTGAATACAATTACATACAAAGCTTCTGAGTTAATTTAGTTCTTGAGAGTTTTTCTCTCTGTCACTTGTTGGCATCGTTTCCTTGGTCCTACATTAGGAGCCAATATCAATTTCTTCTTAACAGTCATACCTATACAAGTTTTTGATTGATAACACCACTATATAATACCCCATTGAAAAAACAATCATGTTCGAAATTCAAGACTGTTGAAATCGAGGGATTGAAAGACCTGGCAGGTGTAGAATAACAACCACCCGCCAGTTAGCGGAAGCAAAGTATGTAAGAAAACCAGAAAATAATAGAATATATAAATGTATTATAATGAAAGAGTACAATAGGGTTATTTTCTATGCCTCTATATATACTAAACTACCTACCAAATCTACCATAATAGGAATAGGAAACTAAGTCCACCCTACTAGGAGTTTCCTAATATTCAATAAAGGTTACCTAATATTCAACACTCCCACTCAAGCTGGAAACGTTTGAAAGTTCCAAGCTTGAATCAAAACAAACACTCTACCTCACTCAAAATTACAAATGAAAAATAAAAGCAACTAGAGGATAACAGGTTGGATGGCTTCGGAGGGACAATGCTATACACAACCCTTGGAAATGCATCAAGGGCGAAGCTTGTCACGAACATCCTTGGGAATGACGGCACCAAGGGTAAAGCGAACACCACCACAACAACATAAGCACTCTAGGATGGATGGCTTCAAAAGAGATTGCGCTATGCCTGACCCTTCCTTGGAATGTAGACAAATGCACCAAGAATAGAGCTGAACAGAGTCCTTGGGAATAAAGGTGAACACACCAAGGACGGAGCTGAACATGATCTTGGGAATGAACACACCGAGGATGGAGTTGAACACGAACCTCGGGAATGGAGATGAACACACCAAGGATAGAGTAGGACATGCTAACAAAGCCTTCATCGAACTTCATTGAGAGCGGTAGAGGCGAAAAGGGAGCAAAAAATAGCAAAGGATGCAGCCCACAGTAATGAAGATAAATCCAAAGCAACGAGATAAAGATAACCGGGAAAATAAAGTAAAATAGGTAAACTATAATACCATTTGATTATAGATAGTCACACTCCCCCTTACGGCCTTACTTGAAACATGGGAAATAATCAAAGGCTTTTATAGTAGTGCTGAACCTTAACATCGATGGGATAAGGCATACCGGAGATTAGGGCTGCAAACGAGCCGAGCCGAGCTCGAGCCAGGGGTGGCTCGAGCTCGAGCTCGTTTAGAAAGGTGATGCTCGAGCTCGAGCTCGATTTCGAGCTCGAGAGCAGGCTCGATTTCGAGCTCGAAATCAGGCTCGGCTCGAATTTTCAGTTCACAATTATGCTTGAATTTCACCTGTTTCATCATACAGTTACTGGTTTATCCATACATACATAATAAAAACTTGTAAACATTCCAAAGTCCATATTTAAGCAATCAAAATAAGTTCAACTACACTTAAGCATATGTAAACAACTTCACTGCAATATCAAGTATCAACTACACTTGAGCACTCAAAATAAGTAAGTTCACAAGTCCACTTGAAATCTTCAATATAAACTACAACTCAATAACAACAGTACAACACTCAAAATAAGTTCATAGATCTATTTCAATATCAATTACACGGTAACAACGGTAGTCATCCTTGATTTCAAGATCTGTTGAATTTGAAAAAAGAAAAATAAACATAATATTAGATAAGTGAAGAATGCTAAATACTTGTTTAAAAACAACAAAGAATAACTTACTTTCATGAGTTGGATACTGGAAGAAAAAATTCTTGATATGATTTCTCTTTCTGAAAAAAAAGAAGAAGATAAAAAGAGTGTAAATAACCAAATGCTTTAAAAAGAAAAACATATAATCATCATTTGATATAAAAGTAAACTTACTTTGACTTTGGTAACTCCTTGTATATGTCGAAGCCAATCACCCCCACAAACTAAAGTTTGTACTGTGTCCGGCACCAATGATGCACGATAGGAATCAATAACCCTTGTCCCAGCACTAAAGGTTGCTTCTGAAGCCACAGAGGTAACAGGTATGGGTAAAACATCTGCTGCCATTCTTGACAATATTGGATATTGGATTCTATTCATCTTCCACCAGTCTAAACAAGAAAAGTCGCTAGGGATCTCATTCTTTTTAAGACGTCCTTTTTCTAGCCGGAGATAAAGGAATAGCACGGTTATACCAAAAACACAAACACCATGGAAAGAAGTTTGGCAAC
>CP025659.1:46387375-46398214 GCA_003576665.1 Ipomoea trifida
GGGGGTCAATTTGTGGTTCAAATTTTAGGTTGTATATAAAAATTTTTACTTAGTTTTGTTTGGATGATTCAAGGTTCATAGTTCTTGGGTAATTGCTTTCCTTGCGTGAACTCATGAACACTTCCTTGTTGTTGGTTGGTGATTGTATGGCGGTACTTGTGCACCTTACTTTTGATTGATGATTTGAAGTTAAGCTCATGATTGATTCAGTCCCTTGCAAATAGCCCTGTTTGCCTATTAATAAATGAATAAATTTGATCATGTGTGTTGTGCTTGGCTAGTGAAGGCTTATGTGAGATTCCGGTAACGGTTGTTTTGCTAGAACTTGCCCTATTACTCCCCAGTGTGAAATCCTAGGAAATTGCATAATTTTAAATGATATACGTCATTTTTCTTTAACCCTTAGCCTTGTAGCCTACCCTGTTAATATGTATTCATCCCTAGTTGTCCCCTTTTGAGCCTTTTGTTCATTAAATAAAGTGCTTAGCACTTGTTCCACCTCTATGTTTGCTTTTATATGTTTTACCCTTGTTAATTCACCCCTTTAGCCCTTAGCCAAAAAGAAAAAAATATTTCCCTTCCACCCTTGAGAGAATGTAGCATTTGTTCATAAGTTATAAGAAATTCTTGTTGGAGCCTATCTTTAATTGCATCACTCTACATAACTTTGTTTTAGTGTGGGGGATTTGTCAAATAAATAGAGTGAGTTGTTTGTTTTGAGAAATGTGATTGATTGTAGAATTGAGAAAAAGAAAAAAAATGATGAAGAAAAAGATGTTTGAAAAAGTTTGAAAAGCATGTTTGAAATTCATGAAAAGTGAAAGAAAAAAGAAAAAGTGAATAAAAGCAAAAGTGGCTATTATTTCCTTGATCTATGTCAATCCCCCACCTTTTGAGAGTGTTACCTAGTGTTCTTTATAGAGTGCCCCTTTGTTCTTTATTATAAATTCTCTTCTAGCCTAGTTGGTGAATAGATGTGAAATTATCTCCTTTTGTTTACTTTCAATACCCTTTCTCTGTTTAACCCTTTACCCTTAGCCTCGTTACAAGCCGAATAAAGACCTATTTGATCATTTCATGCATTCCAAAGGTCGACCTAGTGAGAGTAAGAAAGGCAAGCCTATGGGATCTCATCTTTAGCCATGTTTTGCATAATCTCAACTTAGCACTTGTGCACACAGGGTCCTCACCTAATCTAATAATTTTGGCACTTGGTTATTGGCTTGAGAAGGAAACTCATTTGTAAGGCCTAAATGATTCTTGAAATTGGACGGGTTGTCATGAGTAGGTTTGTGGACTGTTTGGTGGTACAGGAATGAAGTGGAATAAATGTTCATTGCTTGATGGTGATTATTCTTGTCTTTGCTTGAGGACAAGCAAAAGTTCTAGTGTGGGGGAGTTGATACCTTTGATTCCTGACCCCTTTTTACACCATACTTTAACCATTTTTTATAACAAAGTGCTTTAGTTTGAGTGGAATCTATAATTTATTTGTGTGGTTTGATGTTTCTAGATAAAATGGGTCACAACGAGTCAATAGGAGGCTTCTTGGAGCATAATGGAACAAATTTGGAAGCCTAGATTTAACTCAAGGATGATCGGAGCAGCAAAACGCGAAGCGGGAAAAAAGATGGAAAATTGAACACATGTGGCCTAGCAAACGGCCGGATGGGTGGCTGCTTACCTCGGCGCATATCTCGCATAGCCAAACGGCCTAGCAAACGGCAGTTTGCTAAGCCGAATGTTGCGATCCCTGCATAGTATAAAAGCTATTTTTCTGCATTTTCTGAAAAAAGTTCAAACCCTAGCTAGCTTAGAACAACTTTTCCTCATTTTCATAGCATTTATTAGCCTAGATTAGCTTAGATTTACACTTGGAAACACTTGGAAGCATTTATTTCAAGGATTTGGAGTAGATTACAATAACTCTTCTTCACCATTTAATAGCAAAACTCTTTTTTCCTCTTCTTCATCTCCTATTTACTCTTATTGCACTTTTATGATTTCTATGTTTGATATTGTTATGTTTACTTTAAATATGAGTGAGTAGTCCTTTTTATGGGTTAGATTTGGTGTTTATTGTTTCTATTGATGCTATTTATGTGATTATTGCATAAAGGGGATGAACACCCATTTAGGGTTATTGACTTTGAGTTGGATTATAATTCTATCTTTCAGTGATTGTTGTGCAATGATTGTTGTTTGTCTTTGGAAAGTCTTTCATCACAATGAGAATTGGATGGAAGACTTGAGTCTTCCCAATCTCAAACCCAATTTCCCTTCTATGGAAATAGGGGTAGATTAGGGCTTACAAAGATTTTGTTCTTAAAGAATTAGGGTTGATACACTATGGGAATGGGGCAACTCTTGTTCTAATCCTTGTGGGAACTTGGATTCTTTAGTGCTTGCCTCAAGAACCTAGGGTTAATGTTCTTCCCCCAATCTAAGTGTCATATGCATCAATAGAGGAATACACCTAATTTAACCCATCTTTCCCAATTGAATTTTATCCTAGTTTAATCTTGTTTACCCTTCAATCTAAAATACCAAAAATACTTTAGTTGTTAAATCTTCAAACCTAAAATGATTTGCTTGGATCCTTATGGATTCCAAGACCTTGGTGCCTAGAGTTTAGGTAACGACTTTCTACGTGCCATAAACCCCATCCTCGTGGTTCGACATTTACACCCGTTTTCATCATCACCACTATACTTACATCACCCTCCCACGGATTGGGCAGCAGGACTCTCAGTCCTGTTGCCTGGCCCCGTGGAGCAACTCCATATTTCAGGTAGAAGCAGAACTTAGCCTAAAAACAACACCAAAATCTTAGAAAAAATTCCAAAAACAAATACTCATTTGAAAATCTTTAATACATTTCTAAATCACATGTTATCTTCATAAGTTTAAAACAGTATAAGCTTCGTTAGGTTTTAAACACAAATAATGAACATATTGCATTCACAGTAGAACAAAGGTTCTAAGCGAACATAAATCATTCATTTACTGCTAATACCCCAAAACTCAACTCCTAATCTCAACTCCTAAGTTTGGTGCTCTACAGATCTTCTTCCTCTCAAACCAAAAGCTCTTAGATCAAAAGCATAGTAAACAACCCAAATAAACACATCATTAACAAAATGATTTGTTTAGTGTGAGTGGTGGATGAAAATTAGGATGAGAATGAAGATTCCCGGGATGTCGTTCTCAAAGGATGACAACTTGGAAATGTTGATATGCGGTCACTTAAAGAGTCAATCCGAGTTTTTCAAACACAAGATTCACAAAGACCATAGTGCAAATGGTTCAAAAGTAAAGAGAGCAAAGGAGTAACACAAATTGAGAATCAAATTGTAAAACAACAGGAATAGAATGTTGGTCCCGATGGGTCAATGGAGCGAGTCTAAAATTTTCGTCACAAATTAATATCTTTGATAATATTGACTTGGTCAAAGATATATGGCAGCGGAAAACATATGTTATGATTTTATTTTACTTTGCACGATTGGATGTAGGTTTGAAAATATTTTAAGCTTGGTCGAATGATATGCAGTGCGAAATATGAGAAGTAAATAAAGAGAGAGAAAGAGAGTTTTAATAGTGGTTCAGCTATTAACAAAGCCTACTCCACTCTTCTTTGCATTAATTTTCCCTTTTAGTACAAAATCTACTCCTAGTATGTTTCCTTGATCACCAAGCCGGACAACACACTATCTCCAGGTTTTTCAACTTCACAAAGTTTACCCCGCCTCTTTCTGCTTTCTCCAAGTAGTGTGGGTTGATTGAAGATTAATTTCTTCTTTTCTCCAACTTGAAATCTTGTATAAAGTGAGCTTGAATGAACAATGAGGCAACTCAAGATTTCTTTTGATACTAGATCTGACTTTGTAGAATTTTATCTCCTTTTACACACTGATCACTTGTGTATTTTTGAGCTTCAATGGTTGATAATTTTCGAATGACCAGCACCTCTTTCTGAATGAGAAGGAATTTGTATTTGCGAAAATTTGTCCCGTTAGAGGGAAGACAAAAATTTAAATAACCTTTTGACTAGTGGGTATTAACCGCCAAGTATTGAGCCCATGTGGTGTCAGTACTTTATAACTGTTTCATCCTTATTATGTGCAGACAATTTTTCCTTTTGTCTTATACACAAGGACATGACATTTAATGAAAGTTTTGACAATTGGGATATGTTCCTAGGACTTGATTTGTTCCAAGGTTGATCGCCCCACATTTTTAAGGTTTTGGACTGTTTGTCGTAGAGAATGTTTTTTGGCTTGTCCCCACGAGTCATACAATGATTCGTGCCTTAATGCTAAACATTGAATGATTGACTTTATCATTCGCCCAACAACTCCTTGAATGAGAGGTGGGCCCTTTCATCATTCGGCCTCTTCATACCTCTTGGTCTTGTTTCATGGTCTCCGTGTCTTCGGTGTTCAAGTCTTCGACCTTCAGGTCTTTTGGACTTCATGACTCGTCCTTAGGTACTTAGACGATTTCAGCTATAGAACAATGAGCTGAAGAACAAGAATCTACTAATACTACAATGGTTCGACCTATACTTAAGACTTAATTTGACATAGTAAAATTTAGGGGTCTAAACTCCTATCTTTGGTATCATCAAAATCTCAATACACAGGGTTCCTAACAATTTTCCCCTTTTTGATGATGCCAAAACTTATACTCTGGCTATAGAGCTATTTTTATCCAAAAGTGGATTTTGATTATGATAGCCGAATAGTTGAGTTTAACAATGTATGATTCTAGAATAAAGTTACTCGAAGTAAAAACTCAACGCAACCCCAAAAACACAATTTTATTAGATCATGAAGTTCATTACAACGAAGAATAAGAAGAGAAGAAACAAATACAATGATTATTTCTCTTGAAGAGCTTGTTTCTCTCTTTTAGTTAAATCGTTTATCTACGAGACTCAAAATAAAATTGGGGGGTCTAAAATTACATTTTGGTTCATAAAATCTACGAAGGATTACAATTACCGAATCGTTGAGTAGCACAACAGAAATATTAAACCCCCTTTTTTGTTAGTTGTACGGAATTTTGTTCTTCTTAAAACTTATGATTTTTGGATGTTAATGTATGCAATGAGTAGTAAAAATAAAGATAGACTGGAGTGAGCCTTAAACACAACCAGCCTTGAACTCCACAAGTTGTGATGAAAGACTTTCCAAAGACTTTCCAAGTCTACTCCACTCTTCTCCTTAAAACTCCTAAGGAGGTTCGCACTAATCCTTTAGTACAAAGGGCAAATTCAAGCCTTGAACACAACCAGCCTTGAACTCCACAAGTTTTTCAACTCAACCGAGTATACTCCGCCTCTTTCTACTTCTACCAAGTAGAGTTACAATTGTTTGAAGATAGGTTTATTCAATCTCCAATTAGAAGACTTGGCTCTTGATGTTCACCATCTTCATGATTTGAGCAACACAAGCTTCTAAAAATTTGGATATATCATTGTAGCTTTAGATATCCCTCTCACTGGTCACGAGTTGTAAAGTTGTTTGTACGCTTTAACACTTAATAAAATTCTTAGAATGACCAACACCTTCTTCAGTCTTGAATGAAGGTATTTATAGGCGTTTTAGAAATGTGTCCGTTGGAGGAAAACCCATTTCAAATGTCTATTGACCATCATGTAGAAACCAATGTGTAATCCGGAGGTTAGGTATACTTGTCAGATTTTGCAACCGTTGGTGACTTATTTTGCGCTGAACATATCTTTTTGTTCTGCAAAAAAAGTCTGTGCTTTTTAAGGGAAATCCTCCTTGGGATGTGAACCTATGACTCTTTTTGCCTTAGCCACATTCACTAGAGTTTTTAAGATTTCGAATTGTTGGCTCAAAGAATGTCTAGAGCAGTTCTTTTCGAATGGTTAACTAACACTATTCGAGTTAATGTTTCGAACTTTAGCACTCTACAACCTCTCAGATACGAATGGTTGATGATATCTGCTATTTTGTACAATTATTCACCCCTTATTCTAGTTGTTTTGAAGGATATTTTCTGTATCCTAGTGAAATTGGGAATTGTTTATGTGATATATTGTCCAAATGCTGATTTATCTACAAGGAACAACAAAGGAAGAATATTGGAGCATTTTGGACAAGTTCTGGAAGAAAAGGGAATTACAAGGAAGAATACAAGTTAGAAAAGAATTAGAAGTTGCCTAATGGGCCAAGGCCCATCTACCTCCTATATATTTGACCTATTCTCTACAATTGAAGGAGGTTCCCTTACAGAGTTCTGAACCCTAGTTTTTAGTTTATATTTTCCCCAGCATAGTTTAGACTAGTTTTACATTAGATTATTTTATTTCAAGCTTGGAATCGGATTGAAGTTGGATTTGTTATTTATCAGTTAAGTTTCTCTTCCCTTTTATTTCTTGCAATGTTTATGATTGTTTATTATTGCTTTGCTATGTTTACTCCCATCATGCGGGAGTAGTTCGTTTATGGGTTTGGATTAGGGATCCATTGCTAATCTTGATGTTCAATTGGTAATTAATTGCATAAAGGGATTGAATCTTTTACCTAGGGTTTATGTTGATTTCGGGATTTCATTCTACTTGTTATTGATTGATGGCCACAATTAATTGCTAGTCTAGGAGAGGGATTCATTACAACGAAAGTTGGATGGAGACCTCGAGCCTTACCAATTTCAACCTAATTTTCCTGCTATGAAAGTAGAGGTAATTTTGGGGGCTTACAATGCTTAGGTGTTTAAGGTTATAATTGATGCATCACGACAGTGGGGCAATTTTAGCCTAATTCTCTTATTGATTACGAAAGTAGCTGAGTAGAATTCTTTTGTGCATTGCCCATATATCCCTTGGTTAATTATTTTTTTCCTAATCCTGAGTTGGTTGGAACATCAAGATTACAATCCCCTAATCTGGCACATACCTTTTATCATATAGTTTTCACCTTAATTAATTGTTTTCTTTTATTCCACATCATTCAGTCTCTGTTACTTGGATTCTATAAATTCATATACTCTAGTGCCTGGTAATTCACACAGTTTCGTGCCATAACACCAATCCTCAGCGGAACGACATTACACCCTTTTTACACTCATCATTTGTGCTCATCACATTTTGGCGCCGTTGCCGGGGATTGATTTATTTGGTTTTGATTGTGTGATTAATTTCTTACTAGCATTAGAGTTAGTGAATTTTAGGAGATCAAGTTTTATTTTATTCTTAATTCAAAAAAAAATTATTTGCTCTAACCCATTACTAGTTCCTTCCAAGAGTGTTTGTGGTTGTGTTAGACATCAGGTTACCCTCCTTTTATGCACACTAGATCGAAAGGGAGCACGAATCTTCGTCCCTACGATCGAAATCTTAAGAGGAAGTTAAGGAGGGAGAAGAAGGTGTTACGTGATTGGCTTCGAGAGTTCGAGGACTTCGAAGTAGACATGGAGACCGGTGACAGTAGCAATACTGGGCAGCCAGCCCATACTGGTGCCAACACACAACAGCACCCGAGGCAAGGAGAGACAGTTGGGGACAATCTTGGAGTTCGTGCTAATCCCCCAAATCCAAATGTTCAGAATCAGGCACAGAACTTCAGGGCCGATCCAAACCCGAATGTCTATGTTGGGGGAGGATTCGGAGCTCCTTTCATGCAGCAGCAGCCTGTGTACCAGCAACCGGGCTATGGGGTTGGGATGCGAAATCTTCTCCATCAGATGAATCCCAACCTACTTCAGCAATTTGCACAAGAGTTTCCACAGGCAGAGCCAATGGCTGCACATTTAGCCCCTGAGTTTTCTGAAGAGGATTTCATTGTGTATCCAGGGATTGAGGCAAACAATTTTGAGTTGAAGACTCAGCTCATACAGATGGTCCAGAATAATCAGTTTGGATGATCTCGGGTTGAGGACCCGAAAACCCACATAATTCATTTTGACCGTATTTGCCAGACCATCAAGATGAATGGTGTTCCTAGTGAAGCCATCAAGCTGAGACTGTTTCCTTTTTCCCTGAGAGATTAAGCACAGCGTTGGTTGAATTCTTTCCCAGCCAACCATTTCATTACATGGGAACAGCTCTACAAGGCTTTCATGCAGGAATATTGTCCTCCTTCCAAGGCTGCTAAGTTAAAGAAGCAAATTCAGAATTTTCAGCAGTTTGGCAATGAAGATCTCCCTAAGGCTTGGACAAGATTTAAAGAATTGATGAGGCAGTGCCTGAAGAATTTGATGACCCCAGGTGATTTTATGTCCTCCTTCTATGAGGGATTGTCTAACCGGTCAAAGATTATTCTAGATACCTCATCCTTTGAGGGTGTTTTCATTGATATGGGACCGGCAGCTGGAGAGCAGATGATTGAGAGGATCACATCTAACAATACTTACTGGTACACTGAGGGGGATGATATACCCAAGAGAGAGAAGGCAGCTGCGATGTTCGAAGTGGGAGAAAAGATGGCAATGTAGGCTCAGCTGGATACCATACAACACATGCTAAAGCAGTTAGTACAGAGCCCAACTCAGAGTGTCCAGGCAGTTGCTCAACCTCCACTAATTCCACAGAGTCTTTATGTTCCTAACCCCTATTCTGTGCCACAGGTACCTCTTGTAGCCTGTTGTGCAACTTGTGGTAGAAATCATGTAGCTCAGACATGTCCTTTGTTAGACTTCGGTAACCAAGTTCCTCAGCCTAATGTCGAGCAAGTTGACCTCATTGGTTATTCTAGACCACAAGGCCAGGGGCAAGGTTATGGGAACTACCAGCAGCAAGGAAGGAATCAGGTTGTTCCCTCTTGGAACAATCAGGGAAATCAAGTGAGAAACAATCCACCAGGATTTCATGGTAACCAAGGAAACAGGGGTGAGAACCAAGGCCAGTGGAGGAACAATCAGAATTTTGGGCAGAATAACCAGAATGTAACTCAAGGGCAATTCCAGCAAGGAAATCAGAATTTTGGGAACACTCAGGGTCAAGGTTCTTCTAAACCACCTCATGATGTTGATATCCAGCTTCTCATGAACACTATGATGGCTCAGCTTGGCAGGCTACAAGCAGAGAATGTTCAGCAGTTTAGCAAGCTACAAGCAGAGATAGATGGTCTCAATGCTCAGCAGCAAGGAGGAGGTAATCAGTTTTTTAATCAACCCTCCTCTTCGAATGGTAGACTGCCAGCAAGCACAGAAAATCCAAGGCACCAAGTGAATGCAATCACCACTAGAAGTGGATTAGCTCTGAAGGACCCCCCCCCCCCTTTTCCTTCGAATGATCCAGTGCCTGAGAAAGCTGATAAGAAGGATGAGGGCATTCAGGTTGAGGATGTTCTTGATGATAGTGAGAAGGAGCTTGTGGTGCAAAGAGACAGTGTTAAGGGGAAAGCTCCTGAGCAGGATGAGAGTGCTCCAAGTAAGAAGCATGAAAGGAAGAACAAGAAGGTAGATGACTCGGTTATACCTTACAACCTGTTACCATACCCACAGAGGTTGTGGAAATCAAAGGAGTCTGATAGAGAGAGCAAGTTCCATAAGATGTTGGATAAGCTGGAGATCTCCATGTCTTTTGTTGAAGCAATCACTCAGATTCCATCGTACAAGAAGTTTCTAAAGAATATTTTAGGCAATAAGAAAAAACCTGAGAAGAGTGCGGTGGTGGATCTGAGTGAAGGAGCCATGACCTGTGCAGTTCTTCAACATAAAATTCCTCCTAAGATGAAAGATCCAGGTAGTTTTTCCATCCCTTGCATCATTGGTGGATTTGTAGTTGGGGGTGCTCTGTGTGATATGGGTGCCAGTGTTAGTCTTATGCCATATTCCTTATGTAAGAGGCTCAACCTGGGAACACCAAAACCCACATCCATGACCTTACAGATGGCGGATCGCTCCATAAAGCGTCCGGTGGGAGTTCTAGAGGATGTCCCGGTCATGATTGATCAGTACTTTATACCGGGGGATTTTGTTGTTATGAATATAGAGGAGGATGCCAAGGTTCCTATTATACTTGGTAGACCTTTTCTAGCTACTGCTGATGCACTTATTGATGTGAGGAGAGGAAAACTAGTTATGGAGGTGGCAGAGAACAAGATTGAATTTGACATATTCAAAATGGCGAAGCACCAGCCTTCATATGTTGATGAGTGTTACTTGATAGAAGGGCTGGGTGAGGGCACTGCTGAGAGTAGAAAGATTGAGTTAGGGGATTTGCATGTTTCCCCTATTGATCCTGGACCCCCTGAACTATCAAGTGTGTTGAAACAAAAGAAAAAGTTCTCTATTTCTGGTGGTTTCTACAAAAGATGGATGAGGGAGCTGTCTAAGTTCAAAAGGCCACCGGATCGCATGGTCCACAATCCCACCTGATATCCATGAGGTTGAGTCGAGCTGACGACAGTAAACTTAGCGCTTCATGGGAAGCACCCCATGTTATCCTTTACTTTTTGCACTTTATTTTACTGCATTTTTCTTTTTTTTTAGTTCGGAGTAGATTAGGGATTTTTCTTTGTTTACAGGTTGTTCTCTAGGGTTGTTTTGGTGTGAGATTTGCTTTCTTTTACCTTTGAGAGAGTTGGGAATGGTTAGAATTGAAGAGGTTAGGCCTTAGAACAGTTTTAGGACATATGTTGGACTAACTTGCAGGTGAAACCGAACTTGGGCGCGAAAAGAACAGAAGTGCGAAAAGAGAGCTCTGGATCACGGCCAGCTCACGGCCGTGACCCAGGCCGTGATGCCTGGGCGTCGATTCCAGTAGCTACAGAGCAAAGCAGGGCTCTGGGTCACGGGCCACATCCCGGCCGTGACCTAGGTCGTGACCACCGCCCAGAATTTCCAGTACGTACAGAGCAAACG
>CP025659.1:46406006-46423608 GCA_003576665.1 Ipomoea trifida
TCTGGACTTAGGCATGGGTCGATTTTGAATTAGGCTCCGGGCTTATTTTTTATGATCTGAACCGACTTCTATAAGTTACTTTTGTCCGAACTTTAATAATTACAAGATTTCAAATTAGATTCCCAGTCAGAGCTGCCTATTGTGACCGGCTAGTTGGCAATTCTCTGGTCATCCATAAAATTATTGCTTTATAAATATAGATGAACGCAAGGTACTTGAACTCAGGAACACCAAACACAACATTTTATTATTAAGCCTCATCAGTAGCGAATTGAAGCTCAAAATGGCCCAGCTTCCATGCATGGGAGACCAAGATATTGAGCTTTTGAATTCTCAAACCCACATATGGAACAACATCTTCAGCTACATTAAGTCTTCTTCCCTGAAATGTGCAGTTGAGCTAGGCATACCAGATATCATCCACAAACACGGTCGACCTATGACCCTCCTTGAATTGGTGGACGCCATCCCAATCAACAAGGCAAAAGCCGGCCATCTTGCTCGTCTCATGCGCACATTAATTCATTCTGGCTTCTTCCTCCACACCAAAATCCAGGAGAGTGAAGAAGAGAAAGATGGTTATGCTCTCGCCCCACCTTCTACACTCCTACTTAAAGATAATCCCATCAGTCTGAGGCCTCACTTGCTATGCATGCTTGATCCTATTCTAACACAACAGTGGAACCATGCCCGCGAGTGGTTTCAAAACGATGATCCCACCCCTTTTGATACGGCTAATGGGATGACGCTATGGGACTATGCTGCCCAACAACCAAAGTTTAACCACATGTTTAACGAGGCCATGGCCTGTGATACCTGGGTAGTTATGAATGTGGTGATTAAGTATTGCAAGGGAGTGTTTGAGGGGTTGAATTCAATTGTTGATGTTGCTGGTGGCACTGGAACTGTTGCAAGAACCATTGCTGACGCTTTCCCAGATCTGAAGTGCACTGTGTTTGATCTGCCACATGTGATCCGAGGTTTGGAAGGGACTAAGAACTTAGATTACGTTGGAGGGGATATGTTCGTGTCCATTCCTCGTGCAAATGCGCTTTTCCTCAAGGTAAATTCATGATATCCATCACTTAATTATATTGCCCCCTCTTGAGTCTATATATATATATATATATATATATATATATATTATAGTAAATGGGCCCTTGACATCTTATATCTCAAAAGTTTGATTTGATCACCGTCGAGTCCGTCATTGCTAGCTAGGGGTGAAATTAGTTAAGCAGCAAATTATGCTATGGCAAGGTGGACCCGAGTCTATGTTCATTATTTTAGAACTTTATGTGCATATAGAACTATAGAGTTACTAATTTGTGAACATAGAACTATGATGTTGGAGGAGAAATTATGAACACAGAATTATGAAATTGTAAACAAGTTATGAAAATGGGAAAATAATTTATGAAATTATAAACATCAAGTTTAAATTATGAACATGAATCCGTATCCACTTTGTAAGGTGAACCCAGGTCTATGACATAACAACTGAGGCTAGGCCCCTAGGACCTACAAGTGATCATATGATTAGAACCCATTTTTCCATGAGTACATGAGAGCTGCTGGTGGCCCTTGATCTAGTGCCATGTATGGTGGTATTTTCCTTTGGTTTTATTGCTTTCTTATTTATGTAGGGGTGTGGTGGTAATTTTGTATGCATTTAATTTGGGTTTTTTTTTTCTTCTCCGTTTATACGGTTGCATTCGTATTCTTAGCTTCCTGTGATCATATAATCACCGTATTTTTTTTACGATTAATTCTACAAGGACTTTCAAATTCTATTCTTATTATGTACTCTCTATAACATGGCATGTCTTAATTGCTCAATTTAGTAGGGTCATGATGATTATTCATTCTTCTTTTTCTTCCTCTAAACAAATTTAAACATAAGTGGGAGTAAAAATTGAGTGTACAAATTTAGGAGTCCATGAAGTATTTTTTTTTTTTTTTTACCACGAACAAAAAAAAAAAACAACTCCTCCACTAATAAAGTCTTAATATGAACAAAATGATGTGCAGTGGATATTGCATGATTGGAACGACGAAGAATGCTTGAAAATATTGAAGAAATGTAAGGAATCAATTCCCAGCAAAGAAAATGGAGGGAAGGTTATTATAATAGACATGGTGATTGACAACGTGAGGAAAGACGAGAAATCATTTGAAACTCAAATTTGCTTTGATACCATGATGTTGAGCATAATGACAGGAAGGGAAAGAACAACAAAAGATTGGGAGAAACTTTTTTCAGATGCCGATTTCAGTGATTATAAAATAATTCCAATTTTAGGATTAAGGTCTATAATTGAAGTTTATCCTTAGAGATGCATGGACCTTGTGGCATCTGCAAGAAGTGGAGAAGAATAACATTCCATGCATAATAATACACTGCAATAATAATTGGCTCCAAGAAGGCACATGAAATAATGTTAGCTTTTTTTTTTTTTTTTTTAAATGGATGAAAAAAATGATGTTTTATGTGTTAGCTAGAAATAATTCCACTTCTTAAATATTGTTGTTGTGATTAAATTATATTTGTAATGTATGAATTGTTCGGTACGTGGATATGACTTATGAGTCAATAATTGAGTATATTTAAGCATTTTATTTGTTACAAATAATATTCATTATATTATTTTGAGTGACGAGACAAATCAGTAACTACTATTTGAATAATAGAGAATTATTATGTTTTTTTTTAGGTTGAAACGGAAATCTAATGTTAATTAGCAATTAATGTGTTACTTCACTCCTAATTAAAGGAAAAAATTGGATATAGTCATAACTAATAGATTAAGAAATTATCAATAGGGTATAACTCAAGACCAATTATGTTATTTAGCTTCCAATTTTGACAACCTTAATCTTACACGACATATATAGAGTGGGAGAGCAGTCTTTCTTGATCGGCTTGCTTGATCCAATTTTTATACAGCCGTGGAGCCATCTTAGCCAGTGGTCTCAAAACGATGACCCCACAACCTTTTTTACGGCTCATGAAATGTCCTTTTGGGACTGTGTAAGCCATAAATACAATATATCCGAAGCTTAGCCGCCTGTTTAACGAAGCCATGGCCAGTGATGCACGTATGGCTAGCTATGAATATGGTGGTTAAGTATTGCAGGGGATCGGAGTGTTTGAGGGGTTGAGTTCACTTGTTGATGTTGGCGGTGGCACTGGAACTGCAGGTGAACGTAGTCTAAGTTCTTAGGGCATCATTAAGAGTGGGTCTTTTGAAGTCTTTTTTCAATGGACTGTTGGAAAAAATGGCAATAAATGGCATTCTAAGTGGCCATTTTGTGGTATAAATATATGTAGGGTCCACATCCGATTTGGGTCGGGTCATAGTGGATTCGGATTCTTCGTTCTTAGACGAAGAGATCGATATATTATACGCTCAAAATGGATAATGGGTGAATGAGAAATTGGTTCTCAAAGTAGACCCATTGAGATGGAAAAATGTGGAAAAGCTTAAGTAGCTTTGTCCCACATTGATTTGGATTGAACCTTTGCACCACTATATATACAAGAGTCATTTTATGACTAATTAACTTGTATAGCATAGATGCTCTCTCTCGCGCGCAGGGGGGTGCAAATCAAATTCCAAAAATGAGTTCGAAAGGCTTGAACTTGTGTGCGCCGGCACCTGCGGGCACGAATGTCGTCCGGAAAACTGGCTGGCCTTGCAAGCTAAGTTATGTCAAAAATCCGAACGGTTTTATCCATCTCAGTCCACAGCCTTCGAGACCTCGATGTCTCGAGCGGCGCATCTGGGCAGCGCGCGAGACATAGTCTCGCGGCACCTCTCGCAAGAGACTTTGGCCAACGCGGTTCACTTCCAATGTGACCGTTAAAGTCATTAACTCAAGTTTGAGTGCTCAAACGGCGGATCGAAGCACGTTTTATCCTGGGAAGCCTAGGCCGCAACGTTCCAGCACCTCGGGAAGCGGCAAATAAGGTTTTAAGGATAGTGACAACACGACTCGTGCTTACCGCTACCCCAAAGTCCGTTATACATCGTCCCTTATTCCAGGTTTATCTAACCTTTGTTGTAGGTTTAAATTCCTGGAATTTTCTCTTGTATTTCTTTTGTTGTAATCCTTCGTGGATTATTATTTTCTTTTGTTTTAGTGGATTTTCTATTTCGTCCATTTTCTTGGGTATTTCGAGAATTGTTTCCCAACATGAACAACTAAGAAAGAAAAGAAGAGAGAAGAAGAAAAAAATAGGAATAAAAGGAATAAAAATTGATCCAAAAAATGAACATTTACATTTTACACACACAACAAGCACCTGTAGCAACTAAGGCTCTATTTGGCAGAACTTATTTATAAGCTTATAGCTTATTTTAACCTACTAATAAGCTTATAGCTCTGTTTGGTAATGTTCTCAAAATAAGTTAGTAGTTTAAAATAAGAGTTTATTTTGAAAAACTACATTAGGTAGCTTTTCAAAAATAAACTAGTAGTTTTTTAACTTTTTTTCATCTTTATCCTTATTATTTTAAATAAATGACATCATTTACCCTTCTCAATTAAAACCCTTTTTTTGGCATTTTCTCTTCAATATGTTTGGTTGTAATTTTAATTTGACATTTGTGTTTGAACATTAATTTTTGTATGAACTAATCTTATGAATTATAAACATTTTGTTTTACTTTATATATTTTCAAATATATGTTCTTACTTTATATTTTATTAAAATATATTGATTTTATTATATTATTTTATATTTTAATATATAAACAAACTTATTTAAATTTAAAACTATTTAAATTGTATGAAGATGTCTTTTTTAGTCTTTTTACATTTATCAACTTATCAAAAAGCTAATTTACCAAACACTTTTAAGCATATATGATTAGACAAAATAATCATAGCTTTTCAGTGAACAGCTATTTAATTCTCAGCTTCCAGCTACCTTTTTAGCTATGTTTGCTAAACATAGCTTAAATCTACTTTTTTCCCCATCCCACAAAAATCTATAACTTACAAGAGAAAAATTCAAAAAATAAAAAACCACCTTCAATTAGTCCAAAAACTCACTCTTTTATGTGTTTGATAAAAAAAATATATGATTAGACAAAATAATAATAATAATAATAATAATAATAATAATAATAATAATAATAATAATAATAATAATAATAACAATAACAATAACAATAACAATAACAATAACAATAACAACAATAATAATAATAATAATATTATTATTATTATTATTATTATTTCAACTAACAGAGTCTCAAAAAATAACAATTTCAACTTTCAACAATATAATACTCATATGAAAGTACTCTGTAGTCCGTAGCTTTTATAATTTTTAACTCTTGTCATTTATGAAAGTACTTTCAACAATATATTGCTCAATTTGATCTGATGGAAAAGTTTTTTATAGAAAATATTTTTCTTAGAGCGGAGAAAAATGTTATTTTTTTTGGTGTTTGATTAACCTAAAAAATATCTAGTATTTGTACAGTTTAGGTTATTTCCCTTAAAACGATATCGTTTTGAATAAAATAACTCATTTAAAAAAAATAATAGTTAATCTGACTAGGCGGCCTAGTCGGTGCCTAGGAAGTCTAGTCAGCGCCTAAGCGGCCTAAGTAGTGCTTAGGTGGCCTAGGCAGAGCTTAGGCGGCCTAAGCGTTCGCCTAGCCGGCCAGTCACCTAGACCACCATTTAAAGTGATACGATAGGCGGTCGACCGACGCCTAATACCTAGGTAGAGATTAATCGGCGCTTAAACGAGATTTTTCTAACACTAGAATTTACTTATTTATGAAATTTTAATTCCATTATCTCTAAATATTTTTTCCAATTCAGACCGGCCTTAAATCTGGATAATACAAATGGTGGACAGGTAGGGCCACCGTAAGGGTAGTGGGTGTACTAATCCATCCAAATGTTTTTAGTACTCACCCTCTGTACTTTCTTTTTTTTTTTAAATTCAACTTTCTGTTAATATTTACATTTTATATATATTTAAATATCATATAGAAAATATTATTAAGTATATAAATGATGAGAATTTAAAAATTATAAAAAATATTGAAAAGAAAATAGAACTGGCTTCACAAATTCACACTAAACGGAACATGTTAATAAATTGGATGGGGAGAACCTTAGTTTGGTCAGATTGTTGAATTGATAACTACAAAATTACAAGTTGGACTCCAGTCTCCCCATGAGAGCAGCCTATTCTGACAGATTGGTTGGAGATTTCCTGGTCATCCAAAAAATTATTACTCTATAAATATAGATGAATGCAAGGTATTTGAACTCAGAAACACCAAACACAACATTTTATCATTAGGCCTCACTAGTCAATTGAAGCTCAAAATGGCACAGCTTCCATGCATGGGAGACGAAGATATTGAGCTTTTGAATTCTCAAACCCACATATGGAATAACATCTTCAGCTACATTAAGTCATCATCCCTGAAATGTGCAGTTGAGCTAGGCATACCAGATATCATCCACAAACACGGTGGACCAATGACCCTCCTTGAATTGGTGGACGCCATCCCAATCAACAAGGCAAAAGCCGGCCATCTTGCTCGTCTCATGCGCACATTAATTCATTCTGGCTTCTTCCTCCATACCAAAATCCAGGGGAGTGAAGAAGGGAAAGATGGTTATGCTCTCGCCCCGCCTTCTACACTCCTACTTAAAGATAACCCCTTAAATCTGAGGCCTTTCTTGCTAGGCGTGCTTGATCCTATTCTAACACAACCATGGAACCATGCCCGCGAGTGGTTCCAAAACGATGATCCCACCCCTTTTGATACAGCTAATGGGATGACGCTATGGGACTATGCTGCCCAACAACCAAAGTTTAACCACACGTTTAACGAGGCCATGGCCAGTGATAGCCGGGTAGTTATGAATGTGGTGATTAAGTATTGCAAGGGAGTGTTTGAGGGGTTGAATTCACTTGTTGATGTTGCTGGTGGCACTGGAACTGTTGCAAGAACCATTGCTGACGCTTTCCCGGATCTCAAGTGCACTGTGTTTGATCTGCCGCATGTGATCCGAGGCTTGGAAGGGACTAAGAACTTAGATTACGTTGGAGGGGACATGTTCGTGTCCATTCCTCGTGCAAATGCGCTTTTCCTCAAGGTAAATTCATGATATCTGTCGCTTAATTATATTGTCCCCTCTAGAATATATATATATATATATATATATATATATATATATATATATATATATATAACACGCCATAAGTCTTAATGTGACCAAATGATGTGCAGTGGATATTGCATGATTGGAACGATGAAGAATGTGTGAAAATATTGAAGAAATGTAAGGAATCAATTCCCAACAAAGAAAAGGGAGGGAAGGTAATTATAATAGACATGGTGATTGACAACGTAAGGAAAGACGAAAAGTTATTTCAAACTCAAATCTGCTATGATACCATGATGTTGAGTGTGATGACAGGAAAAGAGAGAGCAATGAAAGATTGGGAGAAACTTTTTTCAAATGCTGGTTTCAGTGATTATACAATAATTCCAATCTTGGGATTAAGGTCTATAATTGAAGTTTATCCTTAGAGATGCATGGACCTTGTGGCATCTGCAAGAAGTGGAGAAGAAGAACATTCCATGCATAATAATAAACTGCAAATCTGCAATAATTGGCTCCAAGAAGGCACATGAAACAATGTTTGCTTCTTTTTTTTTTAATGGTTGAAAAAAAAATGTTGTATGTGTTACTGTGTGATTAGCTAGAAATAATTCCACTTCTTAAATATTGTTGTGGTGATTAAATTATATTTATAATGTATGAATTGTTGGGTACGTGTATATGACTACTTATGAGTCAATAATTGAGTATATTTAGGCATTTTATTTGTTACAAATAATATAATATTGATATATATTCATTATACTATTTTGAGTGACGAGAGAAATCTGTAATCACTATTTGAAAGTTTGTTTGATCTTCTTATTCATTTTTTAAATGACAAGAAAATTCTGTTATTACTATCTAAGGGTATAGACTAAATAAACTCGTCTTGTTATTGTAGTCCCCGGCTCAAACTAAAAATTCAATAGAATACTCAAATTTAAAACATTATGATTATCGAGTCAATCACCTTAAGATATACGATACTTGACTAAACTACTGCAGAGTTTATCAGATTTTGTACATACTAAAAATTACAAGTTATGCTCTTGATGAATTTCTCAAAAAGTAACCTGAGGAAAAAGTTATGATTTAATTACCATTGTTGCTAAGAGTAAAAATAGGCTAGGCCCCTATCTAGGCACTTACGCATAATCATATGAGAACTCATTTTACCATGAGCACATGAGAAGTGTTGGTGGCCCTTGATCTTTTGCCAATGGATGGTGGTGTTATTGCTCTAGTTTTATTGCTTTCTTATTTAATTAGTGTACGTCATTCTATTGTATGACATGACCAATGCATTACACTACTTCATATACTTAGGGTCATTTTATTCCATCCAATCAAGAAACACCTAGTCCTAGTCCCCTCCATTCAATTAATTGCTTCTTTATAATTACCTGTTGCTTTACTTTACTTGTTACTTTGATAAATGCTCTTGAGACCTAGCTTTCTACGACTCTTATGCGCTTGTGCTTAACCACGCATTATTCAATTCCTATTCGCCATCCTTAGAGAACGACATCCCAGGAAAGTTTCACCTTTCCCAAACTTTCTTTCCATACCTGGTAAATTTTATAAAATCAACGGAAAAGCTAAATTTTAAATCTAAACGTAAATGCTAGAACTTAAGCATTAAAAATTAAATCACTAAATCAAATAAAACAAAAATTAGTCATAAACTTTAAAATTGAAACTCCAAGTGTAGTGTACGTTTACATTTTTGCAAGTGTAATCTTTTATACTAAGTATACAAAATGTTAATATCAAATGAGCAAAATGTTATAAATGTGCATGCAAACCTGAAACCTGAAAAAGTCTTAGCAACCCCACCATTTAAAATGAAACAAAAAAATATCTCACCATTTTCTCTGTTTTGTTTAATCCTACACCACAGTAACACACCCCACTGACCCTAAAGCACGGTATGTGCTCTCAATGCATTCCTCCAAGTTAGTGCGGCACGATAATGTGTGTGTTGGGGGACCATTTAGTTAGTGTTTGTTGATTTTTTTTTTTTGTGACGCTAAATGAAATTAATTTTTTTCTGTAATTTCTTTTCTATAGAATTTTAATTCCATTTCCTCTAAAGAATTTTTCACAAAACATATGAGCCCTAAAATTTAAATAGTATAAATGATGCATAGGTAGGGCCACCGTAAGGGTAGTGGGTGTATTCCCATTCAAATGTTTTTAGTACTCCCCCACTATACCTTTTTCTAACTCAATGGGTAGCTTAAGTGACAAATAAGCTCTCTTTGTGAGGAAGAATTCCAGGAGAACTCGGGTTAAATTCTTGCAATGACGATTCTCCTGGGCCAGCTCCAGTGCCTCCTGGAGCGAACGTAGGTGGACCTGGACCGTTAAACTGACAGAGAAAGACCTGGTGATATATTTATGAGTAAGAGTAAGGGAGTATTGTATTGAAAACTTTTGTTGGTAAAAATAAATTGAATAATGAGTATATATATATATATATATATATATATATATATATATATATATATATACACATTAAAACAAAAAAAGAAGAAGAACAAAAAAACTATTGAGTAACTGGAACTTTAGCGCAAACAGAAGTAAAAGGAAGCTTTCTTCATTACAAATGAACTGATGAAGTGAATGTTACAGTTTCTGTTATGGGAGATATTCCCATCCTTATATACAGAATGGAGAGGAGGTTACAACAGAAAGAAGAAAAGAAGTTACAACTGCCATTTAAAGAAAATTATTCATCCTCTAATACCCCCACGTAAGCTGGAGTGTGTAAGTTTTGAACACCCAGCTTAGATGTGAAGGTGGTAAACAAAGGTAAGCCTAGAGGTTTGGTGAAGCCATCTGCCACTTGATTCAGAGAGGATACTGAGAGCAGCTTTATCAGGCCTTGAGTGATTCGTTCCCTTATGATATGACAATCAATATCAATGTGCTTGGTCCTCTCATGGAAGACATGATTCTCGGCTATTGCTATAGCGGATTTATTGTCACAGTAGACCACAGCTGGATTGGCAACATTGACTTGCATATCATGAAGTAAAGAGGTGATCCATTGTAATTCACAGGCTGTCGTTGCAAGAGCTCGGTATTCTGCTTCGGATGAGGATTTTGACACCGTCGCTTGCTTCTTTGATCTCCAAGAAACAAGGGATGTTCCTAAGAAGATGCAATACCCTGTGATAGACTTATGTGTCTCAGCACATGATGCCCAATCGGAATCAGAGAAGGCTTTGAGGTTGAGTGAAGTTCCTGCCGGATAGAAAAGGCCTTGGCCGGGAGAACCTTTAATATAGCGAAGTATTCGGTGGGTAGCAACCATATGCTTGTCTGTGGGAGCACTTACAAATTGACTGAGATGATGTACAACATAGGTAATATCTGGCCTAGTTGCCGTGAGGTACAATAGTCTCCCAATCAACCTCCGATAACCGCTTGGATCACTCAGCAGTTCACCATCTTTTGGAGTTAGGAGAGAACCCGGCACCATAGGAATTCGAACTGGTTTGCAGTCAAGAAAGCCCGTATCATTGAGGATGTCGAGAGCATATTTCCTCTGACAAATGTTCAGCCCATCTTTACTGCTGCTGGCTTCAATGCCTAGAAAATGGCCTAGGACCCCCAAGTCCTTGATCTTGAAAGCTGCATTCAGTAAATCCTTTAGTTCTTGAATGAGAGCCATCCGGCCACTTGCTACTAATATGTCGTCAACATAGACCAGAAGTGCAACAAAATCATCATTCTTTCCCCTTGTAAACAGAGAAGGATCAGCACTCGATTGTTTGAAACCGACATCCAACAAAGCTGTGGTTAATTTGGCATTCCACTGGCGACTTTCCTGCTTCAAGCCGTAAAGTGATTTGGTCAATTTGCAGACTTGGTTTGGTTTGGTTCCCTGAAAACCGGGTGGAAGAACCATATAAACCTCTTCTTTAAGATCACCGTGAAGAAACGCATTATTGATGTCCATCTGGTGAATGTACCAGTTGCGAGATGTTGCAACAGCCAAGAAGGTTCGGATGGTTGTCAATCTAGCAACCGGGGAGAATGTTTCAATATAATCCACTCCCAATTGTTATGTGTATCCCTTAGCAACCAACCTCGCTTTGTGGCGTTCTATAGACCCATCTGCCTTCAATTTTGTTTTAAAAACCCACTTGCAGCCGATGGGGGTTTTTCCAGCCGGTAGTTCTGTCAGTTGCCAAGTATTGTTTTCCTGAAGCGCCATTAACTCTGCTGTCATAGCATCCTTCCAACATTGGTGTTGTTGGTCCCGGATGAGCAAGCTATAAAGTCTAGAAGGGGGGGTTGAATAGACTTTATCAAATTTTCGATTCTAACTCAAAGTGAGCTGAAAAGAATTAAGGAAATAAATTTCCTTGCAGCGGAAGTCTCAAGCTTGCGTAAAAATATGATTGTAGCGTTTTGCAAATTGTGTGCTCGTGTGAATAAGAGTTATGGGGTTAGTTGCACAATAATAATAATAACAATAAAGTAAAGTGCAAGAGAGGAATTTAAGTGGTTCGGCCAACGCAGCCTACATCCATTGTTCTCCTTTCACTCCAAGGAGCAAATCCACTATGTATTATCACCAATACAAAGTCTGGACAGAAGCAACCCGCTTCTTCCCTTCTTGACAATCCTTGAGATAGAAAACAGCCGCACCGTCTTCCTATCCTTCACTGCCTGACAATCCTTGAGATAGCGAATGGCCGCACCGTCCACCTATCCTTCACTGCCTACTCAAAACTTCCCTTCGAAAGTTGGTGTTGTTGTGTTTGTGCTGGACTAGTAAAAGAATCAAAGTGATTCTTTTATCTTTTAAGCTTAGAATATGCACACTGGAATGTTATGTCTCGAAGCCTAGCTTTTCCTCTCTTTTCTGTATGTGCATTCACTGTCTTGCATTCCCCTTCGGTATTCCCTACCTTTTCTTCTAAGCCTTGGGGTTTTATATTTGGGAAGAAATATTCCCGTTGCTATTTTGACCGTTTGGCAGCAGTCCAAATCTGCCAAACAACCCACATTAATTTTTGTCTCCTTCACGTGCTTAGTGGCTTCAATAAAATATTTCTTGTTCAGGTCTCCATGCTTTGCCCGTTGAAGCTTCACCATAATTTGTATCCCATGTGCTAGCTTGATCTGAAATCCCACTTGAAGTCTTCCATAAAGTATTCCAACTCCATAATTCCCGTATGGTGTCTAGCATGATGGGAAGACTACTTTGTCTTCATGCTTGATTTAATATTCTTTCCACTATCTTGAGCCCATCTTTCTTGAATAAAATATTCATGCCCATTCTCCATCTTTAGCTTTCTTCTGATCACTTTGAATTTTATTTGGACTCTTTCAAATAAAATATTGTCACCCATATTACCTTTTCCCATGTGACATCTTCCAAGTGTATAATTAATTCCTTAGTTGAATCTTGAACTAGCTTGAAGGATTTCTTCATACCTCTCGCAACTTCTTCTTCCAAAAGTCTTCTTGCTAGAATAATACTCATTGAACCAATTTCATCTGAGTATTTTTCGTGATTACTGTAGCAATAGTACTATTCATGTCACTGTAGCAATAGTACTATTCACCTCTCGAAGTTACTGTAGCACCTCTCGAAAATTCGATGTCTCGCAGCCATTTTGATCCACCTCTCACGAGTCTTTTGGCTTTCCAATCCACCTCTCGTGAGTTATAACCTTCTTCTATGACATCCAAACTCCATACTCATCCACCTCTCGTGGATTTTTATGTTCTTCTTTGGCCTAAAAACTTCGCTCAAAAACGTCTCCTGCGGATGGTACTGTAGCACCTCTCGAAGTACTGTAGCAGCGCGAACTTGATGTCTTGCAACCATTTTAATCTATCTCTCACGAGTACTTTGGCTTTCCAATCCACCTCTCGTGAGTTGTATCCTTCTTCTATGACATCCAAACTCCTTTTCCATCATCCTCTCTTGGATTATTGTCTTCTTCTTCGGCCTCAAAACTTCGTCCAAAAATGCTTCATGCAAATGGTACTGTAGCATCTCTCAAAGTCACTGTAGCAGTTTACTGAACCTTACTGTAGCAGTTTACTGAACTTGTTGTTTCTTCATTTTCTTCTTTTGGAGACTAAATATTACAAATAAATTCTAATACATTTTTGGTATCATCAAAACCTAATAACAAATATTCCCAACAGGTGTTTGATAGCCTGATTGTATGTCCTAGGCTCTGTGAGAGAAGAGACTGCCATGGCAAAAGCTTTGTGGGAGGGAGAGAGATTATCATACGAGATCACTTTGGATAGAAGATGAGGTGACCGGTGTTGGATAACCGAATCACAATAATAATCATGTAATTTTCTTGGCAGTTGTCTCTCCCTGTTTGATCGCCTAGGGACTGGGCTGGCTTCATCCATATGCGTATCAGCCATTGTTCCCTGGTGTGAGGATTGATTAGTGGCTGAACCTTCTGTTGTTATTTCAATGAAAGGAAGGGCATGATTGGCAGAGTTCTGAGGGGAAACACAGCTACTGGTGCTGATTGGTTCATACTCGGCTTGTTCAATGTCCGGAGATTGGACTTCCTTATCCCCAGGCTGAACTTCATACTGCAAGTGAGTTGATATAGGTATGTTTGGCAAGGAAGGGTTGAACTCTTCTAACACCAGTGTATTCTGCTCTTGGACAGGGAATTGTTGCTCATAGAAGGCTACATCACGAGAAACAAAAATAGACTTGTCAGACAAATCATATAGAATATATCCTTTAGTATTTGCAGGAAAGCCTATGAAAGTGCATTTTCTCCCTCTTGGCTCCATTTTGTTTCTCATATTTGATAGAGTGGATGCATAGCAGAGGCAACCAAAGACTTTTAGAATGGTTAAGTCCGGTTCCTTGTTGTATAGTCTGCGGTAAGGAGTAAGACCCTCAATTATGGGTGAGGGGAGTCTGTTAATTAAGAACACCGCATGCATAACGCAGTGACCCCAAAATTCAAACGGCAGATGTGCTTGGAACCGGAGAGTTCTTGCAACATTAAGAATGTGCTGATGTTTTCTTTCTACCACGGCATTTTGCTGTGGAGTATTCACACACGATGTTTGATGAATCATTCCCTTCTCACCAAAGAAATCCCCCATATCAAATTCTGACCCATTGTCGCTTCGTAGTACCTTGATTAGAACCCCAAATTGAGTTAAAACAAAACTGTGAAACCGTTTAATCAGATTTCTAACTTCCGATTTCCTTTTCATTAGATGTAGCCAGGTATATCGTGAAAAATCATCCACTAGAGTGAGGAAGTAGTGTTCCCCTTTCATAGAACTCACTGGGAAGGGACCCCAAATATCGGCATGAATTATATCAAAGCATGCATTAGAAGAAGACACGCTCAAAGGGAAAGGAGAACGTCTGTGCTTAGCCAAATGACAAACATCGCATGCTTTATTTACAGTAGATGGTTTAGGTATGTCTCTAAGCAAATGCATTTTGCTTATTGGAAAATGTCCTAAACGTTGATGCCATGTATCAACTCTATTACACTGCATGGCCAATTTCTTGCGTTTGTTTAACTCCATAGGTGGCTTCACCATGAGGTAGAGTCCCTTCTCCTGCTTAGCTAAACCAACCGTCATCCCATGAGGTTCCCGAATCATGCACTGCTCAGAGGAAAAAAATCAAATCATAAGAAGAATCATGAAGCAGCCTGCTTACTGATACTATATTGAAATGGAATGAAGGTATGTGCATAGCATCTCTTAGCCATAGATTGTTCCCAAGCTTTATATTTCCTTTGTGCTTGACTGCAACCCTTTCTCCATTGGGTAAACTAACCTCATCTCCCTCAACAGTGCGATAGTCATCAAATGATTCAATTGAACATGCTATATGATCTGTTGCTCCGGAGTCAAGGATCCATGTGGAATTACACAAGGAAATGAAATTAACATGAGGGGTAGGGAACTTGCCTTCACTGTGATCCTCTTCGAATCTTGGAATCAAAGAGATGGCTGCTGCTGAGTTGGGAAGCTGTCCAGATTGAGTTTGAGAGGTTTGTCCCATCTGGTTTTGGACAGCCATCATAAGCTTCTGGAACTGATCATTTGTGACACCAAAGTCAGTCATATTGTTCATCACTAGAGCTGCTCCCTGCTGTTTTGTTTTGTTCTTGTATCCCGGCACCCAGCCCGGGGGGTAGCCGTGTTTCTTGTAGCATTTGTCAATGGTGTGACCAGTCATACCACAAAAAGTACACTTAGCTTTGTTACCTCCAGTGTTTGGAAACCTCCTGGCATTGTAAGAATTGTTAAAGGCAGCCACCATTTCGTCTGAGGAATTCTGGACAGCATTGGCATGTATGACTTCCGGGCTATTGATGTTCAAATTGTTTATAATGATCTGTCTCTCTAATTTTTCAGCCATGACATACACTTTGTGTACTTCCGGAAGAGGATCTATGACAAGAACATTAGATTTCAAGGTATGAAAATCGTCATTTAATCCCTGAAGGAAACGAATAACCTGATCAACTTCGCGTTCCTTTCTGATTTTGTCAACGAGATCGCACTTGCCTCTTGGAATGCATTTGCATATTGTTAGGGGCCTCAAAACATTCATTTCTTCCCACATTGTTTTACACTTTGTGTAGTAATCGCTCACTGTTAGAGAGCCTTGCTTCAGGTTGTTGATGTCATTTTGCAGGGTTGAGATCTTTTGAGCATCACACTGATCGAATCTACTGCTCAGATCATCCCAAACATCACTAGCTCTGTCCAAATGCATTATACTTTGTGCGATCGATGAACTCACGGACTTACAGATCCAAGCACATAGCATGAGATTACACCTTCTCCAAAGGACGTACTGGCTGTCTTCTATGTCTGGTGCGGCGACACTTCCGTCGACAATGCACCACTTGTTTTTGATCTCCAAGGCGTTTTTCATGGCAATACGCCATGAACTGTAATTGGAACTGCCGTTTAGAGGCGGACTTACAAGCACGATGTTTGGATTATCGTAGGCGTTGAAGAGAAAAGGATTCTCTGGATCCTCTGTATTGTTGTTTCTCTGCGATGAATTCCTCTGCGGAATTGTTGTTGAAGCTGTGCGAACTGGAGATCGAACGATCGACGACTCGGTGCGTCTTTCCTGGTTTGCCTCGCCGGAGAGGGCGGCGGCGTAGGAACTCCGACGCGGAAGCTCTGATACCATATTGAGTAACTGGAACTTTAGCGCAAACAGAAGTAAAAGGAAGCTTTCTTCATTACAAATGAACTGATGAAGTGAATGTTACAGTTTCTGTTATGGGAGATATTCCCATCCTTATATACAGAATGGAGAGGAGGTTACAACAGAATGGTGGTTACAACAGAAAGAAGAAAAGAAGTTACAACTGCCATTTAAAGAAAATTATTCATCCTCTAATAAAAACGGCCCCCAAAATTTCGGCTAGTGCAACGGTCAAATTTATGGCCGTTGCACTGGCCGGCAGTAGTCTCTGCCGGAGGCTAGGCTAGGCCGGCCAAGCCTCCGGCAGAGGCTACTTGAAAGCTTGCAACGTGCAATGGCCAAATAAGTTTGGCCATTGCACGTTGCAAACTTAAAGGCCAGCTGCCATAATGTGGCAGCTGGCCTAAAATGTCCAAAATGGCATTTAAATTGCCATGGCAGCACAACATGCTTTGCTGCCATGGCTAAATTAGGTTGCTTTTGTCTGGGTCCAGGCCTGGGCCGTGCCTAGGCCAATTAGGAGTCTAGGTCCTATCTGGACTTAGGCATGGGTCGATTTCGAACGGGACTCCGAACTTATTAATTTGGTCTGAACTTTGATAATTACAAGATTTAAATTGGACTCCCAGTCAGAGCGGCCTAATTGTGACAGACTGGTTGGCGATTCTCTGGTCATCCATAAAATTATTGCTTTATAAATATAGATGAACGCAAGGTATTTGAACTCAGGTACACCAAACACAACATTTTATTATTAAGCCTCACTAGCGAATTGAAGCTCAAAATGGCCCAGCTTCCATGCATGGGAGACGAAGATATTGAGCTTTTGAATTCTCAAACCCACATATGGAACAACATCTTCGGCTACGTTAAGTCTTCTTCCCTGAAATGTGCAGTTGAGCTAGGCATACCAGATATCATCCACAAACACGGTCGACCTATGACCCTCCTTGAATTGGTGGACGCCATCCCAATCAACAAGGCAAAAGCCGGCCATCTTGCTCGTCTCATGCGCACATTAATTCATTCTGGTTTCTTCCTCGACACCAAAATCCAGCGGAGTGAAGAAGGGAAAGATGGTTATGCTCTCGCCCCGCCTTCTACACTCCTACTTAAAGATAACCCCTTAAGTCTGAGGCCTTTCTTGCTAGGGGTGCTTGATCCCATTCTAACACAACCATGGAACCATGCCCGCGAGTGGTTTCAAAACGATGATCCCACCCCTTTTGATACGGCTAATGGGAT
>CP025659.1:46424608-46442195 GCA_003576665.1 Ipomoea trifida
GTTTCTTGAACTTACAATTTCACAGTGCTTTATTGTTTTGGTTATACGCCTTTTTATTCATCTCATTGTGTGTTAAGTACTCCAGGATGGATAAGCACCGACCTCCTCCAGAACTAACCGGAGAAAACTACGCGTATTGGAAAGCTCGCACCAGAACACATCTGAGGGCTCAAGGTGTATGGAAAATAGTGCTATCCGGGTGGGATCATCCTACAAAAGATGGTGAAAAAGAAGGAGATCCAAAGGTGTTAAAGCCAGAAGTTGAATGGGATGCTACAGAGACTATTACAGCAAGCTTCAATGCTAAAGCCTTAGATATTATTTTTTCTTTAATACATGAAAGTCAATTTAACTTGATTACAGGTTGTGACACTGCTAAAGAAGCTTGGGAAATTTTAGAGACCACTTATGAAGGCACGAAGTCGGTCAAGCAGTCCAAACTTCAACTAGTCCAGAGTGATTTTGAAGACTTACGTATGAATGAGGATGAAAACATAGTGAGCTTCAACGAACGAGTTCAAGAGATTGCTAACCGTGCTGTCACTCTGGGTGAACCATTTTCACAACAAAAACTGATCAAAAAGGTTCTTCGTTCCCTCCCACCTCGGTTTAGGATGAAGGTAACTGCTATACAAGAACATTCCGGGTGGGAAGACCAAAGCTTGGCTCAACTTATGGGTAACCTCAAAACTTATGAGATGGAAATATTGACTGACCATTCTAGAAAACAAAAGAATGTTGCCTTCACAGTTGACGAACAGGGTTCTGTACCAGATCCAGATGAAATCGAGGATGATGATCCAGTTGTTTTGTTAACCAAACATTTCAATAAAATCTTGAAACAGGTCAAACAAAAGAATAGCTTCCGCGGCAACAGACCTCAAAACTTCAACGGATCAAAATCTAATTCAACAACGGGTGGATCGAATTACAAGCGCACGGCGTCTCGGACAACACAATCGTCTGCATCACGAGCAACTCAACCTCGAGAAAGAACAAGTAGCAAAAACATACGGTGCTATGAGTGCGAAGGCTACGGACATGTTCAGGCTGAATGTCTCACCTACTTGCGAAGAAAAAAATCAATGGCGGCACTAACATGGAGCGATGATGAAGCTGACCTAGAAGTTGAAGCTGATACAGAAGAGATTACTGGCAATTTTGTTGCTTTCACGGCCAGGATTACAACTGATCCAGAAGATGAAGATGAAGATCCAGTTGACTCGGAAGGTTGTGACTACAACTCAGCAGAAGATCTTGAAGCCTCTGCTTTCTCTTATGAAACCGAGTATAAAAAGTTGTATTCAAAATGGGAATGCTTACTTAAGGCAAATCGTAACTTGTGTAGTCAAGTAGGGATATCAGAAAAAGCTATCAATGTGTACAAAGATCAAATAAGTGAAAGAGATCTACAACTCAAAGCAGCTTCTGAACGAGAAGCCAAGTTGAACCAGGATGTGGTCAAGCTTACGCAAGAATTAAGCTCACTCAAGAAGCAAATCCAGATGATGGACACCACATCGACACTTGATGAAAGTCTAGACACTGGTCGGCAATCAACTACCAAATATGGTCTTGGCTTCACCGGAGACAAAAACAAGGGGCAAACTATATTTGTCAAAGCTACTGGGCCAGCTCCAGAAGATACTCCAGAAGCTAGTACAGCAAGGCATATGAACTCAGCAAGGCAACGTCGCAATATGGTCTTGAAGTATACACATATCGCTAAACCTTATAACCCTATTTGTCATTATTGCAGGATTCGAGGACACACCAGACCAGAGTGCTTCTACTTCTACAAAGACCAGAGGGTCGAAAAGTACAAATAGAAGTTCATCACTTTGTTCACCAAACAGGTTTGGGTAAGAAAGTCTGATTACATCTGTCATGTCTCTCTTCTAACAAAATCCTCAGGTAGAGAAGAAAGGTGGTATTTCGACAGTGGCTGTTCTCGCCACATGACGGGAAATATCAACTTCCTGAACAACATCAAAGAAAGTACAGGTGAAGTAACCTTTGGCGATGGGGTTAAAGGGAAAATCACTGGAGTTGGTACACTCAACGTTGCTGGATTACCTAAATTCAAAAGAGTGTTACTTGTCAATGGGATACGTGCAAACCTCATTAGCATAAGCCAACTCTGCGATCAAGACTGGAAGGTTAACTTCACAAAAGACAGCTGCAATGTCCTAGACACCCAAAAACAATGCATCATGGAAGGTAAGCGTTCTACTGATAACTGTTATGTCTTAACCAGTGATGTCACGTGCTGCAGGTCCAGCATGAATGAAGCTGAACTCTGGCATCAAAAGTTAGGACACCTGAACTATCGCTCGCTCGGCAAACTGATCAAAACTCAAGCGGTGATAGGACTACCAGATATCAAATCCGACTCCGAAGGTATTTGTGGTGCGTGTCAAGTTGGGAAACAGACAAGAGCATCTCATCCAACTATAAAAGAAATCAACACCAAACACTGCCTGGAGCTGATCCACATGGATCTCATGGGTCCTACTCAGACCGAAAGCATTGGAGGTAAGAGGTATATTCTAGTTTGTGTTGATGACTATTCAAGGTTTTCTTGGGTGACTTTTCTCAGGGAAAAATCTGAAACCTTCGAGGCTTTCAAAGCTCTAGCTCTAAAACTTCAGAAAACGAAAAATGAGCCAATAGTCAGAATCCGGAGTGATCACGGACGTGAATTCGACAACAGCTCGTTTGATGAATTTTGTAACAAGTATGGCATCACCCATGAATACTCAGCACCTAAAACACCTCAACAGAATGGAGTGGTGGAACGCAAAAACCGGACCATTCAAGAAATGGGACGAGTACTTCTAAATGCAAAGTCTATACCCAGAAAGTTCTGGGCAGAAGCAGTTCATACCTCATGCCACACCATCAACAGAGTCTATCTTCGCCCTGGCACAAACAAAACTCCTTATGAAATCTGGAAAGGTAAAAAGCCCAACCTTAAGTATTTCCACATATTCGGCTCACGGTGTTTCATCTTGAAGGATAGGACTCCCACGGCAAAGTTCGAACCAAAAAGCGACGAGGGTATCTTCTTAGGTTATTCACACACTAGCCGGGCTTATCGGGTTTACAACAAAGTCACTAAATCGGTCATGGAATCTGCAAATGTGGTGGTAGATGATCAACCAGAAGACATCTTTCAAATACCACGATCTCAACTGGACTACTCCACACATAATCCAGAATCTCCTGAGCTTACTCCAGCCACCTCGACAGATAATTCAGCGTCTTCAAGTAATCCAGATTTTCTACCCAGATCTCCAGATTCATTACCAAGTGGATCGGAATCTCCAGCAGCCGCATCAGAATCCTCTACACCTAATACAAGTGCTATACAGGCCTATAATCCAGATACAACTCCAGGTTCAACTATAGACGCTCCAACACGGATACAAAGAAATCATCCAATACAGAACATCATTGGAGATCCCAGCTCTGGAGTTAGAACGCGAGGTAAAAAACGTGATTATGTTGAACTTGCAGGGTACGCATTCTACACATCGAAAATCGAACCAAAGAATGTTAAGGAAGCACTGCAGGATGAACACTGGATCAAGGCCATGCAGGAAGAACTCAGCCAATTTGAAAGAAATAAGGTATGGAATCTTGTCCCAAAACCTCACGGTGTTAATGTTGTAGGTACAAAATGGATATTTCGAAACAAGACAGACTCATCTGGCAACATTGCTCGAAACAAAGCTAGATTGGTAGCACAGGGATACTCACAAATCGAAGGCATCGACTACGATGAAACGTTTGCTCCAGTAGCTCGTCTAGAATCTATACGTCTCCTACTATCCATTGCTTGTGCACTCCAAATCAAGCTATATCAAATGGACGTCAAAACGGCATTTCTAAATGGATATCTGAATGAAGATATTTATGTAGCACAGCCCAAAGGATTTGAAGATCCAACTCATCCAGACTATGTATACAAGCTGGACAAAGCATTGTACGGACTTAAACAAGCCCCAAGGGCATGGTATGAAAGGCTCACACAATATCTTGTGCAACATGACTACAAAAGAGGGGGAGTAGACAAAACGTTGTTCATCAAAAGGTCAGGTAATCATATTACTATTGCTCAGGTTTATGTAGATGATATTGTTTTTGGATCTACCAAGGCAGGTGAAACAGATGCATTAGTGAAAGTAATGCAAAAGGAGTTCGAAATGAGCATGATCGGAGAGCTCACCTATTTTCTAGGGTTACAGGTAACACAAACAGGTGAGGGTATCTTTATATCTCAAGAGAAATATGCTAAAAATTTGCTAACCAAATTTGGTCTAGAAACAGCAAAGGATGCTAGAACTCCAATATCAACTTCCACGAAACTGTTCAAGGATGAAAAAGGTAAATCAATGGATCCTACGTTATACCGTAGCATGATTGGTAGTCTGCTCTACCTTACAGCAAGCAGACCAGATATTATGCTCAGTGTCGGCATGTGCGCCAGATATCAAGCAGATCCAAAGGAACCACATCTCAAGGCTGTGAAACGTATTATAAAATACGTAAAAGGTACAGTTAACTATGGTATATGGTTTTCGAATGAAACTAATCTCAATCTTGCAGGATTTAGTGATGCTGACTGGGCAAGCAATGCTGATGATCGAAAAAGTACTTCAGGGGGTTGTTTCTTTATTGGGAAAAACTTAGTCTCCTGGCTAAGCAAAAAGCAGAACTCCATCTCTCTCAGTACAGCTGAAGCGGAATACATAGCTGCAGGAAGCTGTTGCACACAACTCTTATGGATGCGTCAGATGCTCACAGATTATGGCATAGATCAGGATGTTATGACACTCTTCTGCGACAACACCAGCGCAATAAATATCAGCAAAAATCCTGTTCAACACTCCAGAACAAAGCACATTGACATCAGGCATCATTTCATCCGGGAGTTAGTCGAAGACAAAGAAATCGAACTGGACTACATATCAACAGAGAAAAATCTCGCCGATCTATTTACAAAACCTCTGGATCAATCACGTTTTGAAATTTTACGTGCAGCTCTGGGAGTGTGCAAATTGCCAAATTAATTCTACCTCCCTATCAGTAATATACGCCAGGTAGGTATAAGCTGTCAAGAAAATACTATTTTTTTTCTAATACATTTTTTTTTCCTGCCTCAGGTCCAGTCATACTACAGCGTCTCGTCCAGACTTACATCCAAAGACTTCAACTTTCAAAATCCAATTCTTAGAAAAAGCCTTTTTTTGTTATGATGTACCCCTATCTTTTTGGTCAGCCGCACGGGTTACAATGGGAGTAGATCTCTATTTGGCTTATTCCTTCCCAAGTCTCATTAAAAGCCTTGTCACATCACATCACTCATCCTATCAACTTGTGTCCTCCCACCTACCCTCTTCACCCGTCACTCTCACCCTTTTCCCCCTCTCTCACCGAAAAGCTTCGAGAGCTCAACAATGGCATCGGCACCTCCATCTTCAACACCGGCGTACAATCCGTTCATTTTTTATGTCACCTCCGATGAAAGAGATGATCTTCTCCGACAAGTACTCAAGGGCACGGCTCCTCTCCCTCCACCGGTTGAAGAACGGATTTTAGCCACAGTTAAAGCTAATCCATGGCTCCTGGACAACCTCTCTGGAAAAGAGTCTCGGCAAATCCTCACCACGGCAACCCATGTCACCGCTGAACCGTATCCGATTTCTGACGAGGCTATTGAAGATGAATCTCAGATTCTTGCCGACATTGAAGCTGCAAAAAATTCCAAGGAATCCATGGCGCTCACTCTGCCCTACCCGACGGTAACTTCTATTCCTTCTTCTCTAGAAGGCACCGGCCCGATGCCTAGTCCTAAGGAGTCTGCATTTTCTGTTAATCTGCCTTCACATCTGCCAACATCGCATGCTGCACATTTAAGCTCTGTTAATGTTCCTCTGCGTATGCCTTCTATGGTTTTCTCTGATGTTATGAGCGTTACCCCTTTATCTTTGATCAAATATACTGGAGTTTTGCCTGGATCCTCTGCGCCGAAAGCAGAACCATCGCTTTCTGTTCCTGTCTCTCTGCCTGGATTTAATCTAGAGGACTCTGTCTCTGCTCCAGCTGCCCCTGTTTCATTTTCGACAGCTCCAGCGCCTGCTCCAGATTCTGTTCCAGAGGCATCTGATATCTCTGTCCTTAATATCACTGCCAAGGTCTCAAATCTCTCGACCTCTGAACAAGAAGCTCTTCTCCCTGATTTAGTAGCCGGCTTACCTACACCCTCGGCAGACTCAGTTCCCGTGGTCCACGTACCCTTTGAGAAGTCATCCCGCAAGGGCAAAGAAAAAATGGCTGAACCCAAGTCTGTACCGGCCAAACGCAAAATTCTGGATGATCTTGATGATGTGGAATTTTTATCTGAGACCCGATCTCGCAAAAGGTATTCCTCTATGACTTCTGGACGTATGACTCGATCCAGAACTGGCAGCCTTGCTCCAGCCCATCCAGCACCTGCTCCTGCTTCAGCGAGTACACCAACCACTTCTCCAGTTCGGAAATCTAAGAAATCCTCTGTTCCAGCCTCTGCTCCGGCCTCATCATCTCGACAGCCAAAGCCTAAGCCGTTCAAGCCTATTCTGCGATGTCCCTCGTTGCTTCCAAATTGGGACACAGATATTAAGCGAGATCTAATTGTTGAGAGGATCATTGACATTGACCACTATGTCCGAAAGTGCAATGTAATTTCTCTACTTCGTGATCAGAATCTGCTTCATACTCTTTAGAATGTTGGATCCTACTCTGAATGGCTCACTCCTGAAATTTATGTCAATTTGACCCCTGACACTGCTCTGGATTTCTCTCCTCTGTTCCACAAGATCTTTGTGCGCAACACTTGGTATGATTTCAGTCCATCTATTATCAATGCTTATCTCCACAGGTCTGAGATTGAGGAGCCCTATGAACCTGCCTTGGATTTCTTGGCCTCGGCCTTGACTCATGCTCAGCTCACAGAATGGCCGCAAGGGGATATCCAATCTCACCTTGTGACGACAGTTTATTCCGTGCTATTTCGATTTGCATCGCATAACTGGCTACCCAATGCTTCAAGGCATGTTGTTACCCCCAAGATGGCAAATCTGATCTATAAGATTCGCAACCATATGGGTGTTGATTTGGGGACTGTTATCTTTGAGCACGTTATGTCTTTTACTCCTCCAAAAGAGTCTAAGGTTCATTTGCCATATCCATGCCTTCTACTTGGTATTCTGAAGTCTCAAGGCTTTAAGCCCTATCCAAATGAGCCTATCAAAACTGCATCTGCAAAGTTCTCTACAGACGCTCGTCTCTACTCGGGCACTCATTATGATGATCGTGCATCTCTCCTTACTGCCCCAGTTGCTGATCCAGTGCCTCATCCTCAGGAGACTCATTCAGGATCATCTGCAGCCCCTTCTACCTCGGCTCCAGTCTCTGCTTCAGTCCTGGTCCAGCTAAAGAGTCAGGCGGCTTTTTATCAAGCTACTTTAGATAATCTTAAATCGGCGGTTTCTTCACTTCAGGCTGTTATTGCTGCTACAGAACCTCAACTGATCGCAACTCATCGTAAAATTAATGCTTTGGAGGAACAGCTGTCTTCACACGATCAAGATGTTGAAGGCCCTTCACAGGATGATACGGGCACTCCGTCAGGTTCCCAAGTCCACGGCTAGATGATCACTTTGACAATTTTTTTGTCAACAAAGGGGGAGAATAAGGCTGGGTGTTAGGGGGAGCAACTCTGTTTTTGTATGACTCATTATGACCCCGGTTGACTCTTTTTGCTAGTTCCGTGTTAATAATCAAGTTGTTGCTTTGCTTTTCTGATAAGTGTTTTGGCTTTATATGTGTTATGTGCTTAATGTGTTTGGTGGTTGTTGTGTTACGTGTGTTACGTGTGATCTATGGCTATATGTTTCCTTGGTTGAACATGTGTTGTGTGTTGTGCTGTCAATCCAGTCCATAATGAGTTATAAGCTAAGTTGCTGGCAGTTGTCCCTAGTTTGATCTTTTTCTGTCTTCTTTACAGGATGTCCTTGTAAACAAATATAAATTGGTGGCACTTTAATAAAAATGAGTTTTCTCGTATGCATGCCCCAATTTTGTATTTGTGTAGGTTTTTGACAAATAATTGCCAAAGGGGGAGTTTGTTAGTGTACAAGTTATACACCTTGAACTACCTTGTTATTGGCTTAATTATTAGTCAAAAACTTAAGTGTTGTTATTAAGTAGTTTGGTCCGTCATAGTGGTTTAAGGCAGTTTTTCCTCACGTACTCTGGAGCAGCGCCAGCACGTACTCTGGACCAGTGCCAACGAGTAATCCAGTGGACGGGATTTATTCAAATCAGAATTCAGTCATCATGATCCTCACTTTACTCAGATCTAATCCTATGGCTGATCCTTGTTTGGAGTGGTTTTCAGTTGCAAATATTATTGGAAAGTTGTTTAATGGCTTGGCTATAAATAGAGCTACATTACATGGGATTCACCCAGCCTTTTTATGATTACATATCTCACTCTCGTTTGCTCCACGAATCAGATTCTTTAAAGAGGTTTTATTATTGGGTTCTCTACAGTTCTTCACTTGTTCTTATTTCTGGTTGCTTGAAGATTCAACCGTGTTGGTGATTCATGATGTACTGCACAGTGTCAGCTCCAAGATGAGGAAGGCTTAGCTAGGAGTTTGTTTTTGTAACCATTAGTATAGGATGGTTGTTGTTAGACTCCTTGTAACCCTTGTGATCATCTAGTGGATTGGGCTGACGTGAAGTGCCCCGCAGATGTAGGAGTGGAGCTCCGAACTGCGTGATCAATTCTAGTGTCTGGTTCCTTTTATTGCTTTATTTTCTTGTTGGTTATTTATCTGTTTTTATAGTTCTTTTCTTTCAGATAAATATCTCCTTTGAAGTAAAGTTGGAACTTATAGTAAATTGTACATTCAAGACCCACAATACAATTTCAGAGGTAATGTTTATTGCATATTGCTTAAGATTGTACATCACAATCATACATACTTTCTTGGGAACATTAGATCTCATACTCAAAGATCCAAACTGACATGCATTGGAGAAAGATTTATTTACACAAATTTCAACTTCACAATTTTCTCTTTACTACATAGCTCATATATAGCCTTATGTAATGCAAATTTATACAAGTTCCATATTTATTCCCAAAAAAGAATTCCCACTTATAAATTGGCAATTACACAACACTATTATTGCACTACTTAAGCAATATCTATTGCAAGGCTTTGAATGTTTAACAACATATTAAAGTCAGCCTCATTTCAGGTGAGGATCAAGTGGCGCTTCACTAGCCTGCATGATCAACCCGTACTTCTTAGATACTCCCAGGTCGAGTGGTGAAACAAAAGTTTACTTAAAAACCACCTTCCTAGACAGAGTATTCAAGATTGATGACTTTTACATGTTATCAACACACTAATAAGTACTAACATGTATCACAAGATTTAGACAACTCAACTAACATTTAGTACTACTAATATCTCATTTTATGCGAGCTACCAAAAACTAGAGCAAAAACGAGTTATTCAAAAACAACTACTGTTTAAGGGAATGCTATACTCATCTTGTTTTTTGTCAAGTTGATCTATGGTTCAATCTGGTTCAGCTTTGTCCTCCACTAGTTTTGCCCTTGCGGTAATAGCATTGAAAAGCTCGGTGTCCTCGCTTACCGCACACGAAGCAGATTCCTTTGAGTTTCTTGATTTTTCTACTCCTTTTGTTCCTGTTGTTTCTGACTCTTTGACTTTCAGCACCATTTTCACCATAATTTTTTGATAGTGTTTCCCAAATGATCTTTGCCGAGTCTTCTTTGACATAGATGTCAAATAGCTGGTCATTCATCTGTGACAAAAGATGTCCTCTAGCTGCAATGTTGTCATCTTCAAACTGCATCGGTGTTACACCCCATGCTTGTCCAGGGGTGTAATCCGGTTCGGGGCTTACTTCTCTCGATTCTTGACCAACAAAAGGGAATATTGGTTTAGTGGGTTCGGGTGGATTGGAGAACAACACATAAACCAACTTCAGTTGTTGGAAAAGAATAAGCATCCTTTGAGCCCACCTTTCGTAGTTTTTTCCATCTAGGGCAACGATTTTGGATAGGTCGGGTATGACAGTACGACCCATCGATTCTAAAGGTTGACTGTTGCAATTAAACGCTTTTAACTGTTGGGAAATAGGTACACAACGTCAACCGAAACTGACAAACTTTAGGAAATAAGGACAAATACGGACTTAAGAAAATCTGTGTCGTGTTATTAAACACTGCCTTAAAAGCGTTTAATTTCCGGTGATGGTCCGGAACGCTCCCGACTAGCAACACAGATTATATTTATGTGCTCAGACTATAGAGAATAAGAAAGGGAGATGAGAAGTTCTTAATTTCGTTGTGCTTCTCTTCAACCAAGGGAAAGCAATTTATAGTGTAGGATTAAACCACCAAGTCCACTGTGACCACATATTAATGCCAAAGAATTAGCTAGAAAGGTGGATCACGTTGTGGACTAAAGCCACGTACCAAACTTAGTGGAGATTTAGGAAAGGAATAATTCAAACTCTTTTGTCTTCTTGTGAATGTACTCCAACAGATGACACTAGAGCAACGGAAGATATGGTCTGAGAGAGCCAGGAAGAAAGGGAAAAGAAAAATAAAAATAAAATATTATTACCGAAATGGTCCCTCGACTATTGCGAAATTACCAAATTGGTCCTCGACAATTTTTCGTGCCCAATTTAGTCCCTCGACTTTGAAATTTTTAACCAATTTAGTCCTCCGTTTATTTTACCATTAAACATCCGTTAAATCGGGATCAAATTGATAATTTTGCTATAGTCAAGGGACTAAATTGGTAATTTTTCAATAATCAAGGGACCAAATTGGTAACTAATTTTTCACTGAAATGGTCCCTTGACTATTGAAAAATTACCAATTTCGTCCCTTGACTATAGCAAAATTACCAATTTGGTCCCGATTTAACAGAAGTTTAACGGTAAAATAAACGAAGGACCAAATTGGTTAAAAATTTCAAAGTCGAGGGACTAAATTGGGCACGAAAAATTGTCAAGGACCAAATTGGTAATTTTGCAATAGTCGATGGACCATTTCGGTAATAAACTCTAAAATAAATTTGAAAGGACAAGAATACCTTTCTAATGATAACCCAATATTTTTTCGGTTGAAATTCAGGAAATATGTGGCCGAAAAGTTTGATCGGAGGACCAAATGTGATACTTATTTGAAAGTCATGCACCTAATTAGAAAGAGAGTTAATTCCAAATTTAGTCCTTTGACTATCACTCATTACTAATTTTAGTCCTTGACTTTAAAAACTACCAAATTTAGCCCTTGAGTATTAAATCGTTTCCAATTGTAGTCCATTGGTAGTATTTCTATGTGTGAACTCTTAAGTAGTAAGGGTAAAATTGGAAAATTTTGAATACATGCTCCGGCAACGAAGTTGGTAGCGCCGCAGATCCACCGAGCTCTGCTTTCCGAACACCACTCCCTCTTGTTCCAAATTTAAACTGAAATCTGATAGTAATCTCACCCTTTACTCCTTAAATAAAGTTATCGTCCTTCGTCCCCCGTCCTAATCTTCAAAATCACATTCTTCCATGGCGTACTCATCTCAAGAGTCAAGTCTGAGCAATTCTTTTACGGAGTAGTCCGTAGTTATTAAATTTATTGGTTTTTGTTTGTGTACCTAAGTTTTTGAGTTTGGGGTTGTTCCATTAAAAATGTTGTCTTTTTTACGCCTTTGAATGATAATCCGGAGGAGGAAAGAGGCTCAATTCCCAAGATAATCAATGAAGGCTGTAATTGTGTTGGCCGTAGTTGTGTTCCGGTCAATGATAAGCGGCTTAGCCGGAAACATCTCACTGTCAATGTCACTTCAGGAGGCTCTGCAGAGGTCCTTGTGGTAAGCCTTTACTTATATTTTTGGTATTGTGTGTATATGGATCCTCAAGTATATAATGTATATGCTGCTTACACTGTGTTTGATATTGGGACTGAATTCTTTTGCTATTGTGCTTTGTAGTGTATTTTTGTTTCATGCCTCTTTGTTTTGTTTGAAAATAAATGCAATGTGCTAACTGTGTAGAGAATGTGAAAAGCTTGGATTATTAAGCTAAAGCCTGTAAGCTATTTATACATGTACATGGAGATAAAGTAGCTAACAAAACTAACAATAAAGAACTATTCTGCAGGATGAAACTAAGCAACAAATAAATGAAAATAAATAAAATCATTAATCCTTAACACGCCCCCGCAAGATGGAGGAGCCATCGGATACTCCAATCTTGGAACGAAAACGCAGAAAGAAGTCACGGCCAAGCGGTTTTGTAAGAAGGTCTGCAACCTGATCCTTTGAGCTAATATGCTGAACACCCAAAGTGCCGTCCACGACACGCTCACGAACAAAAAAGTAGTCGAGCGCAAGATGTTTCATCCTCGAATGGAACACCAGGTTCTTCGCAACATACGTCGCCCCCATATTATCACAATACAACAGTGGAGAACGTGGTAACATTATGCCCAACTCAAACAAAAGATTCCGTACCCAGATTACCTCCGCAGCCGAACTCGCCAAAGCACGATACTCAGCCTCGGTTGAAGACCGTGAGACAGTTTTCTGACGAACGGATTTCCACGACACAACATTCGAACCAAGACAGATAACAAAACCAGTGGTAGAGCGACCGTCATCTCTACTACCTCCCCAATCAGAGTCTGAAAAAGCCGTCAGCAACAAACTGGAGCATGAACGTAACAACAAACCATGAAATAAAGTACCTTTTAGATACCGAAGCAACCGTTTAATGACACCCCAATGATATGCCTTTGGCGAGTGCATGCATTGTGACAAGGAATTAACAGCATAAGCAACGTCTGGTCTAGTAACAGACAGGTACTGAAGCATTCCAATCAACCTACGAAAATCAGTCACATCAACCACAGGCTCCCCCTCGTGAATAGACATAGATGTCATAGTTGACATTGGAGTGGAAACAGGCTTTGCACCATCCATGTTATAGCGAGCTAGAATATCTGTAATGTACCTACTCTGGGAAAGAAAATAACCACCAGAGACTGGCACAACCTCAACACCAAGAAAATGATGTAGGGTGCCTAAATCCTTCAAAGCAAATTTTTGTGACAATATGTTTATAAACTGGTCAAGGAAAACATCGTTATTGCCAGTAATAATTATATCATCCACGTAAACCATAAAATAAACAAGCACTCCACGAGTAGCATAAACGAACAAAGAAGCATCACTGACAGTTCTCTTAAAACCAAACTTAATTAGAAAAGATGATAGCTCAAGGTACCAAGCCCGCGGAGCTTGCTTCAGGCCATACAAGGCCTTTTTTAACTTACAAATGTAGTTAGGCTGAGTAGAATCAACAAAACCTGGAGGTTGCTCCATAAAAACCTCTTCACTCAATGTCCCATTTAAAAAGGCATTGTTAATGTCAAGCTGTCGTGTAGACCACCCTCGGGACAATGCAATTGTAAGCACAACCCGGATAGTTACTGGTTTTATAACTGGACTGAAGGTCTCAAAGTAATCATAGCCAGACTCCTGTAAAAATCCCTTGGCTACTAAACGAGCCTTAAACTTGTCAACAGAACCGTCAGCGCGCCTTTTGACCCGGAACACCCATTTACATCCAATAATTTTTTGCCCAACATTTGGTACCAACTCCCATGTCCGATTTTGGATCAATGCCGTAAATTCAGCTTCCATCGCCTTACGCTAGAGTGGTTGCTTTAGAGCATGCGCAACCGTAGATGGTTCAACTGCACTAGGCATAGAGTGACTCGAAGTCACATTAACAAATGCATCATTGAAATATTTGGGATTCGGCCGTCTGGTTCTTTTTGGACGATCGCTAACTTGCGACGAGGTGCCAGTGGATGCAGCCTGTTGGTTACTAATTTGGGATGTGCCAGGAGCAGTCTCTGTCGGCATATTACTGACCTGTGGTATGCTAGAGACGGACTCCGTAGACTCAGCCGAGGAGGAAGCCGATTGTACATGGTCTCGGGAAGAGGTATGTGCACGATCCCCGAATGATGAAGCATTATCCTGCAAAATTACTGGACTCACAGGCACAACTGAATTATTGTGGGATTCTACATCACGATTAGCCGAAGTAAATGGAATAGAGGTCGAAGTCTGTATCGCTGGCAAATTAATAGGAATAAAAATTGGTGTGGTACTAGAGGAAACTGCAGGCAACTGGTTATTTGCATTAGACATAAGTATTTTCTGGTAAGGAAATTCAGACTCAACAAACGTGACATGGCACGAAATATAAATGCGATTCGTAATCGGCTCAAGACACTTATATGCAGATTGAGAAACAGAATAACCAATAAACACACATGGTGTTGACCGTGGTTTTAATTTTGAAGAGGCATAAGGTCTGAGCCATGGATAACAAAGGCACCCAAAACACTTTATTTTATCATAACTAGGGACTTTATGGAATAATTTTTGATATGGGGAAATATTATTAAGAACATGGGTTGGCATTCTATTTATGAGGAAAGCAGCAGTTTGAAAAGCATACGTCCAGAACTTAATTGGTAAAGACGCACGATGAAGCAGCGACAAACCTATTTCAACAATATGCCTATGTCGCCGTTCCGCCGTACCATTACGCTCAGGAGTATGCGGAGGTGTTGTGAAATGAGATATGCCAACTGACTTGAATATAGGAACTAGTTTGACGAACTCACCCCCATTATCTGAGAAGATGGATATGATTTGGTGACCAAAAAACTTTTCAACTAGAGCCTTGAATTGAGGAAAAATGAAAGCAACATCAGACTTCTTTTTAAGAGGATATAACCATACATATTTCGTAAAAAAAAGTCTACGAAAATGACATAATAATAACAACCATCAATGGAAACATCATTGGTTCCCCAAACATCTGTATACAAAAGTTCAAGAGGTTTTGAGCTTTTTAGGGAATTCTGAGCAAATGGTAACTTATGACTCTTACTTACGCTACAAGACTCACAATGAAAAGAATTGACATTAGACAATTTATAGGGAAAATTAGTATTGCGAGCAATAACACTGAGAACTTTATTGGACGGATGCCCCAAACGGTAATGCCACTCGGAGACACTAGTACGAGTAAGAGCATTAATCTGTGGGTGACACGGCATAGTGGCAGAATAAATATCATGCACGTTGTTTCCCTGCATCAGACACGCCCCTGTGCGAAGATCCTTGACACGAAAAAAATACGGGAAAAATTCAACAGAAACTGCGTTAGATTGACAAAGCTTAGAAACTGAAACCAAGTTACGACGCAATTTAGGGACACAAAGAATATTTTTTAAGGATAAATTACGAGTAGGAGTAGGAAAAACAGTAGTGCCTGTGTGAGTAATTTGCAAACGATTACCATCTCCCAAGTGGACTTCATCGGGGCCTTCCATATTCAGAAAATGATGGCAATGATGTTGCACTCGAGGTTGCATGATGTGAAACACCTGTATCAAACAGCCAGGACTGTTGTGGCACATTGTTGACCATTGAAGCATTCACTGATGGATTTGAAAAGGTAGACATCTGTTGATTCCCAGTTGTAATACCATTTTCACGGAGAAACCTGGCCAGTTTGCGACATACTTTGACTTCATGCCCTTGCAGGTTACAAAAACGACATACCTGATTGTTACGGTAAAAACCACCTTGATTTTGACGGTTTCCACGAAATCTTTTTTAGTTGTAATTCCCTCCTTGGTCACGATTAAAGGGCTGGCCATGTGGTCCACCATTAGACTGACTAGCTAATGGAGTTTGGCGTTGGGTAACATTGGCAGTAGCAAGGTGCGACTGCCTGGCTTCTTCAACGTCCTTCAACATGCGCTCATGTTCAGTCAAAATATTATAAAGATCACCATAGGTGATTCCTGCTTTCTTGACACGAACAGCAGGGATTATGGAAGCATAGTCATCACCAAGTTGATTTAACACATAGGCAATTAAATCATCATCATCAACCGGGCTTTGTGCAGCAGCAAGAGAGTCGGCGATTGAGCGCTTATCCTGAAGGTACTCAACAATTGAACGAGAACCTTTTGGATTTTTAGATAACTTGGTTTTAAGATAGATGACTCTACCCTTAGAGTCATTAGCATAGCTGGTCGCAAGTCTCGACCAAGCTTGATGTGCAGTGGCTGCGGACGAGATGAGAGGTTGGATTGAGTCGGAGCAGCTCCCTAGGAGAGCACTAACTAAGATTTGATCCTGTCGATACCAAATAGTGTAAGCCGAATTCACGGTAGTGCGAGCCGTATCAGTGAATTGAGTAGGTGCTTCTTGTGTGCCATCAACGTAGCCTAGGAGATCAAGGCCGATTAACGTGGACTTCACTTGTCGCTGCCAAACCGGGAAATTGGTGTCTGTCAACCGGATGGGGAAGTGGGTTGGGGTTGTTAAATGAACCAATGATGTGGTTGTAGAAGCGGAAGCCATTGAAGGAAGGGGGAAAAAAATGGGATCTTTTAGAAAAATTCTCACTTAGAGAAATAGGGCTCTGGATACCATGTAGAGAATGTGAAAAGCTTGGATTATTAAGCTAAAGCCTGTAAGCTATTTATACATGTACATGGAGATAAAGTAGCTAACAAAACTAACAATAAAGAACTATTCTGCAGGATGAAACTAAGCAACAAATAAATGAAAATAAATAAAATCATTAATCCTTATCAAACTGTAGGAAAGTACAAACCCAGTTGTTAAGATCAAAGGGTGAGTTTCCAAAAAAAAAAAAATAGATCAAAGGGTGAAAGGAAGAATCATTTGTTTGGGGAAAGGTGGAAGATTGAAAATGGTCATGTGGTACCCAAATTCAGAAACTTAGGTACACAAACAAAAACCAAGAAATTTAATAACTATGGAGTACTTCGTAAAAGAGTTAGTTCAGACCTGAGACGAGTGTGAAAGAATGTGATTCTGAAGCTTAGGACTGGGGGATGAATGACGAGAACTTTATTTAAGGAATAAAGGGTGAGATTACCAAATTAAATTTGGAAGAAGAGGGAGTGGTGTTCGGAAAGCAGAGCTCGCTGCTGCCAACTTTGTTGCCGAAGCATGTATTCAAAATTTTCCAATTTTACCCTTACTACTTAACAGTTCACAAACAAAAATATTACCAATGGACTACATTTGAAAAGGATTTAATACTCAAAGACTAAATTTGGTAGTTTTTAAAGTCAAAGACTAAAATTGGTAATGAGTAATAGTCAAAGGACTAAATTTAGAATTAACTATTAGAAAAAAACAATAGTGAAGAACTAAATGTGCTTCAGCTATGATAGTCAAGCGACCAAAAATGATAGAGTTAATTCCATTTTTGGTCCTAGACTTATAGGTGACATTCCACTTTTAGTCCCTTTTTATCAAAACATCCACATTTGATCGTAGTATTATTGTGGCATGACCATTTTTTGTCCACCGTCAATAAAATTGTTGAAATGTCGTTAAATACAAAGGTATTTCGG
>CP025659.1:46443195-46460799 GCA_003576665.1 Ipomoea trifida
AAAATACATGGTGAAATACTCAATTAAACAATCCAACAATGATCTGAAACAAGGGACCAACAACAGACACAACAACACAGAACAGCTCTCTGGAAACAATTTCCCAGAAGCCTAGCGGAAGAACCCAACGGAACTCACTCCTCCTCCGCGACCTCCTCCGCAAGGAGGAGACGGTCCCCCTCAACGGGCACCTCCCCCGCCAAGCACACGCTGGCCATTGCGGATCACTTTGACGGATCACATTATTACGTCGCAGGTCTCCGCAAGGCTTATCCCACTCCCAGATTCCAGAACCAACAACAGTCATGAACAATTCAACTTCCAGAATACAAATCCAACCAAAGACACTCACATTTCATCCAATTTAGAGTCCAAAAATAAGGAAATCCATAACATCATGATCATACAACACAAGACAAAGATCAAGATGAAATCCAACAAAGAGAATCAACAAAATAGGCTAATCACAAGGAATTTTCAGGATTTCCAATCACCAAGAACATCATATATAGAATAAGGGAATGAAATAATTTTGATGGACATGGATGGTTACCTCAAAGAGCTTTTCCCTACTCCAATATGCCTTTAGCTAGCTCAAGAAGCCCCACCTTCACCTTGATCATCTTTTTCCAAAGAATCCCCAAAAGAACACTTATAAGATTAGGCTAAAAGACTATCTAAAACACAAAATGCAAGATGAATCCTAGAATAGATGCACTTACCCACTCCCAACAAAGCTTAAAAGAACAATCTTGGCTTGAAATCTTGTAGGGAAGATGAAGATGAATTTTAGGAGATTTTTGAGTGAAAATGGCGCAAGAGGCAAGTGTAGGAGGAAGAAATGAGTGAAAGTCTTTAGGGCATTTGATCTTCAAATTATATACTATGAATAGATACAATATTTAGGGTGTAAGACATTTAAATGATGTGGGCTTAAGTATTCTTATAGAATAATGTATGTAGGAATAAATATAATCAAGACTAGTAAGTTGGGCTCATTAATTCACCCCTTACAATTTAATTATAAGAATTAGCCCATAGCAATGTCTTAGGATCAATAGATGGCTATATATAATATATAATCAAGGGTGTGGGCTTGTAGGAATATTTAATACCAAATATTGCAAGGGTCCAAATTAAATAAAATCCCTTACAAGAATAAATACAATTAATTGGGCTCTTGATTAGAATAATCAAATTAAGCTCAAGGAATGCAATATATACTTATATATATTTAATAGGAAGAATTAGCCCAATTGGAATTAATTAATTTGCCCGAAGAATTAATTAAATTACCCAAGGAATTAATTAACGAACGAAAGGCTTGAAAAGGAATTTACGGGGCGTTACAAAATTGGATGAAATGTGAGTGGATTTGGTCTGATTTTGTGTTCTGGAAGTGGTATTGTTCATGTCTGATTTTGGTCTCTGGAATCTGGGGTTGGGTTTGGTCTTGCGGAGAGCTGTGGCGGTATAATGTAACCCGCCACTGTGATCCGCAAGGCGGCAGCGGTCGATGTTGGCGGAGAAGGGTGGTCCGCCGAGGGAGGCCGCCTCCTTCTTGCGGAGGAGGTTGGCGGAAGACAGTGGCCCGTGAGGGTGTTCCGCAAGGCCACTGTGACTTTGGTTTCCAGTGAGCAGTTTCTGCTATTGTTGTCTGTTGTTGGTCCTTTGTTTCAGATCATTGTTGGATTGTTTTGTTGAGTATTCTACCATGTTTTTGGAGCATTTATTCGTGTTATTCATTGAGCATTTGATGCCTTAGTTGGAGTATTGATTTACGTCTTCGGTTTTCCTCTTGTTGGTGTCTTGGTCTATTGATTCTTTGATTCATGATCTGGGAGTTGGTTGGTGTTCATATTTGAGATGAACCCACGTCTTGGTTGGTTGTGATGGTGTTGGAGTATGGTTGTGATGGTGGATTATTGGTTACTATTGACTATTGACTATTTGACTTCTGACTTCGGGCTGCGGCCTTGGTACGGACTGAGGTCCATGTCGTTTACTTCGGGCTTTGGCCTTGGTACGGACTGCGGTCCATGTCGTTGACTTTTGACTATCTGACTTCTGACTTGTGACATGCGGTTTGACTTGGTTGATGGTTGGTTTGGTTGGTTGGGAGATTGATGTTGGGATGTCTTTCTTTGTTGGTCCTTATGAGTTCCTTGGATTGTTCGGTTGTTACCTTGTCATTCTCTTGAATTGGGATGTTTCCTATTTGAATTGTGTTCAGTTGGTATCTCAGTTATGATTCGTTATGCATTATGCTTTCGTTATTGGTTCTTGGATTTATTGGATTGAGTCTTGGTTTGTGATTCGTTCAGTTTATCCTTGTTGAGTATCGATTTGCACTGTTGTACAGTTCGTTGGTGTTTATATTCTATATGGGTGTGTAAACCTATTTCTAAGCTTATGTATATCTATATCTCCTTGCGGGTGTGAATGGTGGTTGCTTAGCATTCTTTTGCTAATGGTTCTTTGCGTGTTTTCCAGGTATGGAGTAGTACATCGCGAGCGCGCTAGAGCTTTCCTTATGAGGACCCTAGCCTTAGTTAGTTCTGATTAGACTTGGTTATGTTGGCCTGTGAGCCATGAGATCTTTGATACTCTTGTTTTGTACTTTGAGTATTTCTCTTGGATTTATGGATTACATTGAGGATTTGTTTTGAGATTTCTATGATATGACAGTTAGCTCGTTTCTTGTTTAGCCTGTGCATCTAGGCTTTGTTAATACCTAGGTGTGGCATGACGCCCTTAAGTTTAAATTGCTTCCGCTGTGTTGGTTTGTTGGTTGAGATCGGCAGCTTTTATGTTAAGTGTTTAGCTATCTCAGCCCATGTGAGGTTGGGGTGTCACACCTTGGTACGGACTGCGGTCCATGTCGTTAACTCTTGACTATCTGACTTCTGACTTGTGGCATGTGGTTTGACTTGGTTGATGGCTGGCTTGGTTGGTTGGGAGGTTGATGTTGGGATGTCTTTCTTGGTTGGTTCTTATGAGTTCTTTGGGTTGTTCGGTTGATACCTTGTCATTCTCTTGAGTTTGGATGTTCCCTTTTGGATTGTGTTCAGTTGGTATCTCATTTATGATTCGTTATGCATTATGCTTTCGTTATTGGTTATTGGATCTATTGGATTGAGTCTTGGTTGTTGATTCGTTCAGTTTATCCTTGTTGAGTATCCGATTTGAACTATTGATCAGTTCGTTGGTGTTTATATTCTATATGGGTGTGTAAACCTATTTACAAACTTATATGTATATCTATACTTCCTTGCGGGTGTGAGTGGTGGTTACTTAGCAGTCTTTTGCTAATGGTTCTTTTTGTGTTTTTCCAGGTTTGCCTTAAAGCCTTTGCGTGAGCGCGATAGAGATACACCCGTATGAGGAGGCTTAGTTAGTGGTTATGTTTTAGATTTATGCTTTGGCCTGTGAGCCATTTGAGACTTTATATACCCTAGACTAGTACTTTGAATATTGTTAAACATGTTTTAAGGATTATCGTCTATACAGTTCCGTGTTTTATGGTTAGCCTGTGCATCTAGGTTGTGTTATCTTTCCTAGATGTGGCATGACGCCCCTTAGGTTTTAAATTCGCTTCCGCTATGTTCTGTTGTTAGTTGGGATAGACAGCTGTTTTGTTGAGTTTTTAGCTATCTCAGCTCGTGTAAGGTTGGGGTGTCACAGTTGGTATCAGAGCCTGTGTTGAGGTCTGAGTAGAGATCCTAGGGTTGAACTTTTGAGACTCTAGGACTTGACTAAGTAGGAATTAAGATGTTTTTGAGAATCCTAGGATGTGTGAATTCTAGGAATCGCGGTGAGGACACGCCTTATCTGTTTATATTGTTTGTGCTTTGTTAACCTCGTTGTTTTGCAGCTTGCGGCTCGTCTTCTCGGGTAAGTCTTAATCGCTTTTAGTTACGTTGCTTCGTTTTAGCTTTGCCTAGGAGCTTGCCTTAGATTAGGAATGAGTAGTTAGTGATACGAGACGTTGGATGGCACTGTGTGCATCGAAGCAAACAGAAGATCGGGCGGCTCGTCAAAGAAGACCAATCTACTCACGGCTTGGAGTCAACGGCAGCAATCTACGTTCCCGGGGATTGACGTCTTCGCTATGTAGCCTCGTCTGCAAGGACTTTGTCCGCTTCAAGACTTGAAGAACAAGTTCGTGCAGCTGAAGCCCACCACAAGACGAAGAAAGCAGTAGGAGCTTGAAGGCTGAAGACTCGAAGACCCTCGGCCTTGAGGGAACGACAATAGCGGGTGCTGACGCGTCAAGAAAGAGTTAAAACACGCCAAGTAGGAGTTGCCAGATCGGCCATGAGGAATCTCGTGTAAACACTCGAAGGAACGATGGCAAGAAAGGATTAAGGAATAGCGAGACAAGCTAGTAGAAGATCAAATCGTCAAAAGATCAAGACCAACGGAAGTGAACCTAAAGGCTAGCTTAACCCTCGGGTATTCTAAGGAAGAGTTATCTATACTTGCGTTTCGTCAGAAGCAAGAGTCAAAGCACGCCAAGTGGAAGCTTCCGGATCAGCAATGAAGAGTCTCGTGCGAGCTAAACTCGGAGTTAACGTTGCATGAAGAATTATAATTCGAGGTCGTGATTCGCGGACCTTAAGGTAGTCCTACCTACCCCTGAAGCGGCTACGAAGGAGCAAGTTAGAGGTTGCAACCTTCACAGCGAAGAAGACTAAGTTAAATAGAAAGGGAAGCTTGGACGCTTAAGACCCCCGAAGACAAGAAGAAACGCCTTTATCAAGTTGTCCGCTTTCAAGAGGTGCGAAGGGACTAAGAAGTAATTGCGAAAGAAGGGCCTCGTGTAACCTTTTCAGTGCACCTTGAACATGGTTTCTTGTGCAAGAGCTTAAGGAAGTAACCTCGGTTTCTAAAGATCACTCTTACCCATAAGCGAATCTCCTCTCAAAACCGGGCGATACCTTTCCATTTGAACCTATCTTTTCATAAAGCCTCCTCAGAATTCTCTCGTTCTGCACCAATCAGCCATCGGCAATTCGTCGCCTTCAGCCTCTCTTGGAGTAATAAGGTGGTGCGAATCGTAGGTTATGTGTAGAGCTTATTCGAATCTCAAGTCAGCGTTGCGTGGGGAGCAAGCCAAGATCTATCAATCAGTCAGAGTGTTTTAATTGAATCGTCAACCGAAGAGACCGCTTAGAGTTGAGAGACTTCCTCATCCTTCTTAAAACCAAATCCTTCACAGTTCCTTGTAATCCTAAGTACCATACCCGTTGAGAAATCCCTTCTATCTGTTGTAATCTTCGTTCCTATATCCTTGTGGAAACCAAATCCTCCTCGGTTCCTTGAAATCTCAATTATCCCTCCTTAGCGAAATCCCTTCTCTTTATTCTAATCAGTATTCCTATCTATTCTTGGAAACTAAATTCTCCTTGATTCTCGAAACTCTGAATGCCTTCTTGTTGAGACATCCCTTCCACCTATCCTAATCTCTTTCTCATTTTCACTTGGAACTGAATTCCTCTTTTCCCTTGAGAAAGTGCATACCCTATTGCTAAGGAATCTTTTCTATCTTATTAGATCTCCTTGCTATCGTCCCTTACATTCAAATTCCTCTCACTCCCTTGGAAATGGTATATCCTTCCGTTCAGACAACCTTTCGGTTTATTTCATTCTTCTCCCATTTCAAGATTGAATTTCCTTCTCCCCTTGAAGAGTTGAATACCCTACCGTTGACAAATCATGTCGCCTTCCCAGACCCCGTTCTTAATTCCTCTCGAAACCTAATTTCTTTCACCTCTCGGAGTAAGATAAATACCCTATCATTAAAGAATCATTTCCATCTTTCTAGACCTCATTACTACCGACTCTCGGAACCAAATCTCTCTCATTTCCTTGGGGATTGCACACTCTTATATGGAAGCATCCCTTTCTATCCATTCCAAATCTCCTTCTCACTTTCGTTGGGAAATGAACTCCTCTCTTTTCTTTGGGGAATTGAATACCCTATCATTGAGAAATTATTTCTTCCTCTCTAAGACCTCGCTCTTAACTTCTCTAGGAACCTAATTCCTTTCTTTCCTGGAGTAAGTGGAATATCCTACCGTTGAGAAACTCGTTCTGCGTTTTCAATCTCATTCTTATCTTCTCTCAATTGAATTTTCTTTCTTACCCCGAAGAGCTGAATATCTTATCATTGACAAACCGTTTCTGTCTTTCGAAACCTTATTCTTAACCCCTCTTAGAATCTAATTTCTTTCTTTTCCTCGAATAAGTCAATACCCTAACGTTGGAAAACTCCTCTTGTGTTTTCAATCTCGTACTCATCTGCTCTCGAAGCTAAGTTCCTTTCGTTCATTCCTTTTGTTGAAGGAACTCGATACTCCCTTAAATTGAGAAATTCTTTTGACCACGGCGAACCTCGTTCTTATTTCTTTCAAAGCCGAGTTCTTCTCTTTCCCTTAGAAAACGTGGCATTTCCTTTTATTGAAAAAACACCCCAACCTCACACAGGCTGAGATAGCTAAAACTCAACATAAAAGCTGCCAATCTCAACCACAAACCAAACATAGCGGAAGCGAATTTAAACTAAGGGCGTCATGCCACATCTAGGTATATCACAGCCTAGATGCACAGGCTAACACAAATAAACAACTGATATAAACGATAATCCTTAAACATATCTAAGAATCCAATAACTAAACAAACTGTACAAAGTCTCAAATGGCCACAGGCCAAAGCATAAACTAAAACATAACCACTATCTAAGCCTCCTCTACGGGTGTATCTCTATCGCGCTCCGCAAAGGCTTTAAGGCAACCTGGAAAACACACGAAGAACCATTAGCAAAAGACTGCTAAGTAACCACCATTCACACCCGCAAGGAAGTATAGATATACATAAGTTGTAAATAGGTTTACACACCCATATAGAATATAAACACCAACGAACTGTTCCATAGTTCAAAACGATACTCAACAAAATAACTGAACGAATCAAAACCAAGACTCATCAATCAAAGCCAATATCCAATAACGAGAGCAAAGGCAATAACGAACATAAAGAGATACCAACTGAACACAATCCAAAAGGGAACATCCAAACTCAAGAGAATGACAAGGTATCAACCGAACAATCCAAAGAACTCATAAGAACCAACAAAGAAGGACATCCCAACACCAACCTCCCAACCAAACCGAGCCAACCATCAAACCAAGTCACACCACAAGTCAGAAGTCAATAGTCACGAGTCAGACGGGGTGATGAGTCCCACTCACAGGGACCGAAGTCCAATAGTAACCAATAGTAACCACAGGGGTAATCAACCCAATCACAGGTAGCGAACCCAATAGTAACACAATAGTAGCACAACAAAGTACCAATAGTCCACAATAGCACAATAGTAACCAATAGTACAACCAATAGTAACCAATAGTCAATAGAGCACAAAGGTCCACAATAGTAACATGGTCCACCACCACAACCATACTCCAACACCAACTCAACCAACCAAGACGTGGGTTCATCTCAAATATGAACACCAACCAACTCCCAGATTATGAATCAAAAGATCAATAGACCAAGGACACCAAAAGTGGAAACCAAAAGCATGAATCAATACTCCAAACTAGGCATCAAATACTCAATGAATGACATGAATAAATACTCCAAATACATGGTAAAATACCCAACAAAACAATCCAACAATGATCTGAAACAAGGGACCAACAACAGACAACAATAGCAGAAACTGCTCTCTGGAAAACATTTCCCAGTGAACTAACGGAACAACTCAACGGAACCCTGTCCTCCGCCGAACTCCTCCGCAAGGAGCAGCCGGACCCCCTCAGCGGGCCACTCTCCTCCGCCCAAGCCATCCGTTGCCACCTTGCGGATCGCCCTAGCGGGTTACATTATACCGTTCGGGTCTTCCGCAAGGCCAACCCCAAATCCCAGATTCCAGAACCAAAGCAGACATGAACAAATCCAATTTCCAGAATACAAAATCAGACCAAAGACACTCACATTTCATCCAATTTAGAGTCCAAGAATAAGGAAATCCATAACATCATTGATCATACAACACAAGACAAAGATCAAGATGAAATCCAACAAGAAACATCCAAGAAATAGGCTAATCAACAATAATTTTCAGGATTTCCAACACCAAGATCAATATATATAGAATAAGGGAATAAAATAGTTTTGATGGACATGGATGGTTACCTTTGAAGCGTAATTAACCAAAGCACTAATCCAAGGCAACGTCAATCCTAAGCTCATAAGCTAGGTCCATAACCGTGAACCTGAAGATTAATGTAATTCTAATACCATCACTATCTTATTATTAATAACGATACTAACATCCTAATCGGCCGTTATAATCTATAATCCTATGACCAATACAAAACGAGTTGTGACTAATATTACTACTCCAACTTAACCATAATAATATAACTAATTACTAAACTATAAGCTTATTAATAACAACATAATATTACCTTAAAACATAGCGCTCAGACCCGGAATCGAACCTAGGCCCTCAACCTTGCTACACAGAGTCTAAACCGCTACACCACTCCAATCTTGTTGCTGTGATGCGCGTTCGTGGAGTTACATCCTCTCAAACGGTTCTCCGGCCCTGTGAAGAAGATCCTCCGCGCGAACAGAGGAGAACGAATGGTTTGCCGGAGACGGGGAAGAGACTGCCGCCCATCATCGCTGCTGCATCGCCGAGAACCCGTGTTGACGCCGTCGACTGGGAGGAGGAAGACCGTTGCCGCCGCCCTGCTCCGTCGCTGTTGCTGACCGAACGGAACGTAACACACCGTCAAGCTCTCCGCCGGAGCGCTCCGCCACTTGACTGCTTCTTCGAAGGGGAACGACGACGGACCAGCCCCCACCGCCGAGGTGCTCCGCTGCCACTAAACTCTTCGTTCATCAACAACGCTGCGGCTCCATGCTTCCATCTTTGACGTCGTTCAAGCTGCTGCATCGGGGAACGGTGAGAGGGGTCGTTCTCATCCTCTTGAACGTTGATCTTGTGTGCTTCTTGAAAATATCTTGTGCAAGGTGACAACCGCACTCCCTAAGTCGTAACCTTGATAACTTTCGATTCTATTCTTTACCAACGCCATTCTTAAAACCGTACACCTTGAACCTTTCACTCTCCTTCCTTCGTTGGGTCAAATTTTCAAAACCGGGCATATATATTATATAAATATTTTCCCTATATATACTATCGTACTACTTTCCAACTCTCTGTCCCCAAAACGTTTTTCTGAGCTTCGGGGACGAAGCTCCTTTTAAGGGGGTAGAGTGTAACACCCGAAAATTCCTACTACTCTTTTGAATATTATAAGGGTTATTTTCTTATTAAATAATTATTTGAATAATTATAAGTATAATTATTTCCTATGGGCTTGGGATTATATACTCTCGTATATAGTTTATTGATATGATTAATAATAATAGGCTATGGTCCAATATTTCTATAGTTATATATATATATATATATACATCCTACATAACATTATTATTGAGCCCACCTTGAATTATATTTCTTAAGGATTATACTATAAGCCCATAATTATGATTATACATATGTGTATTATAAGCTATGGTTTTGATCCAACTACTCTAAGCCCATGAACCATAATCTTTTATTATAAGTATATAGTATCTATAAATTAAGCTTGAGCCCAAAATAACTAAGTCTTGACCCAACTACCACTTATAGTCTTGGCCTGGCCTAATCTATTTTTGGAAATCCTACCATATTTAGACCTAGCTATATAATGAAAATCCTAGTGCAGCAGTTATCGATTTTGTCTTCCCCTTCCCGTTCATCTTGGCATTAGTCGCAGCCAACAGCTACCCTCACCGTAAGCATGCACACCTTTCCCCCCCCCCTTCAGTTACTACTAATCCACGCAATTCTTGGACGTTGGCGACACCGGTTTTGGCGAACGGCGGTCTGTACGTGGAAGCCGCCGGCCATGGAGGTGTCGGGGCAATGCAGCGGCTCGCCCTGCGGTCGGAGCTACGGTGAGCTTGGCGATCCCTCCTCAGCGTCGGAGAGCGAGTCGGGAACTCCAGCTGGCGTCGGCTTCCTCTGTTCCTTGTGACGGCACCGGGCAGCGGCGCTGAAGGTGTGAGCGACGAACCAGCAGACCGACGACGTCGACTTCTCCGATGGGTCCTCCGGCAAGTGACGTGCGGCAGTGGAGGAGACGGACTCCCCTTCTCCGCTAGGCGCAGGCAACTCCGCTACGGGTTTCCTTCAGCAGCCGAGCAGGCCGTGGTCCATCGCCCGGCGTCTCCTCTGTTCCGATCGAAGAAGCAATGCAGCGGCAGTCACGACGGACAACTTCGACGGTGCGCCATACTCCGTTCGGCCAACAGCAGCGGTGGATGCGGGCGGTAAGGGCAGTTCCGCGCACCTGTGCCGTGCCTTCAATCTTTCGACGTAGCGGAACACTTGAGCGGCAACCTTTCCTCCGTTTGGCGTAAACGGGAGTAGCATCTGCGTAATCTGACCGGGAGCTCACTGGAAGAGTAATAAATCTATGGTCGCCTAACGAAGCCTAAGAAGCAGCGTAGCTTAGCGGTATGGTGCTGTGGTTTGAGGCGAAGGCGTGGGTTCGATTCCCAGTCTAGGCAGTTGAGGTAATCTTTTGGTTTAATGTTAAGCTCTTGGTTTAGTATAGTTATAATGCTATATCTTATGGTCTAAGTTTAGATTATGCTACTTGTGTTAGTATTAGTTAAGTATGATTCATGTAGTCGTGTTATATTAGCCTTGAGCATGAGCTATGGGTTATAAGGGACCGATTAGGATTATTAGTATCCTTGTTGTTAATAGTTAGTAATGGTATTAGGTTATATTAATTCTTCAGGTTCGTGGTTATGAACCGAGCTTTGAGTTACTGTTGCGTTGGAATTACGTTTCTCGGATAAGTACGCTTCAAAGGTAACCATCCATGTCCATCAAAACTATTTTATCCCTATTCTATATATATTGATTTGGTGATTGAAATCCTGGAAATTTCCTTGTGAATAGCCTATTTCTTTGGATTTTCTTGTTGGATTTCATCTTGATCTTTGTCTTGTGTTGAATGATCATGATGTTATGGATTTCCTTATTTTTGGACTCTAAATTGGATGAAAGTGAGTGTTTTGGTTGATTTTGGTTTCTGGAAATGGTATCTTGTATCTGGCAGAGATCTGTCTGTGGGCTTGGGGTTTGGCCTTGCGGAGAACTGCGGCGTAATCAATGTAACCCGTCAAGTGTCCGCAAGGTCGGCAGGTGAGGTTGGGCGGAGGAGAGTGCCCGTTCGAGGAGGCCGTCTCCTCTTTGCGGAGGAGGACTGGCGGAGAGGAGCCGTGACGTTCACCAGTTCCTGGGAATTGTTGTTCCAGTGAGCAGTTCTCTTTGTTGTGTCTGTTGTTGGTCTTTGGTTTCAGATTATTGTTGGATTGTTTTGTTGGGATATTTTACCTATGTTATTGGAGTATCTTTTCATGTTATTCCTTGGGCATTTGATGCCTAGTTGGAGTTTGATTTCATGTCTTCGGTTTCCCTTGTGTGTTTTTGGTCTATTGATTCTTTGATTCATATCTGGGAGTTGGTTGGTGTTCATATGTGAGATGAACCCATGTCTTGGTTGGTTGTGATGGTGTTGGAGCTATGGTGTGATGGTGGATTATTGGTTACTATTGACTATTGACTTTGACTTTGACTTCTGACTTCGGGCTACGGATGCGGTCAGTCGGACTGGGCTGGCCTGCGGACTGTCGGTCCATGTGACCGGACTTCGGGTGGCCTTGGTAGCGGACTCGTCCATGTGCGTTGACTCGGGCTGCCTGGATGATGCGGTCCTGTCGTCCATGTGGTCTGACTTCTGACTTTCATGGTTGACTTGGTGATGGCTTGGCTGGTTGGTATGGGTGGAGGTATGGAGTTGGGATGTCTTTCTTGGTATTTTGGCTTGTTCTTATTCGATACTCTTATGGGTTGTTTCGGTTTACCTGCGTCTGATTGATGTTCTTTTGGTTGTTGTTCAGTTGTATCTCATATTATGATTCGTTATGCATTATGCTTTCGTTATTGGTTATTGGACTATTTCGATTGAGTCTGGTTTGTGATTCGTTCAGTTTATCCTTGTTGAGTATCGCTTTGACTATTGAACAGTTCGTTGGTGTTTATATTCTATATGGGTGTGTAAACCTATTTACAAACTTATATGTATATCTATACTTCCTTGCGGGTGTGATGGTGTTACTTAGCAGTCTTTTGCTAATGGTTCTTGTGTGTTTTTCCAGGTTGCCTTAAAGCTATGCGTGAGCGCGATAGAGATACACCCGTATGCTTAGTAGTGGTTATGTTTTAGATTTATGCTTGGCCTGTGTGCCATTGAGATGTTGTATACTTTGATTCAGTTTAGATTACGTTTAGTTCGTTTTTATGTAGCCTGTGCATCTAGGCTGTGTTACCTAGATGTGGCATGACGCCTAGGTTTTAAATTCGCTTCCGCTATGTTTGTTGTTAGATTGCGCGATAGATCAGCTGTGATTTGACATCCCACTCAACGAGAACCACAAAGTATCAACTGAATAACACCAAGGAACTCACAACAATCCATCAAGAACGATCTCCCAACCCACCTCCCAACCAAACCAACCAACCATCGAACCAAGTCAAACCATAAGTCACAAGTCAAAAGTCAGATAGTCACGAGTCAACGCTGAGAGTCCCACGACATGGAGTCCGAACACATGGACCGAAGTCCGCAACACATGGACAAGTCCGACACATGGACCGGAGTCCGCAATGACGGAGTCCGCAAGTCCGCACAAGTCAGAAGTCAATAGTCAATAGTCAATAGTAACAATAATCCACCATCACAACCATACTCCAACACCAACACAACCAACCAAGACGTGGGTTCATCTCAAATATGAACACCAACCAACTCCCAGATCATGAATCAAAGATCAATAGACCAAGACACCAAAAGGGAAACCAAAGACATGAATCAATACTCCAAACTAAGGCATCAAATGCTCAATGAATACATGAATAAATACTCCAATAACATGGTAAATACCCAACAAAACAATCCAACAATAATCTGAAACAAGACCAACAAAAGACAACAAAGCAGAAATCGCTCCTGGAAATCAATTCCCAGTGAACTAGCGGAACACTCAACGGACCACTGTCCTCCGCCGAACTCCTCCGCAAGGAGAGCCGGGCTCCCTCAACGGGCACTCCCCTCGCCCAACACCTCCGTGCCACCTTGCGGATCGCCCTGCGGGTTACATTTCCGTTCGGGTCTTCCGCAAGGCCAACCAATCCCAGATTCCAGAACCAAAGACAGACATGAACAATCCAATTTCCAGAATACAAATCAGACAAAACACTCACATTTCATCCAATTTAGAGTCCAAGAATAAGGAAATCCATAACATCATTGATCATACAACACAAGACAAAGATCAAGATGAAATCCAACAAGAAACATCCAAGAAATAGGCTATCAACAATAATTTTCAGGATTTCCAACACCAAGATCATTATATATAGAATAAGGGAATAAAATAGTTTTGATGGACATGGATGGTTACCTTTGAAGCGTAATTAACCAAAGCATCACTAATCCAAGGCAACGTCAATCCTAAGCTCATAAGCTAGGTCCATAACCGTGAACCTGAAGATTAATGTAATTCTAATACCATCACTATCTTATTATTAATAACGATACTAACATTCCTAATCGGGCCGTTATAATCTATAATCCTATGACCAATACAAAACGAGTTGTGACTAATATTACTACTCCAACTTAACCATAATAATATAACTAATTACTAAACTATAAGCTTATTAATAACAACATAATATTACCTTAAAACATAGCGCTCAGACCCGGAATCGAACCTAGGCCCTCAACCTTGCTACACAGAGTCTAAACCGCTACACCACTCCAATACTTGTTGCTGTGATGCGCGTTCGTGGAGTTACATCCTCTCAAACGGTTCTCCGGCCCTGTGAAGAAGATCCTCCGCCGCGAACAGAGGAGAACGAATGGTTTGCCGGAGACGGGGAAGAGAACTGCCGCCCATCATCGCTGCTGCATCGCGAGAACCCGTGTTGACGCCGTCGACTGGGAGGAGGAAGACCGTTGCCGCGCCCTGCTCCGTCGCTGTTGCTGACCGAACGGAACGTAACACACCGTCAAGCTCTCCGCCGGAGCGCTCCGCCACTGACTGCTTCTTCGAACGGGGAACGACGACGGACCAGCCCCACCGCCGAGGTGCTCCGCTGCCACTAAACTCTTCGTTCATCAACAACGCTGCGGCTCCATGCTTCCATCTTTGACGTCGTTCAAGCTGCTGCATCGCGGGGAACGGTGAAGACCGGGGAAGGAGACGTCGGCGCTGCTTCACGATCCGGCCTGGAAGGTCCGCCGGGAGAAGACGGAAATCCATTGTCACGCCGACTCGTTGTTGCGGCCTTCGGGAACCATCTCCGTCGAGCTCTGCCGGACGTCGTCGAAATCCATAACATCATTGATCATACAACACAAGACAAAGATCAAGATGAAATCCAACAAGAAACATCCAAGAAATAGGCTATTCAACAATAATTTTCAGGATTTCCAACACCAAGATCATTATATATAGAATAAGGGAATAAAATAGTTTTGATGGACATGGATGGTTACCTTTGAAGCGTAATTAACCCAAAGCATCCTAATCCAAGGCAACGTCAATCCTAAGCTCATAAGCTAGGTCCATAACCGTGAACCTGAAGATTAATGTAATTCTAATACCATCACTATCTTATTATTAATAACGATACTAACATCCCTAATCGGGCCGTTATAATCTATAATCCTATGACCAATACAAAACGAGTTGTGACTAATATTACTACTCCAACTTAACCATAATAATATAACTAATTACTAAACTATAAGCTTATTAATAACAACATAATATTACCTTAAAACATAGCGCTCAGACCCGGAATCGAACCTAGGCCCTCAACCTTGCTACACAGAGTCTAAACCGCTACACCACTCCAATACTTGTTGCTGTGATGCGCGTTCGTGGAGTTACATCCTCTCAAACGGTTCTCCGGCCCTGTGAAGAAGATCCTCCGCCGCGAACAGAGGAGAACGAATGGTTTGCCGGAGACGGGGAAGAGAGCTGCCGCCCATCATCGCTGCTGCATCGCCGAGAACCCGTGTTGACGCCGTCGACTGGGAGGAGGAAGACCGTTGCCGCCGCCCTGCTCCGTCGCTGTTGCTGACCGAACGGAACGTAACACACCGTCAAGCTCTCCGCCGGAGCGCTCCGCCACTTGACTGCTTCTTCGAACGGGGAACGACGACGGACCAGCCCCCACCGCCGAGGTGCTCCGCTGCCACTAAACTCTTCGTTCATCAACAACGCTGCGGCTCCATGCTTCCATCTTTGACGTCGTTCAAGCTGCTGCATCGCGGGGAACGGTGAAGACCGGGGAAGGAGACGTCGGCGCTGCTTCACGATCCGGCCTGGAAGGTCCGCCGGGGAGAAGACGGAAATCCATTGTCACGCCGACTCGTTGTTGCGGCCTTCGGGAACCATCTCCGTCGAGCTCTGCCGCGATGTCGACGAGGAGGGGAACGGAGTGACGGTAAACAGAGGCCCACGCTACTGCCTGCCGTTGCTTCGCGCCGGAGAAGGGAGACATGCCGCTGCCTTGCGTAATCGAGAAAGGGGAGACAGCGACGGGTTGGCTTGGTTGCTGGAAAACCTCCATCGTCGCAGTCCAAACTCTAACGGGCGAGGGAGACGTGAGAAAGAGACAGAGAAGGGAAAGCTGCTGAGTGTTGATCATCCCATTGCTAATTAGGGTAGGTTTCCATTTAGGGTAGTTTCCTCTTTTGGGTTTGGGCTAGACATTGGATCATTTGAATTGGGTTGGATCATTAACCATGGTCTATAACATATATATATATATAATCATGACTATGGGCTTGTTATATAGTCCTTAAGAAATATAATCCTTGTGGCTCAATAGTATTATTTATGTAGGAAATGTATATACAACTATAGAAATATTGGGCCATAGCTTACTATTAGTAATCATATTAATAAAATATATATACAAGAGTATATAATCCCAAGCCCATAGGAAAATAATTATACTTATAATTATTTAAATAATTATTTAATAAGAAAGTAACCCCTTATAATATTCAAGAGAGTAGTAGGAATTTTCAGGGTGTTACACTCCGTGACTTAACTCATGAACAATTGGCACTTGTGGATGTGTATAAGTCAGATAATTTAATTGGAGGGAAATACTTTGATCTGAGTGTGCTAAGAGAATTTGGTTTGAAGACTTGGTAAATCGGTTGCTAACACAACCGCAATGGAGCAAAGTATTCGAATGGAGAGGACCGACATATACTCCTGTTACCTATGAGTTTCTTGCTTGAGATGTGTCACACTAAAACAATAGGATCGCTATGCGTGGAGTCCAGACTTACATTTCCTTATTTTTCATGCACTTTACCGCTTTGTTTAGGAAATAAGAACCAAAGAGCAAGCCTTGAAAAGGAATTATGAGGAAGCAAGCACAAGCCGAACAATGGCAAGAGCAGAACCACCACCTCCACCACCACAAGTTGAACCTAATGCAAGAGGAACAAGGGTCCTCCTGACGTAACTCATGAACAATTGGCACTTGTAGATGTGCATAAGTCAGAGAATTTAATTGGAGGGAAATACTTTGATCCGAGTGTGCTAAAGGAATTCGGTTTGAAGACTTGGTAAATCGGTTGCTAAGACAACCGCAATTGAGCAAAGTATTCGAATGGAGAGGACCGACATATACTCTAGATACTTATGAGTTTCTTGCTTGAGATGTGTCACACTAAAACAATAGGATCGCTATGTGTGGAGTCCAAACTTACATTTCATTATTTTTCATGCACTTTACCGCTTTGTTTAGGAAATGGGAAGAACCAAAGAGCAAGTCTTGAAAAGAAATTATGAAGAAGCAAGCACAAGCCGAACAATGGCAAAAGCAGAACCACCACCTCCACCACCACAAGTTGAACCTAATGCAAGAGGAACAAGGGTCCTCTGTGAACAATTGGCACTTGTGGATGTGTATAAGTCAGAGAATTTAATTGGAGGGAAATACTTTGATCCGAGTGTGCTAAGGGAATTTGGTTTGAAGACTTGGTAAATCGGTTGCTAAGACAACCGCAATTGAGCAAAGTATTCGAATGGAGAGGACCGACATATACTCCGGTTACCTATGAGTTTCCTGCTTGAGATGTGTCACACTAAAACAATAGGATCGCTATGCGTGGAGTCCAGACTTTCATTTCCTTATTTTTCATGCACTTTACCGTTTTGTTTAGGAAATAAGAAGAACCAAAGAGCAAGTCTTGAAAAGGAATTATGAGGAAGCAAGCAGAAGCCGAACACTGGCAAGAGCAGAACCACCACCTCCACCACCACAAGTTGAACCTAATGCAAGAGGAACAAGGGTCCTCCGAGGCTTAACTCATGATCAATTGGCGCTTGTGGATGTGTATAAGTCAAAGAATTTAATTGGAGGGA
>CP025659.1:46461799-46479350 GCA_003576665.1 Ipomoea trifida
GGCTGAGGCAAGGGGGGAATTTCATGGTTGTAAAGTTGCTAGGGGTGCGCCCCCAGTTTCACACCTGTTCTTTGCAAACGATAGCCTGCTGTTTTTCAGAGCTACGATGCAGGAGGCAGGGGCTATCAAGCGGTGCCTAACCAATTATGACACATGTCAGGTCAGACAGTAAACTATCACAAATTCAGTGTGTGTTTCAATAGGAACACATCAGATGCTGACAGGCATGACGTGTTGGCAGTCTTGGATGTTGTTCAAGTACCCAATTTTGGGAAATATTTCGGACTACCATATTTTATTGGGAGGGAGAATAAGGCGGTTTTCTCATATATTGAAGACAGAATCAAACACAGGATTGGATCATGGAGTAAAAGAATGGTTTCACAAGCAGGCAAGGAGGTGCTCTTAAAAGTGTGACCCAGTCTATGCCTACATTTTCTATGAGTGTTTTCTTACTCCTTGACTCAGTTTGTATGTCTATTGAGAGGGCCATGAATCGCTACTGGTGGGGATCTGGGAATGATAGAGGTATACACTGGAAGGCTTGGGATCGTTTGTGTATCCCTAAGAAGTATGGAGGCTTGGGATTTAAGGATTTGAAGGCTTTCAATCTGGCCATGTTAGGCAAGCAGGCCTGGCGCTTTCTGACAAGGCCTCATTCATTAGTAGCGAGAATTTATAAGGCCAGGTACTTCCCCAAAACTTCTTTTATTGACGCTACCTTGGGTAGTTGCCCGGGTTTCTGTTGGAGGAGTATTATGGCTGCACATGAGATGGTCTGCAGTGGGGTTCGCCGAAGAGTGGGGAATGGGAAAGCAACACTAATCTGGGGTCACCCATGGTTGCCTAATGATCCAACCCCGATGATGCACACACCAATGCCCCATCAACTCAGTGGTTCTCTAGTCTCTAGGCTGATTGATCCAGTTTCTGGTACTTGGGACCAATCCATTCTTTAGGATATTTTAATCTCGAGTGATGTGGACCGCATACTGAGGGTCCCTGTCTCACCACAGTATGAGGATTCCTGGTTCTGGTTAGGAGACCCAAAAGGCTGCTACACGGTCAAAGAGGGGTATAGGCGTGTTATTGGAAATTTTGAACATACCCCGGGTACTTTTGATAATTGGTTACATCTTTGGAAAATTAAGTGCCCTGCGAAATGGGAAACTTTTGTTTGGAGAGCCCTAACTAATTCTCTTCCTACCACGACGAACTTGATTATAAAAAGGGTTGAGATTGATCCATCATGTCTAATGTGTGGTACTTTACGTGAAAATACAATGCACTCACTTGTTTTATGTGATTATTCAAGGCTAGTATGGAATGAATCCTCTTTGCATGTTACTAGTATGAGTGGTAGTGACTTTGGGGTGTGGTTTAGTAATGTAATTGCTATGCTAACAGAAGACAACATTATCTATGTTGTAGCACTATTATATCATATTTGGAGGGTCAAAAACTCGGCGGTGTGGGAGGGTTGTTTGCCACGTCCATCCCGTGTGTGGCAGTCCGCACGCGCAACAGTAGCAGCTTTGAAGGAGGTCTATGTCTTGCCCCAACCGCAACAACAGCCCACAGCCGTAGCCGTCCAGCCTGCCGGTCCACAATGTTACGTCGACGCCGGCTTCAATCCACACACCAGCACGGCCATGGTGGGTGCGGTGCTTCTTTCGCAAGAGGGAGGATTCGTGGCTACTTTCAATGGTCACCTACCGCCGTGTCACTCGTCGCTTATGGCGGAATCCTTGGCTTGCAAAGAAGCTCTCCCATGGCTAAAAGATCGGAATCTACACTCTGTGTGCATCTACACTGATTGCTCCATGCTCAAGAATTTGCTCACCACAGATAGTACTAGTCTATTTTCTTACGTTCGTTACTCTGTTGATGCCGCTAGGGCTATTATGTCTACCTTTACTAGTTGTTCAGTTTATTTTATTCCTAGAACTGCGAACATAGGGGCTCACGTTCTGGCTACGTTGGCCTTCTCGCAGCTTGATTCTTTGTTTTGGGATTCAATCCCCCTCGAACTCTATTTCTGAGTTGATTTAACCTATTCACCCAGGTGGTGGTTTTCAAAAAAAAATAGTTTTTTTTGTAGTCATCTACGCTATTGAGTTCCAAAAGCGTGGTCTACCGCATGCTCACATTCTACTCTTCTTAGCAAACAATGATCGCAATGTTGTGTCCAATTTTATTGACAAAATTATATCATCAGAGATACCAAATAAAGAAGTTGATCAACAATACTACGACATTGTAGAAGAATTTATGGTACATGTCCTTGTGGGCATGTAAGAAAGCAATCTCTCTGGATGGTGAATGGAAGGTGTTCAAAGCATTTCCCCCAAAAAATTGTTGACTCATTGACTTTTGATGAAGATGGTTACTTAATCTATAGACGTAGAGATTATGGTAGGTTTGTTATGAAAATTGGTATTCAATTGGACAATAGATTTGTTGTACCACACAATAGATACTTGCTTATTAAATATATGGCTCATATGAATGTGGAATGGTGTAATCAATCAAGATCAATAAAATACTTATTCAAATATGTGAATAAAGTGAATGACATGGTAACATCTGAGTTCTATAAAAGTACCTCTGACGGTAATGGAAATGAAGTCATTGATGAGATTAACATGTATTAAGACTATAAGTACATATCTGCTTGTGAGGCTACATGACGTCTGCTTAGCTTTGACATGCAATTCAGAACACCAGTGATTGAGAGATTTAGTTTTCGCTTACCAAACGGTCAGAAAGTTATATTTGAAGATGACGACACAGTTGACAACGTTTTGATGAGAGAGACAATCCGTCAAAGTATGTTTAATGGATGGTTTGAAACGAACAAAAGGTTCCCTGAGGCAAAGTTATTAACTTATATTGATCGAGTTGCCATATACGTTTGTTTTTAAATAGGATATTCGAGAATGGAATCCAAGAAAGAAATGTTTTGTCATAGGTCGTATTTTATATATACCACCGGGTACTGGAGAGTTGTACTACTTGAGATGTCTTCTAAACATAGTTTGCAGGCCTACAAGTTTTGAGGAAATTCAATTTTTTAATGGTATACAATATATTTCATTTAGAGATGCATGTTATGCTTGTGGTCTATTGGATGATGATAAGGAGTATATTGATGTAATTAAAGAAGCAAGTCATTGGTCATATGCTCATTCTATGAGAAAACTTTTTCTGACATTGTTGACATCAAATTCATTTAATAGGCCAAAAATTATCTGGAATGAGGTGTTGGATTACCTTGGTGAAGATGTGCAATACAATTAGCGCAAATGTTTATCAATTCCATGTACGCGTTAACTATATATTTATTTTAATCAAATTTATTTTATTCCTAAACAATAATTACAATATTTACTGTTGTTATATCCTTACAGATTTGGTTTTAACAAATAATGAGAAAGAGAATTTAGCTCTAATAGAGTTAGAGAAGTTGTTACAAGTCTACAACAAATCTTTAAAAGACTTTCCTCCAATCCCTATAACCATTGCTTCTTCTATAAAGCTAAATGGAAATTGTTTGTTGTTTGAAGAGCTGTCATATGATCGTGCAGTCCTTACAGATGAGAGTGATAGGTTGGTTAGCCAACTGACAGAAAAACAACGTGGTGTTTATGATACAATAATTGGAGATGTGTCATCTAACAAAGGTAAATTATTTTTTGTTTGTGGTTACTGCGGAACAAGGAAGACATTCTTATGGAAGGCCCTATCTTTCACATTGCGATGTCAAGGTGAAATTGTTATCAATGTAGCTTCAAGTGGCATTGTTTCGCTTCTTTTGCCCAGTGGTAGGACTGCAACTCAAGGTTTGCTATACCAATTAATATTAATGAGGACTCCACATGTAATATTAAACCAGGTAGCGACCTCGCTGAGTTGATTGCCAAGACAAAGTTAATCATTTAGGATGAAGCTCCCATGATGCACAAACACTGCTTCGAAGCATTAGACAAAACTATGCGAGACTTGCTTCGGTTTTCTAATCCTGCGAGTGAGATGTCTACATTCAGTGGTAAGACTGTAGTTTTGGGTGGTAATTTCAGGCAGATTTTACCAGTGATATCGAAGGGCTCGAGGCAAGATATTGTTTCTTCAATGATCAATTGATCTTACTTATGGTGAAGTTGTACTGTTTTGAGGTTGACAAAAAATCTACGTTTGGAAACCTTGGAGAATGCCGTAGAAAAACAACAAGTAAAACAATTTTCAGAGTGGATAGCTATTATTGGGGATGGTACATTAGGTGCATCTAACGAAGATTGTCCAGAGGTTGTCATTCCAGATGAAATGCTATTATTATCAAATGGCGACCCGATCACAACTATCTTTGAAAGTATATTTCCTATGTTTCATAATGGTTCGTGTGGTAATAGTTTTCTTGAGAGTAGGGCAATTCTGGAACCAACATTGGATGTTATGAATACAATTAATGATTACATGAGTAACATGCACGAAGCTGAGAGTAGAACATATCTTAGTTGTGATTCTATATGTAAAACGGACAATGGTAGTGGAGTTCTTGTAGGCGTTCACACACCTGAGTTTCTTAATAGCCTTAAGGCATCAGGTATACCAAACCATCCGTTGACATTCAAGGTTGGTTCACCAGTGATGTTGTTAAGAAACATTGATCACTCGCTCAGCTTATGTAATGACACTAGATTGGTAGTCACCAGACTTTCAAAACATGTAATAGAAGCTAAGATAATGTCATACAGTCATTCTGGTACAAGGGTTTTGGTTCCTAGGTTGAGTATCACGCCTTCAGATATGAGGTTGCCATTTAAGTTTAATAGAAGACAATTCCCTTTTATGCTTTCATATGCTATGACCATTAACAAGAGTCAATGTCAAACACTATCTCATGTTGATTTGTTATTAAAGAAACTGGTGTTTGTGCATGGTCAATTGTATGTTGCTGCTTCAATAGTTAGCCAACAGGTTTAAAGATTTTACTTTGTAGTGAGTTAGAAAGATGTTGTAAGCAAACAACTAATGTTATTTAAAAAGAAGTTTTCAATAAATTGTAATTTTAATTTCTATGTCTAATGTTAATACAAATTAAGCATTTTACTTTGGAACAATGATTAAAATATTTTATTTGCTAGAATACATTTCTTCCCAATATAATAATATATTGAAAAATCTATTATAACCATTCAATAATTAATTATGTGTTTAACATTGTTATCTACATAAAAGAAATAATTATAATCATATAACATTGAAGAGATCTACATATCGATAGTGCATTTAATTATAACATATATATATATGTTAATACTTTCATGATGCACGAGTGAAATACTAGTTTTTAGAAATTTCACACCTCATTCTCAATTTCCCTCCCTTATGTTTAGGCTTAATATTAATTATTCAATTCTTTTGTAATTTCAAGATAGAAGCCGCACTCAAATCTCACCTACCAAGATAGACGCAACAAATTTTTATGTGGACCATAAAAAAGTACACTTTTAATATATTAAAAGTATGTTATTTTTGTACTGAATGTACATTATACAAAATATTTTCTCTTAATACAAGGTACATTTTAATATACTAAAAGTACATTATTTATGTATTGAATGTATATTTTATTTATGGTCATACAATAATGATTAGATAGACGAACCATAGCAAGAGGAATTTTTCGGTTTCCACAACAGAGTTATTCCAATGACACTCATACCTTTAAATAACAGTGAGTTAGCATAATGTTCTTTGATGTTTCTAATGGTCCGTTTGGAAACTCAGAAAATGACTTCTGAAAAGTGTTTTTCGGGTTTTCAGTTTTTGGATGCAATAGGAAAATCCAGTCAATGAAAAACATTTTCCGTTGACTGGGAAAAATGAAGGCATTTTGGCAGAAAATGACTTGCACTAAAATTTAGCATAAGTCATTTTCCGCCAACAACCAAAACATGGTTCCGATTTCAATTTCCAGTGTTTTTTTTAGGTTTCAAAAATGTGACTTGTCATATTTAAATCTTAATACTGCAACAAAGGTTACATTCTCAATTTCTCATTCTCGTTCATTTGTTCAAACCACATTTTGTTTCATTGTTTTATGTACAGGTCAACTCAGCTTCCTCAACTCCTCCCCTCTTCCCCAGCCAAGAAATTATTACGTATTTATCCTTTTAATTTTTAATAAATAAAATTATATTTAATATTATTATAAATATTTTTATATTCCAAAAAATAATAATCAAAATGTGTAATTATACAATTCTACTTATTTTCTAGAAAAGTAACCAAACACACCAAGACAGTTTTCCAGAACGCAACCAAACACTGGAAAAGAAAATGTTTTATGGAAAATGACTCATTTTTCAGTAAACATTTTCTAGAAGTCATTTTCCTGCTTTCCAAAATGGACCCTAAATGTGTTTCAAAGTGATTTGAGGTCTATTCTAGAGGTTGATACGTAGGAGGGTAAAATGTTGCAAATTGTGATGGAAAAAATAATGTTGCAAATTGTGATGGAAAAAATAATGTTGAAATTAAGAAGATGAAATTTTAGTTTTTTTTATGGGTTTGGATTTGGTATTCTAGTTGTTCTTCTTTGTCTTGAGTATTGGGATAAAAACTAGTTAACTAAATTGAAGGCTAGTAAAGCTAAATTAGGGTTGAATGTGTATTGGAACAATGCAGTGTGTTGTTTTTTCAATTGAGGGTCCGTTTGGAAAGCAGGAAAATGACTTCTGGAAAATGAGTCATTTTCCGGAAAACAATTTCATTTCCAGTGTTTGGATGTATTATGGAAAACTGTCTTTGTGTGTTTGGTTCGTTTTCTGGAAAATGGATAGAATTGTATAATTAAATATTGTAATTGTTTTATTTAAAACATAAAAAATTATAATAGTTATTAAAATAATGGTATTTAATAAAAAAAATAGAAATTATAAAAAAATTAAAAATTTAAAAAAATTTAAAAAAAAATGTAGCAAAGGTTTTCGGTGGTTTCCCCACCTCCTTGGTCCATGGTCATGGGTGATATGACTTGGTTTTGGTCGAAAACATGCGAAACATCTATTCTGGCGATTCCGTAAAATGACTTACGGAAAAAAATTCCGTAAGTCATTTTCCGGAAAAATGAACTGATTTTCCTTGGTCAACGGAAAACATTTTCCGTTGACCACATTTTCCGGACGTTGCCAAACACAGAAAACTCGGAAAACATTTTCCGGAAGTCATTTTACGGGTTACCAAACACACCCTGAATTAGTGTTGTAGTGTTCTGTTAGTTGGTATGTAATGTTTCTTCAGTTAATATGATCAATATACTTATCTTTATACCGCTTATTTATCTTTGTGTTTATAATTAATGACGTGGTATATTATGAAGGGAATGGAGAAATTGATACCAAGCCAATCTCCAACTTAAAACACCAAAATTTGTACCAAATTTTACATTAAAATGAATATTCTTAGCATATTCTTACACGAAATTTTATTATCCCTAGCCCAATCATACCAAATTCTGCACCAAATTTTATTCCTACATTAAAATAATTTATATTCTCATAAATTAAAACTTTATATTAATACTTTAATTATTTTAATATAATGTATGATTGCAATGTGAATAATATTTCTATTCCACAATAATATTTGGCGTTATGTTGGTCAATCTGGAAGAGCCGAAATGATCTTTTATGGAATAATAAACCTTGGATACCTAGTGATGTTGTGAGACGTTCAGTTGCTATGGTGGAGGAGTGGACTGCATCTTCTGTTGGTCCAGATAACGTGATTAATGAGGTTCATAGAAGTGTGATTCCCCCATGCAGTAATGATAGAATTGTTATTCATGTAGATGCTGCTATATTTCAAACTAGAGAGGAGGGCTTTGTATCTGCTATGGTACATGACAGTGACGGAAGGTATTTGGCAGCTCGCAATGGTTCTGTGAGGAGTCTTCGGGACCCGATTCTAGCTGAGGCAATGGCTATTAAAGAGGCTCTCTCTTGGGCAAAGACTTGTGGTTGGCAAATGATTATCATTTATTCATACTGTCAGTTGGTGTGCAATCTTTTGCAGAGCTCCTTGCCAAATTATTCCTATATTGGTTGCATTATTCGTGATTGTATTGCACTGAAACGTTACTTTGTTGATGTATCGTTTCACTTTATTCCTAGATCAGCGAATACTTTAGCTCATGTGTTAGCTAGAGCTATGAGTTCTCAATCTGGCCCTTGTGTTTGGTTTTCGTCTTTTTCTGACTGTATTCACCACTTGCTTTTGAATAATTAATATATTTCATTTGGTTGGTTTTTAAAAAAAATGATATAATTTATTTTTAATTATACCTATTTTATGTTTAAGTATTTTAAAAAAATATGTAAATGTATAAAAACAAAATAATGATACAATAAGAATTAACAAAAATAAACACGGACGAAACAGAAAATAAATTTTCTCCATCAAAACGGTGTTGATGAACAGTGAAACACTATATATTCACCAACGTCATTTTGGTGGGGAAAATGGTGTCTTCATTGGAAGGATGATTGCACCAAATTTTCCCACCAAATTAAATGGTGTTTCGCACATTCTTTGGAGAAGGCCTAAGCCTAAAAGGAATATATGGAAATTGGTAGTGGAGTGTGAAATTCTTAAACACCTCAAGTGAAACTTTAAATGAAATAAATTTTAACGTGAAAATCATTGAGAAACCGAATAACAATATAAAGCTTACAAAAATTGAAAGACTTAAAAGTCTTTAAAATGATAATTAAAGACTAAATTGCATCACATGTAACATTGTAAAAATTGAGTACCAAAAGTGTAAATTTTTTATTTACAATTTAAAATTTTGTATTATTTAATTTATTATTAGCAAATAAACTTTATATATGTAAGGGCAAGATCAAATAAGAACATGGTCCTCCGTATAAAATGATGACTGATCTTAGATGTTCATTAGAGTTCATCAATGGCTGAGGATTTTAGTAAAAAAAAAAAAAAAAAGGTGGGGAGTCAAATTCATAAAAGGTTTATTAAATTCAAAATGTCAAAATCATAATTTATTTTAGAGTTAATTCCATTTTTTGTCATAGATTTATAGGTGACAGACAACTTTTAGTCTCTTTTTATTAGAACATCCTCATTTGGTCTTAGTATTATTGTGGCATAACTGTTTTTAGTCATCCATCAACAAAATCGTTGAAATGTTGTTAAATACAATAGATTTAAATCTTTTTTATATATAAAGTAGGTTGAACTTCTATAATTTTTATGTTTATTAAAAAAACGATAATTGAAGACTGAAATGCCCTTGTATTTAACGACTAGTTTTATACGCGCATTGCGCGATTGGGTTAATGCCCAATGTTTATAGTTAAATAAATATTTAAAAGTATATCAATGCAAGATTATATAGGAAAAGTTTATACATGGGTAATTGAATGTCGAATTTTTTTATTTAAAAATCTAACTCAAAGTATATGAATTAAAGATAATATAGAAAATTAATTATAATTATTACTAAAATAAATGTTTGCAACCTTGTAAAATCGATAGTCTAAATATTTGGTCTAAAAATGATAGTCTAAATAAATATTACTTTTAATTAATTTTTCTAAGTGTTCTTAATTCTCTTTTGAGTAACATTGTCATTGTCTTCATCTTTACTATTTGTTCTCTTCCTTTTTGTTGGTAGTGTGTTATTTGCAATTCGGTTATTGTTGGTAGCATAGGTGACAACGTCATGCAATGAGATTATTATATAGGAGCTATGGACTTTCCTTTAGGTGTTCTGTTTGGGGTTCATTTGGTTCAACCATTATTGTTGAATGAATTATTGTGGATAAAGAAATCCCTAGTTTAAGAAAAAAGATTAAATAAATTAATAAAAATTTGAAAATTTAAAATATTATATATTCCAAAGATATTAAAAGGTAGTTTCTCGTTTCAATTTGCTGGGCAATGGATTATTTGAGTACTTTCATTGTCAACAAATCCCCCCAAGTAGTTAATATGATTGGTTTCAAACTATTCTTTTTTTTTTTCATGGTACTAAAGAAATACATATGTATCATTTTTTGGTGTAACTACTAATTTATTTAATTCAATAAGAGTAAAAAGAGCGATTCCGCTTCAATTTGTTGGGTTATTTGAGTACTCTCTTTGTCAACCAATCCCAAGTAGTTAATATGATTAGCTTCAAATTATTTTAAATTTTTTTCATAGTATTAATAAAATACTTGGTAAATAAATATATAACATTATTTTGTACTATAACTTTGATATTTAATTACAAGATATTGTAAAAATAAGATAATGGACAATGTAATGAATATCAATTGATAAATTTGAATGTAAAGAATTTTTACATGAGAGAAAATAAAGACAATATAACTAATGAAATTATTTCTCTTATTTAATTTAATCTTTTGATAATGAATAATTTTTTCAAATAAAGGTATTGTAGACACATAATTCTAAATTAAAAAAATACATATGTATCATTTTTTGTTGTAGCTATTAATTTATTTAATTTAATAAGAGTAAATAGAGTGAGAAACTTAATTATGTCAAATTTGATTGAGATGAGGTTCGAACCTAAGATCTTTCTTATAGAAATTAATGGGTAAGTTAAAAGTTAACGGAATATTAACGGAGAAGAGAATATTTAACGGAAAACTTAACGGATAATCATAAAAGTAAGGTTAAATTAGGTAATCTCTATTAATATTATTAATCTGAATTATCTTAACCATCTATTTGATTAAATAATTCATCTCAACCATCCATTTGATTAAATAATTTGACCGCCATTTTTTCTACCCATTTTAGGCCTAACTCTCTTTGGCTCTTATTAGTATAGTAGATATTTAAACGGTTTTATTAATAAAGGACCAAAATTGTCTTTACCGTTGCTTTCCGTGTTTAAATTTACTAACGAAAACAACGTTTATTTTGAGTTTCATAACGATTGTTTTCTTGTGAAGGATTGCAACACTCGGGAAATTCTTCTTAGAGGGTCAACGGTTGGTGGTCTATACAAGCTGTCAGTGCCCCGGTCTCATTTTGCGTTCGTTTCGGCTAGAGCCTCCTCAAGCATTTGGCATCAACGGCTCGGCCATCCCCACAAACAAGTCTTGAGTCGTATTTTAAAATATTGTCCTGTTAGTGTTAATAACTTAAATAGTCAAAATCTATGTACACCGTGCCAACTTGGAAAATCGGCTTGGTTTTCTTTAGAAAGGGTAAAAAATAACAGTCAAAATGTCTTAGACTTGGTTTACACGGACATTTGGGGTCCGTCTCCGGTCGTTTCGTGTACTGGCTTTAGATATTTTGTACTTTTTGTTGATGACTTCTCGCGATATTGCTGGTTTTATCCCTTACGGCTAAAATCAGACGTTTATAAAATTTTTGATTCCTTTCGGGTTATGGTGGAACGGCGGTTTTCCCGTTCTATCAAATCCATACAGTCTGACTTAGGGGGTGAATACCTCCGCCTTCACAAAACTTTTGAACAACTTGGCATAATTCATAGACAATCGTGCGCCTATACTCACGAACAAAATGGCCGCGTTGAACGTCGACACAGACATATTGTTGAAACAGGACTAGCCCTACTAGCAAACAGTTCCACACCACACTTATATTGGGACTATGCCTTTGAAACAGCTACCCATCTCATCAACTGTTTACCTTCCTCTGCCATTAACTTCGAAAGCCCGCATTATCGCCTTTTTCAGACTACTCCCACCTACACTTTCTTTCGTGTCTTCGGGTGTCAATGCTTTCCTTACCTCCGGCCCTATAATCACCATAAAATTGAATACCGTACAACTCCGTGTGTCTTCTTAGGTTACCCGGTTTCATTTAGGGGCTATCGCTGCATGGACCTAAATTCTGGGACTGTTTATATCTGCCGTCATGTTAGATTTAACGAAGCTGTTTTCCCCTTTAACTCTTCTTTTCAGGCGAATTCGACACCGGGGAACAATATTGTGCCTTGGGGTTCTTTTCCACCTGCTTTGCCTGTAAGTACAAACACAGTACCATCTGATGTACCTATAGCCTCGGAACCACCTCACCAGGCTATTCAAGCACCGCCTTCTACCGAGTCTCAACCTGCCCCGACTCAGGCTCAGACTACTCAATCAGATGGTCATGCTATGCGGACTCGCAGAAAAACTCGAGGTACAGGGGAGCAATTTTATGCGTTGAGTTCCACAGTTGAGCCCTCGTGTTATTCGCAAGCAGTTGGTCACGCTCATTGGCGTGATGCCATGGACCAGGAATTCAACGCCTTATTACATAATCACACATGGAAACTAGTACCGCCTAAACCAAGTATGAATGTGATTGGCTGCAAATGGGTCTTCCGAACTAAACGTAAAGCTGATGGTTCGGTGGAACGACACAAAGCTCGTTTGGTTGCCAAGGGCTTCAATCAGGTAGCAGGAGAAGACTTCTTCGACACCTTCAGCCCAGTAGTCAAACCAACTACGGTTCGCCTATTGTTTTCCCTTGCGGTGTCAAATAACTGGACTTTACGCCAACTGGATGTCCATAATGCTTTTTTGAACGGCCATTTAACTGAGACGGTCTACATGAAACAACCTCCAGGCTATGAGGATCCGGTTCACCCGAGTCATGTTTGTCACCTACAACGCTCTCTTTATGGCCTTAAACAGGCACCACGAGCGTGGTTCAAGCGGTTACATGATTTCCTATGCTCTGCAGGCTTTGAGGCGTCCAAAACCGATGTCTCGCTGTTCTATCATACAACTGGTGCATCCAAAGTTTATTTACTGGTTTATGTTGATGACATAATAATGTTGGGTAATGATGATCTTCTGATTAACAACTTGCTAGCTCGGCTCTCCGGCACTTTCAAAATTCGGGACTTAGGTTCTCCGAGTTTCTTCCTGGGTATTGAAACGCTAGCTGACTCAAAAGGGCTTATACTCTCCCAACGTCGGTATATGAAAGATATTCTCTCCCGAGCCGGGATGCTGGAGTGCAAAGCACTAGCTACTCCAGCTGCTACCACGCAGCCTGTCACTCCTACGGATGAAGTTTTTGATAATCCTACTCAGTATCGTCGCATTGTTGGGGCCCTTCAGTATCTTACAATCACTAGGCCAGACTTGTCTTTTGCAGTTAACAGGCTCTGTCAGTTCATGCATGCTCCGACTTCTGAGCACTGGGCTCTCCTTAAACGGGTTCTTCGTTATGTGAAGGGTACTCAGCTGTTTGGTCTCCGGTTATCTCCGTCTCCATCCTCAGACTTGCATGCTTACTCCGACTCATATTGGGCAGGCTGTCCGGTGGATCGTAAATCAACCAGTGGCTACGCAGTCTATCATGGGGACAATCTCATCTCTTGGCTATCCCGCAAACAGCGAATTGTGGCCCGTTCTTCTACAGAAGCTAAGTACAAAGGGCTAGCTGATGTCTCTGCAGAGGTTACTTGGATCGTTTCTCTCTTACGTGAGCTCGGTCTCGCTGGAAACAAACCTGCTCACTTATGGTGTGATAATCTTGGTGCTACCTACCTAGCTGCTAATCCAGTTTTTCACGCCAGGACTAAACACGTGGAAATTGATTATCATTTTGTTCGGGACAAGGTTGCCTCAGGTGACTTCACGGTTAACTTTGTTTCGTCTCAAGAACAGATTGCTGATATCTTCACCAAGCCTCTTCCAGCTCCGCGCTTCAATGCTCTGCGACGCAAGCTCAATGTTGTAGAGCTTCAACCTTGTGCTTGAGGGGGTGTGTGAGTTATGTTACATTTTATTATTGTTATTATATGCTATGTAATTAGTGGCTGTTACTTAGTCTAATTATCTAGCCTATAGTATAGGAGAGTCATCAGTAGCTTGTACTATAAGGACTCCTTCTCTCTCTTGTAATCGTTAATCAATTCAAATCAATTCACTAATCTTGTTAAAAATGACTTAAGGTGGACTATCACTTTTAAAAAGAAATCTAGGTTTGGTTTTTTTTTTTTAAACCTTTTTATGGTATTATGAGCATTTAATTACTAGATATGTTATTGTAATCTTCCCATTAATAAAATATATGGAAATATATTTTGTTGATTTAATCCTTGATTTTAATAGTTACAATTATGGAAGGAGTGTAATGTGGTTGTAATTCCTCAAGGACTCTAAAATGGTGGAAAACAAGTGTGAAGCTTTCGAAGCTGTGGAGGATATTCTATCGCCTGAGAAATGCTATGGAGGACGTCATCGAAGGTAAATATACATGTGTTCAGGTGCACACTAATTTTCCGACGAATAAAAAAATAGTCTAATGATAGCCGTGTGCATTGCTTTGTAATACTATGTGCAAGTACACTTTCCAATTCTAACCGCATATGATCCAACGGCACGCTGGAGCACATGACAAGGAGGAAGGGCTCGGGGTAGCGGGATTACTGACTGTGTAACACCCCCATCTTAAAGGCAATATTTAAGGCAATAAAAGCTTAGAATTTGATCAAAGATAATATATATAAAACTCTAATCACAACGGAAACTTAAACTCAAATCTCTGGGGTGTTATGCCACATCTAACTATGCTAAGTCAGATGCTAAGGCTATGTCCACAACTAGTAACCATTAAAGATACAAGTCTGAAATCTAAAGTTTATTACATCAAGAAGTCTCGAAGCAACTACATAAACTAACTACAAGAGAGAGAGGTAGAACTACTGGCATGCTAAACGTGCTCTCAGCCCTACTCCATACCTGAAATCATAAGTTAAAATAATTAGCGATAGGTGCTAAGTAAAACCCCACCCCAACTTGTAAAACTACAATATATACATTTCTTTTCACCATAGGTTTTGAGATTGACGTATAGAATATATGTACTCACCCACTAGCCAACACTAATGAATGTTTTCAAAAGACTTCCACACCACCACAATAGAGATAACAAGATGACTCAAGAAAGATTACAAGACCACAATGAAACACAAGTTCAATACCTCACTCAAATGGACATCAAGATAAGTCATAATAGATAATGAAGCATACATAGATAGTAAGATAGAAGCAAAGATAGTTCCAATCCACCATATATCAATCCACCACATAATCCACCTAAGAGCCAATCAAGGCATAATAAAAGTAAGTTCAATCCACCAAACGTAATAGTGAAATCTGCATGGAGGGTTCCAATCCACAAACAATACCACATAAATCAATATCCACAATAGTAACACAAACTTTTGGAAACAATATAGAACTTTAAGTATATACATTTCCTATTGGGATTCCAAGCCCAATGGGTTAGTTACTATCTCTAACACCCAAGATTCATTTCAACCGAGTGCTCAACCCATCAGAGCCAAACGCCTACAATTCTCAAATCAATGGTATCATAATGAACCCCCACACAAATCCACATGCTAGCATAACGATATCATGAAAGATTCAATAACAAGGAGTACAGCTCTCAACAAAGAATGTCTCTCAAATACATAACATATATGATTCCAAAGGATTATATATACAAATGAGAATTCTTTTCAATATATATATATATATATATATATATATATATATATATATATATATATATATATATATATATATACAAATGAGAATCAAAGGTAATTACTCCACCAAGATCCAAGGATAAGAATTCCAAAAGAATCATAATCAATCCGAGGTAACAAATACTCAATAGAGTCAATGATATCAATAAAATCATAGGATTCCAATGCTGACAAGATACAAGGATTATCAAATGATAGGATTCACGAATAAATAGGATTCAATAAGCAAGAATGAGAATTATCCAACATCATGCCATCACAACAAACTGAAACAACCAAAGGAATACCCATACTGGAAGAAAAAAACATTGGAATAGTAAACAATATTGAACCAACAGAACAACACGACAGAACTAGGGATTCCGCCACACAATGCCGCAAGGTCACGCGGAAAGAGGCAATGGAAGGAGAGTTTTTGCCACTCAGTTCCTCAGCTAGCCTGGCGAAGCTGGCTCATGGACATGCCAATTATGTGGGTCGGTTCCGCTAGGTAAAAAATGCACACGAGATAGTGTATTTCTAGAAACAACACTCAGTAGAAGAAATAGGCAACTACACTTAGATTTCTAGAATGTAGAATACTCCAACAACAATAGGCTATGAAGAATAGAATAAATAGGATGACTTATTGAATGTGCCTTTTTAGAATTATAAGGCTTATAAATATATAAGTGAGGAATTACATTGGGTCACAAGAAATAATAATATGATAAGATGTAGAATCAAAGTCCATGACATATAAATTGGGTCAAATGCCTTATGAAATACTATATATATATATATATATATATATGATAAAGTAATATACGGAGGTACGGATAAATACTATGTATTAATACTCAAATGGATACAAATTGGTATACCCTATGCGAAACCGGTCTACATGACAGTGGGTCAGAGGTTCCTGGTCTCTTTGACTATTATATAGATGAAAAAAGCCAAAAGTCCTCATGCCATCAATAAATGTGCCTTTTATAGGTGGCCTCGGGAAGGGTCCCGGACCAGCAGCATGTGTTACGCGTGTCAAACATTCACCGACCTACGCGGCGGCCCATCATACGGAAGCCAAGTGTGAGTCCCGAATAGGTCGAGACTTTAGCCGAATGAGGTACCAATAAAGGTTGGGATGTCGGCTTGACCAGCCTATGGAGACTGGTAAGATGAGCAGGGTACTTAAGTTAGAAAATAGACCGGTCGGACTAATACCGACCGGTACGCATAGATAGACCGGTAGATCGAAATATGCAGATCGGGATTTTATCCCTATCATTGAAGGAATTGGGCTAAGGATAAAATATTCTAGGAAATCATTGAAGGAAATTAGGCCCACAACGAATTAATTCCTCTTGGAAAATATTTATAGGGGCAATCCCGAAATAAATTATTACGGGGTGTCATAGACTGGCATCAAAAGTTTAATCAAACACAGCCCCTTGGAAATGGCCTCCGACTTGGGTGAACCCTGGTAGTGTACTAACTACGTAAGAGGGGAATATTTTGTTTAGGTGTTCAATTATAGTGTTTGAGACTGATTAGTTTAGCCCTCAATATTACAGTACTTAGATTATTGTGTGCACTTACTAATTTGGGTGTGTGCATTACAATTACGGGATTGTTGTGGAGTGTATGCACTTACTGATTTGGGTGTATGCATTATAATTATGGGATTGTGACATGCAAAGTAAGTGCATGGGTAATAGTGCAATGTGCACCTACATGAAAAAGAGTGCACCACTATTGAGTTCTATTGACATTCATTATTGAATTGACTGTTTTGTAGGATATGTTGTTTCCTCAGGGAGTTATAACAGTTGTGTTATGAATATTTTTTCAGGTTCTACAAAATATTGGGCCCATGCGTGTGAACAAGCTATCAAGCCTGTGGTTGGTAAGTGGTTCCAAATTTTGGGTTATGGTATTGAATTCTACTCAAGATACATATCAATTGCAGGTTTTGATGTTAGACACAACACATTCAAAAAA
>CP025659.1:46480350-46497865 GCA_003576665.1 Ipomoea trifida
CGGTTTTAAACCGGAACAATTAATCCAATTTGTTTAGCCAGTGCTACAGCGGAGCCCTTTGTGCTTATAGTGTTCATTTATTATATAAATCTTATCTTAATAATAATACAATAAGTAAAAATATAAAAGTTTCGTAATCCGCAACATAAAATGAACTCTGTTCTAGCCATTGCTACATAGTGGAGCCCTTTGAAATCCTTGGTGTTTTTTGTGTTATATAAACCTTATAAAAAAAGGAATAGGATAACGAAAAATATAAAATTTTCCGCTGCGGTTTTGAACCCGGAACAATTAATCCAATTTGTTTAGCCAGTGCTACAGCGGAGCCCTTTGTGCTTATCAGTGTTCATTTATTATATAAATCTTATCTTAATAATAATACAATAAGTAAAAATATAAAAGTTTCGTAATCCGCAACATAAAATGAACTTTGTTCTAGCCATTGCTACATATGGAGCCTTTGAATCCTTGGTGTTTTTTGTGTTATATAAACCTTATAAAAAAAGGAATAGGATAACGAAAAATATAAAATTTTCCGCTCCGGGTTTTGAACCGAACAATTAATCCATTTGTTTAGCCAGTGCTACAGCGGAGCCCTTGTGCTTATAGTGTTCATTTATTATATAAATCTTATCTTAATAATAATACAATAAGTAAAAATATAAAAGTTTCGTAATCCGCAACATAAAATGAACTCTGTTCTAGCCATTGCTACATATGGAGCCTTTGAAATCCTTGGTGTTTTTTGTGTTATATAAACCTTATAAAAAAAGGAATAGGATAACGAAAAATATAAAATTTTCCGCTGCCGGTTTTAAAACGGAACAATTAATCCATTTTGTTTAGCCAGTGCTACAGCGGAGCTCCTTGTGCTTATTAGTGTTCATTTATTATATAAATCTTATCTTAATAATAATACAATAAGTAAAAATATAAAATTTTCATAATCCGCAACATAAAATAACTTCTGTTCTAGCCATTGCTACATACTGGAGCCTTTTTAAATCCTTGGGTGTTTTTGTGTTATATAAACCTTATAAAAAAAGGAATAGGATAACGAAAAATATAAAATTTTCCGCTACCGGGTTTTGAACACGAACAATTAATCCAATTTGTTTAGCCAGTGCTACAGCGGAGCCCTTGTGCTTATAGTGTTCATTTATTATATAAATCTTATCTTAATAATAATACAATAAGTAAAAATATAAAATTTCTAATCCGCAACATAAAATAACTCTGTTCTAGCCATTGCTACATACTGGAGCCCTTTGAATCCTTGGTGTTTTTTGTGTTATATAAACCTTATAAAAAAAGGAATAGGATAACGAAAAATATAAAATTTTCCGCTGCCGGTTTTGAACCGGAACAATTAATCCAATTTGTTTAGCCAGTGCTACAGCGGAGCCCTTTGTGCTTATAGTGTTCATTTATTATATAAATCTTATCTTAATAATAATACAATAAGTAAAAATATAAAAGTTTCGTAATCCGCAACATAAAATGAACTCTGTTCTAGCCATTGCTACATAGTGGAGCCTTTGTAATCCTTGGTGTTTTTTGTGTTATATAAACCTTATAAAAAAAGGAATAGGATAACGAAAAATATAAAATTTTCCGCTACCGGGTTTTGAACACGAACAATTAATCCATTTGTTTAGCCAGTGCTACAGCGGAGCTCCGCAGCGGAAAATTTTATATTTTTTGTTATCCTATTCCTTTTTTTATAAGGTTTATATAACACAAAGAACACCAAGGATTTCAAAGGGCTCCAGTATGTAGCAATGGCTAGAATAGAGTTTATTTTATGTTGCGGATTATGATAATTTTATATTTTTACTTATTGTATTATTATTAAGATAAGATTTATATAATAAATGAACACTGATAAGCACACAGGGCTCCGCTGTAGCACTGGCTAAACAAATTCAATTAATTGTTCCGGGTTTGAAACCCGGCAGCGGAAAATTTTATATTTTTCGTTATCCTATTCCTTTTTTTATAAGGTTTATATAACACAAAAAACACCAAGGATTTCAAAGGGCTCCACTATGTAGCAATGGCTAGAACAGAGTTCATTTTATGTTGCGGATTACGAAACTTTTATATTTTTACTTATTGTATTATTATTAAGATAAGATTTATATAATAAATGAACACTGATAAGCACAAAGGGCTCCGCTGTAGCACTGGCTAAACAAATTGGATTAATTGTTCCGGGTTTAAAACCCGGCAGCGGAAAATTTTATATTTTTCGTTATCCTATTCCTTTTTTTTATAAGGTTTATATAACACAAAAAACACCAAGGATTTCAAAGGGCTCCAGTATGTAGCAATGGCTAGAATAGAGTTCATTTTATGTTGCGGATTACGAAACTTTTATATTTTTACTTATTGTATTATTATTAAGATAAGATTTATATAATAAATGAACACTGATAAGCACAAGGAGTTCCGCTGTAGCATTGGCTAAACAAAATGGATTAATTGTTTCGTGTTCAAAACCCGGTAGCGGAAAATTTTATTTTTTCGTTATCCTATTCCTTTTTTATAAGGTTTATATAACACAAAAAACACCAAGGATTACAAAAGGCTCCACTATGTAGCAATGGCTAGAACAAAGTTCATTTTATGTTGCGGATTACGAAACTTTTATATTTTTACTTATTGTATTATTATTAAGATAAGATTTATATAATAAATGAACACTGATAAGCACACAGGGCTCTGCTGTAGCACTGGCTAAACAAATTCAATTAATTGTTCCGGGTTCGAAACCTGGTAGCGGAAAATTTTATATTTTTCGTTATCCTATTCCTTTTTTTATAAGGTTTATATAACACAAAAAACACCAAGGATTTCAAAGGGCTCCACTATGTAGCAATGGCTAGAACAGAGTTCATTTTATGTTGCGGATTACGAAACTTTTATATTTTTACTTATTGTATTATTATTAAGATAAGATTTATATAATAAATGAACACTGATAAGCACAAAGGGCTCCGCTGTAGCACTGGCTAAACAAATTGGATTAATTGTTCCCGGTTTAAAACCTGGCAGCGGAAAATTTTATATTTTTCGTTATCCTATTCCTTTTTTTATAAGGTTTATATAACACAAAAAACACCAAGGATTACCAAAGGCTCCAGTATGTAGCAATGGCTAGAACAGAGTTCATTTTATGTTGCGGATTACGAAACTTTTATATTTTTACTTATTGTATTATTATTAAGATAAGATATATATAATAAATGAACACTAATAAGCACACAGGGCTCTGCTGTAGCACTGGCTAAACAAATTTAATTAATTGTTCCGGGTTCAAAACCCGGCAGCGGAAAATTTTATATTTTTCGTTATCCTATTCCTTTTTTTATAAGGTTTATATAACACAAAAAACACCAAGGATTTCAAAGGGATCCACTATGTAGCAATGGCTAGAACAGAGTTCATTTTATGTTGCGGATTACGAAATTTTATATTTTTACTTATTGTATTATTATTAAGATAAGATTTATATAATAAATGAACACTGATAAGCACAAAGGGCTCCGCTGTAGCACTGGCTAAACAAATTGGATTAATTGTTCCCGGTTTAAAACCCGGCAGCGGAAAATTTTATATTTTTCGTTATCCTATTCCTTTTTTTATAAGGTTTATATAACACAAAAAACACCAAGGATTACCAAAGGCTCCACTATGTAGCAATGGCTAGAACAAAGTTCATTTTATGTTGCGGATTACGAAACTTTTATATTTTTACTTATTGTATTATTATTAAGATAAGATTTATATAATAAATGAACACTGATAAGCATAAGGAGCTCCGCTGTAGCACTGGCTAAACAAAATGGATTAATTGTTTCGTGTTCAAAACCCGGTAGCGGAAAATTTTATTTTTTCGTTATCCTATTCCTTTTTTTATAAGGTTTATATAACACAAAAAACACCAAGGATTACAAAAGGCTCCACTATGTAGCAATGGCTAGAACAAAGTTCATTTTACGTTGCGGATTACGAAACTTTTATATTTTTACTTATTGTATTGTTATTAAGATAAGATTTATATAATAAATGAACATTGATAAGCACACAGGGCTCCGCTGTAGCACTGGCTAAACAAATTCAATTAATTGTTCCGGGTTCGAAACACGGCAGCGGAAAATTTTATATTTTTCGTTATCCTATTCCTTTTTTTATAAGGTTTATATAACACAAAAAACACCAAGGATTACAAAGGGCTCCAGTATGTAGCAATGGCTAGAATAGAGTTCATTTTATGTTGCGGATTACGAAACTTTTATATTTTTACTTATTGTATTATTATTAAGATAAGATTTATATAATAAATGAACACTGATAAGCACAAGGAGCTCCGCTGTAGCACTGGCTAAACAAAATGGATTAATTGTTTCGTGTTCAAAACCCGGTAGCGGAAAATTTTATTTTTTCGTTATCCTATTCCTTTTTTTATAAGGTTTATATAACACAAAAAACACCAAGGATTACAAAAGGCTCCACTATGTAGCAATGGCTAGAACAAAGTTCATTTTATATTGCGGATTACGAAACTTTTATATTTTTACTTATTGTATTATTATTAAGATAAGATTTATATAATAAATGAACACTGATAAGCACACAGGGCTCCGCTGTAGCACTGGCTAAACAAATTCAATTAATTGTTCCGGGTTCGAAACCCGGCAGCGGAAAATTTTATATTTTTCGTTATCCTATTCCTTTTTTTATAAGGTTTATATAACACAAAAAACACCAAGGATTACAAAGGGCTCCAGTATGTAGCAATGGCTAGAATAGAGTTCATTTTATGTTGCGGATTACGAAACTTTTATATTTTTACTTATTGTATTATTATTAAGATAAGATTTATATAATAAATGAACACTGATAAGCACAAGGAGCTCCGCTGTAGCACTGGCTAAACAAAATGGATTAATTGTTTCGTGTTCAAAACCCGGTAGCGGAAAATTTTATTTTTTCGTTATCCTATTCCTTTTTTTATAAGGTTTATATAACACAAAAAACACCAAGGATTACCAAAGGCTCCACTATGTAGCAATGGCTAGAACAAAGTTCATTTTATGTTGCGGATTACGAAACTTTTATATTTTTACTTATTGTATTATTATTAAGATAAGATTTATATAATAAATGAACATTGATAAGCACAAACGGCTCTACTGTAGCACTAGCTAAACAAATTGGATTAATTGTTCCGGGTTTAAAACCCGGCAGCGTAAAATTTTATATTTTTCGTTATCCTATTCCTTTTTTTTATAAGGTTTATATAACATAAAAAACACCAAGGATTTCAAAGGGCTCAAGTATGTAGCAATGGCTAGAATAGAGTTTATTTTATGTTGCGGATTATGAAAATTTTATATTTTTACTTATTGTATTATTATTAAGATAAGATTTATATAATTAATGAACACTAATAAGCACAAGGAGCTCCGCTGTAGCACTGGCTAAACAAAATGGATTAATTGTTTCGTGTTCAAAACCCGGTAGCGGAAAATTTTATTTTTCGTTATCCTATTCCTTTTTTTATAAGGTTTATATAACACAAAAAACACCAAGGATTACCAAAGGCTCCACTATGTAGCAATGGCTAGAACAGAGTTCATTTTATGTTGCGGATTACGAAACTTTTATATTTTTACTTATTGTATTATTATTAACATAAGATTTATATAATAAATGAACACTGATAAGCACAAAGGGCTCCGCTGTAGCACTGGCTAAACAAATTGGATTAATTGTTCCCTGTTGAAAACCCGACAGCGGAAAATTTTATATTTTTCGTTATCCTATTCCTTTTTTTATAAGGTTTATATAACACAAAAAACACCAAGGATTACAAAAGGCTCCACTATGTAGCAATGGCTAGAACAGAGTTCATTTTATGTTGCGGATTACGAAACTTTTATATTTTTACTTATTGTATTATTATTAAGATAAAATTTATATAATAAATGAACACTAATAAACACAAAGGGCTCCGCTGTAGCATTGACTAAACAAAATGGATTAATTGTTTCGTGTTCAAAACCCGGCAGCGTAAAATTTTATTTTTTTCGTTATCCTATTCCTTTTTTTTATAAGGTTTATATAACACAAAAAACACCAGGGATTTCAATGGGCTCTAGTATGTAGCAATGGCTAGAACAGAGTTTATTTTATGTTGCCGATTTCGAAACTTTTATATTTTTAATTATTGTATTATTATTAAGATAAGATTTATATAATAAATGAACACTGATAAGCACAAAGGGCTCCGCTGTAGCACTGGCTAAACAAATTCGATTAATTGTTCCGGGTTTAAAACCCGGCAGCGGAAAATTTTATATTTTTCGTTATCCTATTCCTTTTTTTATAAGGTTTATATAACACAAAAAACACCAAGGATTTCAAAGGGCTCCAGTATGTAGCAATGCCTAGAACAGAGTTTATTTTATGTTGCGGATTACGAAACTTTTATATTTTTACTTATTGTATTATTATTAAGATAAGATTTATATAATAAATGAACACTGATAAGCACAAAGGGCTCATCTGTAGCACTGGCTAAACAAATTTGATTAATTGTTCCGGGTTTAAAACCCGGCAGCGGAAAATTTTATATTTTTCGTTATCCTATTCCTTTTTTTATAAGGTTTATATAACACAAAAAACACCAAGGATTTCAAAGGGCTCCAGTATGTAGCAATGGCTAGAATAGAGTTTATTTTATGTTGCGGATTATGAAAATTTTATATTTTTACTTATTGTTTAATTATTAAGATAAGATTTATATAATAAATGAACACTAATAAGCACAAGGAGCTCGCTGTAGCACTGGCTAAACAAAATGGATTAATTGTTCTGTGTTCAAAACCCGGTAGCGGAGGCTCCACTATGTAGCAATGGCTCTTACAGAGTTCATTTTATGTTGCGGATTACGAAACTTTTATATTTTTACTTATTGTATTATTATAAAGATAAGGCTCCAGTATGTAGCAATGGCTAAAACAGAGTTCATTTTATGTTGCGGATTACGAAACTTTTATATTTTTACTAATTGTATTATTATTAGAATAAGATTTATATAATAAATGAACATTGATAAGCACAAAGGGCTCTGCTGTAGCACTGGCTAAACAAATTGGATTAATTGTTCCCGGTTGAAAACCCGGCAGCGGAAAATTTTATATTTTTCGTTATCCTATTCCTTTTTTTATAAGGTTTATATAACACAAAAAACACCAAGGATTACAAAAGGCTCCACTATGTAGCAATGGCTAGAACAGAGTTCATTTTATGTTGCGGATTACGAAACTTTTATATTTTCACTTATTGTATTATTATTAAGATAAAATTTATATAATAAATGAACACTAATAAACACAAAGGGCTCTGCTGTAGCATTGGCTAAACAAAATGGATTAATTGTTTCGTGTTCAAAACCCGGCAGCGTAAAATTTTATTTTTTTCGTTATCCTATTCCTTTTTTTATAAGGTTTATATAACACAAAAAACACCAGAGATTTCAATGGGCTGTAGTATGTAGCAATGGCTAGAACAGAGTTTATTTTATGTTGCCGATTACGAAACTTTTATATTTTTAATTATTGTATTATTATTAAGATAAGATTTATATAATAAATGAACACTGATAAGCACAAAGGGCTCCGCTGTAGCACTGGCTAAACAAATTGGATTAATTGTTCCGGGTTCAAAACCCGGCAGCGGAAAATTTTATATTTTTCGTTATCCTATTCCTTTTTTTATAAGGTTTATATAACACAAAAAACACCAAGGATTTCAAAGGGCTCCATATGTAGCAATGGCTAGAACAGAGTTCATTTTATGTTGCGGATTACGAAACTTTTATATTTTTACTTATTGTATTATTATTAAGATAAGATTTATATAATAAATGAACACTGATAAGCACAAAGGGCTCCGCTGTAGCACTGGCTAAACAAATTGGATTAATTGTTCCGGGTTTAAAACCCGGCAGCGGAAAATTTTATATTTTTCGTTATCCTATTCCTTTTTTTATAAGGTTTATATAACACAAAAAACACCAAGGATTTCAAAGGGCTCCAGTATGTAGCAATAGCTAGAATAGAGTTTATTTTATGTTGCGGATTATGAAAATTTTATATTTTTACTTATTGTATTATTATTAAGATAAGATTTATATAATAAATGAACACTAATAAGCACAAGGAGGTCCGCTGTAGCACTGGCTAAACAAAATGGATTAATTGTTCCGTGTTCAAAACCCGGTAGTGAAGGCTCCACTATGTAGCAATGGCTAGAACAGAGTTCATTTTATGTTGCGGATTACGAAACTTTTATATTTTTACTTATTGTATTATTATTAAGATAAGATTTATATAATAAATGAACACTAATAAGCACAAGGAGCTCCGCTGTAGCACTGGCTAAACAAAATGGATTAATTGTTTCGTGTTCAAAACCCGGTAGCGGAAAATTTAATTTTTTCGTTATCCTATTCCTTTTTTATAAGGTTTATATAACACAAAAAACACCAAGGATTACCAAAGGCTCCACTATGTAGCAATGGCTAGAACAGAGTTCATTTTATGTTGCGGATTACGAACTTTTATATTTTTACTTATTGTATTATTATTAAGATAAGATTTATATAATAAATGAACACTGATAAGCACACAGGTCTCCGCTGTAGCACTAGCTAAACAAATTGAATTAATTGTTCCGAGTTCAAAACCCGACAGCGGAAAATTTTATATTTTTCATTATCCTATTCCTTTTTTTATAAGGTTTATATAACACAAAAAACACCAAGGATTTCAAAGGGCTCCAGTATGTAGCAATAGCTAGAATTTTCAAAACCGGCAGCGGAAAATTTTATATTTTTCGTTATCCTATTCCTTTTTTTATAAGGTTTATATAACACAAAAAACACCAAGGATTTCAAAGGGCTCCAGTATGTAGCAATGGCTAGAACAGAGTTATTTTATGTTGCGGATTAGAAAATTTTATATTTTTACTTATTGTATTATTATTAAGATAAGATTTATATAATAAATGAACACTAATAAGCACAAGGAGCTCCGCTGTAGCACTGGCTAAACAAAATGGATTAATTGTTCGTGTTCAAAACCCGGTAGCGGAAAATTTTATATTTTTCGTTATCCTATTCCTTTTTTTATAAGGTTTATATAACACAAAAAACACCAAGGATTACAAAGGCTCCACTATGTAGCAATGGCTAGAACAGAGTTCATTTTATGTTGCGGATTACGAAACTTTTATATTTTTACTTATTGTATTATTATTAAGATAAGATTTATATAATAAATGAACACTGATAAGCACAAAGGGCTCCGCTGTAGCACTGGCTAAACAAATTGGATTAATTGTTCCGGGTTCAAAACCGGCAGCGGAAAATTTTATATTTTTCGTTATCCTATTCCTTTTTTTATAAGGTTTATATAACACAAAAAACACCAAGGATTTCAAAGGGCTCCAGTATGTAGCAATGGCTAGAACAGAGTTTATTTTATGTTGCGGATTATGAAATTTTATATTTTTACTTATTGTATTATTATTAAGATAAGATTTATATAATAAATGAACACTATAAGCACAAAGGGCTCCGCTGTAGCACTGGCTAAACAAATGGATTAATTGTTCCGGTTCAAAACCCGGCAGCGGAAAATTTTATATTTTTCGTTATCCTATTCCTTTTTTTATAAGGTTTATATAACACAAAAAACACCAAGGATTTCAAAGGGCTCCAGTATGTAGCAATGGCTAGAACAGAGTTTATTTTATGTTGCGGATTATGAAAATTTTATATTTTTACTTATTGTATTATTATTAAGATAAGATTTATATAATAAATGAACACTAATAAGCACAAGGGCTCCGCTGTAGCACTGGCTAAACAAAATGGAGCTGTAGCACTAGCTAAACAAAATGGATTATTTGTTCCGTGTTCAAAACCCGGTAGCGGAAAATTTTTTATTTTTCGTTATCCTATTCCTTTTTTTATAAGGTTTACATAACACAAAAAACACAAAGGATTTCAAAGGGCTCCAGTATGTAGCAATGGCTAGAATAGAGTTTATTTTATGTTGCGGATTATGAAAATTTTATATTTTTACTTATTGTATTATTATTAAGATAAGATTTATATAATAAATGAACACTAATAAGCACAAGGAGCTATGCTGTAGCACTGGCTAAACAAAATGGATTAATTGTTCCGTGTTCAAAACCCTGTAGCGGAGGCTCCACTATGTAGCAATGGCTAGAACAGAGTTCATTTTATGTTGCGGATTACGAAACTTTTATATTTTTACTTATTGTATTATTATTAAGATAAGATTTATATAATAAATGAACATTGATAAGCACAAAGGGCTCTGCTGTAGCACTGGCTAAACAAATTGGATTAATTGTTCCCGGTTGACAACCCGGCAGCGGAAAATTTTATATTTTTTGTTATCCTATACCTTTTTTTATAAGGTTTATATAGCACAAAAAACACTAAGGATTTCAAAGGGCTCCAGTATGTAGCAATGGCTGGAATAGAGTTTATTTTATGTTGCGGATTATGAAAATTTTATATTTTTACTTATTGTATTATTATTAAGATAAGATTTATATAATAAATGAACACTAATAAGCACAAGGAGCTCCGCTGTAGCACTGGCTAAACAAAATGGATTAATTGTTTCGTGTTCAAAACCCGGTAGCGGAGGCTCCACTATGTAGCAATGGCTAGAACAGAGTTCATTTTATGTTGCAAATTATGAAACTTTTATATTTTTACTTATTGTATTATTATTAATATAAGATTTATATAATAAATGAACACTGATAAGCACAAAGGGCTCCGCTGTAGCACTGGCTAAACAAATTGGATTAATTGTTCCGGGTTTAAAACCCGGCAGCGGAAAATTTTATATTTTTCGTTATCCTATTCCTTTTTTTATAAGGTTTATATAACACAAAAAACACCAAGTATTTCAAAGGGCTCCAGTATGTACCAATGGCTAAAATAGAGTTTATTTTATGTTGCGGATTATGAAAATTTTATATTTTTACTTATTGTATTATTATTAAGATAAGATTTATATAATAAATGAACACTAATAAGCACAAGGAGCTCCGCTGTAGCACTGGCTAAACAAAATCGATTAATTGTTTCGCGTTCAAAACCCGGTAGCGGAAAATTTTATTTTTTCGTTATCCTATTCCTTTTTTTATAAGGTTTATATAACACAAAAAACACCAAGGATTACAAAGGCTCCACTATGTAGCAATGGCTAGAACAAAGTTCATTTTATGTTGCGGATTACGAAACTTTTATATTTTTACTCATTGCTACATACTGGAGCCTTTGAAATCCTTGGTGTTTTTTGTGTTATATAAACAATAAAAAAGGAATAGGATAACGAAAAATATAAAATTTTCCGCTGCCGGTTTTGAACCCGGAACAATTAATCCAATTTGTTTAGCCAGTGCTACAGCGGAGCCCTTGTGCTTATAGTGTTCATTTATTATATAAATCTTATCTTAATAATAATACAATAAGTAAAAATATAAAAGTTTCGTAATCCGCAACATAAAATGAACTCTGTTCTAGCCATTGCTACATAGTGGAGCCTTTGAAATCCTTGGTGTTTTTTGTGTTATATAAACCTATAAAAAAAGGAATAGGATAACGAAAAATATAAAATTTTCCGCTGCCGGGTTTTGAACCCGGAACAATTAATCCAATTTGTTTAGCCAGTGCTACAGCGGAGCCCTTGTGCTTATTAGTGTTCATTTATTATATAAATCTTATCTTAATAATAATACAATAAGTAAAAATATAAAATTTTCTAATCCGCAACATAAAATGAACTCTGTTCTAGCCATTGCTACATAGTGGAGCCTTTGAAATCCTTGGTGTTTTTTGTGTTATATAAACCTTATAAAAAAGGAATAGGATAACGAAAAATATAAAATTTTCCGCTGGGTTTTGAACCGGAACAATTAATCCATTTGTTTAGCCAGTGCTACAGCGGAGCCCTTGTGCTTATAGTGTTCATTTATTATATAAATCTTATCTTAATAATAATACAATAAGTAAAAATATAAAATTTCGTAATCCGCAACATAAAATAACTCTGTTCTAGCCATTGCTACATATGGAGCTTTGAAATCCTTGGTGTTTTTTGTGTTATATAAACCTTATAAAAAAAGGAATAGGATAACAAAAATATAAAATTTTCCGCTGCCGGGTTTTGAACCGGAACAATTAATCCATTTGTTTAGCCAGTGCTACAGCGGAGCCCTTGTGCTTATAGTGTTCATTTATTATATAAATCTTATCTTAATAATAATACAATAAGTAAAAATATAAAATTTTCATAATCCGCAACATAAAATAAACTCTGTTCTAGCCATTGCTACATACTGGAGCCCTTTGAAATCCTTGGTGTTTTTTGTGTTATATAAACCTTATAAAAAAAGGAATAGGATAACGAAAAATATAAAATTTTCCGCTGCCGGGTTTTGAACCCGGAACAATTAATCCAATTTGTTTAGCCAGTGCTACAGCGGAGCCCTTTGTGCTTATAAGTGTTCATTTATTATATAAATCTTATCTTAATAATAATACAATAAGTAAAAATATAAAAGTTTCGTAATCCGCAACATAAAATGAACTCTGTTCTAGCCATTGCTACATAGTGGAGCCTTTGTAATCCTTGGTGTTTTTTGTGTTATATAAACCTTATAAAAAAGGAATAGGATAACGAAAAATATAAAATTTTCCGCTGCCGGGTTTTGAACCCGAACAATTAATCCATTTTGTTTAGCCAGTGCTACAGCGGAGCTCCTTGTGCTTATTAGTGTTCATTTATTATATAAATCTTATCTTAATAATAATACAATAAGTAAAAATATAAAATTTTCATAATCCGCAACATAAAATAAACTCTGTTCTAGCCATTGCTACATACTGGAGCCCTTTGAAATCCTTGGTGTTTTTTGTGTTATATAAACCTTATAAAAAAAGGAATAGGATAACGAAAAATATAAAATTTTCCGCTGCCGGTTTTGAACCCGGAACAATTAATCCAATTTGTTTAGCCAGTGCTACAGCGGAGCCCTTGTGCTTATAGTGTTCATTTATTATATAAATCTTATCTTAATAATAATACAATAAGTAAAAATATAAAAGTTTCGTAATCCGCAACATAAAATGAACTCTGTTCTAGCCATTGCTACATAGTGGAGCCTTTGTAATCCTTGGTGTTTTTTGTGTTATATAAACCTTATAAAAAAGGAATAGGATAACGAAAAATATAAAATTTTCCGCTACCGGGTTTTGAACCGAACAATTAATCCATTTTGTTTAGCCAGTGCTACAGCGGAGCCCTTGTGCTTATAGTGTTCATTTATTATATAAATCTTATCTTAATAATAATACAATAAGTAAAAATATAAAAGTTTCTAATCCGCAACATAAAATAAACTCTGTTCTAGCCATTGCTACATACTGGAGCCTTTGAAATCCTTGGTGTTTTTGTGTTATATAAACCTTATAAAAAAAGGAATAGGATAACGAAAAATATAAAATTTTCCGCTCCGGGTTTTGAACACGGAACAATTAATCCATTTGTTTAGCCAGTGCTACAGCGGAGCCCTTGTGCTTATAGTGTTCATTTATTATATAAATCTTATCTTAATAATAATACAATAAGTAAAAATATAAAATTTCATAATCCGCAACATAAAAAAACTCTGTTCTAGCCATTGCTACATACTGGAGCCTTTGAAATCCTTGGTGTTTTTTGTGTTATATAAACCTATAAAAAAAGGAATAGGATAACAAAAATATAAAATTTTCCGCTGCCGGTTTTGAACCCGGAACAATTAATCCAATTTGTTTAGCCAGTGCTACAGCGGAGCCCTTGTGCTTATAGTGTTCATTTATTATATAAATCTTATCTTAATAATAATACAATAAGTAAAAATATAAAAGTTTCGTAATCCGCAACATAAAATGAACTCTGTTCTAGCCATTGCTACATAGTGGAGCCTTTTGTAATCCTTGGTGTTTTTTGTGTTATATAAACCTTATAAAAAAAGGAATAGGATAACGAAAAATATAAAATTTTCCGCTCCGGGTTTTGAACACGGAACAATTAATCCATTTTGTTTAGCCAGTGCTACAGCGGAGCTCCTTGTGCTTATTAGTGTTCATTTATTATATAAATCTTATCTTAATAATAATACAATAAGTAAAAATATAAAATTTTCATAATCCGCAACATAAAATAAACTCTGTTCTAGCCATTGCTACATACTGGAGCCTTTGAAATCCTTGGTGTTTTTTGTGTTATATAAACCTTATAAAAAAAGGAATAGGATAACGAAAAATATAAAATTTTCCGCTGCCGGGTTTTGAACCGGAACAATTAATCCAATTTGTTTAGCCAGTGCTACAGCGGAGCCCTTGTGCTTATCAGTGTTCATTTATTATATAAATCTTATCTTAATAATAATACAATAAGTAAAAATATAAAAGTTTCGTAATCCGCAACATAAAATGAACTCTGTTCTAGCCATTGCTACATAGTGGAGCCTTTGAATCCTTGGTGTTTTTTGTGTTATATAAACCTTATAAAAAAAGGAATAGGATAACGAAAAATATAAAATTTTCCGCTCCGGGTTTTGAACCGGAACAATTAATCCAATTTGTTTAGCCAGTGCTACAGCGGAGCCCTTGTGCTTATTAGTGTTCATTTATTATATAAATCTTATCTTAATAATAATACAATAAGTAAAAATATAAAATTTTCATAATCCGCAACATAAAATAACTCTGTTCTAGCCATTGCTACATACTGGAGCCCTTTGAAATCCTTGGTGTTTTTTGTGTTATATAAACCATAAAAAAAGGAATAGGATAACAAAAAATATAAAATTTTCCGCTGCCGGGTTTTAAACCGAACAATTAATCCATTTGTTTAGCCAGTGCTACAGCGGAGCCCTTTGTGCTTATAGTGTTCATTTATTATATAAATCTTATCTTAATAATAATACAATAAGTAAAAATATAAAAGTTTCGTAATCCGCAACATAAAATGAACTCTGTTCTAGCCATTGCTACATATGGAGCCTTTGAATCCTTGGTGTTTTTTGTGTTATATAAACCTTATAAAAAAAGGAATAGGATAACGAAAAATATAAAATTTTCCGCTCCGGGTTTTGAACCGGAACAATTAATCCATTTTGTTTAGCCAGTGCTACAGCGGAGCCCTTGTGCTTATTAGTGTTCATTTATTATATAAATCTTATCTTAATAATAATACAATAAGTAAAAATATAAAATTTCGTAATCCGCAACATAAAATAACTCTGTTCTAGCCATTGCTACATAGTGGAGCCTTTGAAATCCTTGGTGTTTTTTGTGTTATAAAAACTTATAAAAAAAGGAATAGGATAACGAAAAATATAAAATTTTCCGCTGCCGGGTTTTGAACCGGAACAATTAATCCATTTGTTTAGCCAGTGCTACAGCGGAGCCCTTGTGCTTATTAGTGTTCATTTATTATATAAATCTTATCTTAATAATAATACAATAAGTAAAAATATAAAATTTTCATAATCCGCAACATAAAATAACTCTGTTCTAGCCATTGCTACATACTGGAGCCCTTTGAAATCCTTGGTGTTTTTGTGTTATATAAACCTTATAAAAAAAGGAATAGGATAACGAAAAATATAAAATTTTCCGCTGCCGGGTTTTGAACCGGAACAATTAATCCATTTGTTTAGCCAGTGCTACAGCGGAGCCCTTGTGCTTATTAGTGTTCATTTATTATATAAATCTTATCTTAATAATAATACAATAAGTAAAAATATAAAAATTTCTAATCCGCAACATAAAATAACTCTGTTCTAGCCATTGCTACATATGGAGCCCTTTGAAATCCTTGGTGTTTTTTGTGTTATATAAACCATAAAAAAAGGAATAGGATAACGAAAAATATAAAATTTTCCGCTGCCGGTTTTGAACCCGAACAATTAATCCAATTTGTTTAGCCAGTGCTACAGCGGAGCCCTTGTGCTTATAGTGTTCATTTATTATATAAATCTTATCTTAATAATAATACAATAAGTAAAAATATAAAAGTTTCGTAATCCGCAACATAAAATGAACTCTGTTCTAGCCATTGCTACATAGTGGAGCCTTTGTAATCCTTGGTGTTTTTTGTGTTATATAAACCTTATAAAAAAAAGAATATAAAAAAAATAAAATTTTCCGCTACCGGGTTTTGAACGAAACAATTAATCCATTTTGTTAGCCAGTGCTACAGCGGACCCCTTGTGCTTATAGTGTTCATTTATTATATAAATCTTATCTTAATAATAATACAATAAGTAAAAATATAAAAGTTTCTAATCCGCAACATAAAATAACTCTGTTCTAGCCATTGCTACATAGTGGAGCCTTTGAATCCTTGGTGTTTTTTGTGTTATATAAACCTTATAAAAAAGGAATAGGATAACGAAAAATATAAAATTTTCCGCTGGGTTTTGAACCGAACAATTAATCCATTTGTTTAGCCAGTGCTACAGCGGAGCTCCTTGTGCTTATTAGTGTTCATTTATTATATAAATCTTATCTTAATAATAATACAATAAGTAAAAATATAAAATTTCATAATCCGCAACATAAAATAAACTCTGTTCTAGCCATTGCTACATACTGGAGCCCTTTGAAATCCTTGGTGTTTTTTGTGTTATATAAACCTTATAAAAAAAGGAATAGGATAACAAAAATATAAAATTTTCCGCTGCCGGGTTTTGAACCCGAACAATTAATCCAATTTGTTTAGCCAGTGCTACAGCGGAGCCCTTGTGCTTATCAGTGTTCATTTATTATATAAATCTTATCTTAATAATAATACAATAAGTAAAAATATAAAAGTTTCGTAATCCGCAACATAAAATGAACTCTGTTCTAGCCATTGCTACATAGTGGAGCCTTTGAAATCCTTGGTGTTTTTTGTGTTATATAAACCTTATAAAAAAAGGAATAGGATAACGAAAAATATAAAATTTTCCGCTACCGGTTTTGAACACGGAACAATTAATCCATTTTGTTTAGCCAGTGCTACAGCGGAGCTCCTTGTGCTTATTAGTGTTCATTTATTATATAAATCTTATCTTAATAATAATACAATAAGTAAAAATATAAAATTTTCATAATCCGCAACATAAAATAAACTCTGTTCTAGCCATTGCTACATACTGGAGCCCTTTGAAATCCTTGGTGTTTTTTTGTTATATAAACCTTATAAAAAAAGGAATAGGATAACGAAAAATATAAAATTTTCCGCTCCGGGTTTTGAACCGAACAATTAATCCATTTGTTTAGCCAGTGCTACAGCGGAGCCCTTGTGCTTATTAGTGTTCATTTATTATATAAATCTATCTTAATAATAATACAATA
>CP025659.1:46498865-46510052 GCA_003576665.1 Ipomoea trifida
TTAGTTTAAGTTTAAGTTTCTTATTATTTAGTAAGTAAAAGTTAACGTAATATTCCGCTACTAAAGTTTATATTAACGAAATGTGGGTTATTTAAGGGAAGAAAATAATATAATAGAGGGTAAAGAAGGAAAATCATAAACAATTACTAAAATCAAAATAATATGGACCATTCGTTTAAGTAAATAATTTCCACCAACAGTTTTTTTCTTCCTGTTAGAACCCTAACTTTATTGGCTCTTATTAAAATTGTAGATGATAGTAAATTACCCGTGTGATGCACAGCTAAATTTTTATTATATATTTAAATAATAAAATTAATGATGAAATTATAACCAATTCTAATATTTGAAAGAGTGCATTATTTGAAATTATAAGATTTGTTGTATATTTGCATTGAAATTGATTACTTAAAAATTATATTTAGAAAAGTCTAAACAAAAAAATAGAAGGAAGAGCATGGCTAATTGATATTATTTTAAGTAACAAAAATATACTATAATCAAATGAAGGGAATCTATATGTTTAATTACCATAGTAAGATTTAAAGTGTCAAATACAAGTTGATAATATTGACATAATATGTGTATGTTTAATTTTCTTTAATTATGGATTATGTGTATGCTTATTTTTCTTTAATTACCCACTGTAATATGTTTAGGTTTACTTTCATATATGGGTTGGAAAATTTATCATTAAGTCTAATAAAAATGAGATCGTTTTATCATTATGATTACTATATGGTAATTAAGGAGCATATATTATTATTAATATTATGCAAATTATGACATCCGTTTAATTATGGACGTAATATCTGTATGTTTAATTTTCTTTAATTATGTCCGTAATATGTGTATGTTTAATTTCCTTTAATTATTTCCGCAATATGTGTACGTTTAATTTCCTTCAATTATATCTGTAATATTGTACCATTAATTTCCTTAATTTATTAGATAAAATCTATATTATGGTAAGTATAAAAAATAGATTAATAAAAGTATAATGTGTGAATTAATTTATTAATTACCATAATTATTAAGATTTTATTCAAAAGTAACTACACGCATTCAAAAAAAAAAAACTACACGCATAATTTTATGTGTAATAATATGTAAATTGGAATAATTTGCATAATTGTATGGATATAATTATATGTGAATTAGAATATAATAATCTGTGAATGGGAATAATTATCATAATTTTTTAAATCTCCTTCAATTATGGACGTACTATATGTATTATCAATTTCCATAACTGATTAGATAAACTTTATACTACCGAAAGTATTAATTCCTTAATTGTCATAATTTGTAGGATTTTATTTAAAAGTAGTCCAAAGAAGTGCATGGGTAATTGATATTATTTGAAGTAAAAAAAATACTGGTATAAAATCTTTGTAAGAAAGGATTCTCTAAATTTAATTACCATAATAAATTTAGATGTTAAATACGGTTGGTATCAAGTTATTTAGATGGTAATAGTATATGGTAATTACCTATATAGATTATCATAATAAATAGATTAACATATAGACCAGAATTATAAAAAAAGGGAGGAAGTCTTTTAGGTAAGATATATTCATACATTAGGAAAAATATCAATTAATTAAAATATGATAGAAAAATTATATTAGAGAAATTATATTAGGAAATTGATTAGCTAGTATCAATCTTGCTAATTTTTTCTAATTTTATATTTGTAATTACTGTTATGAACGTATTTAATAGGAAAATTTAATTAGGAACATATATATTAAAGAGTTTTGGATTATTATTATTATTATTATATTATTAATATTAGGAAAATTATATTAGTAAATTATATTAAGAGTTTTGGAGGCGATATTAACTTTTTGTGTTTTAGTAAGTTGAGAAAGTAGTTATTACCAGATATTGTATTGTAACTGAGTCAGCAGTACTTAAAAAAGATTTTTGGATTATTATTATTATTATTATTATTATTATTATTATTATTATTATTATAATATTATTATTATTATTATTATTATTATTATTATTATTATTATTATTATTATTATTATTATTATTATTATTATTGTCATCTTAACAGAATAGATTTTAAATAGAGGCTACAAACCAACCGAATACAGTTTCGACAAGAGAGAGACGGCCTAATCGCAATATTGTCGCGCACAAAAAAAAAAAAAACATGTAATATTATCATTCAAGTTTCTTGCCCTAACATGTAATTTCTTTCATTCTCTTGTAAACTCTTCTAGTTGAATTATTGTGACAAAAATAAAGTACAACTATTGACTAAAAGTAATAATGCCACAATAATTAAAGACTAAAAGTAAAATTTGCACTTTTAAAAGGATCACCTTTCTTAGAAAAATTTGAAGTTGAGGATTGGAAAGAGAGAGGCTAATCACAAATTCATGAAAGTCGTTTGATGATTTTGATTATTACAATTGTTCTTTTTACCGCAAGCTTAGTTGATCCGTTTAGAGAGCGGGTGAATTAGTTCCATCATATTTGATACACAATACAAAGTAGTAATTATTTTCATAGGTCTTCCACAAAATCCCTATGTTACTTGATGTCTTTTTCATAGTCCTTTGTTTCAAGTGTGAATCACCAAGTTGCCTCGAACGTCACTTCCTAGTCATTCTTCACAAGCATAAACCAAGAAGTCCTCTTATAATAGTTGGCCTCATTTGCTGATGCTTTGTGATTAAACTAGTCTTCCAGCCTCGTTCTAGACTACTCCCTAGGAAAGGTTTTTTTTGTTTTTTTTTTTTAAATGTCGGTAGAGCTGGAGGCTTGTTTCTGGTGGCTTCTAGATCTAGAGACAGAATTTCTTGCAGCTTGCGATTGGTTCATGATCCTTTAAGCTTCATCTCTACTGATTATTGAGTTTGTGTGTTGCATGGCAATTGCAATGCCTTATTTTTAATTTAAAAGATCTCAAATGCACTTGCCTTGTGATATGTCCTAAAAGTATTAAACACGTCAAGCAATCTTCTTTTGCTCATCTTTAGAGATTTGTAGAGATTCTTTCACATTCTGATATGATCTAATTAATATCAAGATAGTACTACTTTTTTTTTTTTTGAAGGTAAAGATAGTACTACTTTTAGTGAGTGCAGACTCCAAGAAGAATACAGGTGGAGAGAGTATAGAGAGACTAGGGAAACAAAATAGAAAGATTATATTAGAGTGATATAGAGAATATTAATCTATACTTCTATACCATATATAAAAACAATATCCTCCTCCCAAATTTTCCCACCCAAACTTACTGGCATTTTAGTAAAATCATTTATTTTATTCATTTATTATTTTATTAATAATTATCCATATATATTTATTCATAAAATCAGTCAATTGCTAAGAACATACAAATTTCATACACCAATTTCATTAATTCACCTATAATTGATTAATTATCCATATATATTTATGATAATATGGTAATATTGTTAATATTAATTGGTGATTGGTGATATATTCATAATCTATACTATATATTCGTAAACATATATATTATATCTTAATCAAATCAAGTCATGTATTATAATCTATACTATATGTATAAAATATATTATTTTATATTACTATATTATAATTATAATATTATAATTATAATATTATAATATTAAAATATTATTTTGTAACATCTATAGTATTATTTTGAAACCACCATTATATTATAATATTATAATATATTTTCATATATTTTATACGTATAGATTAGAATATATTTTGAAATGGCATTTAAAAATTAGGAAAAATATATTCTAATCTATATGTATAAAATATATTATTTTATATTAAAAGAAACAAAAAATGTCTCCAGATCGGAGAAAAAAGGCATGAAGCACGTGTTACTATGAAAGTTATACATCTTTATAATAATAATAATAATAATAATAATAATAATAATAATAATAATAATAATAATAATAATAATAATAATAATAATCGGAACAATTATATTTATACGTAGGATTAAAATTTCATTTAGAATTAATAATTAAAAATGTTAAGTAATTAATATACTTTCCTTTTGAAAAATTAACAAATTTATAATTCTCACCATTTCTACCTATAAATACAATGGATTGTTGATTTTGAAAATCATAATTCTTCAATTTGCACTGTCAGTCTCTTTTTCCCGTTCTATGTGAAATCATATATTGGCGACTCTCTTATTTTCTTCTTCCACCGCCCTGTAAATAGAATGGATTGGTGTTGCATCCATTATAATATCGATTATAATATCATTTTACAATATCGATTTTCTGATAACTATTATTTTTTGAAGCACAAGATTGCTTTTATTTTAATACTTTGACATTAGTCTCAGTGTTTATACTTCGATTTATGTATGTGTATGAAATATTTGTCGCAGTATGAACACATGGTGTTGATGGAGTTACTAAACAAGGGTCATCTAGAGCCGGAGAAGAAGATATGCAAAGGAGTCGGTGACGACCAGAAGAAATGAGGGTTTGACTGGTGATGTTTTTTAATTCAATAAAAGAATAGCACACTTTTTAATTGTAAAATCCAATGTTTCCTTAGAACATTTATTATTTGATTTTGAAGTAATTATTATTTTTTTTTATCAATTACCTTACGATATTGTATATTATATATATAATATATATATATATATTATATATATATATATATATATATATATATATATATATATGCTTTCCTCCTCATTTTCTTCTTCTTCTTAACTTTTTTATCATTTTTATTAATACCTAATAATAATTACTAATAAACTTATTAATAAATGTAAATTTATATTAGATAATTATATTAATTATTATTAATTATTAAAGAAAATATAATTTATGTGTACTATCTTAATTATAAAAATTCTACCTAATAATTTTAATATTACAAGGGACACAATAATAATACGTAAATAATGTTTAATAATTGTCAATCTGTATTAGGCAATAAAAACTAATACTTAATTATTAAGTCAATTATAAATTTTTTGTACAATAGACACATTATTTTTTAATTATTTTGGTTTGAAATATTATTTCTTATTCATAAAAAATTAAAGCAATACTTTTAGTACTACGGATGTGACTAAGATTATCTAATTATTAAGGATATGTATTTAGCTTAGTAATAAAAAGACTTAAAATATATGAATTATAGTAGCATGATAATCAATTAGTAAGACAATTATATTAGGCAATCTAATTAATAATTTACTTTTTAAATTATATCATCTTTCTAATTATCAATATTTTCATAAAGTATATACACAAATTATACTAATAAATATAGAGTTAAAAGTGTGTATATAAAAACAATATCCTCCAAAATTTTTCACCCAAACTTTAGTGGCATTTTAATAAAATCATTTATTTTATTCATTTATTTTATTATTATCCTATATATATTATCATAAAGTCAATTGCTAAGAACATACCAATTTCATACCCCAATTTCATTCACCTATAATTGATTAATTATCCATGGTAATATTGTTAATATTAATCGGTGATTGGTGATATATTCATAATTTATACTATATATTCATAAACATTATATTATTCTTAATCAAATCAAATCATGTTTTGTTATATTTAAGATATTGCATTATCTACCATTCATACCTATTAATTATCGTTTAAAAATTAGAAAAAATATATTATAATCTATATGTATAAAATATATTATTTTATATTACTATATTATAATTATAATTATAATATTATAATATTATTTTGTAACATGCATATTATTATTTTGTAACCTCCATTATATTATAATAATAATATAACGAAAAACTTATTAATTTAGTGTAATTGACTAATAATAATTGCCTAATAATTATTATGGTAATTAAGCTAAATATTGGTCGTTCAATTTATTTTTATATTCCGTAATAATTAAAGTTAAATTATTTCTCATTTTTCCATATTTATTTTTGTAATAATATAATTACTTAAGTTATACGGAGTATTAAATCTTGATCTTTTAAAGATAATTGTAAACAAACAAGTCATATATTATTCAATTAATTGAGTGATACTTTTGCACTAATCTTATAATCAAATAAATGTACATGTTCATTATTAGATTTTTTAAAATAATTTTATCATTAATTTTATTATCTAAATAAATAATAAAAAAAATTTATCAGTGAATCGCACGGGTAATTGGACAATTATTTGATCTAATTCAAGCAAAGAAAACATCAAAACACATAATCAATCCAACCAATTTCATCAATTACATGTTATAACTTATATAATTGTATATTGATCCAAATATTCTTAAAGTATATATTATAACAAAATCATTCCGTACTAGTACGAATAATTCCATTATAGTATGCTCCCATTTACCATATAAGGGACTAATATGTATACTATATTCCTTTAGCACATCTATATATACTATATTACTAATGGTATTAACTCTCCTACTAATTAGGTTGCACCATCCTAATTCTAAGAACACATTTAACTCCACAAATAAAATTACACAATTTACTCCAATAATTAATATGCAATCAAGAGTGTATCACATCCCACCTCTTGATGCTTGACATATTCTTTTAGCTACCTTCTTCCTCAATAAGTCTCATTTATGATGTAGTATTTTAAGTGTAGTAACCAGGGATGTGGTTGAGTCACTTTATGATGTAGTACAAATAAATGAGGAAATTAATGACTTTACCACCACCCTTGTCTAGATGGATGTGAGTCACTTTTTACCTCAAATCTTGATGGTCAAAGGTCTTTAATGACTTTTTGAACTTTAATTGCGTATTTTAGTTCCTTCGTTTAAATATTTAACAATTTATTTTAATTTATTATATTTGTACAACTTGATAATTTGAAATTATAAAATAAGATGTAGGGAAATTAACTTAACATCATTATCAACAAAATATTCTCACCTATATATTGCATAGCGTTCAGTAGGTACGTGCACTGCACGTGCGTAAATGGCTTACCTAACTCTTCTTTAATTTATTTCTTTTTGTATTTTTTTAAATAAATTCCATGTTTCCCTAGGCGACAGACCGAGTGTGAAAGATATCAGAATCTCCCCCCATCAGGACCCACTTCCATTTCTTTTTTTAGTCGGACCCACTTTCATTTCTAAATTTCCATTTCTGCTCCCTCTTCATTTAATCTGTGGATCACTATAAAAATATAAAATCGTTCATTTTCATCGTCTCTGGTTAAAGATAGAGAAAAGAATTGGAGTAGAAAGAGAACAAAATGACCCAGGATTTTAGTGAAAGGAATATCGATCTGAACTGTGAATTTGTAGTTCCTAAATCCGTTTCAATTGCTCTTGCTGAAATTTCTGCCATTGATGATCCTTCCCAGAAACTCTTGACTTCAAGCCTTAGAAGAAGACGCAAAGAAAATCTACATCATCAGACGTGAAGTCCCTTATGCTACGCAGTTGTTATATTGTGGACCATGGTCACTGATACTACAGATCATCTCAAAAGATAGTATCTTACATTTGTTTTTATATTATCGAATGAAACTGTAGTTATATCGAATGAAACTGTAGTTATATCGAAATGTAACTGTAGTTGTGTTGAAATGTAACTGTAGTGTATATGAACTGATACTGAATAACAGTTTCACATTTGTGTTTTATATTATCGAATGAAATTGTAGTTATATCGAAATGTAACTGTGTAGTTGTGTTGAAATGTAACTACAGTATAAATGAACTGATACTGAATAACAGTTTCACATTTGTATTTTTATATTATCGAATGAAACTGTAGTTATATCGATTTGTAAATGCAGTTGTGTTGAAATGTAACTGCAGTTGTGTTGAACCAATATTAGCTTTACATCCGTAAAAATCAGACGAATTAGATTATATTTTTTTTAAATAGTGGCATTTTAGTAATTATCGCCAATTTCACTTTACAAACTTGAACAATTAAATATGTATTTTTTTAATAGCTAATTATGCATTCATGAATAAATGTTAAAAAATCAATGAATTGGAAAAAGCTAAATTTTAAATCTAAATAGTAAATGTTAAACACTAAGTAATAAAAAGTGAACCCAACCTAAATAAATAAAATAAAACACTCAATTATAAACTCTAAAATCTAATGAGAATATGGTTCTTTTGTAAAAAGCAACTGATCTCAACCACCTATCATGATTTTTATATAATAAAGAATTCTAGTAAAAGAATTTCCGAAACAACACCATGCTGGCTATGGGGTTCAAACCCATGCGCACTTGTGTGCAGAAGATCTTAAGTCTTCCCCCTTAACCTCTCAGGCAAACCAGCAATTATTCTTTTTGATGTGTTTGTAAATTTGTATAGTTGAGGGACTTGAGGACATTGTTTCCGCCAACAAAATGGGCAGCAGAGTTCAATGCTGCAATAATAGCCCATTTCATAAAAAAAAAAAAAAATTGAATTTTTTATTTTAAAAAATTTACAAAAATCATTAAATTTTAATTGAATACATATTTACAAACTTTCAATGACTTCAAATCTTATTATTTATAATTTTCTTACCAAAAATGTTATAATCTATCATAAAATTCTCCTTCTATATCTTCTTTCTCAACATAACATTCTCAACTTCATCATTTTTATCAATAGAAATGTGAGACATTAAATACCAAATCATTTATATAGTATTAATAATTAAGCACTTGCAAACAAAAATATTTTATATAAAAATTTAAAACAATTTTAAATGCAAAACATTTATAATAACAAAATTGTTTCAATAAAATATTTAAAAAATATATACTTACTAGTATTGGTAAAAGAGTCAAACCCAAACTCATGACATCAATTAGAAGAGGCTCACTCTTGGTGTTTTTCATCTCGGAGATGTTTTTAATCAAGAGAGCTTCCTCTTTGGAAGAGGTTGGTAAGCAAATTAAGGTCGTTTCAAAGTTAGATGTGATCATCACATGTACTATTGTACTAATAATGATCTAACTGAGCAACTATATGAAATGCATGCATTGCATGTTGAGAAAATGATCTTTTTTTTTGTGGTTCTCAAGTTGTTGAGTGCTAAGATTATGAAATGCATTGCATGTTGAGAAAATGATCCTTTTTTTTTGTGGTTCTCAAGTTGTTGAGTGCTAAGATTTGTTAGGTATGTATGTAGTATATGATCATAATCGTCTAACTTCGATCTAAGGTATTCTTAGCTTAAACAAACATTGTTTGATATCTCTGATCTATTGTCTATTTTTTTTAATTTGAGAATGTTATGTAAGTTCCAATTCCTGGATACATACAGACAAGATTGCTGTGTTAATATCAGGCATCGATAATGACAAATTCGTTTCTATGGCAATGATTTTCCACGACACAACATTTTTTTTTTAATTTTCACATTATCAATCTTATTTCCACAACAATGCAATCAACTCTCTCTATCTATAAGAGTGATATTGCCACCGTCCAAGCTGGCCTCAATGAGTGTAGCCCACGATATATTTTCAACACAATACAGTGAGTATTCTCCTTGTAGCTAGGCACTTCTAATGGATGAGACTAATAGATGAGACAACTAGCTGGGAGATTTAAGACTACTACTCCATACCCAAATCCAAAGATCAAACCCTTGATGTTTAGTTAAGGATGCGCTTCGACTCAACCACATCCCTTTTTTTTTTTAGGTACTCATAGGGTTTCATAGCCGTCATAATAATAATCAATAATAAGTAATTAAATCTTGAATTGAATTATTATGAACTAGTTCAACAGTGGATGATTTGTGATTATTAAGTTGTTAGAGTCAACGAGGGTGGTTACTGGTTAGAGTATTGTGTGTTTAATTTGCAAGATTTTTCCTAATAATATATATTATATATTATATATTATATATTAGGGCCTTAATTAAGTGATGCAAGTTGACTAGACTTATTAATTGGTTTGGTTGGACTGAGTAACTAGTAGTTGTTATTCAACTAGACTCTGTGCATATATAAACTTGGATTGAAGGGATACAAGATATGTATTATATAGCACATCCAATTCACGGTACTCATACTGCCCGGGTTCTGAGTCAAGTATGAGCCAAATATGGCTAACGGTCTACCGTTCAAGAGGCATCAGACATCCACTGTGACTGGAGATCAACTGCTTCCGCTTCCGCTACTACGAGGTCAAGTTTGTCGTACATTATTCTGTATGTCAAGTTTTTTTTTTTGGACTCCGGACGTTGTCCACGCCGGCGACATGGAGATGGTTGGAGCGACGGTAGAAGTAAAAAACAAGGAAGGTCGCCAGTGTGACCTTCGTCGCCATTCCAAGTCCAGAACATGCGATTTCAGCTCTCTGTTGAGAGGACAATGACACGGCGCTTAGGTGTTCAACAGTGGTGGTGGTGCCGCGACAATGAGAGACGATGGAGGTAGGATGGATTTCCGGTTCACCGTTACTGTCTCCCATCCGTAAGGCGGCGCTGACTCCAGCCGTAGCAGCTTCCTCCTTCAGGCGGTGCCATTGTTGTTTGTCTCTTCCTTCAGCCGACGGTGGCGGCTGGTGGCGTCGCGGCAGGCGGATGGAGGAGGTGTTGGCCACAGGAAGCCGGTGCTCCATTCCCTCTTTCAGGCGACATCTTGCTGTTGTTCTCGCCCCTCGTAGCCTCAGTGACGCTGGGTGTTCTCCATTGCAGCTAGGTATAGCTTCTAGCTGATTGATTAAATTGAAGAAGTTGATGATGGAATATATGGCTTTGGGCCAGGTCAGGCCCATTAGGGCATACCTGGTCCAATATATTAAAAAAATAATAAAAAAATCTTGGGCCTATCTAGACTTGCTTCAGTTGATCTATCATCATATTTGGACCCAAGGTAGACCTGGGTCCACGGCATAACAACCAATATTTGGATTTCTTCTAACTTAATTTTTCAGTTTAATTCCTCATTAATTCATAATTAAATTATTATTCAACTTCAGAAAAATATTAAGTATTTAATTTGCTATTTGAATTTTAATTTAATATTAAGGTTATATTAAATTGCCTAAAGAATGACAATTTATTTAAGAATATATGAGTTAATAATACATTAATATGCAAATTCAAGCATGCTATGTATATTTGTCAAATATTTAATTTATTGTTTCAATTATACATTTATTAAAGCATGCATTAAGGTTGAATTTTGCATATTATTAACTCATAGAATATATAATATTAAGTTTGGATCCTTAGGTCAA
>CP025659.1:46522872-46534857 GCA_003576665.1 Ipomoea trifida
TCAGATATGAACACCAACCAACTTCCAAATAATATAATCAAGGAATCCACCAATCAAATAATAGACTCAAACAAGTGGACTAAGAGGTATGAATAAATACTCAGAAACAAGGTGAACATATTCAATAGGATACTCTAACAAACTTATAACGAAAGGGGAAACCAAACAACGGATCACTCATTAACCACTACCACCTTACTCTCACGAAAAACCCTAGCGCTTACATTGTCACGCTAGAGAACCCCGCAAGAGCAATTCCCACATACCAAATCAGACTCGGCTCAGAATACAAAGAGATACAACAGAATACAAGGATCATATTACAATACACCAATATTCATATAACAGAGGCCAATAACATGGAAATCCAAACCAACAATGATCATATACATCAAATAGGCAAAGGAGTTTGGATGTTCTTTAGATTGTGTTCAGTTGGTATCTCATTTATGGTTCGTTATTGCCTTGTGCTTTCGTTATTGGATATTGGCTTGTTAGACTGAGTCTTGGTTATTGATTCGTTCAGCTTATTGTTGTTGAGTATCCGTTTTGAACTATGTACAGTTCGTTGTGTTTTATATTCTATATGGGTGTGTAAACCTATTTACAAGCTTATATATATCTATACTTCCTTGCGGTGTGAATGGTGGTTACTTAGCAGTCTTTTGCTAATGGTTCTTCGTGTGTTTTTCCAGGTTTGCCTTAAAGTCTATGCGTGAGCGCGATAGAGATACACTCGTATGAGGAGGCTTAGATAGTGGTTATGTTTTTAGAATTCTGCTTTGGCCTGTGAGCCATTTGAGACTTTATATATATTCTTGACTAGTGTTTTGAACGTTGTTAAACATAATTGAGGATTATCGTTTATACAGTTCCGTGTTTTATGGTTTAGCCTGTGCATCTAGGTTGTGTTATCTTTCCTAGATGTGGCATGACGCCCCTTAGGTTTTAAATTCGCTTCCGCTATGTTCTGTTTGGTTAATAAGGCAGCTGTTTGTTGAGATTTCATCTATCTCAGCCTGTGTGAGGTTGGGGTGTCACAATCGTTCTCTTTAATTTCGGTGAATCTTTATTCCTTTGTATCGTTCTGTTTCTAGTTCCGTGAGCTTTGAGCTTCGGGACGAAGCTCTTTTAAGGGGGGGTAGAGTGTAAACCCCGTAAATTCGTTCAAGCCTTTCGATCGTTAATTAATTCCTCGGGCAATTTAATTATTTTAATTGGGCTAGTTCTTTCAATTTATATATATATGTATATATATATATATATTCTTGAGCCTAATTTAATTATCTAATCAAGAGCCCAACTAATTGAATTTATTCTTGTAAGGGATTTTATTCAATTTGGATCCTTACAATTCTTGTAATTAAAATATTCCTACATAGCCCAATTTCCTATATATATATAGTATAATGTCTTTAAGACATCTTATGGGCCTCTTTATTCTAATCATATATTTAATTGTAAGGGATGAATTCATTAGCCCAATTTATTAATCTTCTACATCATTAATTCTTGTAAGTAATATAATATATAGTTGAGCCCATTCCATATTAAAGTCTTTCACCTAATACATTATATGTATCCTAGTATATATATTGAAGATTAAAAATCCCTAAAGGTTTTCACTCCTCTCCTCCCTACACACTCATTCTCACGCCACTTTCATCCAATTTATCCAAAATTGATCTTCATTTCTCCTACAAGTTTTCAAGTCAAGATTGCTCCTTTAAGCTTGTTTAGGATTGGGTAAGTGCATCTAGCTAAGAATCTACCTTGCATTTTATGGTTTTGCTAGTCTTTTTGCATATTCTTATGTGGTTCTTTTTGGGGTTCTTTGGGTAAAAGATGATCAAGAAGGTGGTGGGGCTTTGTGAGCTTGCTTGAGGCTTTGCTAGGTTGGAGAAAGCTCTTTGAGGTAACCACTATGTCCATCAAAATCTATTTCTACACTCCTATTCTATATGATATTCTTGGTGATTGGAAATCCTGAAATTTCTTGATGTTTAGCCCTATTTTTGGTTGTATTTGTTGGATTTCATCTTGATCTTTTGCCTAGTGTTGTTATGATCATTGATGGTTTGGATTTCCATATTTTTGGCCTCTAATTTGATGCAATGTGGGTGTATTTGGGTCTGATTTTGCTCTCTGGAAATGGTTTTTCATTCGTGTCTGAGTGTTCTGGAATCTGGGATGAGAGTTGACCTTGCGGAGGCCTCAGACGGAATAATGTGACCCGTCGGAGTCTCCGCAAAGGCCAAGGGCGGTAATTGGACGGTGAGAGGTGGTCCGCCGAGGGGCTCCGCCCCCTTCGTGCGGAGGTGTTCAGCGGTGGACTGTGCTCCGCCTAAGTGTTCCGCAAGGCTCCTGGAATTTTGTTTCCAGTGAGCTGTTCTGTGATTTGTTGTCTGTTGTTTCCATTTTGTTCTGAACATTGTTGGATTGTTTTGTTGGGTATTTATACCATGTCTTGGAGCATTGATTCATGTCTTTGGTTTCCCTTTTTGTACTCTTGGTCTATTAATTCTTTGAATTCATTACCTGGGAGTTGGTTTGTGTTCATAGTTGAGATGAACACTTTGTTTGGTTGTTTTGGGTTGAGGTTGGAGTATGAGTAGGTGGTGGTGGTTCTTGTGTATCTTTTGGAGGTTGTTGGGTGAACTAACTGTGCTACTATTGACTATATTCGGGTTCATTACCCCTGTGATTGGACTGGATTACCCCTGTGATTGGACTCGGTCCCTGTGATTGGATGCCCCTGTGATTGGATTACCCCTGTGATTGGACTGGTCCTGTGATTGGACTTCGGTCCCTGTGATTGGGGTTTTACCCCTGCGTACCTGACTTCTGACTGGGGTTGGGTTTGGTATGATGGTTGGTGTGAGGATTTGGTGGTTGGTGTCGGAGTTCTTTCTTGGTTATGGGTTCGTGAGTCCCTTGTGTTATTCGGTGGTTATCTTGTTGTTCTCGTTGAGGTTGGTTGGTTCCTTTTGGTTATTATTCAGTTGGTAACATTGCGTATGGATTTGTTGTTGTATCGTACTCTCGTTGTTGGATATTGGCTTTGTTTGGATTAGTCTTGGTTTATGATTCGTTCAGCTATTTGTTGTTGAGTATCCGTTTTGAACTATTGAACAGTTTGTTGGTGTTTATATTCTATATGGGTGTGTAAACCTATTTACAAGCTTATGTATATCTATATCTCCTTGCGGGTGTGAATGGTGGTTGCTTAGCAGTCTTTTGCTAATGGTTCTTTGCGTGTTTTCCAGGTATGGATTAAGTCTGAGCGCGAGCGCGTTAGAGCGATCTTATGAGGACGCTTAGATTTAGTTTTATGATGTTAGACTTTGGTTTTTGGGCCTGTGTGCCTTTGAGATTTTATATACTCTTGACTAGTGTTCGGTTCTTGTTAAACATGAATTGAGGATTTATATTATTTATGCATGACAGTTAGTTCGTTTCATATGGTTAGCCTGTGCATCTAGGCTGTGTTTTCTACCTAGATGTGGCATGACGCCCTTAAGTTTTAAATTCGCTTCCGCTATGTTATGTTTGTTGGTTGAGATAGGAAGCTGTTGTGTTGAGATTTATCTATCTCAGCCTGTGTAAGGTTGGGGTGTCACATTTTCACTCTCTCTCTTCCCTACTACTATTCACACCATTTTCATCCCTTTCCCCTTCAAAGATTGATCTTCATTTCATCTTCAAGTATTCAAGTCAAGATTGATCTTTTAGGGTTGTTGAAGCTTGGGTAAGCATCTATATCTAGGAATATTCATTGCGTCATATAGTTTTATAGTCTTTATCAAGTTCTTATGTTTCCTTTGGGATCTTTTGGAAAAAGATGATCAAGGTGAAGGTGGAGCTTAGTGGAAAGGTGTAAGAGTTCTTAGGTGAAGAGTGCTCCAAAAGGTAACCACTATGTCCATCAAAATCTATTTTTACACTCTCAATCTATATGATATTATTTGGTGTTAGAATCCTAAAATTTCTTGAATATTAGCCTTGTTCTTGACTATGGAATTGTGTTTGATGGATTTATGAACTTGTGTTCTTGATCCTTTGCCTATTGATGTTTATGAGCATTTATTGCTATGGATTCCTTATTTATTTGGCTTCTGGGAGATGTAATCTGAGCAATCTTATCTTATTTTTGTATTCTGGAAATGAACATTCGCATTCTGTCTAATCTGTTCTGGGAGGGTTGGATCACACTTACGGAAGGAACTAACAGAATAATGTGCCCCGTTGGTGCCCTCCTCAAGTGTGAGGCGGTGAGCAGTGGCGGAGTGAGGTCCTCCGCTTGGGAGCTCTGTAACACCCGATTTCTGTTCTGACAACTATTACAATATGTGTAATATAACGCTGCGGAAGCTTACCCTTTAGCAGAAAACCGGGTGCTACCGCCACACTTAGAATGAAGTCTATCACCTCTTTGATAAAACTTTCACTCTGAGTGCATAGGCTAAAAGAAATACACTCAACATCAACACCCCAACATCAAAATATAAAATTCTAGGCATATATATATATGTTAATGTCAAAGATATCTACAAGAGTTTGCCGACGGGCTGTCATTACAACTCCGGGTCCTCCACAACCTAATAGATTAGAGTCAGCCAAAACTAAGGCAACCAAAAGATATTTACTAGGCTGACTGGGGTTGCTAGAATATAGTAAGGGGATGCTGGAGAGCCTGGAGAATAGTCTGGAGAGCCTGGAGAATAGGGGTCTCTGTCCGACGTGTCATGCAAAGTCTGACCAGCAAAAGTAGGCCGGGCAAACATGATCAAGAGTGTTTGCCGGGCTACAGGATCTCTCACTGGATGACATCTGAAATGACGTACATGGTGAAGTGTAGTTAGCACAACGGCTAAGTAAGGCAATCCATTTGTCACTTCCATCAGGTAAAAGGTTTGACAAATAATTCATACAGATAAATACACATTACCAAGTATGGTGTCCATGTCTTTCATGACTGTAATCAACAGTTAATGCCATATAATCACCAGAATATAATGAGAATATAAATCACAACACATGTTCTTTATTCAACTTCCTAGTTCATCAGACTATGTTGCCTTTGACTTTCTTTCAAACAGGATAGGTTTTCAGCACTATCCATGTCTATCGCATATGTCAATGCCACAATTATGACTTCTAGTTGTCTTTAAGTACGAAAACGCTACTTAGTTTCTGACTAGAAGCAAGAGACCTTATAGAGAATACAAGTGTCTTTGACTAGACCGAAATCGGATCTGGACATGGGATTACGGTCCTGCCCCAAGTCTCGTTCGTGATCCCTTGGACGAAGGTTCATCATTATGATCCCTAGTTTGGCCCCATCTAGGTCCATAAAGCTGAAACCAACCCGAAAATGACATGCGTATCTATACTTAAGTGTGCACACCCCCACGGCCTACGCCTGACTGAGTGATATAGAAAACTCCTCTGCGCCTGACTGAATGACACAGAGCCTCCCTACGCCTGACGAAGTGACGTAGAGACTTGGCGAATATTATAGAAAAACTCCCCTGCCGCCTGACTGAGTGACGCGGAGACTTACTACGTGTAATACCCCGTAAATTCATTCCGAGCCTTCGATCGTTAATTAATTCTTCGGGCAGTTTAATTAATTCCAATTGGGCTAATTCTTTCCATTTAAAATATATATATATATTTGTGTATATAAATATTCATGAGCCTAATTTAATTACTCTAACCAAGAGCCCAATTAATTGAATTATTCTTGTAAGGGATTTTTATTCAATTTGGACCTTACAATATTTGTAATTAAATATTCCTACAAGCCCAATTTATTGATCTTATATTATATATGTCTACATATTATTCCTAAGACATTCCTATGGGCTTTCTTATCCTAATCCTTATATTTTAATTCATAAGGGATGAATTCATTAGCCCAAATACTAAGTCTTGAATATACAGAGGATTCTGACGTTGTTGGTTGGGGAGAGTTTGTTGCCTAATCGGAACAACAGCCGGCAGGTCACAGCTATCGAGTGTGCCTTCGCATACTTTCTGAAGCACCGTGTGAAGTTTGACTTACCTACCCTGTGACACCCCAACCTCACACAGGCTGAGATAGCTAAAAACTTAACATAAAAGCTGCCGATCTCAACCAACAAACCAAACATAGCGGAAGCGTATATAAAAACCTAAGGGGCGTCATGCCACATCTAGGAAAGATAACACAACCTAGATGCACAGGCTAACCATAAAACGGAACTGTATAAACGATAATCCTTAAAGCAGGTTTAACAATATTCAAGTACTAGTCTAGGGTATATAAAGTCTCAAATGGCTCACAGGCCAAAGCATAAATCTAAAACATAACCCTATCTAAGCCTCCTCATACGGGTGTATCTCTATCGCGCTCACGCAAAGGCTTTAAGGCAAACCTGGAAAACACACAAGAAACCATTAGCAAAAGACTGCTAAGTAACCACCATTCACACCCGCAAGGAAGTATAGATATACATATAAGTTGTAAATAGGTTTACACCCATATAGAATATAAACACCAACAACTGTTCAATAGTTCAAATCGGATACTCAACAAGGATAAACTGAACGAATCATAAACCAAGACTCATCCAACCAAAGCCAATGATTAACAAGGAAAGCATAAGACAACAACGAACCATAACCAAGATACCAACTGAACACAATCATAAGGAACAATCAATCATAAATGAGAACAACGAGATATCAACAGAATAAACAAGGACTCATAACCAAAGAACCGAAAGGGAATCTCAACACTAACCACCAAGCAACATATCGAACCCAATCCCAATCATAAACCAAGTACACGGGGGTAATGAACCCAATCACAGGGGTGATGAACCCAATCACAGGGACCGTAGTCCAATCACAGGACCGAAGTCCAATCACAGGGGTGAATCGACCCAATCACAGGGGTAATGAGGGTACCCAATCACAGGGGCATAGCCCAATCACAGGGACCGACAGTCCAATCACAGGGGTGTAATCAACCCAATCACGGGGGTAATGAACCCAATCACAGGGGTAATCAACCCAAATACAAACAATAGCACAGATAGTCCACCCAACAACTCCAATGATACAAACAACCCACAAGGGATACTCAAAGATCCACTACCACATACTCATACTCAACTCAGCCCCAAACCATCACTCAGAGTGTTCATCTCAGATATGAACACCAACCAACTTCCAAATAATATAATCAAGGAATCCACCAATCAAATAATAGACTCAAACAAGTGGACTAAGAGGTATGAATAAATACTCAGAAACAAGGTGAACATATTCAATAGAATACTCTAACAAACTTAGAACGAAAGGGGAAACCAAACAACGGATCACTCATTAACCACTACCACCTTACTCTCACGAAAAACCCTAGCGCTTACATTGTCACGCTAGAGAACCCCGCAAGAGCAATTCCCACATACCAAATCAGACTCAGCTCAGAATACAAAGAGATACAACAGAATACAAGGATCATATTACAATACACCAATATTCATATAACAGAGGCCAATAACATGGAAATCCAAACCCAACAATGATCATATACATCAAATAGGCAAAGGATTAGGACACGAGTCCATGAATCCACAACACAATCAATAATAGGCTAACAATCAAGGATATTCAGGATTTCCAATCCACCAAATAACATCATATAGAATAGGAGTGAATAAAATAGTTTTGATGGACATGGATGGTTACCTTTGAAGCGTACTTAACCCAAAGCATTTTAATCCAAAGCAACATCAATCCTAAGCTCAAAGCTCGGTTCATAATCACGAACCTGAAGAATTAATATAAACTAATACCATCACTAACTATTGCTATTAATAACGATACTAATGTTCCTATTCGGTCCATGCAACCTATAATAATCCTATAATCCATGGGCTACTATGATATGATCAATATCACTAATCTAACTTAAGCTAGGATATAATATTATAACTACACTAAACTAAAAGCTTATTAACAAACATAATATTACCTTAACCAAGCTGCTCAAACCCGGGCTCGAACCTGTGCCCTCTAGCTCAACACCACAGCACTGTACCACCAGACTAGGCCGCCTCTTGGTGCCATGATACGCACCCGCCATACTATGATCTTCAAATCAACTGCCGGCCACACCGACGGAGCCGCGAGGGAGAATAGGCGGAACGGCGAGGTCTGCTGCATGCCTCCCGCTTGCTCTGCCTTAGGCGACGCCATTGCCGTTGACGAGAAGAGGGAGAAGACGAGACTGCGGTATGGATCCACGGAGCTGCCACCGCCGTCACTTGCTACCGCCATTGGCCGAACGGAAGAGGGTGACGGAGGAGAGATGTCCGCCAAGGTGCTCCGCCACCTTAGAATGCCGCAGCTCTGTTCTGCCGTTGATGATGCCGGAGTTCGGGGCTGCTCACTGCCGCTAACGGAGTACGTCGACCGCCAAAGACATAGCTCTTCTTTTCGTTGCTGCCGAACCAGAAGCGAGAGATGGAGGTGGCTGCCGGTTGCTGCTCGCCATTGCTGCCTGTTGGCTGATGCTCGGATGAGGAGATGGTGAGGGCGAGAGAGAGAAACGAGACCGGAGAGAGAGATGCCGTGAGGCTAGTCGGCGGTGTTGTTGTTGCTGCTGCCGGCGATCGATCAAAAGAGACGAGAGGCAGAGAGGGGAGGAGACGGAGTTGTTTTTGTGCTGCTAGGTAACTAGGTTTCCACTTTTGGAAGCTTTCCATTTTGGGCTTATGGGTTGTGGATCAAATTCAACTATAATATATATATATATTGGATTGGGCTAATGCATATTAGGAAAGGTCATATAAATCTTGGACCAACTTAATTGGGTTAAGACTATAAATGCCATAGCTTATAATATATATATATATAATCATAACTATGGGCTTGTAATATAATCCTTAAGAAATATAGTTCCTGTGGCCTCAAAATATTATTTATGTAGGAATATACACAACTATAGAAATATTGGGCCGTAGCCTACTATTAATAATCATATCAATAAAATATATATATATACGAGAGTATATAATCCCAAGCCCATAGGAAATAATTATACTTATAATTATTTAAATAATTATTTAATAAGAAAATAACCCCTTATAATATTCAAAAGAGTAGTAGGAATTTTCGGGGTGTTACACTCTACCCCCCCTTAAAAGGAGCTTCGTCCCCGAAGCTCAGAAAAACGTTTTGGGGACAGAGAGTGAAAACTAGTACAATAGTACATATAGAGAAAATATTTATATAGTGTATGCCCATTTTGAAAATTTGACCCAACTAGGAAAAGAGAATGGAAGGTTTAAGGTGTAAGGTTCAAGACCAACATTGGTTAGGAATAGAATCAAAGGTTATCAAGGTTACAGCTTAGGAGATAGGATTATCACCTTGCTTAAGATATCTCCAGGAAGCAAACAAGAACAACGTTCGAGAGGATGAGAATGACTTTTCAATAAAAGGAAATGCCCCGTTTTCTAAGGGAAAGAGAGAAAACTCGGCTTTGAAAGTAATGAGAACGAGGTTCGTCTGTGGTTAAAAGAATTTCTCAATTTAAGGGAGTATCAAGTTCTTTGAACAAAAGAGAATGAACGAAAAGAACTTGGCTTCGAGAGCAGATGAGCACGAGATTGAAAACACGGGAGGAGTTTTCCAACGATGGGGTATTTACTTATTTGAGGAAAAGAAGGAAATTAGATTCCAAAAGGGATTAGGAATAAGGTTTCAAAAGACAGAAACGGTTCGTCAATGACACGGTATTCAGCTCTTCAAGGTGAGAAATAGATTCGATTCGAAAGAAGATAAGAATGAGGTTGAATACGCAGAACGAGTTTCTCAACGGTAGGATATTTAACTTACTCAAGGAAAGGGAAGAATCAGGTTCCTAGAGAAGTTAAGAACGAGGTCTTAGTAAGGCCGAAATGATTTCTCGATGGTAGGGTCTTCAATTTCCCAAAGAAAAGGGAGGAGTTTATTTCCCAACGAAGGTGAGAAGGAGATTTAAAATGGATAGAAAGGGATGCCTAAATAAAAGAGTGTGCAATCCCCAAGGGAATGAGAGAGATTCGGTTCCAAGAGTCGGTAGCAATAAGGTCTAGAAAGATGGAAAGGATTCTTTAATGATAGGGTATTTATCTTACTCTGAGAGGTGAAAGAAATTAGGTTTCGAAAGGAATTAAGAATAGGGTTTGGAAAGGCGAAATGATTTGTCAACGGTAGGGTATTCAACTCGTCAAGGGGAGAAAGAAATTAAATCTTGAAATGGGAGAAGAATGAAGTAAACCGAAAGGTTGTCTGAACGGAAGGATATACAATTTCCAAGGGAGTGAAAGGAATTTGAATGTAAGGGACGATAGCAAGGAGATCTGATAAGATAGAAAAGATTCCTTAGCAATAGGGTATACACTTTCTCAAGGGAAAAGAGAAATTCAGTGTCGAGCGAAAATGAGAAAGAGAGATTGGAACCGGTAGAGAGGATGTTTCAACACTAAGGCATTTAGAGTTTCAAGAAACAAAGGCAAATTTAGTTTCCAAGAATAGATAGGAATACTAATTAGAATATAGAGAAGGGATTTCCAAATGGAAGGGTAATTGGGATCTCAAGGAACCAAGGAGAATTTGGTTTCCACAAGGGTATAGGAATGAAGATTACAACAGATAGAGGGGATTTCTTAGTGAGTATGGTACTTAGGATTTGCGAAGAACTGTGAAGGATTCGGTTTTAAAAGGAATAGGAAGCCTCTCAACTCTAAGCGGTCTCCTCGGGTTGACGATTCGATTACGACACTTTGACTGGTTGACGGATCTTGACTGGCTTCCCACGCAACGCTGACTTGAGATTCGAATAAGCTCCGCTACGATTCGCATAACCTTATCACTCCAAAAGAGGCTGAAGGCGATGAACCATTGACGACCGATGGTACAGAACGAGAGACTTTCGAGGAAGCTTTATGAAAAGATAGGTTCAACTGGAAGGGTATCGCCCGATTTTGAAAGGAGATTCGTTTATGGGTAATAGCGCTCTTTAGAAACCGAGGTTACTTCCTTAGGCTCTTGCACAAGGGGATTACTTTCAAAGGTACACCGAGTAGGTTGCACGAGGTTCGCTTCACGGAGCCATACACCACTTGCTTATGGTATTTCTTCTTATCTTCGGGGATCTTAAGCGTTCAAGTGTTCCTTTCTACTTGACTTAATCTTCTTTGCTTTGGAGGTTGCAACTTCCAACTTGTTCCTTTGCAGCCGCTTTAGGGGTAGGTAGGACTACCTTAAGGTCCACGAATCTCGACCTCGGATTGTATTTTTCATGTAACGCTAACTCCGAGTTTAGCTTGCACGAGGTTCTTCATCACTAATCCCGAAAGCTCTTGTTTGGCGTGCTTTGACTCTTCCTTGACGCGTCAGCACTCGATATTGTCGTTCCCTCAAGGCCGAGGGTCTTCGAGTCTTCAGTTGCTTTCTTCATCTTGTGTCGAACTTTAGCTGCACGAACTTGTTCTTCAAGTCTTGAGGTTGACAACGAAGATATTGCAAACGAGGCGACATTCGCAAAGACGTCATTCCCGAAGAACGTAGACCGTTGTCGTTGACTCCGAACCACAAGGGATTAGTCTTCTTCAATGAGCCGCCCATCTTCTGATTGCCGAGACGCACACGGTGCTATCCATCGCCTCGTACCGACTAACTACTCGTTCCTAATCTAAGGCAAGCTCCTAGGCAAAACTAAAACGAAGCAACTTAACCAAAAGCGATTAACACTTACCCGAGAGACGAGCCGCAAGCTGCAAAACAACAAGGTTAACAAAGCACATATAATATAAACAGATAAGGCGTGTCCTCACCGCGATTCCTAGAATTCACACATCCTAGGATTCTCAGAACACCCTAACTTCTACTGATCAAGTCCTAGAGTCTCAAAAGTTCAACCCTAGGATCCCTACTCAGACCTCA
>CP025659.1:46535857-46549036 GCA_003576665.1 Ipomoea trifida
TATATATATATATATATATATATATATATATATATATATATATATATATAACACTTATGATTCTTTATAAGGAATATTTGTTATATAGTTTCTCGAACATTTTTTCACTCATTTGAAATGGTAATCGAGATACCATCACACTACATGGAATATAATATATTTATGTTATAAATGATTGATTGGTATCATTTGTATGAACTTGCAATATTATTTTTATATATGTATCCACATTATTACTCCGTATTTTTTATGTACCTAGTTGACTAGTTTTATGATGCAATATGAACATGATGATTCGTGATATAATTTTTCGTGTTCGGTTCACGAATTATAAAATGTGTGTTCAAAAGACCTTGTGGTCTAGACGTCTAGTGGCACCCGATTGTACTCCATATGCAAGAGGTGGGTTTGAGTGTCAGTAAAATTGTGATATGGGCCGCAACACTCTTAATTGTGTTTGGTCACTATTAACTCCATTAAGTTCTTATTTATTAACTTCTCACTTAGTACATGTGTACTTTGATAGTTTATATAGGGATATTTCGTTTCCCCAATTGTTATTAATTACTCCATTAAGTTCTTATTTAACACTCTATTAACTTATCGCTTAGTACATGTGTACTTTGCTAGTTTATATAATGATATATTTTTTTCCCCAGTTGTTATTTAATTTAATAATTTCCAAAAGTTTACAAATTTCATTGGAGACATAAAATATCATGTGAAAGAGTATGTAGAAATTAGGCTATATAGGCATTGGTAAGTTTTTTTTTTTTTTTTTTGGTATTGTTGACTCTGTGACAATGTAGTATCTGTTCGTAGGTACTTTATTGTTTTCACTGAGACTCGAGCCCACCCCTCCCATGTGGGATACAATCGGGTGCCACTAAACCACAAAGTCATTGGCATTGGTAAATTAAGTGACAGTTTTAATAAATCCATTCTTATTTTGGAGAAGTACGTAACGTGATGTGTCTTAATTAGTTTACATGTCTTCAAATACTTGTATATTTGTGCCCACACCAATGTCAATTTCATACATTTATTTTTTGGTACTTAATATGATTTGAACCATTTACCATGCAGTTATTAGCAGAACAAGTCGGAAGAAAACAAAAACAAAGTCAAAAAGTCGAACATTTGACCTTTGGTCAAGAATGAATGAGTCTTTTCTACTCAACAACACCCTCTAGGCTATATAAATTGATCATAATAAGACAATCAAGACGCATATGATTTTTATTTTAAAATTAGGAAAACATTAAAAACAAGGATTTTACAAATTATGTAAGTTAAATAAAAATATAAGTCTTTAATTTTTCGTTTGTTTTCTAATTTGAGAAAGTCGAAATTAATATAGTAGATGATTATTTTTCAGGAATATGGATTACTATAGTGTTAATTATATGCATGATTAAATATAATTAACTGTGATGATTATAGCTAAAGGAAGCAATAGGGGTACGATTGGATTAATATATTGGCACAATTCCATCAAATCTCAAGTGGACTACACATACCACCTGCATATGAGCTTCAGATCGCACAGCTAATCACTCACTACAGACACAAACACAGCCCCTCTCTCTCTTAATCAGATGCATTTCCCAGTGACGAAAGTGATTTATAATTCCCGAAAGAGTGATCGAGCGAGTGGAGCTTAATTATTATATCTAATTTAATTATAATAGTACTTTCTCAGTTAAATTTGTCGCACAAGATCTTCCTAATGCGATTTACTTATTTTGTGAGTTTACATGTTATTATACATAAACGATGTTTATCCAATACACATATTCAACTAATGACTACGAATTTCCTTTAATTTGTCATTACAAAATGATTTATAATTTATTTCCCATTGATTACGTATCAGTTAAGCTTGAGTTACTTCTATATATATTTTAAAAATTATTATTTTGCTTATAACACATTAGTTTTCAATATCCTATTTTCATTATAAGTATATTTCAACTGAATATTTATGAAGTTAATAAAACCTAAAGTACCTCTCGCAATATATAATAAAAGTTAATGATGGTAAGCGTCTAATGGAAATAAAATAGATATTGTGTGTCATTAGATACAATATTAACTTGTACGTTGTGTTTTCTCGCTTGTACACCAACAAATTATTTCAATCTTGTTATTCTCCTTTTTCTATTATCTCCATAAATTATTAACATAATTAAATATACTAATTTATACATTGTGTTTACTTTACTGTACACTGACAAATAATGTTTAATATATATATATATATATATATATATATATATATATATATATATATATATATTTTATACGTAGTGTATTACTTATTTATATTATCATATTTTATAATTTTCTTCTCGTAATTAAGATTTAATATTAATACTAAACGTAATATTATGAAATTTTGAATTAAAAATAACTACAGTATAGCCTTATTAATCGAACCAAACACATAAAATAAGACGGGGGAGTATAATATATGTCAATGTGACATGGATATGCTACTATTTACTTGACAAATTATATGGATGGAGACACATAGAAGTATGGAATTGAATGACTAATCAATTATGTTGCAAAAAAGATAATCCTTGGTCTCAAAACGGCCAAACAATTGTAACGCACCAACAGAGCTGCCTCAACATGCAAAACAATCACCCCATGACAACTACTTTTTATTGAGACTTGCATTGTTTTTAAAACAACTCAAATCACGTTCAAATCTTAGTAATAAACAAATCACAAACTGTGACTTACAGACTTACAATTCATACTATTATACAAAATTTTAATACATATACCATTATTTTCTATTCGCATTTACATATTCTCTTATTTCAAATCACTTTACACAAAATGATACACACAATTACTTAATTAATAAACACATTTAACTAATTACTTACTTTGACCTAATTTGCAAACATTTGCTTGTTCAAATCTTTATAGTATTAACAAAATTTACATATACTACTTGGAAGTTGTTAACTGGATTAATGGGAACATTGACACGAGAGGAGTCACCAGAAACATAGTGGAAGCTTGCTAGAGCTGGTTAAGGAAAATTTGGGTGGTCAATATTATTCATGTGCTACGTGAGCAAAACAATGCAACAGATACTCTCGCTAAAATCAAGAAAAATAGTATTGATAATTGGAGAAACTTAGAGAATCCTCCATGGGAGATATGACAACTACTTGAGGAGGACAAGTTGGAATGCTGTAGACCTCGACTTGGTGATGTGAGGAACATCTCTTGATGTCTTGGGGCTACCCTTCCATTTTTGAACTAAAAATATGTGCCAAATATCATGTAATGTGACCGAGTTACCATTTTAAATTGGTGGTCATAAGTTTAAATTTCGGTGGTGAGATTTAGATTTTTGGGTTGAAAAATATTTAATAAAATATAAAATAAATACTACTAGAATCATGAGTTATAAAAAATGTGAGAAAAAATTGGTGGCATGAGGTACACTTGTGATTTCCCATAAATATAGGGTCTGCGAATAAAAGCCTATAGATTGTGTAGCTATCAATAGGCCTAAGTGGAAACACAAAATGATACTCCGTATATAATCATCACACAAGCTTGTAACATCAACAGACAAATTTCGACATGAAAATGTGTTTACGCGAGAACTAACACAAACAAAAGCAAATTTTATAATAAGAAAAAAAAAATATAATAATATTAATAATAATAAACCGGAGCTCAATCACACACCGAATGCATCTTCTCTCTCTACTCAAATAATGGCCAGCTAGATGGATAGTTTTGATTGAAGTAGTAAGGGAAGAGAGAGAAAGGAACAAAGGGAGCACAGCATTTTGAACTCCACACACTATTTGTCTCTCTATAATACATCTACACTCACACACACTTTGATCTCTCTCTCTCTCTCTCTCTCTCTCTCTTTCTCTCTCTGTCTATCTCTCTGTGTCTGTCTGTGTGTCTCCCGTATTTTGCAATCACTGTTTGGTGTTTTGTGTGTTTTGAGTATTGCGTTGGGCGAGGAGGGGGAATTTGATGCGAGAGGGGAGATAAGGGAGTAGATCGGAGATGGCGGAGGTTTCCGGCGAGAGGAGTGTGACGGAAGTGAGCTCCGGCGAGAATGGCGGCAATGTGCGGCCTGCCACGGCGGAGGCTACGCCGCCGCAGCTGACGGTGTCGGCGTCGTTCAAGGAAGGGAAGACGGCCAGGAGGAGAGCGTCGGTGAGGCCGAGTCTGGACGCGGACGAGTTCATAAATCTGCTGCACGGCTCGGATCCGGTGAAAATGGAGCTCAATCGACTCGAGAACGAAGTCAGAGGTCAGTAATGTCAGCTGGATCCAGTGTGATTCGGTTTGAATACGGCGAGTTTTGGTGTTCTCTGGTTTGTGTTTGATTGATGTGGTGGCATTTTTGTTGTTGTTGTTGTTGACTTGCGCAGACAAGGACCGGGAATTGTCTGAGGCTCAAGCGGAGATCAAGGCGTTGAGGTTTTCTGAGCGCTTGCGAGAAAAGGCTGTTGAAGAGGTTCGGCTTCTCTATTTATTACTGCCTTTTATTGTGCAAAAATGCAATCATTTCAAGTCATAGTGCTATTTTTTTTACGTGTATTATTCATTGTTATTTCACCATTATCAGAAAAATTTAAAATACAATTGACTATTGATTGATATTATAGCCTTATAGGAGCTCAATGTCATATTTCCCTGTTACATGTCTATGATAAACTCATGTCAGCCAAAGATTACAATTTCAAGTGTCATACCATAGGATACTTTTGGTTTTGAATTCTTGAGGGATGAAAAAGGGAAAACTTTGAGTAAATGATACAATGATTCTCCTCATTTTGATGTAAAGGCTACTTCAGAATTTTATGAAATGCAGTTAAAATTTACTAAAGAGAGAGCCATGTTGGATGACAGGTAGCTGTTTCTTGCTCATCATTAGTCTCTTTTCCGTGGTTATAAATGTATTTTTCTCTCCAATTTCCAAAATTTTGTTTTTCTGGATACTATAAGTGTCTGATTTGCACTATGGCTTGCTGCCTTGCTGTTCCCTCATAACAATTTGGTTGCTATAAATGGAAATTGTTTAAATAGGAATGACGTTAAGCGATGTGAATGTGTTATGAATTCCCGGACATAATTCTTGTGATATTCATGTTAGACATTATTCTTCTTTGCCTCCATGCAGTTGAATACCTGGTAGTTATTTCTTGATCAGTTGATCATTTCTATGTAATGCTAGTTGTCAAATGTTCATATGGTCAATAGTTCCAGCATTTTTTTTTGAAAATGAAAAAATTAGAGGGATGATCAATGCTATTTCTTTTAATGTCTCCTTTGAATTGATTTTTTTTTTTTTTAATTTAAAGTTTCTATAAATGCTTCCTCTCAATTTCAACTGATTCCTGGTCTCTTGCATTTGTAGTGCATCCATAAGTAAGTGGAGTGCATTTTTTTAGCCAAGATAGCTCTTAGTTGTCATTGGAACAAGATAGATATAATTATGATTAAAAAATGTATTCTGGATGGTTAGTATTTCATTGAAACTTAAGAATGCTTCTTTCAGGAAGCAAGGCACAATGATTTATTTGCATTCTATATCTGGTTCTTAACCTACTAATTTGGGTGCTTGACTTCCTGAAAATGCAAAACATTATTCTTAGTCTTGGCATACCCAAGTACCAAGTTTTTTTTTTCCCTGGTTCAATTGGTATCTCTTTAAATATCAACAAAGTAGCAAAATGCTGATCTGGAATTTGATCTTTTTAATGTGTATCTGATAATTGTTTGGGTTTTACTTGTCAGTCTTATAATTGATTTTGATATGCAAATGACTATTGCAATTTTATTATTTGTTAATTCCATAGTTAGGCATATCAAAATTCACTGGGTTGTAAGTTTATGTTTTTGGAAAAGCTAACATAATCTTGACTAATGTTTATTTTGTTCAGCTCAATGATGAGTTGGCAAGGGTTGAGGAGAAGCTGAAGTTGGCAGAGTCTCTTCTAGAAAGCAAAGTACTAAATGAAGTTTTTTCTGCTAACCTGTCTTTAAATTCTTCTTCTCTGCCAAAAGCTGTATTTGATTTGGAAACCTTTTTGTTTTTTGACAGAATCTTGAAATTAAGAAAATAAATGATGAGAAGAAGGCCTCTATGGCAGCACAGTTTGCAGCAGAAGCCACTCTTAGGAGGGTTCATGCTGCTCAAAAGGATGATGATATGCCCCCAATTGAAGCAATTCTTGCTCCTTTGGAGGCTGAACTCAAGTTAGCTCGACAGGAGGTTAGCGTTGTCTTTTGTCTTTCAACACGTGACTCTAATTAAGTCAACCATGTTCTCATCAATGTCTTTGGCTTTCATTCTTTCCAGATCGCAAAGCTTCAAGATGATAACAAGGCATTGGATCGTCTCACCAAATCAAAGGAAGCAGCTCTACTTGACGCCGAGAGAACAGTTCAATCAGCACTGGCAAAAGCTTCTATGGTGGATGATCTCCAAAACAAGAACCAAGAATTGATGAAACAGATAGAAATTTGCCAGGTAGCATAATTTGTTGAAAATGTTGGTATGCTTTCTGCACTATTGCTGCTACAGTTTTTTGATTTCTACTTTATTACCAAAATAATTCAGGAAGAAAACAAAATTTTGGATAAAATGCATCGCCAAAAGGTTGCTGAGGTTGAAAAGCTTACCCAAACTGTGCGTGAGCTTGAAGAAGCTGTTCTTGCGGGCGGTGCAGCTGCAAATGCTGTTAGAGATTACCAGCGGAAAGTTCAAGAGTTGAATGTAACATGCTCTTACCACACCTGCCAGTATACATCCTAGAATGTCCAGAATGCCCCAAATCTTTAAATACTCTTTTTATCTGTTTCCAGGAGGAGAGAAAAACTCTTGACCGGGAGTTGGCTCGTGCCAAGGTAACTGCAAATAGAGTGGCAACTGTGGTTGCTAATGAATGGAAGGATTCTAATGATAAAGTAATGCCTGTAAAGCAGTGGCTTGAAGAGAGAAGATTCTTGCAGGTTATCTTTGATCACTCCCCCAAAACTTGAAACTGATTGTGTTTGTCTTTATTTAAGTTTTGTGTTTTGCTTGTGATGTTTAAGTGTTTATGAATTTTTAATGGCCACAGGCAGAAATGCAACAATTGCGGGATAAGCTAGCAATTTCTGAACGAGCTGCAAAGTCAGAAGCCCAGTTAAAAGTAACAATTTGATTCTCACAATGGCATATCTAACTTGTGACTCATCTATATATGTCCTTAACTGGATTTAACATTACTATTGCCTCAGGAAAGATACCATCTAAGACTTAAGGTTCTAGAAGAAACTTTAAGGTCATCTAGCACCAGCGTTCGCAGCACACCAGATGGAAGATGTTCAAATAATGGTGCTTCACGTCGGCAATCACTAGGTGGAGCTGAAAATGTATCAAAATTGACCTCTAATGGATTTTTACCCAAGAGGTCGCCATCCTTTCAATTGAGATCTTCTGGGACCAGTACAGTGTTGAAGAATGCAAAAGGGACATCGAAGTCATTTGATGGTGGCTCAAGGTCATTGGACAGGGGTAAAAACCTTCTTAATGGCACTGGTCCAAATTTCAAGCAAAGCCAGTCATGTGATGGAGCCAAGGATAGTGAAACTCAAAATAATACCTTGAAAGGAAATCAAGATGAAAAACACGATGATTTACAAGTAACAGTAACAGTGGATACTGTGCCAGGAGTATTGTATGATTTACTGCAGAAGGAAGTGATTGCTTTGAGGAAAGCTGGTCATGAAAAGGATCAAAGTCTTAAAGACAAGGATGATGCTATAGAGGTTAGTTTCTTCCTCAGCAACATTATAAATTCCTCATGTTTACTTGGTTTAACTTTATTATGTTCTTCAGATGTTAGCTAAGAAAGTAGACACTCTAACAAAAGCAATGGAAGTTGAGGCTAAAAAAATGAGAAGGGAGGTTGCTGCCATGGAGAAGGAGGTGGCTGCAATGCGAGTGGATAAGGAACATGACAATAGGGCAAAACAATTTGGAAATTCCAAGGGTCCTGTCAACAGTTCTCAGCTCCTTCCTGGAAGGTATGTCTTTTCCTGATGAAAAAGTTATCTAAATACAGCATCACTTTCATATATTTACCCCCAAGATGATAAATTTTGATCTCTCTCTCTCTCTCTCACTGTGCTCCTCCTATATTCAAAATTCCAAGATATGCATCTGTCCTTGCACAGGTTTGTGCAATTGTATATCCAATTCATTGTTATCAAGGCGTTGCCTAGGTGACGTCTAGGCGACGCCTAGGTGTCCGATCGGTCGGGACCGAACGCCTAATGTCCTTTTGGATAAATTAGTAAGATTGCCATACCAAAATTTGTCTGTGCTAAGTGAAAGACCTTCCAAAAAGTTAAACCAGAACAAAAAATTGAGTGCTATCTCTAAACATCATTTGTAAATTGTAATCTAAAACCAGAATGCTATCTATTTTCTTTTTTCCTTTTCTAGTTTGTTTGTTTTTTTTTTTTTTTTTTTTTTTTTTTCCTGTCTCGATAAATCCTGGAATGGAAGAAAGAATATAAGAAACAATTCGCAGTTTGAAAGATGGAAGCTCAGAGTGCTCCAAGTACTTAATTTGTCCCATTTATGATGTCTATGTTACATTTTCAGGTCTGAATTTATGCGCACCTTCATTTTTTTCATGTCTATTTAGGTCTAACTCAAGCTACTCGTATCAACTAAAGCCTCTCTCCCTATCTAGTTGAACCAATGTTAACCTCTCTCATCCACCTTGGATCACAAGGTGAATAGTCTTGATGGCAATTGCAATTTGCAAATGAACCTTCTTTAACTAATCATTAGGGAAAATGTCTAAAATTCAGGTTGAAATAGAATTCGAAATCATAATTCACTGCTTCATTTGACTGGGAAGGTGTTTAGAGTTTAGACATGACAGCTGACTGATGGCACATAGCTGCTACAAAGGATAGAACTAGTAACTCTACAGTCTCTATGTTTATAATTTATGCTTTGACATGGCATTATTATGCATTGGCCTTGTCAGTTACAGCACATATAGCAAACTTTTTATTTTACAGGCAATTTGTTGTCCTTATTAACAACTGCAAATGAGTTTTGTGAATCAATACTGGAAGATATTATCTGTCAAAGCCTCTCTTTTTTTTCTTTTTTTTTTTTTAAATAATGATTTTGTGCTTTTTTGTCTGTAGGACTGTAGCTAGAAGTGGAGTAACACGCAGCATGCAATAGTAGTAAGGAAACTCCCCGAGTACTGCTGTAAGAAGCAATTATGCATAGATTGGCCTCTGCTCTAAATTACTTTTCCATTATCCTATTCCACCCCTTATATTGTTTATTGTAAAATCATAACAAAGCATGAAAAACGAGTTTGATCGATCCCTCTGCTCTAGTGGGGAATGTGAAAAATTAGTCGAGAAGCAGAGAAAACCAATATAGATGGATTTGGTGTATTTCCAAGTTAGACTACAGACTACTGATCCCTCTCTCCTGTCTGTCTGGTTGTGGCAACATGAAATTTAGCTGTTAAGGGGAGAAAACCCACCCGTGGAATTCGATATATGTTTCTGACTTTAGACTGATCCCTCTGCTTAGAAATCACCAAGAAAAGACACTGAAACCATCAAGGTTGAGCTAACTCTCTTTTGGCTGAATGATATCAGTGGCAGTGATTTCGAGGCTGTATAGGTGGCTTGATGTCATTTACTTTATCCAGCTTTTTAAAAATTAAACCATGTTTGCAGTCTGTATTTGTAATATGCAAGCTAGTGTGTGATATGGTTAATGGTTCCAGTTTGTCAATATTCTTGTATTGAGTGATACTACGATCAGATTTTTCGCTCCGTATTTATTTATTTTTACCTTTTTCTCAGCCCTCTGATTTGGTTCCTGTGCAATACTAACACTTTAGACTAGAAACTATCGTGTTGTGCTATTAAAAAATACGGAGTAACATTCAAATATATATACATTTTTTTAAAAAGTGATTATTTTAGAAGGGAGGTGTAACCGTGTAACAGCTTTACTCCAGAATGGGAGTAGTGTAACTCCGGAATCCGAATCACGCGAGCATTTATGTAACTTGGCAACACTGTAGCAGCCATCAAGTCATTGAGTACTTCATCATTGATCACTGAAGTACTGATGACATTAATGAAAGTGAATTGTATTGACAAGTTATGACACTAAGTAATGACTTTCATGAGGATGACTTATATGTAAAGTATTTGAATTTTCATAGTTCACGCAAAAAATTTTCAAGCGAAAAAGTACAAATTTGAAGAGAAAATTAATTGAGAGTTTTATTTCTTCTTTGTGTTAGATTATGGATTGTAAGACTTTATCATGGATTTGTAAGACTTTACTATGTATTGTAAGATTTTTTTAGTATGACTTTATTATGGATTGTAAGATGTTTTAATAATTTTTGGTTATTTGAGTTTGTTATTTTGAATTGCAAGATTTTGGTGGGTTATTTTGATATCTTATTAATTATTATTTTAAAATTATTATTATATTATTATTATAAATGTTATATTATAAACAAAACAATTAAATTGTTTAATTCTACAATTCTGTTTATTTTCTGAAAAATAAACTAAATACAGTAAGATAATTTTCTGAAATACAACTGAACATACGAAAAACAAAAAAAAAAAAACTCATTTTTCAAAAGTTACTTTCCAATAACAGTCTAAGAACAGCAACAATGATCAAGAGTAAAGCCGTTGGTCTTGACTTCATGAATCATGTTTACCAGAAGTATTAGTTGGGATTGTTTGAAACGAGGCGCAGATGATACTGTGTATTGGGCTGTAATACCGCTTGTCGCTGACGCATAAGAACGAGTACCGGAGGTTCCATTCGTTAGCCGTTTTCGGCAGGTGAGTGTCTTATTTGCTAGCCATAACTGTTCGACGGATTGCCTCAATGAAGTTTGTTGAATCCGTGAATGAGTTCCCGCCATTGTAGACTTGTAGTACCTAGGAAGTGGGTGAACATTAGCTGTCAAAAAATATTTGAATGACATTCTGATCGTGAAAGTGAACCATAAAAGGCTCATTCTGCTTGACTTTCCCCCAGTGTTTGTGGCTGCTTTTACTGATACGCATAAGATTTTAGCATCTCTGAATAATATTTTTTTGAAACACATCTCTGAATAATATATGCAATCTTGTTTATAATTGTTAATAGTCCGAGTTAGCTGTATGTGTGTGGCCTGGTGAGAGTCTAATCCCTTAAAAGTGGATGCACTGTGTTTCTTGTTGACTAGTGTGAATTTGAACAACTCTCTTAAAGAATTTTCTTGGAATAGTTTTGTCTTTTATATATTTGTTCTAGACAAAAGACTGATCTACAATTCTTGTAGCCACTCTTCGAGAGTGTGCATGAAGGACCACTAGAGGTAAATCAGCCTAGGTTGTCTATAACTTACTGGCTCAAAACAAGAAAGTTAATAGACCACTCCTCTTGAGAGTTGACTTAGAACCTTGTGGGTACCAAGACAACATTTTGACCAACTTGGATGGGTTGTCCTAACTATTATTATTTTAGGAGTGTGAATACACTTTTGTTATAACAAATAGAGGAACAAAAAACATGGCAGTTATCTACTTTCTATTGTAGGCCAGTTTCTTTATAACTAAACAAGAATGGTTCTCCATTCTTGATGCCATTACATGATAACTGCATAACATTAACATTGTTGACTGACAAAGGATAAACACAACTTAAAGAAAAAACAATAATCTTGTACTTGTTCACCCAATTTACACAAGCAAAATTCACCTGGAAATTTGTCTTAATGGAACCTTGTCCTCTGCCTATGAGCTTGTGCTGCAGTTATGCCCAATATGGCCTTGCAGGCTCTTTCAATGTAATGAAAGTAGGCAACTCCAAGAATCTTTGAACAGAAGAACACTTATAAAGCCCACAAACCAATCAAGAAACCTGGTCCCAGGCCGATATAGAACCATGGGAAGAAAGAATCATCTGTGTCATTGTTTCTCATTGACTTGGTTTGGAGTGTCTGAATCATTACCTCGTTTTATCACCGGGACATGGTTTCAGCAGTGGTGTTCCACAAAGTCCATCATTTCCCATATATATGCTTTCGTCATTAGGGTCTGGAGCTGATTTCCTGTTGGTATTCTCCCTGATAAATTGTTGAAGGATAGTTCAAGTGGCTTAGAAAGGTTTAAAGCGGACAAGGTTGGAGGAATTGAGCCAGAAAGTTGTTTCTTGACAGATCAAGGGATACTAGTTCTTTCAAATGGCCTATCTTTCCAGGGATCTTGCCTTTCAGATAATTCCCGAATAAGTTTAAGTTCAACAAACTTCAAGATCAATTAGTTCTTCTGGAATTTGTCGGTTAGTTTGTTGTCTGAAAGGTCTATGGATGTGAGAAAGGCAGTGTTTTGGTATATCGACGTTCCATCCCTTGCACTATAGCATAAACATCTGCTCCATAATCTACATCCATTATTAGATACTCAATTGCACTGTGCTCTACAATCATGCCAGTAAGATTACCAAGACACGGAGGGATTCCACCTGTGAGATTGTTCCCCGCTAAGTCTAGCAGTTGAAGTTCGGGAGTTGACAGAGCTGTGGAGGAATACGGCCATAGAACTTGTTTGAAAAGAGACTCAAGTACTGAAGATTAGATAGGTTTTCCCCAATCCATGCGGGGATAGGATCTGAGAGCTCATCTTTCCTACATCAAGGATGCTCAGATATGTATGTTCTGCAATGGAGGAAGCTTGCCAGAAAATTTGTTGTCACCCAGATGTAAAGACAAGAGCCCTGTTATGGCACCCAAGGAACTCGTATTTCACCATGCAGATTGTTGCTAGTCAGGTCAAGCATTGTCAATCCTTGCAGGTCCCAAAGATTGAAATCCCTCTATTCAGGCCAATGTTTCTTTAACTTTAAAGGTTTAACACAAACTATAAATCACAGTATGTCTATAGCTTGTGCACCTCAAGGATTTGATGTGGCCGCCTCGTGGTTGATCGTCAATACAAAATGCTTTCTGTTTTTTTTTTTTCTTTCCCCTTAGGAAGTCAGCTTACTCATCACCAACGTCGACTCCTTTCTTCTTTAGGAAGTCCTTAGCTTCAAAAATGTCCTACAAGAAGGGGTCAAGGGGGTGG
>CP025659.1:46554240-46571627 GCA_003576665.1 Ipomoea trifida
AGGGACCCAATTGCATTGTTTTTTAGTTCAATGGCCTAATTGCAATTTCGTGTGTAGTTCGGTGGCTTATTTGACCATTATTCCAAAAAATTATTACACCACACTCAAACATGCACATATATAACCTTGAACATCAGTTAAGAAAAGAATGGTGGCGTATGTGAAACAACATAGGATGTTGATGAAAGAAAGAAATCGTGTGATGTAAGATTCTCTGTCATGCTATATAATTTCATAAATAATTAATATTCAAATCACATATCTAAGTCGCGATACTTCATTAAATATTATGACAGTAAGAATAATTAACAAACAATTAAACAATAAAAACACTTATAGCATGATTAGCAGCAATGTTTATAGTTGAATAAAAATTTAGAATGGGATTTAGAGGTGGGGCGTTAGGGTTTGGTAATTATATATACTTGGGGTTATACTGTAAATATAAAAAGATATTAGGTATAAAATAGAATATATATTAACTTAATATTAAAAATTACAACACGCGCGCGCGCGCGCACACACACACACACACACACACACACATATATATATATATATATATTCAATGTTGTTGCGTCTTCTCGTGCGGTCGGTGCGGAATACAACACTATATATACAAATATACATCATTCAATGTAAAAAAAAAAATGCACCACAATGAAAATACACAAAAACACCAAAAAATACACCACATACCCAAAATAATTCACCATCACTCCTCTGCCTCTAATGGTGCATTTTCTAATATTGTGTGGTGGTGTATATTTGCATACCTAGTGGTGTGTTTTTTGGTGATGCATACCTAATTGTGCATATTTGTGTTGTGCATTTTCTAACATTGAGTGGTGTATATTTGTATACATAGTGGTGCGGCCGCACTGACCGCACGTTAAGTTTAGCATTTTTACTAAACAAGTCAAGACTAACTAGACCTTAATTAGGTCATGCCATACGCCCTACAAAGGAGCCTGGCCTATTCCCATCCTTAGCAAGAACCAAGCTAGAGCACCATGTTAATAATCTTGAGGTTGACAGAATCACAGAATTACTATACGTTTTCATCTTTGAGTGTAGTAAAATTAGACAATTAAATATATACGACAGTTATAAGATCAATAGATATGTTTTGTTATTTTTATTTTAATCTTAAATATATATTCGATCTACACACACGTCTTAATTGAGTAACCAATTTAAAGCAGAGTTAATAACTTTATTTCAATAGCATTGACAAAGAAGGATGGAATTGATCTTACCGTAGATATTAGAGTACAATCACTTTATAGAAAATCTATAAGGATACCAATGTACAAATATTTTGGTGAACATATAAATCATTAAAGCGCAGCACACTTTACAATTTACTTCATCTACCAAAATTCCAGAATATATTAGTGCGTACGCTTGGAATGAGTGCAGTCCTTTTCCAATATGTATTTGCCACATGCAAAAAAATAAATAAATAAATAAATAAATAAATAAAAATTTATATAATTCTGAGGAAAGAAATCTGGTTTGCAACCATAACTTTGAATAACTTTTTTCTTTTTAAGAAATACTCCGTAACATTTTTAGTTGGTCCAAACATTGTCAAACCAATATGTCACCAAACATGGTAACAACATTCTCACCTTTTAAATTAGTAAGAAATTTTATACCATGTTTGATAAAATAATTAGCTTATCAGTTAATTTTGATTTATTTAATCACTATTAGTTGTTTGACTTGGTTTAACAATTAATATGGGTGTTTAATTAAATAGCTTTTTGTAACAATGTATTGCTCTAAAATGCTAAAATTCAAAAAGTTGTTCAAAATAACTTTTTCGATTAGCTTTTTGATAAAATAATTTTGCATGTAATCAACTATAAGCTAACAGTTAATTTACCAAACACTTTTCAATAATCAACTAGTTAAACTCACTAACTCAATCAGCTAACCAATATTTGCCAAACATCCCCTTAAACTTTCTTAAATTCCAAACAGCCTATTAGTGCAAGAAATTAACTTTTGCAATCATTTAACTCAAATAATAATTATGATTAATTCAATAATTAAAGTTATAGTTATAGAGATATTAAAACTTACGACCCAATCGAAGAAAAAAAACACTTCATGCCCTACAAATTAAAGTTTGTACACTTAGTTGCTCCATCACTACACTAATTGTCATACAATGAAATGATTAATAAAGAAGATAAATTAACCCCGTATTATGTTTTCAAAAAAAAAAAAAAAAAACCCCGTATTATTTAATTACAAAAGCTAAAAAGGGTAAGGTTCTCCTCATTTGAGGATACACCTGAATGATGAAGACTATGCATGAAAAAGTTATATTATATGTGTGCTCAAATAAGGGAATAATTGCACTGTGCATCACCAAACCAAAAGACCAGGAATAGCAATTTCTGGAAATGACGACAATGATACTGTAGAATCTTCAATTGATGTAACTATACGATGCACATAATTGTTGGTCCAACTTTAAAACTCAAACAACCATTTCTGTGATTAAATCCAACGAGTCTTGTCTTGGTAGAAAACACGAAACGTTTGGCCAGGATTCATACAACAACCACGTCTAAGCTACCTAGCTACTAGAGACTAGAGACTTGGTGTTTTTGTGAAATAAATTAATGCAAAAAATATGGCGGTTTAGTCCATCAATTATACTCATATAGTAGACTCGGCTCGTGAATTATTATCATACACAAATTTTATATTTAAATATGTGTGAAGCGAGAAAATTTGAAAAAACTCTATAAAATGACTAATATGTGTTTTACTATAAAATTTGAGAATTTGAAGTACAATGTTAATTTTTAGCACATTCCAATAGCAAAAAAATATGTGTGTGTATCAAACTCAATAATTAATTAATTATTTAATAAAAATGATATAAATAAAAAATGACTAAAGTGTCTCTCAATAATTTATAAATTTAGAATACATTTTTAATATTAACATAATTTGTTAGTAGTTGACTAAAATTGTCACTTTGCATATAATTAAAGGAAAAATTTTATGTATAGTAATAATTCATGGACCGAGTATAATATACGTATAATTAAAGAATGAAAATCGCCATTTTCCCTTAATTAATTCTCACGTATTGTGATCTATCTGATAATTGATATTGGTGGAGCTCCAAAGAAATGATTTTATTTATGTTAGGCGTTACTAATCGATATTTAGATTTATCAATGAAGTTCGAGACCGAAATGCCGAATAGCTAGCAAGATGATCCGATCATCATGCCAAAAATCTTTGTATGCATAGGATTGAATTGATTTTTTTTGTATTACTTCTGACACAATTACAATGCAGTAAATTTGAGAAAGTCATAATTATATCGCTCAATTACAAGATCCAATACCTTTCCTAATAAAAATCACATAGTTGTGAATTGAATACTGGGTGTTTGACAGATGCATGGCATGTAATAAGTAGACATTTTGGTACATATAATTGTAGTTTCATTTACCCTCAAAAAATAATTGTAGTTTCATTTGGGAAATTAGGTAATGACAGTAGATTCTTTATAGACTATCTATAGTCTATGAAGATATCCAAGGGCCCGACAGGTATGAGTTGATTGATGAGTTGGACCATACACAATTCGTGGGATTTGACACCACATTTTCTCTAGATGGGACGTGGAATTTCGTAAAATTTGGACTCCCTGTTTTGGAAATAATAATTAGTCCACTAATTAGAGCATCCTTATCAATTGAGTTTTTTTTACGATTATTGAGAAGTTTTCGTAAGTGTGATTAGGAAAGAGAAAGTGAGAGGGGATGAAAAAAATAAAAAAAATTAATTTAAAAAATAATAATAATAATAAAAATAAAGAGGTGTCAGGCGCGTTGCGCACAGTACAGCTTCTTCTTTGATTTCCCATAAAAATGTTACTGTTCCAATATATTGCATTTACTGAAGCACCCCTCTCTCTTCCAACTAGGCAAGGTACTGATCCAATATCCATCAATTCTTCACTTATGGACATGCTCTTAGGAATGAGGATAACTTTATAATAACAATCAACATGATTGTTTGGTTGGTAAAAAAAAAAATTACTGTCATTTTTTTTAGTTAAATCTGAAATGGTATAGAATTATGATATATAGACTAATATGCATATAATAATAATAATAATAATAATAATAATAATAATAAATTAAGCATAAATACCACCTATGTAATTAAGAAATTTTTATGAAGGATTAATTGTCCAATCATGTTATCTTTACTTCTCATGTCAGGTGAAAAATAAAATATCACCCTTTTGCTTAGAATTTGTTTTCGTCAACTTAAAGAAATTGCTTTTCGAATGAAAATTTTTTTCCATCCAAGTAAACAACATCAAATAAAAATTTTCTCCATTTTTAAAAAATATTTTTCATAAAACATATTTACCATCAAACCAACCACACCTTATAGTTCTCCCAACTAAACGCTTAAAACTTTTCTCTCAACACCTTAAGCCCATAATAAATGTCTCAATAATTCAACTTCCAAACTTATACCCTTTTAGAAAAGATTCCATACGTTTATATTTGGTTTACAAATTGCACTCCTTAGGCTGACAAATGCATTGTGTCCCGTCTTTTCGTCTCTGCCCACACTAGTTTTCACCTGTCCTTTCATTGCCTTGCACCAAACCATTTTTTTTTTTTTTCGTTTCTGGCCTAATTTTTTTTTTCTATAAACCTTTCTCAAACTATAGAAATATAAAAAATCAAAGCCCCTACTGAGGTTTAAACCTATGATCCCCATTTGAGGGAATCACAGTTATGGGGCTTCACAATAAGGTATTTGACAATTTCAAAAGAATGAAATTTTTTTGAAGACAAAAATTTGTGTTAGACCGTCTCACGGATCCTTGTTCGTGAGATCGTCTCAGGAATCCTTGTTCGTGAGACATGTCATATCAAGATAAAATTTAATACTTATACTGTAATATTTAATACTAAATCAGGAACAAAATATTTATTACTTATACGAAAATATGTAATAATACTTTCAAATCAAAATGTAATACACAATTACATTTTGATTTTAAAGTGTTATATTTTTCTCAAAATTATTACATTTCCCTTTATAAGTAACTAGCACTTGTCAATATAGCTTAAAGAAAAATTGTAATACTTCTGATTAAAAAAGTGATGTAAAAGTATCACATTTGTGTTTAAAAGTATTACATTTTTCTTTATAAATAACAAAAAAATTTATTCATAATTAGTATTATATTTTTCAGTATAATTATTACATTTTTTTATTGATTTGACCCGAGCTATCTCACGAATAAGAATCTGTGAGATGGTCTCAACATGTGTGATTCTATTTTGACTGGTTTTTACTGGTCACGTATGATTAAAGAGGTGAGAGAAAATAAAGGAAAAACAAAAATGAAAAGAAAAAAACCTGTCATAAAAAATAAACAAAAAGCATATTGTTATTGCACGCACACTAGGCCAAGCATTTTATTTTATTTTTTTTTTCATGAGAATATTTTCCATCTAAAAAAATGAGAACGAATCATAGTCCATGAAAGTGAGAATGTAGACCAAGGATTTAGTAACTCTCAACTGTACTAAATTTTGGGATTTGATTTGTACACCGTGTACAAACAAAGATTGAAGAAAGAACGTATTTATATTTTACATTATACCAAAAGAGCAAAGATGTATATATAGCCTACGCAAAGAGAAGTACGCAAGGAGTTACAACAAAGAATGCCAATTCTAAAGGAAAAGAAATAAAATAAATAACAATAATAAATACGAGACTAATTATCCTTAACACGCCCCACAAAATGAAGGATCCACCGAAGACGACAATCTTGGACCGAAAACAAAGAAATAGAGAACGCCAAAGAGGTTTCGTCAAAACATCATCAAATTGTTCTTGTGCACAAATATGACGAACACATAGTAAACCATCAACAACTCTTTCACGTACGAAGAAATAATCTAGAGCCAATTGTTTCATGAGAGAATGAAAAAAAACAAAAAAAAAAAAAAAACAAAAAAAAAAACAGATTTTTTGCAAACGCACCAAGATTATCACGCAATAAAATCGGAGAGGCTTCCAAACGAATTCCTAGCTCAAAGAGAAAATTTTGAACACATAAAACTTCCGTTGCAGCCGTCGGTAGATCCTTATACTCAACTTTAGTAGAAGAACATGAGACAGTCTTCTACTTTAACGGACTTCAAAGAAATCACATTAGAACCAAAATAAAGAACATAAGCAGTAGTAGAGCGACCATCCTCCTGAACTCCTCCCTAATGAGAATTTGAAAAAGCTGACAAGGTAAATAACACATCATACCGAAGAAACAAACCATGAGAAAGAGAACCCTTCAAATATCGTAAAATATGCTTAGCAGCCTACCAATGATTCGCCTTGGGAGCATGCAAAAACTGCAACCGTTTATTAACAACAAAGGAGATATTAGACCTAGTTAGAGTCAAATATAGTAGCAGACCAAGCAATTGCCTATACAGAGAAGCATTAGTCATAGGAGAACCATCATCGAAAACCAACACTACAGAAGAATTCATAGGTGTGGAAGCTAACCTGGAGGGTGTGATTGAGTGGAAGGGACTTATCCATCCTTAACTAAAGGTCAAGAGTACGATTTTTGGCTTTGCGAATGAAGCTACCAAAAGAAAGAAGAGAAATTGGGCCATATTCCGTTATGCGCCAATGCTTGAACAGGACTGTTTACCTTTGTTCCGTTATGCGACAATGCTTGAACATGACTGTTTACCTTTACCAAAAGAAAGAATAGAAATTGGGCCATGTTTCCCGAGAGACCCAAGAAGTAATAATTGACAAGACAGTTTAAAATGACCCTATGAAAGTCTTCAAAAATTTTTAAAAACTACTTTTTAAAAATTTGTTAAAACTCTACAAAGTACTGATTATTACACCCCTTATTCCCAAAAAATTATTTATTAACTTGATTTTTATAAAACACATTTTTAAATTAAGAAAATGATCCTAAAAAGCTTTATGAAGTCTCTAATGGGAACTTGAGGACATCTCATCATAAAGAGACATGGCTCATATTTGAGATTATTTACGCATAATAGTCAAATATGATAACCCATTGAATAAATTTAACCTTCTTGTTCCCCGGATGACTATAGTAAAATATACTACCTCCGTCCCATTTTATGTGTCTGGTTCGGTTAACGAGGTTTGACTGGAGTAATCCAATGTTTTATAGTATTAAATTTGGTATTAAAACATAAAATTTATATATTTAGAAACTACACTAAAAGTACTATTAAACACAAAAAATTAAATTTAAAAATAAGTAAAAATTACTAAAGAAAATAAACAAAGAAGAAAGAATTGATTTGACAGATGAATAGTAAATAGGACAGGTAAAATAAGACAAAGGGAGTAATTTTTAATGCCCAAAATCGTCTTGGGGAGTTACGTAATAATTCATCGATTGACTTGAAGTGATAAATGATGATGAAAGTGTATGGTTTAAATCTCACTGAAACATGAATGACAAATGGCACAGGATGATGAAAGGTATAGATTAGATCTAGTGTTCGCACACAAAGATTATGATATAACTGATAGACAGACGACGTGACTCGCGATTTACCTCTATAATAACTTTAGAAATGAAGTCCTATATATAAAAAATTAATCCAACAAAACTATAATCATCTAAATTTTAAAAAAATAAATAAATAAAGCAAACAAAGTCTTAACATATTTTACTTCGTAATAAATAGTTATTCAGTAATACTTAATTCGAAAAGAAAATATAATATCCTCCCTTGTTAGCACATTATTAGGCCCTCCCCATTAACTAGTTTTTACACGGAATTTTAGGAGGAGAATGTGATGTGGAGGAGAGATAGGGAGGAAAGAGAAGAAAAAAATGTCTCCTGCATGCATTGGGATTTTGTCAGTTTGTGGGGTCCGCAGAGAAGACAAAACAGACTCAAATTAGTGCGTAGCTTTCATGTTGTGTTGCTTTCAATTTGCGTTGCTTTCTAATTTCCCCGAGCGCGTAAGTGCTTCTGGCTTTTTTTTTTTTTTTTAATGTTTCTTTTTTCTTTATATTTTTTTCATGGTTGCAGTATGCGCTAGGCGCTAGTCGGGCGGTAGACTAGCGCCTAAGCGGTCTAGGCGACGCCTAAGTAGTATCTAGGCTGTTCTAGGCGGCGACCTATAAAAACAAAAAAATAATTCAGTTGTGTGGGTGTATGTCATATATTATATTATATATATTATATATATCTCTCTTATTTATATAAATAAATAAATTTAAATATATATAAATATAATAATAAAATTAACAACGCCGACTCGCTCGAGTTAACTCGGCCATATTCGGCCTAGTCAACCGAGTTAGGCGCTAGGCGGCCTCCTAGGCGGACGCCTAGAAAGCAATTCGACTCGGTCTAGGAGCGCCTAGCGCCTAGGCGGCCTACGCGCGAATTTTTGCAACAGTGATTTTTTTCTCTTTCTCTTTCATCTTCTTTTTTTTAATTATACCTGTAAAAACTCTTCAAAAATCTCATACTATTGTGTATGGCCTTATTGATGCCCAATATGCTCTTGCAAGAAGCCAAGAAGTCGAGGCAGAATAGGTGATGATGCTATGGTGGAAAGTCATGGAAGATGGTAGTTAATGGATAGGTGATCACATCATGTGTTCATATCACTAGTCTCTATTGACGGCAGAAATGACAATCATGTCACCCCTATACTCTAAAAGCCAGGCAACCCTGGTCACTACATACCTATTAGGCTATTACATATCTCATTATTTGTCTTTTTTTTCTCTGTCACCTTTTAAGTATAGTGTATTAAAATTCTGATTATTTTCTATCTTCTTATATTATTATTGATATTATCATTTATCATTTTTATTCGGACTGGACTCTTTGTACCACTAAAAATACATATCTTTATCATTTACTTTAGATTAGCATTGATTGATATTTCCAAAACTTATGTTCTCATCTAGTATGTATCATTAGACCAAACAATTCATGACAACAAATCCTACCCAGAAAAAAAAATGTATCAATGGATTTCTCACTTTCAAAATGTATATATATGCAATACTCTCTCATTTTTAAAAGTGGTCCTACTTCTCTATCGCTAAACTTGCAATTCATTTATCATTTACACTACATCTATGTAAGAGCATCCTCATTAAATAGAAATTTTATTTGATTTTGCAAAAATGATTAAGAGGGAGAACATAGAAGAAAAAAAGAAAAGGGGTAAAAAAACAAAAAAGAGTAAAGGAACTAACGCAACTCTGGGCGCATCGGTAATGAGAAAGCAATTGTTTTTTTTTTTTTTTTTGTGGGATAATAGGTCACAGAAAAAATCAATTATTACCGTAAAACATCAAGATTCTTTCTCCACTCATCTTTCTCTTCCACACATGTCTCTGTTTAGCCGAGCTTATTTAGGAACTTATATCTTATTTTAAACAACTAATAAATTATAAGCTTTTTTTTGGTAATGTTCTTAAAATAAATTAGTAGTTTAAAATAAGAGCTTATTTTGAAAAGCTACTTTAGGTAACTTTTCAAAAATAAGCTAGTAGATTTTTAACTTTTTTTCACCTTTTTATTTACTATTTTAAATAAATAACATCCTTTATCCTTCCCAATTAAAGCTCTTTTGGCATTTTATCATCAATATGTTTGGTTGTAATTTCAATTTGACATTGTGTTGTGTTTGTATTTGAACATTAATTTTTTTATGAATTAATTTTATGAATTATAAATATTTTGTTTTACATTATATATTTTCAAATATGTGTTCTTACTTTATATTTTTTTAAAATATATTAATTTCATTATTTTATATTTTAACATGTAAACAAACCTATTTAAATTTAAAATTATTTAAATTTTATGAATATGTCATTTTTATCCTTATGTAACTTTTCAAAAATAAGCTAGTAGCTTCTTAACTTTTATCCATCTTTTTATTAATTATTTTAAATAAATGACATCCTTTATTCCTATCAATTAAAACTAATTTGGCATTTTATCATCAATATGTTTGGTTGTAATTTCAATTTGACATTGTGTTTGTGTTTGTGTTTGAACATTAATTTTTGTATGAACTAATTTTATGAACTATAAACACTTTGTTTTACTTTATATATTTTCAAATATGTGTTCTTACTTTATATTTTATTAAATTATATTAATTTCATTATTTTATATTTTAATATGTAAACAAACCTATTTATAATACATGCGCGCATTAACAAAAAAAAAAAGAAAAAGTCAATCAAACAGGCTGTGATATGGATGCTCCCGTCGATATTTTGAAATACCAGTCAATCAATCAATCAATCATTAATCCTGCTTAATAAGCAGTTTATGTCCGATGGATATTTGTGTGTAAATAACAGGATTGTATATAACGTCAGAAATATAGGGGAGAGAGAGGGCGAGCTTTGAGCCTTTGATCAAACAAAAGCGTCTATAGTCACCGTTCATCATACCTGAACGTCAACAAGTTCCCATGCAACACTCGCCCAAGCTTATTTACTCCCTTTCTTCTATTTTATTGATTCTACTTACTATATTATTTGTTAGTTAAATTAATTCTTTTTTTCTTGACTTATTTGTAATAATATATATTTTTTAAAATTTTAAATTTGATTTTTTATGTTTAATAATACTTTTAATATAGTTTATAAATTTATATATACATTTTACTTACTAATTCTAAACTTAATATTATTAAAAATTTCATTGTAAATAAACTCAAGCCTGTTTAATCGAATCCGACACATAAAATGTGTAAGAAAATATTTGAACTATCAAATTTTACTCATAATGTTTGCTTCGTAACTAAAATTTTTAAAGTTTCCTTTTTTAGATATGTAAAAAATAAAAATTTGGCACTTGAACGAGGAAAATTTGAAGAGTAAATATGAAGAATCCATATAGTAGCAGAACTTATATTTTTCAGGGAAGTTCATGTCGGACGTTTTATACAAAGAAATTCAAATTTTATTTTCTCATAATATTTTAGATGTAATTTAACGTATCCACCAATGGACACGATGATATATTTTCTCGCGCTGAGTTATAGACACCACTAACAGTAGGAACTATGCTAAAAATTTGAAGCTGATTTCTACCGTATGCAAATTATTTTTCATAACCATAAAAATTCAATCCCCTGGTAAGAAGTACGAAGTAATATTATATTAAAAGTGTTAGATTATACTTTAATCATGTCTAATAAAATTGCCCATCCAACTGTGCTACTCAATAAAAGTGTCTACAATCCAACAAAAAAATTAGTCACTATGTGTGACAATGAAAATTTTAAACTACACCTAAAAATAAAATTGCTTAAAACATAGTGAAAAAAAAAAAAAAGAAAAGAAAAAAAAAAAGAAAAGAAAAGAAAGAAGAAGCATAATTTCATCATATATCGGAATAGAGCAGAGATGTAGAAACACATTAAACAATAGAAGTGGATGCAGTGCACTCTTTCAATGTAACTTATCCAGTTATCCCACAAAAATCGAGTAATCAAGTTATGGAGTACTTGATCAAAAAAAAAAAAAAAAAGTTGTGGAATACTTGCCTATGTGAGGTATTTCCACAGTTGGAACTGAAATATACACTGTACAAATCGAATCATAACCGAAACAGTTTGAATAATTGTAGTTAAGGTTTTGAACTGGAACTCACTAGGTTCCAGTCAGACTCTTAGAATTCAAGGACTTGACAGGCTCGATCGATTGGGAACCTGATCACTCTTTTGGGACACTGTGCTCAAATCTATGCTATAGGCCTGTAATTTGATTTTTGAAAAATCTACCATGGCTGTCCAAAAATGTACTCCGAGTCTATGAGTGATGAGGACATGAGATCTCAAGACTTATTTTGTTGTGAAAGTCTGAACTCATTATCAAGCGAGGTGTTCATCATTATGGGTGAGATGTTGGTTCAGTAAAAATAATACTCCGTAGAAATTTATTGGGCTAAGAAAATAGAGAAGTTTAGAGCAACATCAACTACCAAGCATAATAACACAAGTTTTAAACTAACAAGCCACTCAAGATCTTGTGTATTAAAAGGCTGGAGCTCCACTTACGAATGGAATTGCATTGAAATCAAAGTAGTGGGGACACGTGTGTAACTAAGAATGAAGGCGACCCGATATCGTGCATTTGTCTACCATCCGTGAGTTATTCAACAATATAAACAAGGTGTCTTCCCTCACCTTAAAAACCATCATTTGACTCACCAAACCCATTATGCTCCATTGGTCTAAGTCTTTCCTTTCATGCCAACAGGCCAAGGTTTGATTCCTAGTGATACCATTATTAAGGCTATAGATTCCTACTCATGCCCATTATTTGTATTATTCTTGGCCAGGGTTTTAGAGTTTCGAGCTAATAATATTACTATTTTTTACCTCGTTTTGCACATGTATTTCCTGTTTATGGTAGATTAGGTTCCAATAAACCATCACTGAGTAAGAAGTTATTGTTTTTTTTGGATCTCAAGATTTCCACTATCGAATTCAATGACTAATACCCTTGTTGAATTGTAGGCACCTCTATTTGGTGAGACAACTATCTTAAAGAAATAAGGTTACTCCATACCCAAAGCCAAGGATTGAACAAAATTAAGGATGGATGAATCGTTTTCACTCAACCACTCCCCCTCCCCCCTCTCAAGTTTAGTAAAAAGGCATTGTGACATTAGATGATAAAAGACTATAAGGAAATAAATCAATTATGTTATCCAGGTGCTAATCGATTTAAATCAAAAAGATCATCAATAACTCAGTATGTAACAAAAATCAAACTTGAAACATTATATTTACAAAATCAAACCTTGATCACTCCAACCTAGTTCAACTGTTATGGGATAACCAAACCAAGGAGTGGAACAGAAGCTATGCTGTACAGCTTGAAAATGGGTGTCAGTTGTTAAATCTGTCCATCAATCCATCGCAGTGCATGTCTATCATCTGTATCTTTTGTTTTCCAGTTTGGTTTTGGAGATCTTTTAAGATTGTCTTTTAATATTTTTTATTCTTAAAAATCATTTAAAAAAAAAAAAAGAAAAAATGATAAAGAAATTGATGAGTTTTTCTGTAAATCTGCAAGACTTACATTGAAATGTTTGTGGTTGGACATCAATCTTATGGTGTCAGTCTCGAGTCTTTTCTAGGGTTTAGCTTTAGTCTTCTCGAGTCTTTTTTAGTCTTCCGATTATTACGGCCCTTTTGCACCAATATGGAATTCTGTCAACAATATAATAATAACTGTATCAAAATTAAGATAGCAAATGCCAACTATCCTTTTTCGTTGTCTGTATTCAGTATTCCTCTTTGACCGAATGACTTTTGTTAATTTTTATTTCTTTTTTAAAAAAAATTATTCTGGGTTTTTGTATTCAAATTAAAAAAAATTTAGTAAAACCAAAATATATACATTTTGATGAACAAAAGAAAGATAAAATTTTAAAAAATCTAAATTTTTATTCAAAAGATATTTTTCAAATTTTTATTTTTAATCTTTATTCAAACTAGTTAGGACTGCACATATTTATTCTCACACGCCCCCTCAACGTGTGCGGTGGATGATTTCCGAACCCATGATCTTTTGCATGGCTCTGATACCAAATTAAGGCATGTGCTCCATCTCAACTAAAAGCCTAAGCTGATAGTTGGACTGCACATATTATATTTATGCTCACATTTATGAGGTGCAAGATATTATATGATAAAATCAGAAAATCTGGGTTATAAATATAAATATAAAACCATGGCTTGGCTCCCTTTGTTTGAAGGTCAAAAATTGAAAACATTTAATCTGTTGAATCTCTAATTTAGATGTAATCCATTTATATATTTATTAGCTAGTTTATGTATATGATGAAGAGACAATCCCAACAGTTCTCTTAAACCCTCCAACCATACACCATGAACATCCTGGATTAATCCGTTGGTGTAGCTTCTCTCGATTGACCTTTAATATTACCATCGACATTAACTAACTTCAACAAATCCCATTTCCGGCTTAATCTAAATCTAAAAACATAATAAGTGTGAATGAAAGTACTTTCATTTATGTATTTTTTTCGTTAATTTTTTTTACATTATGTTATAAAAGTTGTACTTTATAATATATTAAACAAATATATCCCTACCATTATAGCTTCCGCGTATCTTTTTCACTATTGTTACCATGAACATGCATGCACAATATATTTTCTTATTTTCTTCAATAAAAATAATAATAATAATAATAATAATAATAATAATAATAATAATAATAATAATAATAATAATAATAATAATATACACATTATATATTGGAGTTATTTGTTAGTTATGTCCTAAACTATAAATATAAAATTTATAAAAATATTTTACATTATTGTTATTATTTAAAATAATATAAATATTTAAAATCTAAATAAATTTAAAATTTATATATATAGGACATTATAATAAATTGATCCACATAACCTAAAATATAACCCTTAACCAAACAAAGTAATATTATATTCCACAATCCAAACCAAACACATCAGGTAATCTTACATTCATTCCCAAAAGCTCACATTACCATCCTTGAGGTAATCATATTACCTGGGGTAATCTAAGATTACATGAAACAAACGCCCCCTTAGTGTGTGTTTGGAAAACCCGAAAAATAACTCCTAGAAATCATTTTTAAGGTTTCTGGTGTGTGTGAAGTAGAAGGAAAATCGAGTCAATAGTTTAGCTTGTTGGTAAATGGAAAAGAAGTCCCATTTTATGAAAAATGACTCCCCTTTTTTTGCGCAAATTATATCGTGGACCGTGGTCCACAATGGATTGTGGACCGCGGTCCCAAAACGACGTCGTTTTGATTAATGAAATAGACGGATGAATTCGCGCCACTAACTTTCTTTTCATATATACTGCACTTTCTTTTCAACACAACTGCAGTTTCCTTTCAACACAACTGCAGTTACTTTTTGATATAACTACAGTTGTATATTATCGAATGAAACTATAGTTATATCCAAAAGTAACTGCAGTTGTGTTGAAAGGAAACTGCAGTTATGTTGAAAAGAAAGTGCAGTATATATGAAAAGAAACTGCAGTATATATGAAAAGAAACTGTAGTATATATGAAAAGAAACTGCAGTATATATGAAAAGAAACTGCAGTATATATGAAAAGAAAGTGAGTGGCGCGAATTCATCCGTCTGTTTCATTAATCAAAACGACGTCGTTTTGGGGATCGCGGTCCACAATGCTTTGTGGATCGCGGTCCACAATGCTTTGTGGACCGCGGTCCACGATATAAGAACTGCTTTTTTTGGGAAGTCATTTTTTGGAATTGCTTCAACTTCTTCCTTATCCTCCCGCCTCCCAATTGCTTCAGCTCTTCATCTTTATCTCATCTTCTTGCCATCTTCAGCTTCTTATCTTTTTCTTCAAGTAGACAAAATTGGTCGCTTCCCAATTTCGAAATCAGTCGGCCGCAGCCCGATTGATTTCTAGCCACGACTGGTTTCGAGAACCAATGGTCGACTGGTCATTGGTTTCCGTGAATCCAGCCTCCTTTTTTTTTTCTTTTTTTTTTTTAGAGAGAGAGAAGTGTACCTGTTTTTATGTATTCAATTAAAATACATAGAGAAATTAATTAAAATATTAAATTATACAATTCTTTTCATTTTCCTGTTCATTTTCTGGAAAATCAACCAAACACACAAAGCTAGTTTTCTGCTCTGCATCCAAACACAAGAAAGGAAAATATTTTTGAAAAAGGACTCATTTTTCATAAATCATTTTCCTGGTTTCGAAACACACGCTTAATGGAATATTACCCCAACAACGATTTTATAATCATATTTTGAAATTAAGGTTTATATCCTTTAGCCTAATTAATAAGATGTCATGAGAAAATTATTGTGTAGATCATATACCATATAGCCATGTGAGCTATGAATGCAATATATATTTTTAATATACTGAAAGTACATTATTTGTGTATTGAATGTAAATTATTTAATAATATATAAATAACATGTATTTTTAAATAATGTCGTTTTAGCATATTAAAAGAGTAATTTTTATTTATAATTCACACAAATGTGTGAACTATGGTCCATAAAATAAGGAATAAGGGTCAAATAGGCCAGTGACCTACACACAAAACTGCAATTAGGTCGTTGAACTAAAAAAATAATGCAATTGGGTCCCTGAACTACAAAAATCCATGCAAATTAACCCAAAGTGAGTTGTTTGACTTGATCTTCCAGTTACCAACTTTTAAAATAATATTTTAAGATAATTTTAAATAAAATACTTAATTAAAATTAAATTTAAAATTTAAAATTAAAAAAGGACCCAATTGACTTGTTCCTGTTTGTTGTTGTTGTTGTTGTTTTTTTTTTTTGTTTTTTTTTTAATTTTAATTAATTAACTTATTTAAAATTATTTTAAAATATTATTTTTAAAGTAGGTAACCCGAATATCAAGTCAACAAGTCAGTTTGAATTAATTTGCATGAATTTGTGTAGTTCAGGGACCCAATTGCATTGTTTTTTAGTTCGATGACCTAATTGCAGTTTCGTGTGTAGTTCGGTGGCTTATTTGACCATTATCTATATATATATAATAATAGAAGTGTCTAGCCAAGTTTTCCCCCCAAAATTTAGGGCTATTTTTGTAATATTAACAGTTGGACAAAAATGTCATTTTACAAGTATTTACACCTATAAATACACCTATGTAACTATGTTTAGGATCTTAATTCCTCCTTTCTAATTTCTCATTCGTCACCTCCTAAACAATATTTTTCTTCTCTAGATCAATCTTCATCTTCTCCATTTGCAATTGGTCTTGAACTTCTAAACAATCTTCATCTTTTCAGCACTGATCGCACAAATCCATCTAAGAGTATTCATCTTCTCCCGTGCAATCTTATCTTCTCCATTTGTAGATGGCATTGAACTTCAAAGCAATCTTCATCTTCTCTATTTGTAGATGGCATTAAACGTCAAAGCAATCTTCATCATCTCAGCACTGATCGCACAAATCATTCCAAGTAATATTCATCTTTTCCAATGCAATATTCATCTTTTACATTTGCAAATGGCTTTAAACTTCAAAGAAATCTTCATCATCTCAGCACTGATCGCACAAATCATTCCAAGTAATATTCATCTTTTTCAATGCAATCTTCATCTTTTACATTTGCAAATGGCGTTAAACTTCAAAGTAATCTTCATCTTCTCAACATGTACTGATCGCACAAATCCATAACTATTATTCAACAGCACGAAAAACAACACAATATTGTTATTGAAAACACAATTATTTCAGCGGTTTTGATG
>CP025659.1:46572627-46589907 GCA_003576665.1 Ipomoea trifida
GTTGTCACATTGCATATGACTGGCGCTAGTATCATTCAAAGTAGCATTCAAATTCTGTCAAGTTTGAGCATAAAACAAAACATGCTGCACCAGAGTTGTGGGGTCCCGGCACTGATTCGACCATAGCATAGCATTCCTATTCTCCCATAGCCCCTAACAAACCATTACAACCTTCTCAAGCATATGAACAGAAAGCACCTCCATCATTTCGTCAAGCCAATTAGCCAAAGAATCCACATAGGATAGCTGCCAAGCATCGTCCAATACTCGCCAACAATCACGCGCAAAAGAACAATTAGCAAAAATATGAGTAGCATTTTCATTAGCCATCCCACATAATAAACATAATTGATCACAATCCACATGTTTTAACAGCAAAGCATCTTTTGTAGGGAGATACATAGCACACAATGCCCAGAAAAAACATTTAACCTTGGGTGGTAGATTTAACTTCCATATCCCAGCCCAACTCATCACATTCCCTGTTTGAATAATCCCGGTTGCAATCTCATAGGCACTCTTAACAGTATAAATCCCATTTTCAGTCCCTCCCCAAAAAACAGAATCTGGAATTCGGACACAAGGGGCAGGGAGACTCATAATCTGTTCTATATCTCGTTGGCAAAAAATATCCCGGAGAAGCTCCCAATCCCATGTGTTTGACATAGGGCAGAACAAAGAGTTAACAGTAGGACAATTCAAATAAGCAGGTTTTGGGGTTATAACATAAGGATTATCAACAGCAGGTAACCACGGATCGCCCCACACCCTCACCTTTTGACCATTTCCAACCCGCGCGCCACCGTACACCCTCTCTCAAAACCCCCTGAGATGCACGAATACTCGACCATACAATGGAAGGATTTGAACCCGGTCCCGCCTCCAGGAAGGAACAATTCTGAAAATACCGGGCTTTAAAAACCTGAGTGACTAGAGAGGATCCCTAACATAGCCACATGCATCTCCCTCACTTTACGAAAACCCATCCCCCCAAAAGGTTTAGGTTTACATAAATCCCCCCATGTACTCCAACGGATCCCTCTCCATCCTCGGTTCTCACAACCCCACCAGAAAGAGTTCATGACCCGCTCAATCTCATCACACAAACCTTGAGGAAGTAGAAAAATATTCATAGCATAATTGAGGAGGCTTTGAACCACCGTTTTTAATAAAACTTCTCTCCCAGCCCGAGATAGAAATCTATTCCCCCAACTATTGATCCTGGACCGAACCCTATCACGCACAAAACTCAGAATCTCTTTCTTCCTTCGTCCCACATACCCCGGAAGTCCTAAATACTTACCCCGCCCCTGCTGTTCATGAACCCCTAAGATTTCACAATCAGCCTCCTTATCCTCCCTTTCCACATTCCTACTAAACACAATACTGGTTTTATCAAAATTCACTTTCTGACCACTCGTCTCACCATACTCCCTGAAAACCTCACGAATGACCCTGATTGATATTTTCTGCAAGCGCACAGAGTCAATCACAGTATAAATTCCTGGAGTATTCCAAGGTCGATCCCACGAAGAACACAATTAACTGTTGTTTTGAATAACCAATTTAGTTGATAAGAGAACAACACGAATAAAAGAAATTCACGGAATAAAAAGAATATTTATGAGTTTAAAATTAAGAAAAGTTCTAATTGAGAAAAGACTAGGGATTTGGGTTCACCTATTAGATAATTAACTAACCATCTTAAGTATTGATTCATGCGATTATAGTGATGATTGCTCCATATATATCCTAATACTCCGTCGAGCTACTAGGTTGTATCCAATTAACTGTGATCATCCGTCGATATCTCACCAACATTAATTGAACCCATTAAATAACAACCAAAACTCACCACAAATACCTAAAGCTATGTCTAGTTTAGGTCAATTATGTTTATCTTACGAGGTCCAGGTTCATAATTCACCTGTCAGTTCTTCTTATAAACCTTAACAGAAGTATGCAATGGCCAATCACACAATTCGCAACTAAAACACATAAGATAAATATAATCAAAATTCAATTATTCAATCGAAATTAAAAGAATCAGCACATGAAGAATAATCAATTAATCTAGTCTAAGGCTAGTCCAAATCCCTAATTCAAAGTTCTAGCCAATAATCATAACTAATTGCATAAACTATTCAAGAAATTATTAATCTGGAAATTTAATAAACAAGAATAAAAGTGAAGAAAAAGGAAAATAATTCAAGCCTAAGAAGACGATAGCCGCGATTAGAACTCGAAAATTCCTTGTGATGGAGTCTTCGCTTCCGCGCCAAAGCCGCTGCTGCGCACCCTGGCTGGTTCGTCTGCTTCTGCCTTCTTCGGCTCTGTCCTGCCGTCCGTGTTCTACCGTACCCAAAACAAATACAATTTGAATTGGTTTCCTTTTCTTTTCCTTTAATTCCTCCCATTTTCTTTCCAGTGAGCCTCAAAACCTTTTAATCCCTATTTTCCTTTCTCTGTTGCGCAAAAACCCTCAAAGAAAAGAAAGAAAATTAAATTAAATAAAATAAAGTTAAAGGAAAGATAATTATAACCTAATGACACAACTTAATAAAACACTTATTTAAAACTAAATGCATAAAGCTACCAAATAATATTTATCCTATAGTTAAAATAAAATTCTTATTTATATTATTAAAAATGCAACATTAGTCTAATATTTATTAAAATCAATCTAAACTTGTAACTTATAAATAAATATAATATTTATAATAAGATCAACACTAAACTTAATTTATTTATGTAAAACACTTACTAAAATTACTCTAAAAATGTCTAGAAATTAAGCTTATCAGACCCCCGCCTCAAGAGTATTTGCCCGAAAAAAGAACAAACAGTCGTCAGCAAAGAACAAATGAGACACCGCAGGAGCCTTCCTAGCAACCCTCAACCCATGCAAAGACCCCTCCCGTTCTTGAATACTTAACATAGCACTCAAGCATTCTTCCATAAAAGGCTGGAGATAACCCATCAGGTCCTGGAGATTTATTCGGGTGCATGGAAAAAAGAGCCCCCTTCACTTCCTCTGTTAAAATTGGGCGAAGCAGAATTTCATTCTGCTCATCATTGATTCGGCCATCAAGGCATTCTAGAACCGGCCCAGCTAGGGGTGGGAATAGGCTAGGCCCCTTCATAGGGGCCTACGGCCTAGCCTACTTAGGGCCTAGTATGGCCTAGCCTATTTAGTAAAAAGGCCAGGCTTAGGCCTAATTAAAAGCCTATTTAACTAAATAGGCCTAGGCCTATATTTAAAAGCCCGGCCTACAAGCCCGCAGGCCTAGCCTATTTATATATTTATATTTAATATTTAATTATTATATATTACATTTTATATCTAATATATTTTTATATTTATAATTTAACCCCAATAAATAAATAAATAAATAAATAAAAATATATATATATATATATATATATATATATATATATATATATATATATATATATATATATATATATATAGGGTTGCATTCTAATGAAAACACCCTTATAATACAAACATATGGATCAATGATGGCCATTAGATTACAACAAACACACGGCTGCAGATTAATGAACACATATAATTGAAGTGTAAGATTAATACAATCAAAGGGTAATTAAGACAAATCAATAGGGAATAATCAATTGAGTTATATTAGGAATACAAATCCGCAACTTAATTAGGTATTGTAACTTTTGTAGGATTAGTATACTAGTTTCACACAAGCAACCAAAACCCACGCAGAGATCCGACGACGACGAGGAGAGGAATTTCCATGGATGCGAAGCTCAAGGAAGGGAGGCTAACAACTCAGGTTTGTAATCACATATTCAATATTTGGGCGTAGAGAAATAGCAGACATGGATAACAAAGATGATTTTATGTTGACGAGGAAGATTGTTTGTTATGACTTCTATTCAAATTACATAGAACACGATTCACCATGTACGTAGGAATTTTTCTGTTAGAACCATGCACACACGCAAGTAGTCGGCAAACGCAGACACTGGCATTAATAGTTTTTAAACCATAGACACGAATACTCTAATGCACACAGACGTATACTACGGTGCACACACATGAGTCCAGGGTAATTTGAGGTGCAAACTCCCAGTCACACACGTGAGCACACACTGCCGGTCACATGAATTTTTGAAGAAAAAACCAAACGCACACGCATGCATGTTGATGTGCACACGTTGCTGCACACTAAATGAACTACTTTTTAATTGACAGGGGGCGAGAAAAATGGACATAAAGAGACCGAATGCGAGATGGAAATATATCTGGATGGAGCCAAGCAATGGTTACCTACTGCCAAACCCGAAGAAACACCATATGTTGGGTAACAATTCAAGACAGTAGATCAAGGAAAAGGCAATACAGAAGAAAGGAAAGAAGCCCAGGGCGTGCGCCACATGTGGTGGACCAGGCCATGACAACCGAAATTGTGAAGATAACAAAATTGATGAAGAAGATTAAAATTACTTAATTGTAAGTGGAGATTTTTTTTAAATGATAGTTCAATAAACATACACAACCATTGAGTCGCGTTTAAACATTTACTACTGGTTAATCTCATGCACACACCCCCTAATACCTGGAATGCACCATGCACACAGAACGTTATCACCAACCACCATACATTAAAAGGAATAAAACATAACGGCAGGACACTTATATCACCACCTGTGCACACCCCCTCTAATACCCGAAAAACATGATGCACATACCAGATAGTAACTGCGCACACGCCTAAATATGATGCACATATCAACCATAAATTAAAAATAAATTGTCTACGGGTCCAACATAATAGTACCCACGCGTGTGCACACACCCGCTAAGACAGTGGACAGCCGGTGCACACAGAATATAGACAATGCGCACACGCTAGAACACCGTCTGGATTAAAAGGAATAGATCACGAGTCCAGCACACTAATAACCACACATGTGCACACTCTCCATGCTAGTGTGAGCACACAGTGCACACAACATAGAGTGAACACGAGGTGCACACAACAAAGAGTTAATGCACACACGCCTAACCACGCCAAAGATTAAAATGAATAGAACACCACTGCTTGTATCCCAAATAAACATAAAGTGGCAACCACAACAACTTAAAATGAAATAATCAGCCACCATTGTGTGTATTACAAAAAACCATCGCTGTTTGTATTTCGCAAAAACATAAAGTGTCACCGACCAGTGGAATGGGTGTTTAGAAAACCCAAATACAAAAAAAATATTAAATCAATACTTAATTAACCCATGAGTAGCAACTAGATAAAAATTGATAACAGTGGGAAACCCATCCCCTACGAACGAGTAAGCGGAGCATTGATGTACTGGTATGCCCGGCTTAAATTTCTAGATCTGTGAATATTGTACTCAGAAATTGAAAGCTCCTTCATAAACCTCATCCTCAACTTATGCAACTCTAAAGCGTCTCCCTTTACAAGCCCGCAGTCCCACATCTTCACCCCTTGGCTGAGGTACTCTCCATATGACGCATAAGAAACACCCCGCAGTCAATCTTATTCTTCTGTTGGGTTGACAAATCCTTCAGCGCGTTAACCAAAATAGAGGATTGCGACTGAGTCTTGATCCGAGCAAATGCAACATCCTCCTCACCAGTCAGTGCATCGTTAGGAGCAACCCACACATGGTCTTGTTCTAATCTCACCAGAAATGCCAAAGGAGGGGAGACAAAGTCATCATCACTGACACAACTTTTTGAGGCCCCGGGATCACGCCGTGGGACCTTAGACCTATTACCTGAAATAAGCACAAGAATTTTACCCACCATGCACACACCAGAAATGCCATGCACAGAAACATTTAGGTATCCCAGAAACAAATTAAAAATAAACCAATCCCACGTGCACACAACAGAAATCCATTCATCATGATACACACATGCAAATAAAGCCCACAATCCACATACCTAGAGATTAGAATGACTAAAAATTTATGAAATACAACCACCAATGCTACTTAAAGTACAATAACAATAAATTAATTCAATTTAACTCCACATGCATTTTGAAAAGTGCAATACATTGAATTTTGACGCGTACGCACACAGCACCAAACCAACATGCACACACCTAAATCCACATGCCCAACACCAACAAAAAACACCAAACACCCAAACTAACAACCCGGGAAAAAAATAATAAAACAAAAGACCCAAATCCACATACATAGAAACCAGAATGTGTATGAATTCATAAAATCAAACCACAAACATTACTTGAAGTAGAATAACAATAAATTTATTTATAACTCACCAAAAAAAAAACAATAAATTTATTAAATTTAACTTCACAAGCATTCTGAAAACATGCAATATACAGAATTTTTCCTTCCTACCTAAGCACACCGCATCAAACAAACATGCACACACCTTAACCCACAAGGTCCACACCAGCAAAAAACATCAAACACATAAACTGATAACCCAGGAAAAAGTAATAAAACAAAAGTCCACAATCCACATACATAGAAATCAGAATGTCTACAAATTTATAAAATAACACTATCAACACTACTTAAAGTAGAACAATAATAAACTAATTAAATTTAACACCATATTCATTTTGAAAAGCACAAAACACTGAGTTGCACACCAATCAAACATAACCACAGAGAACTAAAATTTATATATTGAACAAAACTGGATTGCACCATCTGAGGAACCCACATTAGAAATCAAATATTCAACACTGACTACAGCTCCCCTACCCACCGAATTACTAACTACCAAAAAAAAAACAGACACAAACACACACAAACTACCGGCCAAAACACCCACAACCCACCCCCCTAGTCCCCCACCCACCATAGCCTACACTAGCCGAGAATACCAGGCACCGAACAGAGAAAACTACACACTCCTCCCCGACGCACACGCAGCCCGCACAAACAAAACCCCCAAAATCACAGTCTCACACCAACTTCCCTGTTTTCCAAAAAAAAAAAAAAAACAAAACAAAAACAACTGAGCGAAATTCCGGCAAAAAAACTGACGTACCAGCCACACCTCGAGTACACGAAGAGCAACAGAACAATACATCACACACAAATAATGACCCGAATTAAATAAAATTACAGAAATTGAAAACGAGATAAAAATACCTAGAGCGAAACCCCTGGACTGTGGACCTTGTCGTTTCGCCCCACCGTCAATCATTGCTTCGTGGGTAGCGAGGAATCGAACGAAGACCACCACGTGAACGGAAGAAGACGTAGCAGCCCAAATGCGAATGAGGAAGGCAGACAGCGAAAGAACCCTAAAAAAAAAAAGGCGCGTGAATGAGAGAATTCTAATCCCCACACGTTACTCCCCACTAAAAGACAGACTAAAATACCTAAAATACCCTAGACTACAATACAAACTGCGTGGACGGAATAAAAAAAGGCACCCCTGCGAGATTAAATCTAGGCCGTCTGAAATAGCCATCCAACGGCGCCAATACATCCATATGTTTTTATTTTAACATATGTTTTTACTAGAATGTAATTCTATATATATATATATATATATATATATATATAACTACAACCCTAATTCCTAATACCCAAATCCCAAATACGACTTATTAATTAGTAAACAGTGTTAGATATTACTAGTTACTACTGCTATTATGTTGAATTGCTAATAATTAGTGTTATTTAATTACTAGTAATAATTCTGCTAGTTGTTTAGTGTTTATAGTTTACTAGCAATTAGTAAAGTAGTAATACTAATGTAATATGAGCCTACTAGTAATTGATTGCAAGATTTATAGATTTATAGTAATACTAGTAATTAGTAAACAATGTATTGTTGAATTTTGTATCACAAACTTTTACTTATTAAACTTGTGGTGTTGGATATTGTATTATGAAATATGAACTTATGGTTTTGCCATTCATTTTGAAATATGAACTTAAGTATTTTTTGTAAATTTTTTACATGTATACTTTAAAAGGCTTTAAAATGTAGGTCTTAAATAGGTTCAAAGCCTATTTAGGATCTATATTTTGAAGCCTTTTTAAAGGCCTATATGTTAAATAGGCTTTTAAAAAGGCTTCAGGCCAGACTAGGCCAACTGTAGGCTTAGGCTTGAGCCTAAAAAAAAGCCTACATACAGGCTCAGGCCCAGGCTCAGGCTTTAGATTTTCATCGCAGGCCCAGGCCTAATTTTCTAAAGCCCGGCTCGGCCTAGCCTATTTCCACCCCTAGGCCCAGCACACCCTTTTTCGGAAGTGAATAACGTTGAGAAATACTTTGTCATTACAGCTCCCATTTGATCCTCATCCGACACTAGTACACCATCGGAATTTTGCAAGCGACAGATTGAATTACGACGACTCCGTCGATTTACTGACGTATGGAAATAGCGAGAATTCTGGTCACCGCAAGTGTACCATAATTCCTTTTGCACGCTGTTTCCATCTATCACTTTGATTCTATAGAATAGTGAAGTACTGGCACTGTGCTTGACCAAACTGTCGAACTGCCTCCTCCTCCCTCTTTCCCCTCAATAAACCCATACGTAATTTGCATTGCTTTAAATCCTCCACCTCCCTCTGCCCCACCCTCTTTCCCCAATTCCGCACCCTTCTCCCACAATCCTCCAACCGCTCCATGAAATCCCTACCCTAAGAATCAAACCACGCCCCTCAACAACCCCCCTACACTCAGGATTTCCCCCCCAGGCATTTTCAAACCTCGGCCGACGTCGAGTCCTCACACCAGTAAACCTATTTGTGATCAACAGCAATGGAAAATGATCACTACTACCCCCTTCAAGAGCCACCCCCTTCGCACTCGGGAAAACATCACGCCACTCTCCTGAGACTAAAATTCGATCCAACTTTTCTTATACCCAATGCTCAGTTCTCCTACCCCTTTCCCAAGTGAATTGAAAACCCCCAAAATCGAAATTCTCAAGGCCACTCTCTCTCACTGCTTCCCGGAAGCCTCTAAGAAGCCAAGGAGGGTGAGGAACCTGGCCTCTTTTCTCAAAATCCCAAAGTAGTTCATTGAAATCACCCACTAATGCCCAAGGCAGAGTAGAATGAGAAGACAGATACCTTAGTAACTCCCAAGAATCTCTACGGCGATTCCGGTCAGGGTGACCGTAAAAACCCGTGAGCCGCCACGCCGGAGAGAAACCATCTCCGCCAACCTTCGCATCAATATAATGATTCGAGTACCCAACTACCTCCACAGTTAAACCACTGTTCCACAATAGAGCTAAACCTCCACTACGACCAATCGCGTCAACAACAAAACAACTCTCGTATTTTAATTTGACCCGAACTCCCTCCACTCGTCGATTAGTACACATAGTCTCCATCAGAAACAAGATATCAGGCTTATGTTGCTGGACTAAGCCCAATAAAGACTGAACTGCCAATGGGTTTTCAAGCCCACGACAGTTCCAACTTAAACAACTCATTGGGCCGGGTGGGCCTGGCAACCAGAGCCCACCTCATCATTAGAAGACTGCTTCTCAATGACCATTGGAAAAAACCACTACCATTACCTTCCTCATCATTTATCGTACGATGGCATTTAGGATCAATAACCACTACTCCCTCACATTCATTAGTCTCATTACTCTCACCATAATGGACCTTACCCTCTACATTAAACACCCCCTCATTACTCCCCCGCACCCCATTATTACCTCCCCCCACTCCCTCATCTGCACTAATCATAGTCTTAAATGACTCATTCAATTGTAATGGCTTCATAACTCCGCCGTTATGAGTAACGGTTTCAGCCCCCGCCCCCGGAACATCCGGTTCAGGAGCTACTGCCGTCGGATCCAAGACTAACCACCGATTCACCGGAGCTAGCGTGCCTCTCCTACCACCAGCCCTGAGCCACGAACCAAACGGCTTCTCACCGGATGAATTCGCCGGTTCTACAGCACAGAAACGACCCCCATGACCGATGATTCCACACTGAAAGCAGAATGAAGGTAAACGCTCATAGTTGAGGTCAACCCAAAACCAATCCCCTCCAGGCTTCTTCATACGGAGTTTTGGCTTCAGAGGTTTTGACAACGCAAGAACAATGCGAACCCGTAAAAAGTCTTCCAGCCACCATCAAAGTTTTTTGGATCAACACTCTCATACCTTCCCACCGAATTACCCACCAGCTTTGCCACTTTCTCAGACATGAAGCCTCCAGGCAAGTTATGCACCTGCATCCAAAACGCCTCTTCCTCCAACTTAACCAGCAACAGATCATCATGTTGCTTCAACCTCTTCAAAACCACCAAATTCTGCTCATATGTCCATGGGCCATAATCCACCACCCTCGAAATGTCATGTTCTTGATAAAAAGTAAAGAGGAAATGATTGTTACCAAGTTCCCGGATATGAACACCCTTCGCCGGACGCCAAGCCGAAGCCATGACGTCATGGAAAACAACGAACTTCACAGGTCTATCAGTCACAACACGTCCTACTACAGCGAATCTGAAATCGAAAACCGGCTGGACAATGTCCTTAGCCTCCACAACGACATCCACATCTTGATCCTCAAGATTCAGTGCTTCGTATGCCTCAGCTAGACCGCTCGGACCACCCTTCTCCATTGCAATGAAACAGGAAAAAACTCACTGAAAAGACCTCTTAGAAAGAGAACCTTAAAAAACCCTCCACGAGAAAGCGAAACGGGAGAGAGGAAAACTTGCACGGAGATGTGTTTTCTTTACTACCACAATCATAATTATAAGTGGAAAACAAAATAAGATTAATGTGTCTTATTATAGGACAAACTATTCGATCTTATAATTTGACAAGTATGTGGAGATGGTATACGAATTTTACTTGTCTTGTTTTACTTCAATTCACTTTGTTACATAATCTAAATTGAATTATATCAAAGGTCAGTTCAATGTAAATACAATAAGGTTCTTCAAAAATATTGAGTGACCTAAAGAGTTAAATGTTTCAAAAATTCCTTGACATACCATGCATATACTTTTCATTCATAATCTAATACTTTATCATCATTTTGTTTTTCATTCTTTGGATACCTTATAATTGAATCAACCTCACAATGAATTATTTGCCACTATCTGCCACCAGTTTAATTGAGGATTGAGGAAATTACATGTGAGCAATCATTATTGCATGGACCGCTGTGTGGACCAAAAATAAAAAGTACATTATTTTTATATTGTAGGTACATTATTTTAGGGTACATTATTTTTGTACTGAAGGTACATTATTTGATATATACTGTCAAATAATGTACCTACAGTACAAAAATAATGTACCTTCAATATAAACATAATGTACTTTTTATTTTTGGTCCACACAGCTGTGTGGATCATGGTCCATGCAATAATTTGCCGCATGCGAGGTGTTGGGCGAATCGGGCCATGGCAGTATGGATCAAGGATTGGGCCGAAATAAAATCATCCCAGCTGGGACCATGGCTAAGGATGTGAATATGGGCCAAAATTCTAAGGAGCTGGGGCGTGATATGTTTTATACGGGCCAAGCAGATTTAGGCCAATCATTATTGCATGGACCATGGTCCACACAGTAGTGTGGACCAAAAATAAAAAGTACATTATTTTTGTATTGAAGGTACATTATTTTTGTACTGTAGGTACATTATTAAAAATAATGTACATTCAGTACAAAAATAATGTACTTTTTATTTTTGGTCCACACAGCTGTGTGGACCATGGTCCATGCAATAATTTGCCGATTTAGGCCGTGTGGATTCTAGTTTGGGCCAAGTGAAGATTATTGATAATAGCTCTATATCCCTTCAAGATTGGGTCAAATTAATTCCACCCTTATGGAATTAATTCTAAGCTTAACCCAAATGCAAAAAAGTTTGAGTTTTGTGGACTAAATAATGAGAAGGTTTTTTTTTTTAAGAGTACTACTGTAGTATCTGTTCATAGATACTTTCTCAACCCCTATTGAAGCACAACTAGTCAACAATTGATTCCACTGAGGCTCAAACCCACTCCCATCATCCATGTGGGAGTGTTAATCGAGACACCGGATGCCACTTGACCACAAGTTCTTTGGCAGGTGTTTATTCCTTGATTTCCTTCAAACAAGTGGGAATTTTGGACAAATTATTGCATAGACCAAAAATAAAAAGTACATTATTTTTGTACTGAAGGTACATTATTTTTGTACTGTAGGTACATTATTTGATAGTATAAAATAATGTACCTTCAGTACAAAAATAATGTACCCTAAAATAATGTACCTATAGTACAAAAATAATGTACTTTTTATTTTTGGTCCACACAGCTGTGTGGACCATGGTCCATGCAATAATGATAGGGAATTTTGTAATACCTCGAACATGAGGACTCCATACCAGTTGGCATTGTTGAGGTCTATGGTGACTAACTTATTTGGGTTGTTTAAAAAAAAAAAACTTATTTGGGTTGAGGGATTTGGAGGGATTGTTCAATCCGAGGATCGCGTCAAAGCTGTATTCGGCGAACTCGAGTTCGGATTCAGATTGTGAGCCGAGCTTTACATTTTCAAACTTTGATGATGATCATGGATATGTTGAGCGATTTGAGCGCGCTAGGGGGCGCAGTGGAGCTCGGGCACGTGGTGGGCACAAGAGAAGTCGTGGTCACTATGAGTTTAGGTATAGGTTTTGATTGTTGTTCAACGGTTCTGTTCCCGTTTATTTTGAGGCTTTGGTTTGGGAGCATTTTCTTCCTTTTTGGTTGGGTACTGGGTAGACACTAGAACCTCTTCTAGTTCAAACAAATGTGGGACTTGAATATGTTGATTTACCTGCATTAATACAAAGTACAAACAAAAATGAGAAAATCAACGTTTTAGTCCCTCAAATGTTGCCAAACTGTCAATGTTGCCCTTTAACTCGTTAATCATCGATTTAGTCCCTGAAAATAATTGTTTTTAGTCAGATAACTCCATCTGGTCATATTCCGGCGAACACTCCGATTTAGCAAGGGTAAATTAATCTTTTCTTTTCTTCAATCCTCCCTCCCTCTTTTTGTTCCAGCATCTTTCTTCGCCTAGCTCCAAGGAAATTGACGGCTCTGGAAATTAAAGATCCCAGAAGAGACATTCTTGATTTTTCGCCATCGCCACTGATTTGGAACCTTTTGGATCTCTGTCTTTTCTAGAAGATGAATGGCTTGATATGGAGATGGAACATGGGAGTAGCAGAGAGAGAAGCAAACGGCGTCGTACTGACCGCGTCTTCGTCGTCCTCCGTCAGCGAATCGTCGAGCGAAATGGAGGTGGAAATACCGACCAAGGATGCTGCGGGACCAAGTAAGGGCAAATTGACCCAACTCAGTATGCTAACGAGAGGTAGCCAGCGTGGGAGCAGCGGGAAGCAGTGGTGCCACCTTCGAAGACCGATTTCTGCCGCCTAATGCGGCAGAGGAGCCATTAGGGCGAACACAAGAAGGAGAAGGGAAAGGAGAAGAGTGGTGTTGCTTTGCTAACATCTTCAAATCAAAATGAGAGATGTAATGTGAGGAGAATGAGGGTTTATATGGGTCGGTGAAGAATAGTCCCTGGGAGCTCTGTACCTGCGAAAGGAGAAATGAAAAAGAATAAGAAAAAGATGACTACCCAAGGGCAAACCTCTCCACTCTCCAACTAGTTTTATACTTAGGACCCAAATCATTTCCACAGTCCAAATCACACCCATAGTTTACACAACGAAAAAGTTCAAATCTTTTTTAGATGGTTATTCCCATCGCAGTCCTTCACCCACATTCACCATTCTTTTTACTTGTTTTTGCAAACCACAAACAAATGTACAAAGACAATTTGTCCACCATAAATCATAAAGAAATTTGCCCATGGCTACCAAACAGCAGATTTCAATTTATGTGAAAATTTTACACAAATCTTAATGGAAAGAGTGGCGAAGATGCCGGTGACGGAGAGAGAGGGAGGGACCGAGGGTGGCACGGGCGGTGGCGATCGATGGGATCTCCCACGGCGAATTACTTCTCCAGTCTCCAACCGCTGACATCCTTAGCATTTCATCTCCTCCTCCTTTACTGTGTATATATGTATGTGTGCAGGTTTGACCATTTCGATTGGAGATTTGGAGTTCCCTTAGCTTATTGGCTGGCGAAGACAGAAAGAGGGAGGGAGGATTGAAGAAAGGAAAAGACTAATTTACCCTTGCTAAATCGGAGTGTTCGCTAGAATATGACCGGATGGAGTTATCTGACTAAAAACAATTATTTTCAGGGATTAAATCGATGATTAACGAGTTAAAGGACAACATTGACAGTTTGACAACATTTGAGGGACTAAAACGTTGATTTCCCCAATATTAACTATTAAGAATGTTCAATGGGATGAAGCTACAAGTAATACCTCTGTTTGTTCGGTTATAAATGGTGCTGCAATATCTTCTTTTGCTAGAGTTACTAGTTTTGTTGGTTGGGCTTGGGTAAATTTTTCCATGGACAATGAATACAAGGTACATTTTTAATATTCTAAAAATGTATTATTTGTGTACTAAATGTACATTATTTGATAGTATATAAAATAAATATATTTTTAGTACTCAAATAATGTATTTTCCATGAATCAAAGGTACATTTTAATATATTAAAATAACGTTATTTGTATACTAAATGTGCATTATTTGATAGTATACAAAATCATGTACTTCCAGTATTTAAATAATGTACTTTCCATTAATACAATTGATGGGGTTATGGGATACGGGCTAAATTTTTTTGGTTGGGGCCAAGCCCAATAATCAAGAGTGGCAGAAGACAGGCCCAGCAAAGGACTGGTGCAAGCCAGGAAGCTGATCAGTGCACGCAAATACTTGGGAATAGCTAATACTAGGGGGTCTCCTAGGAATGGCTATTCCCCTTACAAAGGGAATAGCTCATTCCCGGGAATGCTATTCCTAGGAGTAAAACGACGAACCAAATAGTGGAATAGGTCTATTCCCGGGAATGGTATTCCATTCCCGACCTATTCCACGAACCAAACACGCTGTTAAGGTTTGGGTCTAGATTCCACTGGAAATGAGAATTTGTGGAGTGTTCACATTTAGTCTAGATTATATAAGTTATTTGTTAGAATGTGATTCTAATATTCTAACATATTTTTTAGAAAATGAACTAGATTTTCTGACATGTTTCTTAGAGAATAAGCATCAAACGTATGTAGAAGTCATGACTTTTATGGAAAGATCAATGTAGAAAGAGGCTATAAAAAGTGAAATAGATTATATTTTATAGGGTTTAGGGTTTAGGGTTTAGGGATTGTAAACATTTAAGATCCAAATGGGTATCTAGTCGGAAGATAAAACTAGATAGTTTCATGCATTGAGAAGTACAAGGCCATGCTTGCAATTAAAGATTACAAGCAACATAAGTCCATAACTTTTTCGACATTTATTCTGCTGTGATGAGAATAAGTTCCATTATAATGATACTTTCCATAGCCACATTGCAAGACTTGTAATTTCATCAAATAGATGTTAAAATCGCTTTCTTAAATGGCGAGTTAGATGGACAAATCTATATAGAACACCTAAGTGCATTGTGGTTTCAGGTCATGGAAAAATTTTGTAAACTTGTGAAATTGTTGTACATTTTGAAACAAGTGCCTAAACAATGGCACGAAAAGTTTGATCATGTAATGATAACCAATAGGTTTAGTATAAACGAAAGTGACAAGTTTGTCTATGTAAATATATGACACGATAGATGGTTATGTCATTCTTTATTTATATGTGGATGATATACTCATCATTGGTACCAATGATCAAATAATTAAACTATAAAAAAAAAACATGTTAAATTTGAGATTTGACATAAAGGTCATGGGTTTGGTACGTGGATTTACTCCTCAAGATTAAAATCATTAGAAGAATGGATGATCTCTTGTTAAGCCAAAATTCTATGCTAAATCCTTGTTGCTTTTTGGACGTTGACACATTATCCAAATTAGATACATTTCTTTTTTGAAAAGTTTCTTGAAAGTCGCATAAAGTCAAATTTTACGTACAAGTTATAAGCAACTATTGGATGACATCAATACTTGTCAAATTTAAGCAAATTATTTTGTAATGACAAGTTGGAGATTCGAATTTGTTCCCCTCTAATAGACATATTAAAAATTCAACTATAAATAGAAGAAATACCATTGAAAAGAGACGTAGAAGATACATTAGTTGAAATCAAGCATTCAAAAGTTCTATATGCCATTCATCAAGTTCTCAAGAAACTTAAAAGCTCAAAGACGATCTAGATGTTTAGTCTCTTAGTTGGGAAATTATTCAACCTTTGTATTGATTTTGTTGTTAACTTCTACAAAAGAGTAGATAGAGGACGAGTAATAGAGATGGTCCTATTATAAAATCTTCAGTACACTAAAAATAAATATTTATCAATTGCCCATTTTACAATGTCAATCATGTGATCCACAATATAACTTCATTAATTTGTCAACGACATACCATGTTATCAACTTTTGAAGTTAGTGGGAGTAGTGGGTGTGTTAGCAAGACAAGGCAATAATTCTATCTTACTCCCTTTACTTTTTAAAGTGATAATTAATTGTGAATTTTATGAACAATTCACTTCTTTTTATAGTTTTCCCCCAATTAATACATATTGCATGATGAAAAAAAATTATTTGAATAATTCACGTTTCCTTTATTAATCGGATGTAAAAATAAAAAAAAAATTATAAATGGCCTATTACCCATGTAGATACAAGATTAAAATTGGGAAGTACATATAAAAAAAACAACCATAACATTAACACATTCAACAAAAAGTGAAAAACCATCATTCTTGGACCCACATAACCGTTGCGCAACGGAACCATGCCCGGCAAGAAAATTCAATAATTCAAATATATCTGAAAAGAATGTTAAACGAAAGCAAAAGCTTTCCCATTCCACAACTTTTTACCAGACAATTAATTTCATTTTCTTTATTTATTTATTTATTTTTTTTTGTAATTAAACTGTGCATATATTACGACGTGACTACACTGATAACTGATTCCCCATCGGACATTATTCATTCTCCTCTCTCTTCCCTTTCCTTTCCTAATGGGTTCTTGCTTTAGTAAATGCAAACCCAAAAACTCATATCTTGCAGAAGTAGAAAAAGACGACGGCGAGCAAGCAATATCTCCGGCGGAGAAATCGCCGGTGTCTCCGTCGCCTTCCTCCGCCTCTCTCACATCCCTCTCCTCATCTTCCGCCGCCTCAAACAGCAGCTATTCTTTCTCCTCGTCTTCTTGCTCCTCCAA
>CP025659.1:46627386-46644592 GCA_003576665.1 Ipomoea trifida
CGTTGGGTCCGTGTCTTCTATTTTGATCCGGGTCATCAATCTTAGCTTGGTTCAAGTCATCTTCTTGGGCCATTCAAGCCATCTTTGTGGGCCTTGGGCTCTAGGCTCCTGGACCCTGCGTCCAAATTCTTTAGTCATTTTCAATATATATATTCATTAATAATAATTATTAATACTCCAATAAATTTTAAAAGTAACTTAAGAGTAACGAAAAAATTAGTACAATGTCTTTATATGTCATTTTAAATACAATCAATGAAAATTGAATAATTAATTTATCAAAACACTTTTTTTTAATAATCAACTAATACAATCAACTGCCAATGACCTTGTGGTGGCATCAAACCCTTCCCTTTATACGGGAGGTGGTGAGTTTGAGCCTCAGTGGAGGCAATTTTAACTCATGAACAGATACTGCATTGTTTAAATCAACTAACACAATTATCTATCACGTACCCCTTAATTATTTTTGGCTATATGAGTCAGATTTATTCAAGATTTTTATTGTTTAAACCTAATTAGCCCACTGTGTGGACCATGGCAAATTATACTGTGCACCACGATGCACATAGCAATGTGCACCACGTACCTAAACGACGTCGTTTTGAGCATTGTAAAGTAATCATCCGTTTTTTTTGGAAATCACGTTCCCCGTTTCGGCCGGTCTCTGTATTTATGTTAATATTCTGTGTATTCCAGGCAATCATTCTGTGTATTCTAGGCAACCATTCTGTGTATTATAGGCAACCGTTATGTGTATTCATGTTAGTAACAAATGTTGTGATGTGTTTGTACATTCGAATGTTAGGAGGATGAGTTCTGTGTATTTTGCGTCAATATTCTGTGTATTATGGGCAAACATTATGTGTATTCTAGGCAAACAGTTTGTGTATTCTATATAATGATTATCTGTATTATAGATAATGAATTCCCTGGAGTCATTCGCGTCCACTAACATCTGTGTATTTTGCGTCAATATTCTGTGTATTCTGGGCAAACATTCTGTGTATTCTAGGCAAACGTTCTGTATATTATAGATAATGATTATGTGTATTATAGATAATGAATTCCCTGAGTCATTCGCGTCCGCGTCTATTAACACCGAAACGACGTCGCTTTACGTACGTGGTGCACATTGCTATGTGCACCGTGGTGCAGGGTATAACGATTGGTGGACCATGGTCATGCAATAATGATTGATTTAATAAGCAAATAGATTAATGACTGTGCACTTAATGGGATGATGCCGTGAAAGTTGCTGTAGAGGATAAATGAGTAATGTGGGGTATGCCCACTGGCCAAAGGGGTATTCAAGTGGGCCAAATGGGTATTCAAGCTCTGAGCACAAACCTCCTTCACCCCAGACCTGTTCAAGCCTGCCTCTATCACTAGCCAATAAAAAGGACCCACATTATAAGAACTACAATTGAAAAGCCTCAAAATAAATAAATAATAATCGTATACCGTAGAGTAAAGATTAGATGATTATTTATATTAAATTACCTTATTTGTTGATGTTTTAGTTTGAATAATTTACTAAATGAGTGTTTTTTTTTTTTTCACTTTTTGTCCCACATTACAAGAACTAGAATTGAATGGTCTAAAAATAAATAAATAACAACGCCCTACTAACCACCCACCTACCTCCGTCGCCAATATTCTTTTCTTCTTCTTCTCCTTCTCACCACCACCACTAGCTTCTTCTTCTCCTCACGGCCACCGACACCGTCCTGTAAGAGCTGAATGGAACATGTTTATTCATCTCAAGACAACAGAATAAATATGATACAATGTAGAAGAAGAGGAAGCTAGCTAGTTACAACAAAACCAAAAGAATAGGGCTACTATTACTAACAATATACTAAGTCTTAACAAGCCCCCGCAAGATTGGCACACAATTAGTGAGACCAATCTTGTTACGAACCCTAGCAAACAAGCGGTGGCCCAGCGGCTTTGTCAAGATATCAACAACCTGCTCAGAAGACTGGACATGCCTGATCTGTAAGGAGCCTGAACTGACCCGCTCACGAACAAAAAAATAAGTGTTTCATCCGGGAGTGAAAAACTGGATTCTTGCACACATACAAGGCACTTAAATTATCAATTACTAGCACAGGTGAATGATGTAACCGGACCCCAAGACCCAAGCTCTTTTAACAAATTTTGAATCCACATGACCTCAGCAGCACAATTAGCAAGTGCTCGAAACTCAGCTAACTCAGCTTCCGTAGAAGACTGAGACATAGATCGTTGTTCAGCAAACCTCTAGGAGACAACATTAGCACCAAAAAACACAACATATGCCGTCGTGGAGCGACCCCCATCATGAGGACCACACTAGTCCAAGTCAAAATAAGGCAAAAGAGAACTAGAATGACCACCTCGAAAGTGTAAACCGTAGTGAACCGTACCTTTCAAATACCGCAAAATCCGCTTCACAAACTGCCAATGCACCTCAGTTGGTAACACCATAAACTGAGCCAAATGATTCACTGCAAAAGAAATCCCTGGTCTGGTACTAATAACCAAATACTGCAACCGACCTATAGCCTGGCGATACATTGTCCCATCAAAAGCCGGAAAAGTATCGACACACAAGTCTACTGAGGGTGACATTATTGGCGTTGAGACTTCCCCTGCCCCCGTCATACCAAACTGGTCCAAAATATCAATCACATACTGACTCAATGACAAGAATAAGTCGTCCAACGTATGAACAACCACAACACCAAGAAAGTGATGTTGTGGACCTAAGCCCTTAAGTGAAAACCGATCGGCTAGGCACCTCACGAACGAAGAAGTAATGAAAGTAGGATGGCTTCCTGTTAATATGATGTCATCAACATACACCAGGAAATACACAACTATACCATGAGTATAATAAATAAACAAGGACGAACCAACTACATACTTCTTGAAACTAAAAGCAATAAGAAAGTTAGACAGCTCTAAGTACCAATCCCTCGGGGCTTGCTTTAAACTGTAAATCTCATTTTTCAATTTACAAACATGGCCGGGCAAGACCGGATCAGCAAAACTTGTCGGTTGCTCCATATAGATTGTTCAAACAAAGTACCATTCAAGAAGGCGTTGTTGACATCCAACTAACGTAACAACCATCGCTGTGACAAAGCAATAGTGAGAATAACACGAATAGTGACATGTTTTTACCACTGGACTAAAAGTACATCTCAGAATAAATTCGATCCGGCTCCTGCAAAAAACCTTTGGCTACCAACGGGCTTTGAACCTATCCACCAAGCTATCGGCTCTACGCTTCACTCGAAAAATTCACTTGCAGCCAACCACTTCATGATTAGCCCGAGGAACTAACTCCCACTTGGAATTCCTTACCAGTGCATTAAACTCCTTAGACATAGCGGATCTCCACAAATCATTCTGCAAGGCTTGTGACACCGTTCGGGGTTCAATAGACGAGGCGCCTAGACGCCGATTAATCGCCGCCTAGGTGCCCTAGGCGCTAGGCATTTCCCGGACGTTCGAGAAGCGGCTAGCGATTTTTTCAACTATGATATATATATATATATATATATATATATATATATATATATATATATATATATGTGTGTGTGTGTGTGTGTGTGTGTGTGTGTGTGTATATATATATATAATACCTTGTAAATTATCCGTTTCCCATTTCAATTGTTTATCTCTGTTAATTAATTTATGTTTATTTCTTAAGTCAATTCTTCTTATTCTAATTTTTTTTTTAAAATAAAAAGCTATTATAATTTTTAAATTTAATATAATTTTAAATATATAATTCTTAAATGCATGCTCAAAGATTTGACATAATTGATACCTAATCGGATGAGGTCCTTATAGTTGGACCTAGGGGTTTGCTTTTAGATTTAGATTATCCGAAGCGAGTCAAAACGAACCGAAAACATATCGAACGGTTAGGTTTTGGTTTATTATTAAAAATCATTTGGTTTATATTTCATAAATCGAATGGTTTTGGTTCGATTATGTTAAAAACTTAATTGAACAGAAAAAATGAACGATTTTTTTTTTATATATATACATACTAAATAATTATATATTTTATTTATTTACAAATGATTTTATATTTACAAATTACCCAAATGCATATACTAAATTTCCAATTCTCTAAATTTTCACAATTGTTCTTTGTTCTTAATTATTCTTTGCGAGTTTGTGACGTTGTTGCTGGATGGCAAACGCTGGTGAAGAAGTCAATTCGGTTTGGAATTATTTTAGATTAAGAAATTTGAAATATGCATTGTGGACTTGTTGTTTAGATTTTCAAATTTCAATTGTTTGTGAAAATAAATAAATAATTATGTACACAAAAGAACTAGCTAGGAATGTTTGAGTTATCAAGCCGAACCGAACCAAATTTGAGCGGCTTGAGCCAAAACAAACTATTTCAAACCGGACCGAAATCAAATCGAACTAAAATTTGAAACCGAACCCAAATAAAAATAAATTGAATCGAAAATCAAAATGTCCACCCCTTCTAACCTTCTTAATTGCACGAGAACTGCACATGATTGATACATAGTTCTCTAGTTCCACTTCAACATTTTATCGTGAGAAATCAACGTAGAATCCCTCTCTTTTAGGATGAAATTTGTGCATAACAATTTCTAGTGGCTTACCTTCTTTTTTTCCAGAAAAAAAAAAAGAAAGAAGAAAAAGGTGCATAAAAATGCCTCCAACTTCATAATTTTGATTATAATTAATATAATTAGTAATTACTACCTTAAAATATTGTAAAGATGTACAATTTTATTTGTTTCAAATTAAAAAAATTACACTTAATATTTGTAGTTATTGAAATTTATAACTTATTCTTATTAATGTTATTACATTATTGATTTTTTTCATATTCTTATAATAATTCTTAAGTTAAATATAAACTTTTAAAGCTAATTTAGAAAGAAACCGTAACTTTTTTTTAGTACTACGACTTTGTTACTATAAGCTAGACCGACTTTTTTATTTTCCAAACCGAGTCGACCCAATCCAAAAAAAAAAAAAAGGCCCCAATGACGTGCTAGTCCAAGTCCACCCGTTTGACACATCGACAATATTGTATTAAAATTTATTCAAAAGACAAGATTTTAAAAATCTTTAACTAAATGTAAAAATTGTAAAGTCTAAGGTTAAAAGTGAAATAAATTAAAACTAGTGATTAAAATAAACTATTTGAAGTTTTTCATAAGATTTCATGTTTTACATATTAACAAATCAGTTATGAAAAACAACACATATAAACTTAAAATGTTAAGCTGAGTCAGATTCATAAATTATTTGTTCTCAAAGGTCAAGATGCTTTCTAAAATTTTGTATATTTCTCTAAACCATTCAACAACCGCAAAACATAAGTAATACAGTTTTAAAATAAGTAGCTTGCACGGCTGCATGGCTTCACGGCTGCACGGCTAGCGTCTTGGAATCACCCAGCATGCACGGCCGCGCCACCAACTTGCACGGCTGCTTCACGGACTGTGCCCCCAAATTGCACGGAACTCACGAATATCCTGGAAAATTACTGTGTGATGATCATTATCATTTCCCTCCTCTCTTGCATTGATATCTATGTCATCTTCTTTCTTAACGTCTTTCTTAACAATGCTACAGATATCTGCCTCCAAAACAAATACATCATGACTCTCAACACCACCGCCCTTTCTTATAAACTCTACCACTCGAGCATATTCACCTTCCACCCCTATCTTTTCACAACAGAATGGGTCAACTACAAAGAAATCAAACACTGCTTCACAACCGCTAAAGATTAAAAAAAAAAAAAAATTATTGGTCGTGAAGAATAACTATGTCATAAATGGAGACAAAAAATTATTATTATTATTTTTTTTTTAAATCTGTAGCACTGTTAAGAAATATGTTAAGAAAGAAGAGGATATAGATATCAATGCAAGAGAGGAGGGAAACGATAATGATCATCACACAGTATGTAGTTTCCCAGGATATTTGTGAGTTCCGTGCAAGTTGGGGGCACAGTCCGTGAAGCAACCGTGCAAGTTGGTGGCACAGTCCGTGAAGCAAGCGTGCAAGTTGGTGGCACAGTCCGTGCAAGTTGGTGGCGCGGCCGTGCATGCTGGGTGTTTCCAAGACGCTAGCCATGAAGCTCTGATCGGAAACCTTGCGGGAGTTGATGACTCGCCTAGGGGTCGACATGCCCAAGCAAATTTATACATACCCTTCTTGTTTAAAGTGTTCATTGCCATCGATCATCAATCAATCCATAACTTTCTGCAGCCTGCTTGTCCAATCTGTTCATAGCAAATTAAAGGACATATAAATACAATAAATTAAGACTTAGAATTCATTATAAATTTGTGTGATATATAACATCTAAATACAGTGATATATTACCTGTATTCCTCAAGATAATGTGTTTTTGAGTAATGTTTTGTAACCAGCATACGTGAATATATGGACTTTATCTTTGAAAAAAATCTTTTAAGCATTTAAGCATCTTTATGCGTTATACGAAATTTTGTTTAAAAAAAATTACAACATAAAATCATTTCTACAAGAATGTACTCTATCAAAATATATACTTAATTTATATACAACTAAAAGTTTAAAATAAACTATTTTAACAAAGCAATAGAAGTATATATATTAAAATATTATAGCTACCAATTATTACTTAAACAAATTAAATAGATTGAAATATTTTTATTATTAAATATATACTATAATTGGATGTAATTGTTACAAATGTTTTAATTTTTTTCACTAAATTCAAAGGTTTGGATGAGAACTGAATAGAGAGTCTCAGATAGAGTAGGATAGATAGTCCTAACATGACTCGATACGGACTGCACATTTATGTTTATATATTATATAAAAGCCTAAGCTGATAGTTGGACTGCACATTTATGTTTATATATTATATGCTCAACACGTCCCCTCACGTGTGCGGGCCGATTGACATTGACTTCCATAGTCTCTTTTTTTTTCGGGTGGCGCGGAGATTCGAACCCATGACCTTTGGGTGGCTCTGATACCAAATTAAAGCATGTGCTCCATCCAACTAAAAGCCTAAGCTGATAGTTGGACTGCACATTTATGTTTATATATTATATGCTCAACAGACCAGGAACATGCAAAATTTGAGACAACTTAAAAACCCTAGAAGGAGTAGAAAGAGAAGCATGACCAGTATGACTAATAAGTAAACCTTTACCGTCACCAACACGTAGAGTATCATCACCCGTGTATTCCTCGAAAGTGGATAGCGCAGCAATGTCAGGGGTGGCGTGGTTCGTTGCCCCAGTGTCAGGAATCCAGAGATGCGAATCAGAAGCGAGATTTGGAGTACCTTCTGAATACGTTAAATTGGCCTGGGGTCGTAGATTGAGATATGAATAGCAAGCAGGTGCAGTGTGACCAATGGTGCCACATAACTGACAACGTGGCTGCCAATTGGAATTGCGTGAGCCACGACCACCACGTGACCGATTGCCTCTCCCACGCTGCATACCACCGCTCACCGCACCACCATGCGACGTACTGGACACGCCGCTGCTGTGCTGCTGGGAACCACCTCCACGATGCTGCCCGCCTCTCCAGGAGCGCTGCTGCCGACCACCGCGCTGGGCAGTAAGCGCCGTAGGCTGAGGCACAGAACCACCGTGAGCACCGTCACCGGTGATAAACTCGTGCGAACCGAGAAGATCAGCGAGCTCAGGAAGAGTGACAGGTTCGGCGCGAATGTTCAGAGAAGCCGTAAGGGAATGATACTCCGGTCGCAAGCCTCGAAATATATACATGTTTTGCTCCTCCAACGAAACGGGCTGACCGGCAAGAGCGAGATCCTGAACCACCACCTGTGCCTTCGCAATGTAATCAACAATAGACATGTCTCCTTGCTGAATATTGTGGAACTGACCAAGCAGCCGCATGGTACGTGCCCGGCTAGACGACGCAAGCGCACGTTCAAGAGCAATCCAAAGAGCACGCGACGTATCACAGCCAATGGCGAGATACATGACTTCAGGCGACAAGGACGAGATCAACAGGCTGAGAACCGCTTGATCACTACGAACCCACGGAGCATACAAAGGATTAGGCTGAGCGGGAGGCGGCGTTGCATCACTGGATGCACGGGCAGCAAGCGGAAGAAACGGAGTAGGGCATGGATTCGTGCCATCAACGAAGCCCATTAATTCGTGACCACGAAAAAACGGAACAACTTGCGTCCTCCAAAACAAAAAATTCGTAGCAGTCAACTTAATACTCACAAAGTGATGAGCAGCAGACAAAGGCATAACAGCCGGAGGAGCCACAGACGATAAAGCGGCATCGGAAACGGTCCGTTCAGAGGAGTTAACAGATCCGTCAGCCATAAGGAAAGAAACCTAGGCTAGCTGATACCAGATGAGAACTGAATATTGTGTGTATTAGAATTCCAAATACAATGATAGCTGACAAGTGATATATATACAGGGAGAGTCTCAGATAGAGTAGGATAGATAGTCCTAACATGACTCAGATACATAGAGGTCTCAGATAGAGTAGGATAGATAGTCCTAACATGACTCAGATACATAGAGTCCTAATAGTTTGAATACACTTATCCCAGCAAAAGTGTTTGCATTATGGCACGTTTGGTTCTCGGAATAGGCCTGAAATGGAATAACATTCCCAATAATAGGCATATTCCGCTGTTTGGTAAAACCTTCTATTCCCAAGAACAATGTTTCTGGGAATGACCTATTCCCCTTGCAATGAGAATAGAGATTCCTAGGCCCTCGGCCCCTAGCTAGGTATTAGGCTATTCCTTACCTCAAATGTTTATGGAAGAGCATTCCTATTGCCTCAAAATTCATTCCGTGAACCAAATGTGCTGTTAATTTTTAAGCCAATAATCTTAATTTTAATTACTAAAATAAAAATTTAATGTTACAATACTACTCCCTCTGTCCCATTTTATTTGTCATACTTACTATTCATTGGTCAAACTAGCACTTTCTTCTTTGTTTATTTTCTTTAGTATTTTTTTACTTATTTTTAATTTTTAATTTTTTTTGTGTGTTTAATAGTACTTTTATGTAGTTTCTAAATATATAAATTTTGTATAATAATACTAAATTTAATATTATGAAAAATTGTATTAAAAATAACATCAGTCAAGCCTCGTTAACCGAACCAGACACATAAAATGGGAAGGAGGGAGTCTATATTATGCATTGTTGTTAGTGCTCATTATGGAATGCTTAAAAATTTTAAAATTAAATTGTAGAATTTATTTTCAACTTTGATTCTTGAAATATAATACCCCTCTGTCCCATTTTATCTGTCCTATTTACTATTCATTGGTCAAATCAACTCATTCTTTATTTCTTATTTTCTTTAGTAATTTTTTATTATTTTTAAATTTAATTTTTTGTGTTTAATAGTACTTTTAATGTAGTTTCTAAATATATAAATTTTATATATTAATGCTAAACTTAATATAATGAAAAATTTGATTAAAAATAACTTCAATCAGACCTTGTTAAACGAATCAACAACCAAAATGGGACCGAGGTAGTAATATTTTAAGTCTTAACATTAATAATCATTTATTTATACGGGTATTGTATTGCTGAAAATTGTTTGTCCACTTTCCATGTATAGGAGGTCTATTTATACCTACCCTGGGCTATGAGTCTTAAGGTATAGAAATTCAAGACTGCCCCTATTAGGACTTTGACAAAAACTTGTGTGAGACCGTCTCACCATGAGACGGGTCGTATCAGGACGGGTCAAGATGCAAATGTAACACTTCTATGCACAAATATCATACTTATATTGTAACCCCTCGTCTATTCCGACAAGTTTAGGGTTCAAAAAAAAATATATATATATTTTTTAGGCTATGACATTTATGAGACGATCTCTCGGTACTTCAGAAGGATTTTTATAAGTGAGACTAGTTATTGATAAGCTGCGATCTACGTACCGGTCACGAACCGTAAAAATTTTAGGAGCTAGTATTCGGACCCGATTATCCTAGGAAATGAATTTTTAGACACCATACGATTATTCTTGAATTTCCTATTTAATTAGATTAGCCCATAGCAGCTAAAATTTATTTGCGATCGTACATCGCGAAATTTCGCGGTGTACCGAACCTAGCTCAATTTTGAATTTTAGACTGGAATAAATTTTTGGGTTCGAGAATTATTTGAATTAAATTAGTTTCTACCGAGAATTCATCTGATTTAATCACAATCAGTCCAAGCCAAGATATTTTTAAGATCAAACCACAAGATTTTGACACATGTCACAAATTCTCACCACATGTTCCATTCTTGTCTTATATGGGGAAATATAAAAGCCATTTTTCTCCCTTTTTCCCCTTGAATTGCCGAAAAACAAAGAAAGAGAGAGATATCATCTTTTCCTCCATTAAAGCTTCAAGACTCCATAGCTAGCCTTTCTTCACAACTCTCAAGGTATTCGGTAAAACTCCAATTTTATTCGGTAGATAGCTTTATTTTTCATCCTAGAACATGAATCTAAGTTAAGATTTCTTAAAATCATGTGTTATGTTGTTGATGGAATTCTAGGGTTTTAAGGTGAATTGGGGGAAAATCATCCACAAAGATCTCCTACAAAATTTGAAACCCGGTTGAGGTAAGGAATCACTTTAATTGGTTGAGGTTGTTTGAAACTAGATAATTGATAGCTTGATTGAAATATGATGAGTTGTAGGTAGAAGTTTTGTGTACATGATGAATGTATATATATATGTATTGTGTACATACTTGTGTATATGTACGTATGGTGTAATGTATATATATATTATTATGTATTATGTACCTAGCTATGTATATATACGAATGGTGTAATGTATATATATATATTATTATGTAGTTAGTACTTAGTTAAGTGTGTGTGCGTGTGGTATAATGTATATAAATATATATATATATATATATATATATATATATTATATACGTGTAGTATAGTATATATATATATGTATAAATTATATAGGTGTATTATGTATATGTACATGAAAATCGTATATATATGTACCTATATGGGTATGTATGTATTAATAAAATGTCACATTTTGGGTATAGTGTATGGTATGTATAAACCATAATTGTATATGTTGTTAGTAAGAAGAGTAATACTATGTAGTTAGGTATATGTGCTATGAAGATTGTGTTACACATGGGTGAACTTATAAATAGTATGAGGAAGTAGTAGTATGTGTTTGTAAAGAATAAATATATGTTATGTGTTATGCATATGTTGAAATTGGGAAATGTATATGCTATATGCATTGAGACTTATGTGAAAAATGTGGAGTTGAAAGTGTAGAGTAGTTACACTTGAATTACTTTTGTGAAAGGTTGTTAGTGGATTATCCAAATGTTTTGCAAAAGAAAAGGAGAATTTTTGAATTGGGTTAAAAGGAGAATTAATTTCCGAGTATTGGGATTGACCCAAGTATGTCCAAACTATTTTCAAAGCAAGAAAGGGAAAAGAGTGGAAAAATGTTTTCAAACCTTAATTCTAGTAAAAGTCGTGAAGGACCTTGTTAACCTACGGGATAAAGATGAGCTTAAAGTGCCTATCCCGTATGGTAGTTATGTGTATGATCATTCATACTGTGGGCGAAGTCTATTCGCCGAGTACTATATCACCCGGAAGGAAAAGGACTCCTACGGGGGTGTGCACACTTAAGTATAGTCACTCTATGTTCGGGTAGGTGTCATTCTTATGAACCTAGTGAGGCTAGCTAGGAATCATTCCAACGCTCCTATAAGTCCAGGGGATCAGTATTAGACCGGGCGATGACCACTGAACCCGAGTTCAACGATCCAAGTGGTCAAAAGTGGAGAAAGGACTCCAAAGGCTTCACACTTTCTATCTAGAACTAAGTGGAATTTTGGAAAAGTGGATGTAGTTACGCTGTAGCTACGGGAAAGAAAGATGTGACAAGTTTTTAAGTACCCAAAGGTTGTGGGTGATCTCTCTCTTTGAAAAGTGAAAAGTGATGAGGATTTCATTATGAGGGAAATGTTTTTCTACTAAAGTGATTACAAGCAAGATGTGTGATTTATGTTTTCTACTACTTACTAGTATGCTTAATTGTTTAATAATATATTATTGGGTATGAAAATGATTATCAAATGACCTTGTCAAGAGGGAAAATGACCTGAGACGTTATTGAATTTTGCTCATAGTGTATGCAAGTTGCTCTTTATAACTGTTGCAGGTAGAATCTTTGCAGATGAGTAAGGTATAGGGTTTTCTATGTAACAATTTTTACAAAACCTTTATTTAGTTTGGAATAACCCATGGATGTCCTTACTTAGCCGTCGCGCTAACTACACTTCACCGTGTCTCTTATCAGATGTTGTCTAGGGTGGGCTCTTGTAGCCCGATGAGCGCTGAGAGCTCATCTAAGTTGTGTTTCCAGTGTTGGACTATGATGACTATGTGCAGATCCTGCTTGACGATGACTCCTACGCTCCTGCTCCTCCTGCTCCGCCCTCTCCGAAGTATACTGTTTAGAACGGCTCCTTCCTTTTGTTGTGTGAAATCTTTTGTAGCCTAGTATGGCTAACAAGTTGTGAACAACTTAAACTTTCATGTTTTGGACCCAATGGGTCGATCCTTGTATATATAGTAGTAGCTAACCTAGCTACCTTCCTTTCTTCCCGCTGCAATATATACGTAAAGCTTTTGTCAAGTAGAAAGCGTGTGAAATAGTTTTCCTTCTTTAGCCTGTGCATCTAGAGTGGGCTCTTTCTGGTTTTGATTGGGTTCAGTCTAGGTGTGGCGGTAACCACTCCGGATGTACGGTATAGCCGAGCCGGGGTGTTACAAAGTGGTATCAGAGCCTAGGTTGAACCTTTGGGAATTAGGTCGAAGCCTAGGTTGTGTGGTCTTGTTGTAGGTCTAGGATTGGAATTCGGAGAATTCGATTTTTCAAAGCCCAAGTTCGAGTCAGCCTAAGTTTGCTAAGACTGACCTAAACAGCTTGTTCAACTGAGTCTAAGTGTGAGCTTCTGGAGTGGAGCTAGAGACTAGGCAGCGTCAGAAAGGGGCACCTCATCATCTGTATCTCGCGAAATCTCCTGCTTCTAGAATGCTTTGATCAATATTTGTGTATCTTTATGTGCGTTAATCATTGCTTATGATTGTTGTGAGTAAGCATGATAGTATAGTGCGTTCCTAACTGTTATGCTATAGTTAAGATACCTGGTTGATGAGCATGACGAAGTGGATGTTAGGATATGCTGGGTAGGACTTGAGTAGCTGTTATACTAACTGCATAGCTAACTAACTCCTTAAGAGCTTTTATGCTTCAAGAACTAACTTGAAACTGTCGCTTGGTGAAGATGCCGCCGAGACGAAATGCGCCTGCGGGTAGCGACAATAACCTCTCTGCGATAGATCGAATGGTTCAGGCCATGGAAAGAATGGCTGAGTTGATGCTAGCCCAGCAAGGTCAAAACCAAAACCACAGACAGCCGCGAGTTGATTTTGCAAAAGCCATAGCAAGTAGGCAGCCACCATACTATGCGGGTGAAGAAGACCTGGTAATCTTGGAAGAATGGATTAGGACGTTCGACAAGCTGCTCAATGCAGTCAACTGTCCTGCAGATCAGCGAGTATCCTCCGCCGTGTACTATCTGACAAAAGCGGCAAACAACTGGTGGTCAACAGCTGGGCCCGACTTACTACAAGACCCAGACTTTGGCTGGGGGAAATTTAAGGAAGAATTGAGAGGACAATTTTACACGGAACGAATCAAGGGAATTAAGTGCGAAGAATTCTTGCGACTGAAGCAGAAGGGAGAAACTGTTCAGGTCTACTATGACCAATTTGTGGAGCTGATGCGTTTCGCTCAAGAAATCGTGCCTGACGAAGCGAGTAAGGCCAGAATATTCGTACGTGGACTGGATTTGGCTGTGAGAGGGGCGATTGCACCGTTTATGTGCACTACTCTCAAGGAGGCATATGACAGAGCATCCGACCACTACCAAGTGTACCTGGATCAACAGGAGGTCTACAACAAGAATAAAAGGAAGGTTGATGATAGCCCGGGGAAGTTCAGGCCGGACAACAAGAAACCTGACCAGGGGAGATTCAATCCAATGCAAGGAGAAAGGAAGGGAGGAATGAATCAGAGGAGAAATTCGACTTGCCGGAGATGTGGACGGGATCACCTCGGAGAGAATTGCCAAGGGGAGAAGATTAGGTGCTTCAAGTGCGGTTTCTTGGGGCAAAAGTACTACGAGTGCCGAACCAGGATGGACAATTTTCAGGACCCCTCTCAGGGAAACAATAAGAAAGGAGGATTCGGTGGGAATACCAGCCAGAAACCCGTGGAGACGAGAAATGGAGGAGGCAACTTTCAACAAGGAAACTGGGGGAGGCCGACTAACGCAGCTCCAAATCCCACCAACAAAGGGAAAGCACCCGTGGGAGAAAGCAGCGCAACAAACCAGGGCAAGATCTACGTCGTTAACAGCAAGCAAGCTCAGGCTAGCGACGTCGTAACCGGTACCTTTCTCATAAACCCAGTGCTTAGCTCAAAATTATTTGATACGGGAGCTACCAATTCCTTTATATCATCTACATTTGCGGATAGATGGAAGTTATGGCCTACCATTAGGTTAGATCTAAATGTCAAAACTGCTCTAGGAATAGTAGTGGTCCGTAGAGAGAATTATGACAACGTTGCAATAGAAATAGCGGGATTTGACTGTCCCGAAAACCTCGTTCGTTTTGAACTTGAGGGCATCGATGTAGTGTGCGGGGTGGATTGGTTAGATAAGTATAAAGCCCAGATAGCGTGTAATGAGCGAAAGGTTGTCCTACAAGGACCAAAGGGAAGGAGAATATCCTACCGAGGAATTGGCAGGCAACCCGAGTCAAAGTTGTTGACAACACAGAAATTGAGAAAGTACGCTCACAAGGGATGCGTAGTGTATCTCTGTTTGGTGTAAGATGCCGAAGTAGAAGAACCTGAGATTAATCGAATCCCAGTTGTACGTGAATTCCTGACGTATTTTCCCCGACGACCTCACGGAAATGCCGCCGGAAAGAGAAGTAGAGTTCACCATCGATCTCGTACCTAGAACCTCACCCATCTCGAAAGCACCTTATCGAATGACACACAGAGAGATGGAGGAACTGAAGGCGCAATTGGCAGAACTGTTGGAGAAAGAATTCATCAGACCAAGTGTATCACCTTGGGGGCGCGCCAGTACTGCTCGTTAAGAAGAGATAAAAATGGGAGCCTTAGACCGCGCGTAGATTATAGAGAACTCGATCGAGTCACAAACCTAATTTTGAACCAATATATTCACAAATACATATAGTAACTATTAGGTCAGGGCTGGACTAGGGGTCCCAAAATTTTGGGGCCCTGTGCGGTCGCACGTCTTGCACGCCCTAAAATCCGGCCCTGATGATTCCCTATCCTAGTCTCCTTGTGGCTCCGTATGACTCTCTCTTGTATATATACTTGCAATCTCTATATCTATGTAATTGTCATTATTCAATACAATTCAACCATCGCCTCTATTGGGGTCCTTGTTACATTCGGAATAATTAAGGAGCCTAATCCTATTACATTATAAATATTGGGAATCTAGATAAGCATTCACAGCTCTTAAAGGTTGGCAGTGGTGATGGAAATGGAGGTCACATTGGTGGCAAAAATGCTTGAATGTGCAAATGTGTTGCAAAGCTTTATCATATCTTGCACTTTAGTCTTTGTGAAGGCATTTGAGTTTAAAGGAAGGCATATGAACATGAACCGGAGCATCCTAAGAACTACAAAGTGGAGGCACTCAATGAAGCTTCCATGATCGTGGAGTGCCAATTTTCATATAATTATGTGTCCGTTATGTATAAATTGCTTGCCAACCATGATTCGTTTGAATATGGCATGCGTATAGGTGTCCGAACATCGAAATTGTAATAACTGATTATATAATATAACCACGCTCTTTACGAAATGCAAATTGGAATTCATGTGCTTAATAATTGTTGTCACACTAACAACGGTAGACGCAGAAATACATGCATCAAAGCAGAAAACTAACCCTCAATCAATTTACGGTTCAATGATACGGGTGTGCATACTCTTTGTCATGGCTTGATATATTGTGTGTCGTCAAGGTTTTATATATTGTGTGTCACGATTTGATATGTTGTTTGCAAACAACAAGAAACGTACAGGACACCAATGGTGTAGCAGGTGAGGTGGAAAACTGCCATGCAGGGGACGACGAATTTAATTTACACCGGATTGTGACGATACAATAAATGAAGGTGTACAGTTTTACAAACGATATGTAGCCGTGTTAGGTTTCGATGTAAGATGCAGCACAATGAGCAAGAACCGAGAGGGATAACACTATGAAATTAAGGCATAAAAAATATAGTTAAAAAAAATATACAATAAAAAAATATAGTTAAAATTAGTTTTACTTCATCGACATCCTTTTGATCTCCAAATTAAGGCACATCCCGGACTTCAAACACTCAGCAACCGACATGAAATATTCGTGCAACAACGATTTCTAAAGAAAAACAAAAATATAATACCGTTAGAAGATTAAACCATTAAATAAAAAAATACAATCAAACCCACACGATTCTAACAGATAAAAAAAAACACTATAATTAATTTTCCCCTAAACACTATCATGCAAACAACTCCCCAACAATGTGCACAAAATAAACTCAACCGTGCACAAAACATAAACACATCCAGTTTATCAAACTCATAATTCAATAAATAAATATACAAAAAATAAATTACCAAAAATTTAAAAACCACACGGCCTTAACAGATTAAAAAACAAAAATAACACTGATTAATTTTTCTCTAAATATTAACAGGCACACAACTCCCGAACAATGTGCACACAATAAATCTAATCGTGCACATAACATTCCCACACCCAGTTTATCAAACTCATAAATCAAGAAATAAATATCTAAAAACTAAATTATCAAAAATTTAAAAACCACACGGTTCGAACAGATAAAAAAATAACATCATGATTAATTTTCCCCTAAATTTAATCAGATCACAGTGAGCTTCACCATTCCAAATCTAAAATGAAAAAAAAAATTATTTTAAAAAACGAAAAAAAAAAACCACAGGGTTGTAAAAGTTTAAAAGGGCAAAAAAAACAAACAACCATCAATCAAT
>CP025659.1:46681998-46699165 GCA_003576665.1 Ipomoea trifida
TCCAAGCCCGCTTTGTTCCTCCAAAAGCACACTAGACCAGACAGCAGGAAAGGGGAGCTGGTTATCACCAAATAGACAATCAAATTCTTATATCCTGCATGCTTATGTGTTCTATGTAGTGGTTGCCGCGAAAGGAGCTAAAAGACAAAGCAAAATGGTGAAAGATGATTGATTGCCGTCATCAACAAAAAATCAAACAATTGATATTAACCCGACTTATGTGTTTTATGTTTTGATCTTTATTTTTAAATTTGAATGAAAATAGTTGTTTCGACAATATAATGTACAAACAAATAGAAAACAAAAGGAACCTAAACCCTAAAATAGAAAAGTGGTTGAAAATTGTTGTTGGCATTGAACTGACTATTTTTTTCTTTCTTTCTTTTGGTAATATTGTACCACCCCGACCCGGCTACACTGAGCCGCCGGAGTAATTACCGCCACACCTAGACTAAACCCATCCTTTTTCAGTTAGAGTTCATTCTAGATGCACAGGCTAAACAACAAAAACAAGGATCGTGTTTCTTAGCGTCAAAATCCAAGGCAAACTTTAGAATAGAACGACATCATATTTATATATATATGCGTCATCAAGAGGTGTAGCCAACAAGCTACCAAAATAGGATGGGTTAACAGTAATACTAGCCCATTGACAGAGAGAGATGGTTAAACCTGACTAAACCACCATCAGAGTAGCAAAAGATATATATACACAAAATATTCCCAAATACCCCTCACTCTAGACTCAACCTAGTCCAATGAGTGGTACACCGGGCCCGTGTAGGTACCCCAAACTACATGCCAATTATCCTCATACCACATGACATGATCTATGAACCTACAAGTGTTCATATACATCATCCATTCTTCGGGGTAATCCGGGGGACTCGGATCCCAAGGATATGGATAATGCACCACGAACTCGAGGGGGTGACTGTCAGGGACGACCTCTATGGGATAGAACCCATAGCTAGCCTGCAAAGCATCAAAAGGGCAGAGGGGCGCGACTGGAGGAGGTGTCCAAACAGGAATCTCCGACGAATCCGGAGCAGGAATAGGGTCGGGAGTGTCGATCAGCACTGGTGGATCAGGCGCGTCCGGGGGCGTAATGGTCGTCATCTGCTGGATACTGTACATAGTCATCATAGTCATAGATGGGAAACTCGAACTCGGATGGGTCCGAGTCCGGCGAGCTGCATGAGCCTACACTAGATGACATCTGATAAAGAACACAACGAAGTGTAGTTAGCGCGACGGCTAAGTAAGGATATCCATGATCACTCGAAAATAAATAAAGGTTTCAAAAATAATTTTCAATAGTAGCAGGACAAGATAACATTACCCATCAGTCGCAATTGACCTGCAACCATTCTAACAACAAGCAGTTTCACTTTATCTTAGTAATTCAAGCATATAACACAATCATTAATTCACCCGTGGGTTACACAACTCCCACCTCTAATGTTAGGACATTTTACGGTTAGCTCTCACACCTTGCCCGTGAAGTACACAACTCCCAACTTTAATTCATACGTGGGGAACACATCACCTACCTTTAATTCGTACGTGGGGAACACATCACCCATCTTTAATTCGTACGTGGGGAACACATTACCCATCTTTAATTCGTACGTGGGGAACACATCACCCACCTTTAAGTAACACGTGGGGAACACATCACCCACCTTTAAGTAACACGTGGGGAACACATCACCCACCTTTAAGTAACACGTGGGGAACACATCACCCATCTTTAAGTAACACGTGGGGAACACATCGCCCACCTTTAAGTCACACGACTCCATAGCCAACAATCCTATCCAAATATATTTCCCCAACTCGCATACTTAGTTAGTGTTAATCACACCATAGAATATTCAAACATGGGAGTCATAATAATTTTCAAGTTACAAATACTCTTCCAAATTAGTGGAATACCAAAGTAATAATTTATTTTCCAAAAATATTCACCCGGATGCCCGTAGGCTTACAAAATATCACAATATTCGAAGTTAAAAACCTCGGGGAAAAACCGGGTCAAAAACACGTCGAAAACGAGTCCGCGTCGCGCGGACTCGCAACTGGCCGCACCAGCGGACGCACGGCGGACGCGGCGTCCGGACCGCGTCCGCTGGTTCGGCGTCGCGCGCCGAGACTGGGCGCCCACGGACGCGCGCGTCCGTGCGGCGTCCAGCCTTTCGGCCGAGGCGCCGAAACACGAAATCGCAAAGGGCGCGCGGTGGACGCGCGTCCACTGTCGCGTCCGCCCGTTTTCTGCCCACTTCGGGCTGCAAGTTCGGGGTTGTAACGCCCCGATCTTCCACCTTTTTCACAACTTAAGCATATATGGAGCCCAAATAACATATACACACATAAAAATCACTATGAACATGTATAATAAAATTTATCAAAGCTCAAAGTAAGGATCTTTGGAGCCAACTTATGGATCTATAACATAACACATAATTTTCATATAAAAACTCCTAATCATATAATTTCCTAGCATTTGCCTATCTCCAAGTGATTAAACTGACTTAAGGGATTCCTTACCTTTGTAGAAAATCTTAAAACCTTAAGAGTTGATGATGCCTTCCTTGGAGTTCTTCACCAAAAATCCTAAAAAAAAGTCACCATAACAACAATATTTTCATGCATTAAACATTAACACTTAACTTCTAGAGATGATTAAACCCAACAAAGTCCAAAGTCTTACTTACACTTGATCACTTGAGTTGGGAAAATGAGTGGGAGTTCTAGATCACAAATGCAAGACTAAGTTTTCTTTCTTCTTCTCCTTCTCCCTTATGATTTTCGAAAATGGCATGTGAGGATGAGAGAGATGATGATGTGAGTCTTTCTCTTGTTAATCAAGCAACAAGTGCAATTGCACCATACCTCATAAATGCATTCATTAATGATCAAATCTTAGTCTAGGATTGGGTTTTGCCACTTGTCATCACCCCATGAATCCCTTAAGAAGATATTAATCTAATTGGCCAGTTTATGCTTAAATCAGATGAATGTTCGGAGGATTATAACTTAATTCGGGAAAATTCTAATACCAAAATTATCGTAAAAATATTCCCGTCGCAAATCACCAATTTTGGAAATTTTCCGGTAATCCGCCAAATTTAGGTCCAGAGTCCGTAACAATTTATCCCTTACGGTCCATTTAGAATTTCTCTTGAACTAATTAAAAATTTAGGCTTAATCGTATGATACTTAATAATCCCAATTCTGGAAAATTTGAATTGAATCTACGTCCTTAAAATTTTCTCGGTTCGTAACCGATACGTAGTTCGCAGCTTATCGATAATTAATCCTTAAGAGAAAATTATTTCAAGCACCGAATAGTTTTCTCTTAAATGTCATAGCTAAAAAAATAATTTATATCGCTATTTTCGAATCTTAGCTTTGCCGGAAAACCGAGGGGTTACAGTCTTCCCCCTTTAAAATAGTTTCGTCCCCGAAACTACTCTTTTCGCCATTCGTTGATCTCCACTTACTCTCCCCTTGCCTAAAACGAACTTCCAGCATGCTTAATCTAAACACACAATTAAGTCAGGCATATGAGGTTAGACCTATGTTACTAACCTGAATAACCTGAATTGAATAATTCGGGATAACGTCCCATCATATCGCTCTCCAATTCCCATCTAGCTTCATCGGGACTGTGGTTCGACCATTGTACTCTAATCATTTTGACTGATTTTCTCCTCGTGTCTCGCGTCTTTGAGTCCAAGATTCGGACTGGTCTCTCCTCATAGGTCAATGAATCATCCATCTCGAGCTCCTCCGGTTCTAATATATGGGATTCGTCAGGTACATACCGCTTGAGTTGAGAAATATGGAACACGTTATGTACTTTGTCAAGCTCAATCGGTAGGGCCAGTCGATAGGCTAGATTTCCGACCCTCTCTAGAATTTCATAAGGTCCTATGTATCGAAGACTTAATTTTCCTTTCCTCCCAAATCTTTTCACCCCCTTAGTAGGTGAAACTTTCAGTAACACCTTCTCTCCAGCCTGATATTCCGTGAATTGTCGTTTCAAGTCGGCGTATGACTTCTGTCGATCCTGTGTGATTTTCATCCTTCCTTGAATTAATTTGATGGCCTCAATGGTCTCATGGAGATATTGCGGTCCAAGTGTAACGATATCGCTCTTGTCATTCCAGCATAGAGGACTTCGACACTTTCGCCCGTAAAATGCTTCATAAGGTGCCATTTTAATACTCGCATGGTAACTATTGTTATACGAGAATTCTATTAGATCCAACTGTTCATCCCATGAACCCTGGAAGTCGAGTACGCAACCTCTGAGCATGTCCTCCAATGTTTGAATTGTTCGCTCCGTTTGACCATCAGTGGCGGGGTGAAAAGCCGTACTTAATTTGAGTTGAGTGCCCATTGCCGCCTGTAACGCTCCCCAAAAACGTGATAGAAACCGTGAGTCTCTATCTGAAACGATATCTCGCGCCACCCCGTGGTGCTTAACCACATGCTTCACGTATGTTCTTGCTAGTTTCTCCATTGACCATGTTTTGTTCATCGGAATGAATCTTGCGGTCTTGGTCAATCGATCGACAACGACCCAGACTTGGTCGTTTCCTGCCTTGGTTCTAGGTAATCCTCCCACGAAATCCATAGAGATTGAGTCCCACTTCCACTGCGGGATCTCCAATGGTTGTAATAATCCCTTGGGTTTACTCCTTTCTACCTTGACCCTTTGGCAGTTCAAACACTTCGCCACAAATTCAGCTACATCGTTTTTCATGCTCGACCACCAGAAGTTTTGTTTCAAGTCCTTATACAACTTATCTCCACCAGGATGAACTGAGTAAGGCGTGTAGTAGCCTTCTTTCATTATTTGCTCCATTATCTTCTTACACCCTTTTGGTATCACCCATCTACCTTGAAATCTTACACTTCCATCTGAGTGTAATTCAAATGGCCCATGTTTCCCATCGACCATCTTTTCCTTGATGTTCTCCACCCAACTATCCTCTTCTTGCGCTCGTTTGATCTCTTCAAATAGGGTTGGAGTAGCCGACATGTAATATAATCTCTTCTCTTACTCCTCTTGATCACTCATTTTCACCTCCAGATTGAGTCCTTGAAACTCCTTACATAGCTGCTTGGGTAGTATCCAAAGAGCATGGTTCGTTTTTCGGCTCAAGGCATCAGCCACTTTATTTGCCTTGCCCTGGTGATATTGAATTTCCAAGTCATAGTCCTTGATCAGTTCCAACCATCTCCTTTGTCTTAAAATGAGATCTCTCTGAGTGTAGATGTACTTTAAACTCTTGTGATCTGTATAAACTTTGCATGAAATTCCATAGAGATAGTGCCGCCAAATTTTGAGAGCGAATACCACTGCTGCTAGTTCCAAGTCGTGCGTTGGGTAGTTAGCCTCGTGAGTTTTCAATTGTCGAGAAGCATACGCTATTACCCTTCCATTTTGCATAAGGACACATCCTAGTCCTTTGTGAGACGCGTCGGTGTACAACTCATAACCTTCCGTTCCGACATGTAGAGTTAATACCGGAGCGGTGGTTAATCTCTTCTTGAGCTCTTGGAATGCCTGCTCGCATTCCTCACTCCAACTATACTTAGTTGTTTTCTTGAGTAAGCTCGTCAGTGGTCTTGCTATCTTTGAGAAGTCTTGAACGAATCTCCGATAGTAACCTGCCAAACCTATGAAACTGCGGATTTCGGTAACTGACTTGGGGGCTTCCCATTCGATTACCGCTCGTATCTTGGTTGGATCCACCCTTATTCCTTCTTCGGTGATAACATGACCGAGAAATGCGACTTCTCTTTTCCAAAATTCGCACTTTGAAAGTTTCGCGAAAAGTTTCTTTTCCCTCAGTGTTCGGAATACTGTTCTGAGGTGTTCTTCATGCTCCTCCGTGGTCTTAGAGTAGACTAAGATGTCATCTATGAAAGCGACGATGAATTTATCCAAGTACGGAAGGAAGATTCGGTTCATCAAATCCATAAAAGTTCCTGGAGCGTTAGTCACTCCGAATGGCATGACCGTGAACTCGTAGTGCCCGTACCTCGTTCGAAACGCCGTTTTAGGTACGTCTTCTTTCGCTACTCGCACTTGGTGATATCCTGACCGTAGGTCGATCTTTGAGAACACACCCGCTCCTTTCAACTGATCGAATAAATCATCGATCCTGGGCAACGGGTATTTGTTCTTCACTGTGACTCGGTTGAGTTCCCTGTAGTCGATGCACAGTCGCAAGCTTCCATCTTTCTTCTTCACGAACAACACCGGTGCACCCCAAGGTGATACGCTTGGTCTAATAAATCCTTTCTCCAACAACTCTTCCAATTGTGCTTTTAGTTCCTCCATCTCTTTGGGTGCAATGCGATAAGGCGCTCTTGAGATAGGTGAGGTCCCTGGTACAAGATCGATAGTGAATTCCACTTCCCTTTCTGGTGGCATCTCAGTGAGATCATCGGGAAATACATCGGGAAATTCGCACACTATTGGAATTTGATCCATCTCAGGTTCCTCCACTCCGGCATCTTGCACCAAACAGAGATATGCTTCGCACCCCTGGCGAACGCACTTCCTTAACTTTCGCATCGTCAACAACCGTGGTTCGGGTTGTTTGTCAACTCCTCGATAGGATACTCTTCTTCCTTTTGGTCCTTGCAGTACAACCTTTCGCTCGTTACACACGATCTGAGCCTTGTACTTATCCAGCCAATCCATTCCGAGTACGACATCGTGGCCTTCGAGTTCGAAACGAATGAGATTTCCGGGACAGTTAAATCCCGCTATTTCTATCGCAATGTTGTCGTAACCATCCTTACAGGATACTACTACTCCTGAAGCTGTTGCGACGTTGAGATCTAACTTGGTCGTAGGCCTTAACTTTAATTTATCAGCGAATGTAGAGGATATAAATGAATTGGTAGCCCCAGTATCAAATAGGACTAATCCGAGCACTAAGTTTATGGGGAATGTACCAGTTACGGCGTCGCTAGCCTGAGCCTGAGCGCTATTGACGACGTACATCCTGCCCTGTTTTTCTCCGCTGCTTTCTTCCATCACCTGCTTTCCCTTGTGGTTAGAACCGGGCGTGGCATTTACCGGATTCCCAGATTGGAAGTTCGTCGTTTGACCTCTGGCTCCTGCGGGGTTCCAGCCGTTATTCCCGTTGAATCTCCGTCCTTGATTCTCATTCTGCAGGGGCTTTTGGGGACTGCCTCCTTGACTTTGGCACTGAGCAGCCTTGTGCCCAACGATACCACACCGATAACACTTAATCCTTATCCCTGACAGTTTTCCCCGGGGTGATTCCTTCTACACCTCGGGCAAGCAAAACGCTTTCCTTTATCGAATCCTCCTCTCCCTTGCACTATGTTAAAGCCGCCTTGATTGACCTTCTTGTTTCCCGCCTGAAACTTCCGAGAGTTGTCGTCGGCCTTCCTCTTGTTTCAGCCATAGGCTTCCTGTTGGTCCAGGTAAACCTGATAATGATCTGACGTTCTGTCATAGGCCTCCTTCAACGTAGCGCACATGAAAGGCGCAATCATTCCTCTTACACTCCAGTCCAATCCCCGAACAAACCTCCTTGCTTTACTCGCCTCATCCGGCACGATTTCCTGGGCAAACCGCATCAGTTCGACATACTGGTCGTAGTATTCCTGGGTGGTTGCTCCCTTCTGTTTCAGCCGTAGGAATTCCACACACTTAATTCCCTTAATGCGTTCAGTGTAGAACTGCTCCCTTAGCTCCACCTTGAATTCCTCCCAACCGAAAGCTGGGTCTTGCAGGAGAGTCGGTTCAACTGTCGTCCACCAATTGTCGGCAGCCTTTGTCAGGTAATACACTGCCGAGGATACTCGCTGGTTCGCAGGGCAGTTCACCGCGTTGAGTAACTTATCGAAGGTTCGGATCCACTCCTCCAGAATCACTGGATCCTTTTCGCCTGCGTAGTATGGTGGTTGTCGGCTGGCTATTGCCTTGGCATAATCCACTCTTAGCTGCCCCTGATGTTGGTTTTGAGCTTGCTGAGCTAGCATCAACTCAGCCATCCTCTCCATGGCTTGAACCATTCGATCTATCGCCGAGAGATTATTCTCGTTCTCCGCAGGTGCATTACGTCTCGGTGGCATCTTTGCTGAACGGTGATCTTAAGTTAGTATTCAAGGTATAGAAGTCTTCTCGGGATTAGCTAGCTAAGCAGTCAGTATAGCACCTACTCAAGTTTTATATAGTTCTTCCTAATATTCGTCTTTATCACACCCTCTAAGCGGGGGTCTCGACAAAGCGCACTAATAACCGGTGCGTCATGCTAGTATGTCTATTCATAACAGATTAAGTAAACACATGCAAGAAATACAGCTAGCAATCACATTATTTCACGATCGGAATCGTAAAATTTTGTGGGGTAAGAAGGGAAATGCCCCCTTCTCATGCAACCTGACCTCCGTTCCAGCCCTGCCCTGATCTTGTACTCGCTGAATCGTAACAATGATTTAGATCAGTTTTTAACAACCTAAGCTGACCTTGAAGCTGGGCTGACTCGAATTAAAGTTTGACTTAGAATTCTGATTCGAAAAGAATTTGAATCAGGCTTTGACTCGAAACAGGGCTCTGATGCCAACTTGTAACACCCCGACTCGGCTACACCGAGCCGCCGGAGTAATTACCGCCACACCTAGACTAAACCCATCCTTTTTCAGTTAGAGTTCATTCTAGATGCACAGGCTAAACAACAAAAACAAGGATCGTGTTTCTTAGCGTCAAAATCCAATGCAAACTTTAGAATAGAACGACATCATATTTATATATATATGCGTCATCAAGAGGTGTAGCCAACAAGCTACCAAAATAGGATGGGTTAACAGTAATACTAGCCCATCGACAGAGAGAGATGGTGAAACCTGACTAAACCACCATCAGAGTAGCAAAAGATATATATACACAAAATATTCCCAAATACCCCTCACTCTAGACTCAACCTAGTCCAATGAGTGGTACACCGGGCCTGTGTAGGTACCCCAAACTACATGCCAATCATCCTCATACCACATGACATGATCTATGAACCTACAAGTGTTCATATACATCATCCATTCTTCGGGGTAATCCGGGGGACTCGGATCCCAAGGATATGGATAATGCACCACGAACTCGAGGGGGTGACTGTCAGGGACGACCTCTATGGGATAGAACCCATAGCTAGCCTGCAAAGCATCAAAAGGGCAGAGGGGCACGACTAGAGGGGGTGTCCAAACAGGAATCTCCGGCGAATCCGGAGCAGGAATAGGGTCAGGAGTGTCGATCAGCACTGGTGGATCAGGCGCATAACCGGGAGCGTAAGGGTCGTCATCTGCTGGATACTGTACATAGTCATCATAGTCATAGATGGGAAACTCGAACTCGGATGGGTCCGAGACCGGCGAGCTGTATGAGCCTACACTAGATGACATCTGATAAAGAACACAACGAAGTGTAGTTAGCGCGACGGCTAAGTAAGGATATCCATGATCACTCGAAAATAAACAAAGGTTTCAAAAATAATTTTCAATAGTAGCAGGACAAGATAACATTACCCATCAGTCGCAATTGACCTGCAACCATTCTAACAACAAGCAGTTTCACTTTATCTCAGTAATTCAAGCATATAACACAATCATTAATTCACCCGTGGGTTACACAACTCCCACCTCTAATGTTAGGACATCTTACGGTTAGCTCTCACACCTTGCCCGTGAAGTACACAACTCCCAACTTTAATTCATACGTGGGGAACACATCACCCACCTTTAATTCGTACGTGGGGAACACATCACCCATCTTTAATTCGTACGTGGGGAACACATCACCCATCTTTAATTCGTACGTGGGGAACACATCACCCACCTTTAAGTAACACGTGGGGAACACATCACCCACCTTTAAGTAACACGTGGGGAACACATCACCCATCTTTAAGTACACGTGGGGAACACATCACCCATCTTTAAGTAACACGTGGGGAACACATCACCCATCTTTAAGTAACACGTGGGGAACACATCACCCACCTTTAAGTCACACGACTCCATAGCCAACAATCCTATCCAAATATATTTCCCCAACTCGCATACTTAGTTAGTGTTAATCACACCACAGAATATTCAAACATAGGAGTCATAATAATTTTCAAGTTACAAATACTCTTCCAAATTAGTGGAATACCAAAGTAATAATTTATTTTCCAAAAATATTCACCCGGATGCCCGTAGGCTTACAAAATATCACAATATTCGAAGTTAAAAACCTCGGGGAAAAACCGGGTCAAAAACACGTCGAAAACGAGTCCGCGTCGCGCAGACTCGCGACTGGCCGCACCAGCGGACGCACGGCGGACGTGGAGTCCGGACCGCGTCCGCTGGTTCGGCGTCGCGCGCCGAGACTGGGCGCCCACGGACGCGCGCGTCCATGCGGCGTCCAGCCTTTCGGCCGAGGCGCCGAAACACGAAATCGCAAAGGGCGCGCGGTGGACGCGCGTCCACTGTCGCGTCCGCCCGTTTTCTGCCCACTTCGGGCCGCAAGTTCGGGGTTGTAACGCCCCGATCTTCCACCTTTTTCACAACTTAAGCATATATGGAAAACCGAGGGGTTACAAATATTTTATTCAATTACTAAGAAGGCATGTAACAAAAGTATTGCTCTATGGATAGATAATTAGTACAGAGTAATTTCCTTTTAAATAAGAAGTTTTAAGGTGCATTTAATTATTTGATGTGATTAAAAAATGAATACAATTGTAATAAATAATTAAATTGCCACATTGGATTTTGAATTATGATTATGGAGTGTCGGTGCGGGTAGAGATGACAACGGGAATAAGGATGAGAAAAATTTTTGGGAAACGGGAAATGTATGTAATTCCCCATCGTGGACGGGGATACTTCTCCTGGGCGCGCCCCGTCTCCAGATAATTATTATAATTAAACAATTGATATTGACCCGATTTATGTGCTTTATGCTTTCATCCTTATTTTTAAATTTGAATGAAAAATAGTTGTTTTCACAATGTCCAAACAAATAGAAAACAATAGGCCAGAATCCTATTTCTTTCTTAGTGCTTTCATGCACTCTTCAAACCGTTTGTTTGGGTAGATTTTCCATTAATTTGTGCTTGAGAAACAAATCACTCAATATATATAGTTGGTGTTGCAAGAATAATGATATCGCGTGTATAAGGATACCTTCTCACATAATCTCATCCACACAAATTAAAACGTAACTACATTTCATCAGAACTCAAGTCTTATCCAGCTTTTCCAATTCCTTGCTTAGTCAATGTTGTGAGTTCTCTATTTCACTTGTGAGATTATTTCCAGCTTGCTTTTCATTGTTTTCAATGCCTACGTTGCTTTCTTATTTTTAGTTGGACTTTTAGTATAAGTTTGTAGGTGATTCACTTTAGGGATTTCAGTACAGAGAGTCACTTCTTTTTGGTTCTTCACTGCAATTAAAAGTATAGGTATATATGGTGTTTGTTTCTCTCTATTTTGTGTGATGAATTGTATATATGTAAAATTTTAAATCTATAAAATGTATATGTACGTGTAACATTTTAAATTTAGAAAATAGAATGTAACATTGCACTTTTTTAATTATTATTTTAATTTTTTTATCAAACTAATATTACTTTAGATTGCATTATTTAATGTCAATAAGAGTAAATGTATTAAACAAACCTCATTTGTTCAATTTGTGTTTGGTTCAATTAACAAAAACTAATTCAAATTATTTATAATTTAATTTTTATAATAAATAATATTTGTATATATATGCATACATATATGGTCTTTCTTCTAATAATTATTGCTGCATATTTTAATTGGTATATGTCCAAATTAAATTCATTTGAATATATTAATTAGTTTCCTATTAATTCTTAAAATTACGAATAGCAAATTGACTATATTAGCATGTGAAGTTGCATAATTCATGATGTAATATTTAGTTTTAATTTTACTGTTTAATTTTTGTGTTTATTTTTCTTGTCAAAATAATTCTCTGACAATTATATATCCTATTTCTCTGTATACATCTTTGGAAAAAAAATTAAGGGGAAATATTGTAGGGAAAAAACAGCCCGATATAATAGTACATTAAGTAGGTGTAAAAGATATAGCTGCTATTCACATAATAGACTTTAATTTCCTTAAATTTTTATTTATTAGTTACTTCCGAATATAGTAAAATAGAAACTCAAATAAGCAAAAACGTCAAAACGTCATACCATTTCAGAGTGCCACCCAATAAAAATATCACGCGACTTCATCTCATGATTGACTTTTTATATAGCCTTGCTCTACCTTCTTAATTATATCACGCAAGCACCACTTCGTTGCACAAATGCAATTGAGAGAGTGAACTCAGAGGGAAGACAACCTTGTTGCAATTGTGAGTTCTTATTTTCATTTGAGATTGAACTTTGTCTAGTTCTTGCTCTAATTTATTCCATTGATGTTAATTGTTCTTTGTTTCGCTTGGTGTGTCGTTCTAGGAATACCCTTCCGGCCTTTGATTCCTTGTCTAGTTGTTTCAGATTTTATTTGTCCAGTTTTTAAATTCTGATTTTATATAAAGATTTCTGTAAGATTTTTTTTCACCCTAATTTTCATTTTCCTCTATGCGTTGCTTTGATGATTTTAGTTGGTCTAGTAATTAATTTGATTTTCATATATCCCTTTCCCATTTTCTATAATCTTTGTTTTTTATCTTGAATTTACTTACTAATTGTTTTGACAATTTTATGTTGCAGAGGACTATTTTTGTTCCATCCCAAAGGTATGTTGATTTTCTTCTTGTGTTTCTTTTAAAATTCTGTAAATTCCTGATCTATTAGAATTTGATATTGTGTCAGGCCTCTTTCTTTGTTTATCCTTGAAAATGAGAGTTTAATTTATTTTTTTTTTAATAATTAAGAGTAAAGATCTGGTTATTTTTTTCTAGTCTTATTGTCTCTATATAATTTTTTGTATGGAAGGAGAGATCTGTGAAGGAGGCCGAGGGGAAAGAAAAAGAAGAAAGCCCAGTAGCAGAAGAGGATGAACGCATGAAGAAGATAAGAGCTGAAATCTGTGCACTCAAACTGGGGGACAATAGTTGGGAACAGGGAATGATGGAAATGGAAAGGGAATGCGTTATGTGCTTGAGTGTGGAAAAAACAGTAGCTTTCCTCCCTTGTGCTCATATGGCTCTTTGCCAAGAGTGCAATGTGGTTCATCAAAGGCTAGGAATGAACGACTGTCCTACTTGTCGAACGCCAATCAGCAAGCGGATCATTGTCCGTTCACTACACCAAAAAGGTTTTTTATGGCGGGTTATTTTGTTATTTAGAGGCGGTTCAAAACCGCCCACTAAACTGTTTAGAGGCGGTTCTTCAACCGCATCTAAATAGTGTGTCGCGAAGGATTTAGAGGCGGTTTTAGACAAATGTGGGAATTAGTAGAAAATTTATTTCGCGGCGGTTTTTAATGCATTTAGCGGCGGTTACATAACCGCCGCGAATAATTAGTTATCTTTGTTTAAAATTTAGCGACACTTACATAACCGCCCCTAAATATTTTATTTGTTTTACTTTAAATATTAGTGGCGGTTATTAAGTGTCGCTAAATATTTTTCTTTATTTATTTTTAAAAATTCTAGTGGCGGTTATTAAATGTCGCTAAATATTTTTCTTTATTTATTTTTTAAAATATTAGAGGTAGTTATTTAAGTGCGCTAAATAATTTTTTGTTTTCATAATTAAGTGTTGCTAAATGTTTATAATTACATTATTGTATCTTTATAATTATCATTTAATTATATTTCTTGAAAAATCTTTATATTCAAATGGTATTGCAATCACAAATAAATTCTACGTACACATTTAATTGGAAAGAAAATCAATCGTAACTAATATTTATCAAATACTACGCAATAACATTCAATAATATTCAATAATATTTGAGCATAGTAGGCTACATATTAATTAAACAAGTATTTTTGACAAAAGCAACAAGTGATCCATCAATTAATATTTGAATCCATAAATTCCTCTCATATTAACCTTCAAAAGCAACAAGTGAAAAAAAAAAAAATACTAAACACCAACATTTGACAAACTCCATCAACAGATCCTCACAAACTCCTTGAGTTCCTATATTGTGAAGATTGGTGCTTGCTTTCTTCATTGAGTACCTACATTACAAATCAACCAATTACAAATCAAATACGACAATACAAAGTTTAACAGCACAGGTACATCAAACCACCTTGAAACTCAATCCTCAACTCCGTCGTGTGAAGAAGATTAAACCACTACGCAGGTGAAGTTCAAAACTTGTGCAAAATGGAGTGGGGGGATCATGGGTGTCAGGATATAGCTACTGACAAGTGACAATAAGTGTATAGGATCAGAATCACAGACTTCATGACAAAGAACATAGCATCACTAACAAGGCCTTGAAACTGCAGCAAGGACCTACAACACTAAGAATAGAAGCAAGGACCTACAACACTAAGAAATTAATTTGCTTGTTTCTTTTAGCAATGTTAATAGTGTTAAGAAAAAAATACAAGCACACCTTCCTTGCCTACTTTCTCTATAGCCTTAACAATTAACTCACCAATCTCTCTCTCCCCATTTACAGAGATTGTCCCAACCTGTTAGTGTAGGAAATTAAGGAGCATTAATGAGAAAATGATTGCAGAGATGCACCACCACCAACAACATCATTAGTAGCATTAGGTAGAGGGAGCCAAGCCAAGCTTTGCATAGGTAGTGTAATTGAAATAGAGGGAGAAAAATCAATACAAAGGAAATTCAGAAGAAACTCAAATACATCAGTAATATAAGCTTTAACTATCATAGTGAAACTTAAATACATTAGTTTCATTTATTTCTAAAACTACACAACCAAGATCTTTACAAATGACATATTAATATGATATTGAGTTAACCATCTCTTTTTGCATACTAAGCCATGATCATTTAAAAGTGTTATATTTGAGTCTACTCTCTACTCTCTAGAAGAAAAGATCATAGCAGCTGTAATTAAGTACTATTAAAAACATTTTTATTTGCACTTACCTCAAAGTTTATATTTACAGCTATTCAAATTAGTGCCATAAGAAGTAAGCTCTAAGAGGACATAAACTTTTTACCTCATTTAAAGCATCTGCTTGAGACACCCGCTTAAACGCATGCATTGAATGTGGCAGCTCAAGAGGTGCAATAGGGTCACAAGAACCTTCAGTAGGAGCCCTCAATCGCATAAGAATATGCCAGCTGAAACAAGAAGACAATTATGTAATTTCAACTCATGAAATTTCAGTTTGAACCACAAAAGAATATATGGGTAAGTTTGGTGAGACAAAATTTTACTATCTCAGCTAAAACATTTCACTATTATCCCCCGAAACAAATTTGAACGGTCAATAATGTGCGAAAATTGTCTATTCGTTCCTCTAGAGAATAAAACATTTTACCTGTCAACTCTCATCTCTTTTGCATTCCTTATTTGATCCAAGAAGGCTTTCACAGAACTGCAGTTTGTACCAGGATTTTTTCCCCTGTGAAGTATAAACAAGCTATTTTAAGATCTGAAACCACTCCAAAAAGCTAGCCAGTGGTTCCATCCCCGCCTGCAACCTATTACCAAGTCTATATAAGATAGACGGAACATAACAAGTCATAAGGACCAACAAACTACTGACTGGACTCACAATGATTCTCAGTCTTTAATCAATTTCCAAATACAAGCTATCTCCATTTTGCTTATGCTTTTCCAAGTTGGAGTAAAGCTGGTGTAGCACCTTGTCGGGAGCCCTTTCTCGCAAGTCATAAACCTGAACAAAAATTAGTTTGCTAAACTTTCATGAATCCACATGCATTGTCAAGATTTTTAATACTACGGTAGTCAATAAACTAATTCCTGCATTTTTTACACATTTAAGAAAAAACAGCTCAACAAGTATGTCAAAACAGAGTAATCTAGGTACAACAGCAACAATCTAAAAGTTCTGCATATTCTTGTATGTGGCCCGAAGCAATAAAAATCTCAAATCAATGGATAAGAGGATTTGACAATTCTATAGTTTGGATAATGGAAACCTTTACCCAACTGCAATTTCAGCATCTGAAATGCTAGTATAACACATCATTGGTAGCAAACACACACTATTCAAAACACAATTAAACTTCAGCTCAAAAACAATATGACAAACACCTTTAATGCAAATGCTACAAAAAACTACCAAACAAATCAATACAAGTTAGCAACTTGACAAGCAAATGTAAGTTTTCAAAAGCAATTATAACTTACAGTAACCAGATTAACACCACAACTATTAGCTCTTAGGCATAATCATGTAGACATTGCTCCATAATTGTTAAGAGATCTTCTATTCTCCTATGATCCTATCCACCACGTTGTTGAATTTCTACAGATTGAAGGCAAATATATATGAATTAGACAAATAATTAAAAGCAAGCTGTTTCATTAAGCTCAACAATAAACCCTAGATTTCTCGAATCCTTCACATCACTACATCACAACTAGTCGAAATCACATAGACGCGAAACAAAGATTGAAGGCATACAATAGACTTACAGCCTTGGTGGACTCACTCCTCCGCGACCAAACACCTCCGCCTCACACTCAGCCGGGTCTTCGAATTGGAAATCCAGAAGTCGAGATTTTCCTTCTAGATCTGTCGTAGAGGAGGTCGGGAGGGCGGGCGAGCGGCGGAAGGCGGCATTCGAGTCTAAAGCGTCGTCGTAGCCTCGCAGTGAAGGTCAGGGGAGGCGTCATCGTCGGCGGCGGCGCAGGGGAGGTCAGGGGAGGCGTCGCCGGGCATCCGATTTTGCGGTGTCCGCTGCTGCGACTTAAGTGTTTAGACGATTTATAAATAGAATATAATCAGAAATAATTTTTTAGAAAGAGTTTTATTGCTAACAATTAATTATTAAGGATTTCCATATCAAATTAGAGGCGGTTTTTATAACCGTCTCAAAATAGTTATTTAGAGGCGGTTATATATAACCACCTTTAAGTATATGTCGCTAAACAATCAGTTTTTTGTAGTGAAATAGCTACTAAAATCCTTAGAAGAGTCTTTGAGAGATTTTCCCCAAATTCTTCTTGAAACCCT
>CP025659.1:46754515-46771606 GCA_003576665.1 Ipomoea trifida
CGCCCCCCCTCAAAAGAAATCCTGAATACGTCACTGTGTGCACTACACGCTAAAGACAATATTTTTTATTATTTTTTTTCTAAGGACCCGCATATTCGGGGCCAATACGTTGTTGTATTCCGGCGGATATTTCCCTTTAATTTCTAACCAAACAATGACTAGTAAACCCATTGTGATTCCTAATACAATAGTAAAAATAGGAGCAACTTTCCCCATAATGATATCTATGCTACCTAGTATCGTCATAATATCACTAAGGAAGAATTTGTAAATTGATCAAACCCGGTAGACGGATTTTCCCTCCAAGGAAAAACGCTCTGATCTCCTCTCTTATGCTCCTAAAAATTTGTGAAAAAATATACTAATGTGATTGCTCTTAGTGAAAGTATTTTACATGTTTGGTAGTAGATTGGAATTGGAATGACCAGTATTGTTGTTTTGTTATGAATGACCCTATAATTGGAATAAAGTTTTAAAAATATAAAACAAAAAAATCTTAATAGGATGACACCCAAAGCACAATATGAACAAAAATCTAAAAACATTAATCCTATGTTGCGAGGAAGGGACAAAATAAGGAGGGAGAAAGTTGAATTAATTGAATAATACTTTATTTAAATTAAGTAATAAGTTTTTTAATTACAGGGGTAATCAAATTTTATGTCTATGTTTTAAAAAGTTGTCAACCAAATAATGTTCAGATTGTATCTAACCCATAAACCAAACAACCCCTAATAGTATTCAATAAATAGTGATAGTGTTAATTCCGCTTGATCTATTGTGAAAAATAAAAATCAGCCTATCTGAAAGAAAAATAAATTGAAAATTTATTAAAATTATTATTTCACAAAAATCATTTTCAAATATGGAAAATGAAAAATGCTCTTTCTTTTCTTCTTTACTGCACGTATCTTGCGAGAGCGACAGATTCTCATACTGATTCTTCTATTTGGATGTCTACTATTCCCTTTTGTGTTCAACATTTCTTCCCTATGATATAGAGTTATGATTTTTCCTTCAAAAAAATCTATTTACCAAGTGGAAATGTATTGCAAATGATCAAGATGAGAGATTTATGTCATACTAATGGATGAATAGATAACAATTGTGGGTTTTTTCTATGACATGAATGAGAGAAGTGATGATATGGAAAAGCAAGGAGAAGAAGAAAAAAGGGAAAAAAAAAAGTGGGAATATTTGTGCGTGTTGCGCACAAAAGCGAGTGAACTGCACACGCCTGATAGGCGCATTCTAAAGACAATGATTTTCATAATTTTTTTATGACAGCTTCTGTTATTTTCCCTCATAAACAGCTTTTGTTGCATATAAGGAATGCAAATTTTGAAGAGTTCTACATATAAAGTTATGGCTTTAGCTACTGTGTTATTTGTAATAAGCTGGGCAGGTTCAACAAGAATAAGACAGGGTTGAATATATTTGTAACAAGGTAGGCATGATCAATATCTATGCTCCAGCTTGAGCAGGGGTGATTGAATATGATGGAGTTTGTTAGAGTCCTAATAAGGTTTCAGTTAGAGTTTTATATATGGGTTAGTTTGTGGTTGTGAAATCATCCTTGTACTTATATATATTGTATAGTATCAGCCTAATAAGACATTAATACACTGAGTTAGATATTACCGTGTGTTCTTTTCTTTGAAAGTTAACAATCTATTTATTTACATGTTATTGGATAAGTCTAGGTGATATCTTGAGCAGCTCATGGAAAAACTACTTGCTGACCATCTGTTAGTATGTGGCCTTAACATTTGTTAGCTCCAATGACATGATGATGTTACAAAACACTCTATTAAGGGTTATGAAAGTAATCTTTTCTTAGTCTTCATCGGCTAGAAAAATCTAGCAATAACCGCTTAAAAGCATCCATGAAGTTGAAGGGATTTCGTCTACCATTTGTTTAAGACGATAGAAAGAATACGTCCATATGCGCAAATTATACTGTGGACCATGGTTCAATGGTCATGGTTGATACTGTAGTTGTGTTGAAAGGGAATTGCAGTTGCGCGGAACAGAGGCCGTTTATCCGTTCAACACAATTGCAGTATCAGTTCAACACAACTGCAGTTTTAAACGGATGAAACAACTTCTGTTCCGCGCAACTGCAGTTCCCTTTCAACACAACTGTAACATCAGTTCAACAACTGTAGTATCAGCCATGACCATGGTCCACAATGCATCGTGGACAATGGTCCACAGTATAACGACTGGTCCATATGATATGCCTTGTTCACATCTATATGATGTCCATGCACAACATCTACATCAATGGTTTGGAGGGTTCTTCAAAAATGTGTGAACTTCATTCTTTTACAAAATTCTTGTTGGTCACTCAACAAGTCCAAGTCGATCTTTAATCGGTAGGTCCTAGTCAATTGGTAGTCCCTAAGTGAATATTACCTTGTACCAAGCTAAGAACTCTATAATATAATCTCTACTCTAAGTTGAATGTCCTAGTCAATCCTCACTCCTTAGTCATGGTGGGCAGAGTCAAAAGCTATCTCCTCTATCTCATAGCAAGCATTGCTTCAATCATCAGCTGGATAATTCTTTCTAAAAATGTTGAGTCATCACATGGACTTGGTGTTTTAAGTTATAACTTATATGCTGCTTCAGAGTAACAAGCTTGGGTTGCTTTTTAATTATCTAGCCACACCTATACTGCTTGGGGCATGCAACTTCATACTGATGATATCATTAAGAAAAGAATTTCAACTACTACAACTCCTAGTTCATGACCTAGGATGATATTGTGGCACACTAGAGCTTGATGACAATCATTAATGTCATGTTAACCTATTGGAAGTTTGCATAGCTACTATACAAACCTCTACCTAAAGCAATATTGCTGAAGACGCTAGGTGCTAGTCGGACACCTAGCGCCTAGGCGGTTGAGTAATTCTTAAAAGAAAAGAAAAAAATGTAGTGGTTGTGAGTTGTTAGACTGTTATAATCTCCAAACTAGTCAACTACACATTGTTAGATGAGTACATTGCTGTAGGAATACTAAAGAGGATCAGATAAGCAGGCGGGAGGGAATTAAAATACGCTCGTTTGAGTTGGGCATTGACTTGACCGAGTTGGGCACCGATTTAGTCGAGTTAGGCGCCAAGTTGGGCACCTAGTCGGTTGGCCGACTAAGAACTGCCTAGGATTGAAATCGCCTCGGCCTAGGGACGCCTAGCGCTTAGTTGTTGCCTAGGTGGCCTTATTCACGAGCTCAAGAATTGCCATGTCACTAGGTTACCGCGTAACCACAATCATTATTCTATACACCATGGTCCACACACCTGAGTAGACCATGAATAAAAAGATACATTTTTAATAGGAAATACTACTTGGACTCCCAAGTTATACTCCCTAGTTTTACTCCCTCACACAAAAGTTTGATGTTGACACTTTTCTTGGGACCCACAAGATGAAGATAACCTATCATATCTTTCCATTTCAAGGAGTAAAAGTGAATGGGTAGAAAATGGGAGTCCATGTAGTAGAACTCTTTTTAATATACTAAAAGTACATTATTTATGTATTAAAGATACATTATATTATTTGAAAGTACATCATTTCAGTATCATAAAAAAATTTGCCACATAATTGTTAGTTAACAAGAGAGAATTGTACGTGTAAATATGTAAATCTGTTTTTCTGATTCTATAAAGCTAAACGAGCTAGGCTACTTATACAGAGAAATGAAGGACATTAACCACATATTCAAACTCAAGAAACCCTAGGCTAGGAGTTAATATCTCAACCTTCCATGTATCTCTCCAACTCTCCCCTCAAGGAGCATAGATATTAATTATACCCAACTTGTTACAAATATACTCAACTCTACATCTACCCAGCCCTTTTACAAACAAATCAGCCAGTTGATCAACACTCTGAACATGCACATCTAAGATCAGCTCTTGTTGTGCTTTTTGACGTATAAAATGGCAATCCACTTCAATATGCTTGGTCCGCTCGTGAAACACATGGTTATGTGATATGTATTGTGGTACTATTGTCACAACACAACTTTATTGGTACACTCGTACACCAACTTCCTCAATAATATTACGCACCCAAGTTACCTCACACATTGTGTGAGCCATAGCCCTATACTCTGACTCTACACTAGATCGTGCTACAACATTTTGTTTCTTACTTTTCCACGCAACCAAATTACCTCCCACAAACACACAGTACCCTGTAATAGACTTCCTGTCACTTGGTAACCCAGCCTAGTCTGCATTCGAGAATGCCTCAATGCCTATGTGTCCATGACCCGCATACAAAAAATTCATTTCTCGAGAGCACTCTTCAGATACTTCACAATCTGAACTGCCGCTTCCCAATGGGCCTTCCGGCTTACCACACTCACTGGAAACGAGATATCCGGGTGAGTAATTGTAAGATAATTCAATTCTCCTACCAACCTTCTATACTGCTCTAGATGTTAGAGAGATACATGGGAGGTTAAGAGATTAACTCCTAGCCTAGGATTTCTTGAGTTCGAATATGTGGTTAATGTCCTTCATTCCTCTGTATAAATAGCCTAGTTTGTATAGCTTTATAGAACAAAAAAAAAACACACACACACACATTTACATATTCACACGTATAGTTGTCTCTTGTTAACTAACATGGTATTAGCACGATCGAGAGTGAGGTAGTCGGTCGTGGTCGAATTTGGAAGACGATGTCGGAATTTGAGTTTAGTTGCCGACAACTTCCTCACGCGACTATAATTTTGCCAAAAAGGTGAAATTGGCCTGAACCACAAATGAGAATACCTAAACCAGAACACATATACAATCGTTATACCATAGACCAGGTTCACACTACACAATGGAATCTGGTTCATGTGTTTGTGTTGTGTTATGATTTTTTGTGTCTTATGCTATGAAATTATGTACGAGTATGAATTCTCTACCTAAAACAAATTAGTAATTTTGTCTTATTTTATGAATTCATGTGTCTTGTGTTGTGAAATTTTTATGAATACAAATTATGTACCTAAATCATATTTGAAAAGTAAGTAAATATATATATAACATGTGTATGTGTCTTGTGTTATGATTTTTTGTGTCTTGTGTTATGAAATTATGTACTTTACAAGTATGAATTGTGTACCTCGTCTTTTCAATTTAGTTGAGTCTGTTGGTTTTATGACTTCTGGGTAGTCAAAGGCAGGCCAACACTACCTGTTAGAATAACGAGAATATAGGAAATATGTAGGAAAAATATGTAGAGAGAATATAGGTATTGTATTGCTCAGAATTGCTTGTCCCATTCTCCATGTGTGGAGGGTCTATTTATACATATTTTGGGCCTAGAGCCCTACAAGGAATAAGAATCCTGGATCGTCCCATATTGGGAGTCCCTGTTATATTATAACTAATAAGCCCTAATTTGGTTAATATTACAAGTGCTAAGTCTAATCCTTATCGAACTCTTCTGTAGCTTTGTGTTGAGGGTCCTTCTTGGGCTTTCTTGATCCAATTGCTTTCTTGGGCCGGTCTATGTAGTCCAAGCCTAGTGTATTATCCATCATCCAGTCCCCCACTTTCTTGAGACTTTGTGGATACAAAGTCTCTAGAAAGTATACTTGCTCTCTTGGGCCGGTTCATGTAGCCTAGGGCTAGTGTATTATCCATCATCCAGTCCTCCACTTTCTTGAGATTTTGTGAATACAAAGTCTCGAGAAAGTATAATTGTGCTTTTTTGTTTCGATCAATCCGTAAATAGAAAAAAAAAATTTCTTTTTTTCTTCCATTGCCTAACGAGTATGTGTTTCTTCCACACGGTGGTGGGAATACGAGTCTGCCACTGGCTAATGAGTATATGTCTTCCACTCGGTGATGGGTATATGTTTCTACTCGGTGGTGGGTATATGTCTTCCACTCGGTGGTGGGTATATGTCTTCCACTCAGTGGTGGGTATATGTCTTCCACTGCCTAGTGAGTATGCGTTTCTTCCACACGGTGGTGGGAATACGAGTCTGCCACTGGCTAATGGGTACATGTCTTCCACTCGGTGATGGGTATATGTTTTCCACTCGGTGGTAGGTATATGTCTTCCACTCGGTGGTGGGTATATGTTTTCCACTCGGTGGTGGGTATATGTCTTCCACTCGGTGGTGGGTATATGTCTTCCATTGCCTAGTGAGTATGCGTTTCTTCCACATGGTGGTGGGAATACGAGTCTGCCACTGGCTAATGGGTATATGTCTTCCACTCGGTGGTGGGTATATGTCTTCCACTCGGTGGTGGGTATATGGCTTCCATTGCCTAGTGAGTATGTGTTTCTTCCACACGGTGGTGGAATACGAGTCTGCCACTGGCTAATGGGTATATGTCTTCCACTCGGTGGTGGGTATATGTCTTCCACTCGGTGGTGGGTATATGTCTTCCACTCGGTGGTGGTTATATGTCTTCCATTGCCTAGTGAGTATGCGTTTCTTCCACACGGTGGTGGGAATACGAGTCTGCCACTGGCTAATGGGTATATGTCTTCCACTCGGTGGTGGGTATATGTCTTCCACTTGGTGGTGGGTATATGTCTTCCATTGCCTAGTGAGTATGCGTTTCTTCCACACGGTGGTGGGAATACGAGTCTGCCACTGGCATGTACTACTGTGGTGGGTAAGTCTCCTGTCATTGCCTAGTGAGTATGCGTTTCTTCCACACGGTGGTGGAATAGAGTGCCACTGGCTATGTAGTTGCAGATCGCCCACGGTTGGGATCCTTTTTTTTTTTTTTTTCATGCTAGTGAGTATATGCGTTTCTTCCACGCGATGGTGGGAATACGAGTCTGCCACTGGCTTTTTTTTTTTTTTTTTTTCATTGCCTTGCCCTCCGCCGTGGGAACCCAGCTACGCCACCATAGCCGTTCGTGACTCCAAGTTTGATTCCATTGCAGTAGTTGATTACAACACTCGTACAAATAATCCGGCAATATAATAGAAGTACACATATGTAATATTCGATTTCAGAAACCAACAAATCAACTTATATATAATCAAACAGTACATGTATATATTTGTTGGTTTCAATTGATTTTGATCCACAACATATTTATATGAACAAGCCTTAATTTATATGCCGTTTTCTTATAACATACAATTCATGATTTGATAAAGATACTTAACATACATAAATCATATACAATATGTTCTATATATGCGTAACATATACAAGTCATATAAGGTACGTTCATACATACGTTACATACATACATAACATATGAATCATATATACCAATGCACAGTACGTATATAACAATTGATTCCAGATTCCCAAATGTCAATAGTTAATTCCATTGTGCACATATGTATGTAAATTGATTTGCATGAAAAACAAAATTATGTATATATGTTAATTCCATTTGATTCAATTCAAAACAACTGCAAATCATTATATATGACACTACTACTAATATATATAATCCACACTATATATATATATATATATATATATATATATATATATATATATATATATATATATATATATATATATATTACAGTACGTACGTCAAAACCCGTAATCAGCCCAATATTAAATTAACTTTATAATTAAAAATCTCCAAATATCAAGAACCCTACTTTTAGTGATTAATCAATTTATAAGCAGGCTCTTATACAAATGTTAATTAAAACCTTTATGCGCTTATAACTTGAATGCGGGAGCACAATTAACAATGAATCACATGTAAATCAACTCAATCAAGTGATCAACTAAACAATATTCACGATCATGGATCCTTAATTAAAACAAGAATAAGGATAAAGACTTACTTGGTTCCGTGTAATCTCTAACTTGAATAACCAATAATGCTTAGCCCTTAGAATTGTGTAGTCACCATGTTTCTCGAGTTCAGAGGAAAGTACGAAGCTTTTCCGTATCGATCCCACAGACGGCGCCAATGTTGGTTTTATGACTTCTGGGTAGTCAAAGGCAGGCCAACACTACCTGTTAGAATAACGAGAATATAGGAAATATGTAGGAAAAATATGTAGAGAATATAGGTATTGTATTGCTCAGAATTGCTTGCCCCATTCTCCATGTGTGGAGGGTCTATTTATACATATTTTGGGCCTAGAGCCCTACAAGGAATAAGAATCCTGGATCGTCCATATTGGGAGTCCCTGTTATATTATAACTAATAAGCCCTAATTTGTTAATATTACAAGTGCTAAGTCTAATCCTTATCGAACTCTTCTGTAGCTTTGTGTTGAGGGTCCTTCTTGGGCTTTCTTGATCCAATTGCTTTCTTGGGCCGGTCTATGTAGTCCAAGCCTAGTGTATTATCCATCAGAGTCCATAATGCTATGCTATGTATCTTGTGTTGTGATTGTGTATGTTTTGTGTTATGAAATGTTGTATCTTACGAGTATGATATGTACCTCATTGTTTCAATTAATGATTCATAATGCTATATACACCTAGTTCATGATATAAATTGCCACACATATACATATGGGCCACATATGACGGTTTCAGCTCTAGTACGGTTCTCGAAAATCAATAGGGAATCATAAAAATTAAAAACAAAACTATTATATATAATATAATTCCATTCAACAATACATTCCATTCAACAATACAATAATGTATTTCTATATATACTAGAACATATTTAAATTGCTATTACCATATATTATAGTGTATATTATTGCCAGCGGGAATCACAAGCCCTTTTCTATGGCAAATTACATTATGGAACATGGTCCACATTACAGATTATGAGTAAATGAATATTTTTTTAAAATTTAGGTTATCCCAGCTTTTTCGAATTATTTCTAAGCCCACAAGACTCTGCTCCTAGAGTCACTGTGGAGGTAAATCGCGAGTAACGCAATTAGTCCCCCAGTCAGATCATAGCCTTCATGTGCGTACAAGGGATCCAATCTAAACCTTCCAGTTTCCTTGAGCCTTTTTCCTATACATGTTTCTAGTAGGATTCGAACCCCCCACACTACCTCTTCAAGTCGTGAGTCATGCGGCGAACCAACTACGCTAAGCCCCGGGGCAATAAATGAACATTTTTAATATACTGAATACACATTATCCGTGTACTAAAAGTACATTATTTGGTATAGTATCAAATAATGTATCTTCAGTACTCAAATAATATACATTCAAAAAATGAACATTTTGTGTATTAAAAATGTACCTTTAATATAAGGTTATCCGTACCTTTGCCAACCTTCTCTCACTTTTAAAATGCCATATAACTAAATTCGTAATTATTCACTATTCACATTCCATCCATGCAATTCTTTCTTCTTTTAAAAGTGGTCTCACTTTCATATCACATTATTAAAAATTAATAATTAAGTACTATTAATAAATAAAATAATTATAATAATAATAAATCCAAAAGTTGTCCTTGAATGGCTCTGTAGTGTCAAAATTGCAACACATAAGTTTTTTTTTAAAAATGCTAACAAGGCTTTGCAATTGCCAAAATTTCAAAGGGTGTGAATGGCCTAATAATAAAAATATAATGTATATTAGTAGTTCACTTTACAACTTAGATCATAGTCCATTATATAATCATTACTTTTGTATAACTTGTTGAGTTGCTATATATGAGGTAATTTATATCATGGATCAAGGTCCACATTAAACCGAAACGATATCGTTTTGATCTTTAGATTTTTACGGGTTCTGGAGTTTTCCCGTTCTACATGTCTCTACACAACTACTAATCTATTGCAGGTACAAAATTCATACTTTTAAAGCACAGAATTTCATAACACAAGGCACAAAAACTCACAACACAAGATGCATATGCATATTATATATTTACTTATTTTTAAATATGATTTAATTAATTAAGCAGATAATTTATGTTCTATTGACATAGAATTTCACAACACTATTTAAATTCATAATATAAGACACATAATATGTTGTGTGTTACACCACAACTACTAATCTCAGGTACAGATCCACACTCTTAAGGTATAGAATTTAATAACACAATACACAAAAATTCAAAACACAAGACACATGTACGTTATATATTTACTTATTTTCAAATGTGATTTAGGTAGGAATTTATGTTTTATAGGCACAAAATTTCACAACACAAGACATAAGTTCATAACATAAGACACAATATATTGTGTGTTACACAACTACTAATTTGTTCCAAACACATAATTCATACTCTTAAGACACATAATTTAATAACACATACAAGATATAAAACTCACAACACAAGACACATACATATCTTTTATAATTAAAAAAAAAACTTGTAACGTGAATTGAACAACCAAATGCTCACCTTCAAAATTAAATAAATTATCATTTGAAAACGACGTCAGTGTGACCCTGGTCCACTGTATACTGCTTGTGTATTTAAAACTTGGGCCCAATATGATGTTTCACCCTTTAGAATAGGGGTGGGCATTTCGGTTCGGTTTATCTGAACTGAACCAAACGGAACCGAGCCGAGCCGAGTTGAACTAGTAATACAAAATCGAACGGTTTGGGATTCTTGTAAACCAAACGGTTTGGTTAAAAACCGAACCGAACTTTGTTAGGTTTTAATAATAATAATAATAATAATAATAATAATAATAATAATAATAATAATAATAATAATAATAATAATAATAATAATAATAATAATAACAAATAAATAAATAAATAATAAATAAATTAATAATGATAATGATAATACTAATAATAACAATAACAATAAAAAGTAATAATAATAAAGAAGTAAATCTAAGTCCCTTGACGGCTTCGTTGTTTAATTCCTATTCTCACTGGCATCTCTTAAATTTTTTATTTGATTTCTTTATTGCTTGTTCCCAACTTTGCGCTTTTGTTGTTTGTTACAATTGTTCTTTACTTCACAATTAGTACTTAGTAGTATGTTTGGACTTTGAATTACTATTGTAGTTATATAATGTTTAGATTTTGGATATGGATAATGTTATAGTATGTTCGGAAAATTAGGAAACTCTAAGGATTTAAACCGAACCGAATTAAATCCGAACCGAAGCTCTAATGTTAAACCGAATGGTTTAAATTTTTTAAAATCAAAAAACTGAAACTGAAACCGAAATCGAAAAAAATCGAACCGAAGACCGAAATGCATGCCCCTACTTTAGAATAAGGTTTGCCCATTAAGAATGATTCAGATGAGTATTTAAGGAAAATATTTTTGTGGACCATAAATTAAATCTACATTTTAATAGACTAAGTGTACTTTATTTAAGTAACATATTCAGTTTCGTTTTATATGCATTGCAATTTCTTTTCAAACAACTACAATTTCTTTTCGATATAACTACAATTTCATTTGTTAATATAAAAATAAATGTGAGACAATATCATTTGAGATAAACTGTAGTTTCATTTACGAATCTCCGTTAACATGTGACGACATCCGTTTCTTTACTTAAAGAAACGGTACGTTGTCGTTTTTGGACCATGGTCCACGATATAACAACTGTTTTCAAACTAGATGAACATTTAAAGAAAATATTTTTGTGGATCATAAATAAAATTTACATTTTAATAGACTAAGGGTACATTATTTATGTACAAAATGTACATTATTTGATAGTATATAAAATAATGTATTTTTATTACTCAAATAATGTACTTTTAAACAATATAACTTCTGTATACAAATAATGCACTTTTACAACCCGTATGGTTCGCTTGAAAATATTTGAAGGAAATGGAATTCAAATTCCATTGAAAACAAATTACCAGGAAAATGAATTCCATGGTTTAGTTGGTGGAAAAGAAATTATTGGGAATATAAGTTCTATTGTTTGGTTGGATTTGGAATAGTAAAGAATTATGAATATAAAGACCAATATGCTCTTAATAATAATAGTGATAATAAATTTTGATAAGGATAAAATACTCCAATTGCTTCCTACTTTCTTCCTAATCCCTTTGGAAAACAAAATATTAACCTCTACCTTAGGAATTTGTTTTCCTTCATTTCTGGGAAGTCAAATTTCATGGAAAACATATTCTATCGGAACCAAACAACATAATAACACATTTTCCTCAACTTTTTAGATTTTCCATCCAACCAAACATGCCATTTTAGTATATTAAAAATATACTCTGTAGTTTTTATTCATGATCCACACAATTGCGTGGAACATGCTTCAATAAAAAATGATTATTTAACCCACTTGGCTAAGAGGGAGGAGGGCATCACGCCCAACAATGCCCAATATATATATATATATCCTCATCGCCTAGCCGGTTGCCAAATATATATATATATATATCATCATCGCCTAGGTGGTTGCCTAGTCGCCTAGGCAACTAGGCTATTGGGTAGCACCTCGCCTTAACAACAATGGTTCTTCTATAATTTTAATGTGACACAATTTTCTTAATTTTGATTAATTCTACATTTTACAGATTTGGTTCCTTCACTCACTATCAATCGCATCCATGCTTAGTTATGTCATTTTAATACATTTCTGCATCATCTTGATGGGAAATTGAATATTTATTTGCACCTGAAATTGTGTTTCTTTGAGTTTACATCACTAATTGTTTCATTTGATTTAATAAATATGGAAAAAAAATTAGATGTAATCAATTCTATGAATTGTTTAATTTATATTAATTTAGTTTAGTTTGTTCTTTAATTCTTCCTTTTAAATTCTCTGGTTTTGGTGATCTTTAGATGAGAATCAAATGTCTCTAAAAATGTCAAGGTTGTCATATGGCCTCCCAAGACAAATCTGAGTCGTCTATCTTTACTAATGGAACCTCTTCGAGAAACACAAAATTTTCAAATGTAAGACATTATTGTGATTTCTCGAATAATGAAATTCAAAAAATAGTCATTTCCATTTTTGGTCCTATTGTTATTGGGGCATTGCCAATTTTAGTCCATTTCATTAATTTTTGTCACATTGCGGCTAGTCTTATTTAATCCTTGCCATTTTTAGTCCACCGTTAAAATTTTCGTCAAATGACCGTCCAAAACATGGGTATTTTTGGTATTTTCATGTTTTGGTCATCTCCTTGACCCTTTTGCAGTGATTTTCCTTACACACTTTCATCCAATGAAGAGGTCCGGCAAAAATCATGTGAGCCACATTACAAAGCCATGGCTTTCGCCGGACCTCTTTATTAGATGAAAATGTGTAAGGAAAACCACTGCAAACGGTAAAGGAGATGATCAGCATGAAAAGACCAAAATATCCCCTGTTTTGGACGGTTGTTTGACAAAAATTTTAACGGTGAACTAAAAGTCTCAAGGATTAAATAAGATTAGCCGCAATGCGACAAAAATTAATGAAGTAGACTAAAATTGGCAATGCCCCAATAATAATAGGACCAAAAATGAAAATGACTCTTCAAAAAATGTATATACATATTGCTGTTGGTATATATTGACATTCATTATTTTCCACAGGAAAATGCAAATCTAAGTTTCCAGTCTCTCCTCTTGTCAGTTACAATATCTGCAGACATGTACAAAGAAAAAATTTTGGAACTTGCATTATCAGCCAGCGAAGAGTTATGGCACATGGCACAAGAACAAGAACCCTTATGGCTCTTCGACACGAATAAGGGCTCCGAGGTTCTTAATGAAGCCGAATATAAGCGGCGATTCATCTCACTTGATGAAACATTGGATGAGATCATAAGGTTGGTATCTACTGGAGAATCTATTGATGATCACCACTTCCTAAACTTCAATGAGAATGCAGCAAATGAAGAATTTGCTTTCAACAATGAAGCATCCAAGTCCATTGGGGTTGTTCTTGCGAGCTCAGTTAGCATTCTAAATGTGCTGATGAATGTGGTGAGCTTTATTAAATGTTTATATATGAAGTTTGTAATAAATGATTTACATTCTATAAATACATCAACTATATGGTAAACTCAATTTAAGCAAATAAATTCTAAGCATGACATGCTAGAATTGATTCTAAGCCTGTATGGGGTTAGCTTACTTGTTCAATAGACCGTATTTGGGAGAAGAGACCAAGGCTCGAACATAGGCAACGATAGTGTGGGATTATGCCCAAAGTGGACAGATCCCTTGTGCACATCGGCATTTGGCCCTGTCTGTTGAGTCATTGAATCACTGTGATTTATATCTTCCTAAATGCTCTGCCGTGCCGGGGTGTGGGGTTCCTTGGGGTTAGGGATTCAACCTTTTGGGCTTAACTCACTGGTTCAGTAGGCAGTATTTGGGAGAAGAAGCGAAGGTTCGAACCTCGGCAGCGGCAGTGTAGGGATTATGCCCAAAGTGGACAGATCCCTTGTGTGTACCGGCATTTGGCCTTGTCTGAGGCAAGAGTTGTAGCACCAATGTCTAACCACCAAGTATTAGAAGGCATCTCTATAAGATTGGATTCAAGCATACTGAAACTGAATGTATACCTTTTTTTCCATCCAAGCTTTCCTCTTTAGGCATTCAACCTTCTTGTGCCTAGGTTTGTTGCATTTCTGCACTTTTTGAACATCACCTTGCACCTTAATAGGATGCTTGCCTTTCTTTTTACTTTTAGACTTGCTACCAATAAGTTGGTTGTAAATGTTAACCATATGCGTGATATGCTAGTGTTCATTGCAAACATTTATCTCACATAACAATTATTTTGAGTAACAAACAATCATTGAATCACTGTGATTTACATCCTCCCAAATGTTTTATCGGACCGATGTGTGGGAGGTTGGGAATTCAATCTTTTGGGAAAGGAATTGATTCTAAAATATATGAAATTGCTTTTATTTGGATCATATGATTCTATGTAGCAATTTTTTTTTTTAAATATAATAAATTTTCAGGTATTATTCATAGAAGAGTCTTGATAACTTATGTATGCATGTGTGCAGGAACAATGGTCAAGCGTGTTCTTCAGTATTGTTTCAAAAGCAACAACCCTTGGAGTCTTATACCCAGGAGAGAATGAAAACCATAATGGAGCTTTGCAAGTGGTAAATTCTAAGACAAAATACTATCTATATGCTTAATGGGTTAATAATGTTTGTGGACATGTACTCAATTCAACTAAACATTAATTTCAATCCAGACTTTAGTATGTTTGCATGATAAATATATTTATTTTCATCTTTGAGAGTTTAGATTTTTATACTCAACTCAAATAAGTTTCTAATCTTAATTGAAGTCGATTATATTTATATATAGATTTGGGATCAGATGTGGCAGCCTCCCCAGGTGACTATGGTGCACAAAGTGCTGGTCTGTGGTGCACTAAATGCTAGTCTTTGGTGCACCACAAAGTATATGCACATCCACGCGTCCGCCACGTGTGCCCGTTGTATGCCGTTGTTATGAGTTTATCCAATGGCCCAGATCATTCGGTACAGTCGCACTTGGGGAGGGTGCATCACCAGAACTAGGCCAATTCAATTAAGAAAAAATTTAACCTAGTTGACATAATTAGATTTCGTTATTCCATTAAACTCTCTATTTTAGTGTCTGGGTATATGTATATGTGTATTGTATCTTTAAGTGTTTGTTTTCCAACAAACAATAATATCACTTCTCTTCTTTATAAACAATTAATCTAATTGTTTGATTATTTTTATAGATGACAGCAAATTTTCATCTTCCTTCACCATTGTTTACACCTCGAGAGGTGAAATTTGCAAGAATTTGTAGAAGGATAAATTTGAACACTTGGTTAGTAGCTGATGTTTCTCTGGAAAGTGTGTTTCCTAATGAAGCAGTACCATGTGTTCAGAGAAGACCCTCTGGTTGTTTAATCCAAGAACTTCAACCTGGCTTATCTATGGTACTTCTTTAATGCTTTATAGATATATAATTGTAAAAATTTCACATGGTTCAGAGACTGATGACCTTGTATATAGTTAATACTCCCAATGGTCATTCGAGTATTGTGCTATTACCAGCAAACGCTTTCCGAATATAAAATAATCAGCAAATGTCCTCCGAGTATCAGAATATGACCAGCAAATGTCCTCCGAGTATTAAAATATGACCACGTGTGGTCTTCCGTTAGCAAAGGCATGAAAGTGGCGTTACATTTATGACTTTGGTTGGGTACACTCAGTTTACCCTTCAATTTAACACCACTTTCGCACATTTAATTTGCTAACGGAAGACTACAGGAGGTTACTTGTTGATACTCGGAGGACGTTTGCTGGTAATAGCAAAAAACTCGAAGGATCATTGGAGGTATTAATTCATTTTGTATATATAATACTAAGTTTTTTATGAACCAATATTTTCAGGTTACATGGGTAGAGCACAATCTGGTACAGTAAATATACTTGTGGGATTATTATTACCTTTCCACGGTTACTTCTATTTCTTAGAAACTCAAACAAGTGGGCTTGAGGGATTGGCAACCAAACCGAAGTAGAAATAGTTATTGCAACACCATGAGGGAGCCTTGGATCATCCAAGTTTGTGCTCATTTTGACAAAGATTTCCTCCGCACCAGAAATTGGTAAGGGCATCCATGAATTGTCACTACATGGACTAATGTTTCTAGCATAGCACTTAACCATCCTTTGAGCTAGCTTCAACATATTTTTATTTCCAACACTTAACCCTGCATATCATAAACACTTTAGGTTTTAGCTAACCTTTAATTGCCAATGGATTGTTATAGCATGGACCAGGGTTCATATTGCATTATGAACTCTGAGTCTCTATACAAAAATTCAGTACTTTCAATTAACACATTCTGTACCTACAGTTAACCGTTTCTGTACATGTAAACAAATAACTTGATAATTGCTAGCGCATAATATAATAACTACAGATACAGAAACTAGCAACTGCAAGTACAAAATGTGTCAACTACAAATATAGAATCTGAAGGTTTACAATGCAAGGCAGACCCTGATCCATGGTATAATTTGCCTTTCATTGCATGCTAAAAAAAAAAAAAAAAAAAAAAAAAAAAAAACCAATCACACGTACCATTAGATTGTGGAGAATTGTCTTCTTGTCGTCCCTCTAGACTTGTGATTTTATCGTAATATCTTTCCAATGTTGCAATCCATCTCTTTGCACTAAATGCATAATCTGATGTGAGTAACATTTTGAACATATGATGAAGAGAAGCATTAG
>CP025659.1:46880302-46897049 GCA_003576665.1 Ipomoea trifida
CAAGTGTGTATATATATTAGATAGAAAGAATTAGCCCAATTGGAATTTAATTAAATTGCTCGAAGAATTAATTAGATCGCCCAAGGAATTAATTACCAAACGAAAGGCTTGAAAAGGATTTTACGGGGTGTTACATAGGCACTCCTCTTCCTTGTGAATTTCGATTCGCACTCATAGAAGCCATTTGTTCGGTTTGGATATTCTTCCTTCTTATTGCCTTATTTATCTCCGGGATGTAAGGAAGTAGAATTTGATTTCCCTTTGCTCTTGTTTGCATTCACCTTTGAAATAATTCATGAAAGCAAAAAACAATCCTCTCTTGACTAGAAGTAGTCAATAGAGGGTAAGTACAAAGACAAATAAAACAAACATTGGAATTAACAACTCTCTAATTGTAACACCCCGTAAATTCGTTCAAACCTTTAGATCGTTAATTAATTCCTTGGGCAATTTAATTGTTTTAATTGGGCTAGTTCTTTCAATTTGATATATATATATATTCTTGAGCCTAATTTAATTATTCTAATCAAGAGCTCAATTAATTGAATTTATTCTTGTAAGAGATTTTATTCAATTTGGATCCTTACAATCTTTGTAATTAAATATTCCTACATGGCCCAATTTCTTGATTATATATTAATATAATGTCCTTAAGACATCTTATGGGCTTCTTTGTTCTAATTATTATATTTAATTGTAAGGGATGAATTCATTAGCCCAACTTATTAGTCTTGAATATATTTAATTCTTGTAGCTATTATAATATATGTAACTTAAGCCCATTTCATATTAATGTCTTTCACCCTAATACATTATATGTATCTTAGTATATATTTTGAAGATCAAAAACCCCTAAAGGTTTTCACTCCTTCTTCTCCCTACACTCTTATTCCACACGCCATTTCCTCCCTAAATTCATCCAAAAATTGATCTTCATTTCCCTACAAGTTTTCAAGTCAAGATTGCTCTTTTAAGCTTGTCTAGGATTGGGTAAGTGCATCTAGCTAAGAATCTACCTTGTATTTTGTGGTTTTGTTAGTCTTTTTGCATATTCTTATGAATGTTCTTTTGGGGTTCTTTGGGTAAAAGATGATCAAGAAGGTGGTGGGGCTTTGTGAGCTTACTTGAGGCTTGTTGGATTGGAGAAAGCTCTTTAAGGTAACCACTATGTCCATCAAATTCTATTTTCTACACTCCTATTCTATATGATATTCTTGGTGTTGGAAATCCTGAAAATTCTTGGTGTTTAGCCCTATTTTGTTGGATCTATTTGTTGGATTTCATCTTGATATTTTGCCTAGTGTTGTATGATCATTGATGGTTTGGATTTCCATGTTTTTGGCCTCTAATTTGATGCAATGTTGATGTATTTGGGTCTGATTTTGCTCTCTGGAAATGGATCATTCGTGTCTGATCAGTATTCTGGAATCTGGGATGTGGAGATGACCTTGCGGAGGTCCCCAGCGGCATAATGTAATCCGCCGGGGAGTTCCGCAAGGCCAGAACGGTGAGGGTGAACGGGAGGTGGTGGTCCGCCGAGGGGTTCCGTCCCCTTCGTGCGGAGGTGTTCAGCGGAGGAGTGCGTTCCGCCTAGGTATTCCGCAAAGCTTCTGGAAATCCGATTCCAGTGGCTGTTTTGTGATGTTGTTGTTTGTTGTTCCTCCTTTGTTTCTGATCATTGTTGGATTGTTTTGTTGGGTATTTTACCATTTTTTTGGAGCATTTATTCATGCCTCTTGTTGGGTATTTATTACCATGTCTTGGAGTATTGATTCATGTCTTTGGTTTCCCTTTTTGTACTCTTGGTCTATTATTTCCTTGGATTCATTACCTGGGAGTTGGCTTGTGTTCATAGTTGAGATGAACACTTTGTTTGGTTGTTTTGGGTTGAGGTTGGAGTATGAGCTTGTGATGGTGGTTTGTTGGTATCGTTGGAATTTGTTGGGTGAACTAACTGTGCTACTATTGATCGTATTCGGGTTCATTACTCCTGTGATTGGGTTCATTACCCATGTGATTGGGTTCATTACCCCTGTGATTGGACTTCGGTCCCTGTGATTGGGTTCATTACCCCTGTGATTGGGTTCATTACCCCAGTGATTGGACTTCGGTCCCTGTGATTGGACTTCGGTCCATGTGATTGGGTTTTTACCCCTGCGTACCTGACTTCTGACTGGGGTTGGGTTTGGTATGATGGTTGGTGTGAGGATTTGGTGGTTGGTGTTGAGAGTTCCTTCTCAATTCTTTGGTTTGTGAGCCCTTGTGTATTCGATTGATATCGCGTTGTTCTCGGTTTTGGTTGGTTGTTTCTTATGATTGTGTTCAGTTGGTATCTTGGTTATGGTTCGTTGTTGTCTCATGCTTTCGTTGTTGGATATTGGCTTTGTTTGGTTGAGTCTTGGTTTATGATTCGTTCAGCTTATTGTTGTTGAGTATCTGTTTTGGAACTATTGAACAGTTCGTTGGTGTTTATATTCTATATGGGTGTGTAAACCTATTTACAAGCTTATGTATATCTATATCTCATTGCGGGTGTGAATGGTGGTTGCTTAGCATTCTTTTGCTAATGGTTCTTTGCGTGTTTTCCAGGTATGAAGTAGTCTGAGCGCGAGCGCGTTAGAGCTTATCTATGAGGACGCTTAGACTTAGTTTTATGATGCTTAAACTTTGGATTTGGTTTTTGGGCCTGTGTGCCTTTTGAGATATTATTATACTCTTGACTAGTGATTTGAATATTGTGGATTATGACTTGGGGATTTATTTCACTTTATATATGTCAGCTTAGTTTGTTTCTTATGGTTAGCCTGTGCATCTAGGCTGTGTTTTATACCTAGATGTGGCATTACGCCCTTAAGTTTTAATTCGCTTCCGCTATGTTCTGTTGTTGGTTGAGATAGGCAGCTGTTGTGTTGAGTTTTTATCTATCTCAGCTTGTGTAAGGTTGGGGTGTCACACTAATTCACAAAAGCATTTACTCCAATAAAAGCAAAGCAATGAAAACCTATTCCCTCCCCGGCAATGGCGCCATTTTGAAAGGTGTATGGTATTGTGGTGATGTGGAACGGTGGGGTTATTAAAGTTAAAACGAAGACTCAAGACTCTCCGAGTGTGGATCTCGAAGGAGGTAATGCGGAAGATTGCTTAGCTTTTATTCAAACAAATGCATGATGGAACATGTGAGGTTGTTGAGGTGCGTATAATAACATTTGCAAGTGGAGAGTGTAATCAAGTGAAGTAAACAAATGTGGAATAACAAATTGTAGTAAGCAAGGGAGTGTATTATGCTAGTTATGATGCCTCATGGTGTGTCGTAAGCAATAGAAGATTGATTCAATTATGTTGACTATTCAAGAGTGTGATCTCATAATCCTCTTCCACATTAGTTTACTAAGGCTTCTTAGGTTTAGGAGTACTTGTTTAGTAACCAAAAGTTCTAAGAGACATTCTATCGAACACCTGAGCTTCACACATTCCTACTATTCCAGATATGGAATTGCATAGGATCTAAGGTTGCAAAAGCTATTTCTTAACTCAAATCAACAAATCATGATAGAACCAAGATCTCAAACTCCTAAGTAGAGCTGTCAATACGGGCCCGCGGGGCGGGGCGGGCCAAAGCCCGGCGGGCCGCGGGCCTAAACGGGGCGGGCCAAAAAAGCCCGCCCCTTGGCGGGCCTGGAAATCGCAAGCCCTGCCCGCCCCGCCTAAGGCCCGCGGGCTAGGCGGGCCCCCGCCTTTTTTTTATTTATTTATTTATTTATTTATTTTTTTTGGTTTGGTTCACCCACCTTATGTCCTTATCACTTTATTAAATTTTATCCCTTGTTATTTTGTAGTTTTGTACACACAAATATAATTAAAATAACATCTACATAACTCATAATTCATAACTCATAATTCATAAGTGATAAGTCACTTAAGCACATAACAAATTAACAATACAAAACATGAGTCCATAAAACATAACTGACATAAGTTCATAAGTCAGTAAGTCACATAATGACATAAGTCCAAAAGTCCATAAGTACATAACTCACATAAAACATAATTAAAATAATGTAAACATAAGTCATCAATGATCATGCACAAGACATTCCATCATTCAATTCATCATCATTCATATCATCCCCTTCATCTCCTTCATCTCCATTATTGCCTTCATCCACATCATCATCATCTATATATAAAACACATAAAAATTGTTTAAAATTAAATCATTACATTAAAAAAATCAATATAATATAACATGTAACAAAATATATTAACTTACCCATATTAAAACCATGCAACCAATTACGAGTGCAAATTAGTGTTTGCACTTTTTCAGGCAACAGACAACTTCTATATTTTGTGAGCACACGTGCACCAATAGAAAATGCAGACTCCGATGCAACAGTAGTTATAGGAATTGCCAAAAGATCACGTGCCATACGTGAAAGGATGGGAAATCCTTGAACACAACCCTTCCAATGATCTAACACGTCCAAATCCTGATAAAATTTCATCTCAAAACATGGCTGCTCCAAATAACGATCCAATTCAGATATTTCAACAGGCTCAACAATTTCATCACTAACATCTAGAACTTCCTGCATTAATTCAAACATAATAATTAATAACTATACTAACAACTAAGATAATATAATAAAAAATACACAATATAGTGTTAAAATACTTACATCAAACAATCTTTTGGGGTACTTCTTCGCTACTTGACTTTCCACTCTTGAATGCATGATAGTTGAAGAATTTGGTTGCGATGAATTTGATCCAATAGCACTCACATATTGATCATAAAGCTTGTAAAGCTTCTTTCTAAGCATCTCAATATATGCTTGGCATTTAGTAGGATTTTTCTCAACCTTAGCATATAGCTTCTCCAACACTTTAAACTTAAACCGTGGATCAAGAACAGCACCAAAAGCAAGCACTACACTATATTCACTCCAATATTTGTCAAATTTTTCTAACATCCTTTTACACATCGCACTCATCGATGTGTCTTCATCACTTAAACCCTCTTTCAACAACTTTTCAATTTTCCAAACTTGCAAAAAGTACACATTTGATGTAGGATAAGAAGAACCAGAAATCAAGTTAGTCATCTCATAAAATGGCTTAAAGAAAGCACACAATCTTTCACCCCTTTTCCATTCTTCATTTGAAGGGCAAACCTTAAAATTCTTATCTTTCAATTGGAGAAGACTAAAAACTTTTTTATATCTAATGGCACTATCCAACATCAAATACGTAGAGTTCCAACGAACTGGCATATCTAATCTTAAGCCAATTGAGCTATCAATACCACCAACTTCAACCACACATTCTTGAAATTTTTTCATCCTACTTTCAGTACTTTTTGCATATTTCACAGATTCTCTAATTCTATGCAAAGTGTGGCTAGCAGCTTTTAAACCTTCTTAGACAATCAAATTCAAAATATGAGCTGAACAACGAATATGGAAAAACTCCCCATCACACAATAAACTATCATGCATAGTCAATTGATCCTTCAAAATATCTTGCATACTATCATTATTACTTGCATTGTCCAAAGTCAAAGAAAACACCTTCTTTTCAATCCACCAATCCTTCAAGATTTCATACATTTTTTGTGCCAATTCAAAACCAGTGTGTGGAGGAGGCATCTTATCAAAAGCAAGTATTTTACTATTCAGTTTCCATTTCTCATCAACAAAATGACTAGTCAAACATATGTATCCTTCAGTAGTACAAGCAGTCCATAAATCAGAAGTCAAGCAAATTCTATTTGGAATACTAGTCAACACTTGTTTAAGTTTATTTTTTCTCCTTCAAATACAACTTGTTAATGTCAGACACAAGAGTATTTCTAGAAATCATTGGAGCATCAGGATTGAGTAATTTATGGTATTTCCTAAAACCAGGATATTCAGCAAATGCAAAAGGACAATCATGTTCAACAATCGCAGCAGCAAACACCTCACGAGCAAGCCCTATATCCAATTTTTTAGACCTAATTGTTCCATCAGAATCAAAATTCATTTGACCTATATCAAGAAAGTGATATTTCAACAATTTGCAAGACTTCATATGTCGCCTCATTGTGGATGTTCCATAAGTTTTACCCCCCGATAATAAAATCGCTTTACACCCTTTACATTGAGATCTTCCTATGCCCTTTTCATTTGGCCCAATATCAATAAAATAAGTCCAAACTTCGGAGGTTTTACTTTTACCTTTTGATGCAGTACCGCCAGTACTTTCTACTTCCAAATCAACCGCCGTATTAACAGTAGTAGCATCATCTTGATTTGGTTCCATTTTTTATTTTAGTTTTTCATTGTAATTCTGCAAATAATAAATCATAAAACATATTAACTAATAACTATCATATAAATATAACTATATTATAAAACATATTGTATAATATAAAACATATATTAAAATATATAATACATCATATTGTTATTACTGTATAATGCTATTTAAATATATAAATATATAATCATACATCACAAGTTCAAAACTAATAACTATCATATAAATATAAGTATATAATTATATTATAAAACATACTGTAATATAAAACATATATAAATATATAATACATCATACATCATACCGTATCTGTAATTCTGTATCACTGTATGTAGTATAATACTATATAAATATATAAATATATAATCATAGATCAATTATCAATACATCATACATTCATACATTCATACGAATCATACAGCAAATGTAAATGGAATTGCAAATTTGCAATAAATGGATTACCTGCGGGGTGCGGCCAGCGGGAGTGCGGGGTGCGGTCTGCGGACGGCGTCGGCAACTGGAGTCCGGAGTGGGAGGGCGGCGATGGGTGCTCGGAGGCGGACAGGCGGTGGCGGACTGGCGGGTGCGGGTGCTCGGAGGTCGGAACTCGGAAGCCGGCGGTCGCTGCCTCGCTGGGCGATTGGGAATGGATTGGGGAGCAGCGGCGTGGCTGTGGCTGTCGGCTTTCTTTCGTAGTTTAGTTGGATTAGGGATTTAGGGTTCCAGAAGTTAAAAGTATATATTAATAATAATTGTCTAAACTATATTTCATATATATATATATATATATATATATATATATATATATATATATATATATATATATATATATATATATTATTTAAAAAAAAAAAAACGGGCTAAGCCCGCGGCCCGCCAGGCCCGCCCGCCAAGCCCGCGGGCCTAAGCGGGGCGGGCCAAAAAAGCCCGCCCTTTGGCGGGCTTCAATTTCCGAAACCCGCCCCCTACCTAGGTAGGGGCGAGGCGGGCCGGCCCGGCGGGCTAAGCCCGTTTTGACGGCTCTACTCCTAAGGGATTGGCCAAATCAACTTAGGATCAAATCAATTCAACAATCAAAGACACGAATAGATCTCCAACATAAAATGAAACAAATTCCACAATTAGAAATGAGAAATCACACTAGGCAAGCATAACTTCACACAATTAAATCCTAGAAAGAATTAGCTACTCATATTCATAGATTCAAAATCATAAAACCTAATTCAATCTAGAAGAATGTAAATTGCAATAAGAATTGAAATTAAAATGAGATTAAAAGTAGAATTCACCTAGGACATATGAATTACAATCTTCAAATCAACTTTGATCTTCAATCCTTGAACAAATTGGAACTCTAGGTGTTTCTCTCTCTAAAATGCTCTCTACTAAGAAATGTAAATCTAAAAATGTAAAACTTTAAAAATGACCCAACCTTTTGAAAATTTCTAACTAGCTTCCTTAAATAGCCTTCCCAAAATTGCCTTCTTTAATTTTCTTTCTGCATTCCCTGTCCACACGTAATCCATGCGTGGAGTATGGCGTGGACACACACTGGATTTGGTCCACGCTGGCTCCACGCGTGGATGCATCATCCGGCCGTCCCGAGACTTCTTCTTCGCTCCCAATACTCATTATGTCCTTATACCTTGCCGAGTGGCTCCCGGGACCTATAAAACATTCTAAACCACACAAGAGATAGCTTTGCACGCGGTCTACGCATTAGAGCATAAAATGTCATAGGTTTGTCACAAAAGGACACTAATTACTATCAATTCACCCCGATATAGACCTTATTTCCTAGTTATCTTGGGTGCTTATCAGCTCACTTGCAACTACTTTTAATTGCAAAGAATTGTTGTTGGTTAAGCTTTGTGTAGGGAATTTGTATTGAAAATCATTTAGGAGCTTACCAATGAGTGCCTACATGAATCCACATGGTTATCCACACTATGGAGGACAACATTTTAGGACTATGCCCCCAGACCTATGAACATCATCCATATTATCATCCATATCCTTATTTTTATCCACCGCCACCTTATCATTATACCCCACCTACATATCCATACTCAAATCCTTTTCCTACCCATAACCTTCCGCCATACCCTATCTCCTATGTGTATGATCAAGAGAGGATTGAAAAATCAACACGCCATGAAGAAGAGGAATCATTGAGTTTTATAGCCGAAAATATCAATAACTAATTATACCATGTGATGAGGGAGATTGATCTGAAATGTGAATTGCCATCAAAGACCATCATTCCCCCGAAAAATGATCTTTTACCCGATGATAATCCTCTACCAAAGCACACTTATGAGCCACACTTCTATCCTATCTCTCACCCAAACATTTGTTACCCACCCCCACTACAACTTCACCAAGGATATCATACTATACATTTTCAAGAAACACCATCTCATACTCCATATTTCAACCATGATCACCCCTCCACAAGATCACATTGTGATGAATTTTCACCAGATAATGATGATATCAAAGTTCTCAAAAAGAAGGTGGAAATGTTCATACAAGTAGCCAAGGAAGATACGGCTAAGTTAAGGGCCGAACTCCGGAGCGAAATGAAAGATTATCTTGCCATCCTCCGTGAGGAAGGACTACCATTGGACAACATTGAAACAAAAATGCTAGCCATGACGGAGGAATTCATGAATAGAATTTCACCCCGTCATGATTACCCCACTATGGATGACTTCTCGATGCTTGGAGTTGAACCGAAAAGGACTAGTGGAGCGGAAGAAATAAGTGAGTGGAATGTAAAGAGACACGAGGAGTGAAACTTTAGTGCTTAAAGAAATTTCGACTCCTGTGTTCAATGATAAAAAAGAATATGAAATTGAGAGTGAGGATGATGACAACATTGAAGTCGTATGGGAAGATGATAAGCCGGAACAAGGTATAATTCTTGCAATATTAATCTGGAAAATCATAGCACTCATATTCTTGTGGATTATACTCGCGATATTTGTGAGGAGGATTCCTTATTGCAAGATGATTCCATTGATTTTTGTATTTAGAATTTGATGAGTGACGAGGATAATGTGTCATTTTTACTCTTGTGACAATGGGTTTGAGGAATGTGAGAATATTAACGGGGAAGATAAGGAAATATTTGAAATTGAAAAGAAAGATGATGTGCTTGCTAAAAAGATTGTCACTGTTGACACCTTTATGGAGAAAATTTTGAAAATTTCGGGCGGAGAAGATGAGGCATGTGACAACATGATTGTTCAAAAGTTTACTCTCGACAAGGAAACTGGAGCCGCCAGGCCTATGCCTATTAGAGTCTGACACACCACCATCCCCGGGTCTCTTAGGATGGTCCTGCACTCCCCGCCGGATGGTCAACTCCCGGTAGTGGTCCGCCGCGCTGCTGTAGGCCTCGCTCAATGTCTGGAACTTGAATACAACCAACGCCATACGGGTGTCCAAGTTCAACCCGGCTATGAACCTTTCGATCTTGCAAAACGAGCCTACTCCAGGAAACGCTTGTGATAACCGATCGAGAAACTTGCTTGAGGTGCAAGAACTCCTCCTGCATCGGCGCCTTCACATGCGCGGGATAGAAGCGGGCGCGCATCTTATCGTTGAAGGTCTCCCAGCCGAAGTCGGGTTCTTGCCGCATCGTCGGACGCTCATGGACCCACCAGAGGTCGGCTTCCAGCTGCAAGTAGAAGTTGGCCATCTCGACGCGCCGCCCCTCTAGGCACTCCACCACCCCTAGGATCTTATCAAAGGAACGGATCACTCCTCGAGCACCATCGGGTCCTCCTATCCTGCGTAGAAGGGTGGGTGTTGCCCTGTCACCCTCCGGACTAGGTCTGGTTGCCCACGCTGATTGTTCTAGACCATCGCGTTCCCTAGGAACTGAGAGATCTGCGTCAGCTGTTGGAGGTTCTGCATCAGCTGCTCGCCGAACGGAACATTAGGGATATCCTCACGCTTCCTGGGTGTCACCATGAGTGCTACGGAAGAGGGATGCAAGCTACGAAAAGATGCGTGCGGTACTAGGGGCCTTTTCAATTCGCGGAAATAGAAGTAAGAACGCAACCACAACAAACAAGCAAACAAGGCAAACAGATATAAATAAGATACAAGTAAAACGAGTCCTCACCGCGAGTCCTAGTTCTCACACATCCTAGGAGTCACGTTTCCTTAACTTCTACTGATCAAGTCCTAGAGTCTCAAGTATTCAACCCCTAGGATTCCTACTTAGACCTCAACACAGGCTCTGATACCAACTGTGACACCCCAACTTTCTTTTCGCTGAGATAGGCATAAAAACTTAACATAAAAGGTAGCAACTCAGTACTAACATCATAACAACGCGGAAGCATTTAAAACTAAACGGGTGTCATGCCACATCTAGGAAATCCAACTCTAGATGCACAGGCTAAAATCCATAAAATTAATCCAAATGTAAAGGCAACTGAAAAAGTCAATATAGAATCCATAACTAAGGCACACATGCCCAAATGTCTGAAACAACCACTAGTCTAAGCATAGAACATAGGAGATCTACTCTATCGCGCTCTCGGCTCAAACTACTTCATACCTGGAAAACAATTTAACAAAACATTAGAAAAAGAATGCTAAGCAATCAACCACTCACACTCGTGAGAAAATACATAGTATAATATGGTTTGTAAATAGATTTACACACACGTATAAAATATACGCACCAGAGAAACCTTTCTTTATTTAAATCAGATGACTCAACAACAACAAGCTGAATAAGTCACAAACCAATGACTCTTCCAAATAAATCCAATATCCAATAATGAATATACAAGATAACGAATCTATAACGAGAAACCAACTGAATCATAAATCCAACAGAATAATCACAAAGGAACCAACCAAACCGCAATACCAAGGAACAACAAGTCTATAGTAAGATACCAACTGAGATACGAGCTCAACCCAATAGCCACAAGGAAACCAACCAACCACTACACCAAGGATAAGATCCAAACCACAATACCAACCCTCCACACAGACGTCACCTCACAGATATCACCACACAAATACCACCACACAGATATCACCACACAGCGGCATAAAAACCCATTACCACAGAGGCACTAAGCCCATACCATAGAGGCGCAAAGCCCAACTACAAAGGCACAAAGCCCAACCACAGAGGCATACAATGCCCAACCACAGAGGCATACAATGCCCAATCACAGAGGCATACAATGCCCAACCACAAAGGCATACAATGCACATTACCACAGAGGCGCAAAGCCCAACACAGAGGCATACAATGCCCATACAACTCCTCTCATAACCCAATCCACAAACAACCATAATTCCACCAACCACTTTCCAAAGTTATTAAAGATTCAACAAGCCAAGAGATATTCACAAGGACTCAAGGTCTCCACATACCAGACTCAAATTCATTCCCCAAAGGAATCACTCCACCAACAGTGTTCATCTCAGAATATGAACACAGTACATACTCAGAATAACAACCAAGGAATAAACCAACAATACTAGCTCAACAAATCAAGATAAATGACCAAAGATCATGAATCAATACTCAAGAATCCAGAATTAAAGATGAAACAATAGAGTTGAAACCCACAAAACAGCACTGGAACATAATCAGGAAAACTCACTAACGGAACAACACAGCGGAACGCAGCAATCCGCTGGACTGGTTCGCATGAAGGCCGCGGAGGAGATCCACAGATCACACCACACTGCCGCACTACACCGCCACGTTCATGAGGAAGGGATTGGCTGGACATTACCGCCACTCACTTCCGCAAGAACAACTCCCACTAGATTACACAGAATCATAAAAGAATACACGATACTCACTTCTAGAATACGAAATATGCTCAGATTACACATCACAGAGGTCAAAAAATACATGGAATCCATAACAACAATACTCATACTCATCACTGTAACACCCCGTAAATTCGTTCAAGCCTTTTCGATCGATAATTAATTCCTTGGGCAATTTAATTAATTCTAATTGGGCTAGTTCTTTCAATTTGATATATATATATATATATATATATATATATATATATATTCCTTGAGCCTAATTTAATTATTCTAATCAAGAGCCCAATTAATTGAATTTATTCTTGTAAGGGATTTTATTCAATTTGGAACCTTACAATTCTTGTAATTAAAATATTCCTACATAAGCCCAATTTCTTGATTATATATATATAATGTCCTTAAGACATCTTATGGGCTTCTTTGTTCTAATTATTATATTTAATTGTAAGGGATGAATTTATTATCCCAACTTACTAGTCTTGAATATATTTAATTCTTGTAGCTATTATAATATATGTCACATTAAGCCCATTTCATATTAATGTCTTACACCCTAATACATTATATGTATCTTAGTATATATTTTGAAGATCAAAAACCCCTAAAAGTTTTCACTCCTTCTTCTCCCTACACTCCCATTCCACACGCCATTTCCCTTCAATATTCATCCAAAAATTGATCTTCATTTCCCTACAAGTTTTCAAGTCAAGATTGCTCCTTTAAGCTTGTTTAGGATTGGGTAAGTGCATCTAGCTAAGAATCTACCTTACATTTTGTAGTTTTGTTAGTCTTTTTGCGTATTCTTATAAATGTTCTTTTGGGGTTCTTTGGGTAAAAGATGATCAAGAAGGTGGTGGGGCTTAGTGAGCTTGCTTGAGGCTTGATTGGATTGGGAAAAGCTCTTTGAGGTAACCACTATGTCCATCAAAATCTATTTCTACACTCCTATTCTATATATGATGTTCTTGGTGTTGGAAATCCTGAAATTTCTTGTTGTTTAGCCTATTTCTTGGTTGTATTTGTTAGATTTCATCTTGATCTTTTGCCTAGTGTTGTTATGATCAATGATGTTATGGATTTCCCTATTTTTTGACTCTAAATTGGATGAAATGTTGGTGTATTTGGTCTGATTTTGTATTCTGGAAGTGATAATTGAAGTCTGGGCAGTAACTGATTTCTGGGTTCGGGGTTGGCCTTGCGGAGATCTCTGGCGGCACAATGTAACCCGCCTAAGTGATCCGCAAGGTGGCAACGGTGCGTGTGGGCGGAGGAGGCTGGTCCGCCGAGGGAGGCCGTCTCCTTCTTGCGGAGGAGGCCGGCAGAAGAGTGTGGTCCGTTGAGTGGTTCCGCAAGGTTCCTGGAAATTGTTTCCAGTGAACTGTTCTGTGTTGTTGAGCTCTGTTGTTGATCATTTGTTTCTGATTATTGTTGGATTGTTTTGTTGGGTATTTTACCATGTCTTGGAGTATTTATTCATGTTGTCTATTGGGTATTTTATACCATATCTTGGAGTATTGATTCATGTCTTTGGTTTCCCTTTTTGTATTCTTGATCTATTGATTCCTTGATTCATTACCTGGGAGTTGGTTTGTGTTCATAGTTGAGATGAACACTTTGTTTGGTTGTTTTGAGTGGAGGTTGGAGTATGAGTATGTGATAGTGGTTTTGTTGGTATCTGTGACACCCCAACCTCACACAGGCTGAGATAGATAAAACTTAGCACAACAGCTGCCTATCTCAACCAACCACTACTACAGAAAACTCATTTAACGTCGCCTAAATAACGTCGGTTTTTTAAAAAACCGACGTCAAATATTTACGACGTCGGTTTTACTAAAAAACCGACGTTAAATAATTTTTAAAAAATTACGATAACAATACGACGTCGGTTCTTTAGAAGAACCGACGTCGTATTGTTATGTACGACGTCGGTTTGCTTCAAACCGACGTCGTATTGTTATGTACGACGTCGGTGTGTTTCAAACCGATGTCGTACATATTTATTTGTTTTTTATTTTTTTTAAAGATAAAACGACGTCGGTTCTTTAGAAGAACCGACGTCGTTTTTTAAAAAAAAAAAACAAACGGCGTCGGTTGTAGCTACAACCGACGCCTTAAAGCTTATATAAAGTACAGATTTTTTTTTCAGATCTGCGTTTTTCGTTCTTCTTAAAAATGGATGCTCTAATAATTAGTCTTAAATAGAGAAATTGATTGGGTGGGTGTTTTTGGTTAAAAGGCTACGGCATATGAGTTAGCTGTTAGCCGACTCTCTCTCTCACTATGTAACGCCCCGAAAATTCCTACTACTCTTTTGAATATTATAAGGGGTTATTTCTTATTAAATAATTATTAGAATAATTATATATATATATATAGTTGTTTCCCTATGGGCTTGGGCAATATATTTTTGTGATCTACTAATATTATGGTCCATACCAAAATGTCACAAGTCCACTATATCCATGTATTCCACATTGTGAATTATTAGTAAGCCCATATAATGCACATTTTTATATAATCTAATGTTTGGTGACCCAACCCATTTCTAGTCTTAAACCCAAAGTTGACCCAACCTCTAAATTGATCCAACAATCTAATGTAGCCATTCTATAACGTTTTGTATTATAAACTATGGACCCAATACTTTACACTAAGTCCAATTATATAGTATTCCCATAAATACCTTAGCCCAAAGAAGAAATATTTTACCCTACTATACATAGTAAGGTTTCTTGATCAGCAGCCAAAAAGGAGTTTCCCCTTTTACACTCGCGTTTCGCATCATCCTCGCACCTCTCATCTCTCTCTCTCTCTGTCGAAGCTCGTTCGCCGGTCAAGAAGCAATGAAGAACTCCAGCAAGCAGCTTCCTTTCTCCGGCCAATGGCTTCCTTCCGGCGTCCCCCTTCTCCTCGCAATGATGTGCAGCAGCAACTCGCGGCGAAGGCTTCACGGCAGTTGTGGCATCGGCGTTAGTCGACGGTGGTCTGGTGCGGCAACCTCCTCAGCGATCTCCCCTGTTTCCGGCGCGGCAGGGCAGCGGCGGTGGAGCTTGGCATCGGAGACCGGCGTCACCCTTCTCCTGCGACGGCGAGGCAACGATCGGCAACGAGCTAGGCGTGGCGTGGCAGTCCAGCAAGCAGCATACGACCTCCGTCTGTGGTACACAACAACGGTGGATGGCTCATCGGCATTGGCGAACTTCTTCCCTCATCGACGGCAGCATGAACGGAACCGTGGTAGCTCGGGTCCTCGCTTCCCCTTCTCTTCCGACGTCGAGCTGCAAGGCAACGGAGCTCCTCAACGGCATGCCCCTCTCCGATGCGACGCAAGGAGGCAGCAGCGGTGGGAGTAACGGCATTCCCTTCTCCGCATGTTGATCGAGCAGGATCTCCGTTATGGTGAGCAAGGATTCGCGGAAAGGGTATTAGTTCGCTGATTCCGTATCATGGCAACAAGAACTTGTGCGGCGCGGTGGTGTAGCTCTCGCTTGATGGGTCTAAGGGTGCAGGTTCGAATCCCTCTCGAGTAATAGCTCCTTTTAACCTATTCTGTAGTTAGTGTCAAGGCTTAGGATGGTGATCTTTGTTAATATTATTAGTTAATGATTAGGTTTAATCACGATATTATTATGGGAAGTTAGATCTCTAGACCTTACTATTATTAGTATGCTCACATGTAGTTTAGGTAGTAACTATAAGGTTATAATGGACCAACTAGGGTTACTAATATTCTTGTTATTAGTTAGTGACCATACTAGATTATATTAATCCTTCAGGTTCACGGTTATGAACCGAGCTTTGAGCTTAGGATTGACGTTGCTTTGGATTTAATATGCTTTTGGGATTAAATGCGCTTCAAAGGTAACCATCCATGTCCATCAAACTATTTTATTCCCTTATTCTATATATGATGTTCTTGGTGATTGGAAATCCTGAAAATTCCTTGTGATTAGCCTATTTTGTTGATTCTCTTTGTTGGATTTCATCTTGATCTTTGTCTTGTGTTGTATGATCAATGATGTTATGGATTTCCTTATTCTTGGACTCTAAATGGGATGAAATGTGAGTGTCTTTGGTCTGATCTTGTGTTCTGGAAATTGGATTTGTTCATGTCTGTTCTTGGTTCTGGAATCTGGGATTGGGGTTGGCCTTGCGGAAGACCCAAACGGTATAATGTAACCCGCTAGGGCGATCCGCAAGGTGGCAACGGATGGCTTTGGCGGAGGAGTGTGGTCCGCTGAGGGTGACCGGCTGCTTCATGCGGAGCAGTTCGGCGGAGGACAGTGGTCCGTGAGTGAGCTCCGTTAGTTCTCTGGGAAACTGTTTCCAGAGAGCAACTTCTGCATTTGTTGTCTGTTGTTGGTCCCTTGTTTCAGATCATTGTTGGATTGTTTTGTTGAGTATTTCACCAGGTCCATCACCACAACCATACTCCAACACCAACTCAACCAACCAAGACGTGGGTTCATCTCAAATATGAAACACCACAACTCCCAGATCATAACTCAAAAGATCAATAGACCAAGGACACCAAGAATGGAAACCAAAAGCATGAATCAATTACTCCAAACCAAGGCATCAAATGCTCAATGAAAGACATGAATAAATACTCCAAATACGT
>CP025659.1:46917089-46929879 GCA_003576665.1 Ipomoea trifida
ACGATTAGTTCACGAGTGGGGTACGAAACACATCCACTATTTAGATCTCGGTGGGGTACACAACACATCCACCTTTCCAACTTTCACACTTAGTTAGCGTTAATCACGTCACAAAATCATCAAGCATAGAGTCATATTAATTTTCAAAACATAGTTATTTTCCACGTTAATATAATACACAAAAAGTAATATTTGTCAAAATTGTTTCTAACCATTCTTTTTCAGAAAGTTTCAGCTTGGCGCAGTCCGAAAGATTGAGCCGGTAAAAATAGTTCCCGAACTCTTTTTCACTTGAAATTTTTATGGTAGAACCCTAACTCATAGTAATTGATGTTCATAAAAAGTTTTGGTCACCTAGGTTCACGAATTTGCACAAAAAATTACATTTTTGCCCTTGGCAGTGGGCTGTCCGGATTTTTCTTCTCTCTGGACCAATTTCGGAAAATAATTTGGAAACCATACTTATACTACTCCAAAAATTATGAAATTTTTATGGTAGAACCCTAACTCATAGTACTTGATGTTCATAAAAAGTTTTGGTCACTTAGGTTCACGAAATTGCACAGAAAATTACATTTTTGCCCTTGGCAGTGTGCTGTCCGGATTTTTCTTCTCTCTGGACCAGTTTCGGAAAATAATTTGGAAACCATACTTATACTACTCCAAAAATTATGAAATTTTTATGGTAGCTTCTACACTTATAGAACTACATGTATAAAAAAAATTGGATCAAAATACCTTACCGATTTTTCCCAAAAATTCACGGAAGTCACTGCCAGAGACTAGCTTGATTTTATTTCAATATTTTCACAAGTATAAGCCTATATGGGCATAAATACAACGTATACATGCATAAAATAGCTATGAACATGCATAACAAATTTATCAAAAATCAAAGCAAAGATTTTTGAGTCAACTTATAGATCTATAACATAGCACATACTTTTCATGAACAAAATTCTAAACATGCAATTTTTCCTAGCATTTGCCTATTTCCAAGCGATTGAACCGACTTAAGGGAATCCTTACCTCCGTAGAAGATTTCTAGAACCGTAGAAGTGTTAGATCTTTCCTCGAATCCAAAGCCCCTAAAAGCATCACCATAATAACAATATTCTTCATGCACTAAACATTAACACTTAAGTTCTAGAGATGAATAGATCTAACAAAGTCTAAGATCTTACTTACACTTAATCCTTGAGTAAGAAAAATATTTTGGAGCTCCTTGAGCACAATGGAAGACTTAGAATAATTCTTCTTCTTTTTTTCTCTATGGTGTGATTCGAAAATGGGATGGGGAGTAAGAGGGAGATGAGTGATCTTGTGTGATTTTGTTCTTGAAGATCAAGAAACATAGTACAATGCACATGCTTCATTAAATGCAAGATCAAGACCAAATCTCATTCTAGGATTTAATGCCACATGTCAACACCTCATTCATCCCTTAAGAAGATATTAGTTCACTTGATCAGTTTAAGCCTAAATCAGATGAATGTTCGGGGGATTATAACTTAATTCGGGAAAATTCTAATACCAAAATTATCGTAAAAATATTCCCGTCGCAAATCACCAATTCTGGGAATTTTCCGATAGTCCGTTAGATTTAGGTTCAGAGTCCGTAACAATTTATCCCTTACGGTCCATTTAGAAATTCTCTTGAACCAATTAAAATTCAGGCCTAATCGTATGATACTCAATAATTCCAATCCTGAAAAATCCGAATTGAATCTACATCCTCAAAATTTTCTCGGTTCGTAACCGATACGTAGTTCGCAGCTCATCGATAATTAATTCTTAAACGAAAAATTATTTCGAGCACCGAATAGTCTTCTCTTAAATGTCATAACTTAATAAAAAAAAATTATATTGCTATTTTCGAATCTTAACTTTGTCGTAAAAACCGAGGGGTTACATGAAACCAGCACATTGATAGAAAAAATGAATACGGGTCCTGAAGCTACCTATATAAGGAGTCTCAAGACTCTTCAATTTTTCCTATCCCATGTATCTTGCTTGCATCGGATCCGTAGTTCCTCTATGATATGGAGCTTGGCTTTAGAGTTTACATAGTTCAATTATTTTTTTATTAATGTCTGGAGACGTTTTAGAGAAAAAAAATCATTTTCACCAAACAGGCTCCTTTAAAACATTGCTGAAAAATAATGTTTCAAAAGTTAGCATATTAACCAAACATTTTCTTTAGCGGTTTGATGGATCACACTACTAAATATAGTCAAATCTGTCAAAAATTGACAGATCAATTACTTACTAAACAAAGTCATAAGCTTAACCAAATATACCACTACATCTAATTTTACTTAATACTTTGGCCTTGTAACAAAGTCATAAGCTTAACCAATTATACCACTTCATCTAATTTTAGGAGTTGTAAAAAGTTGTTTAGTAGTTGTTTAGATTGACGGTTAACATATAAAATGACTTAAAAGGTATACATATATTTAATAAGAATAATAATAAATTTTTTAAAAAATAACAAAGGGCTCCCTCCCCTTTGTTTCTAATAACAATAATAAATTTCGAACTAATAATAATAATAACAACAAAGGGTTCCCCTTTGTTTCCCCAGTTGTCCGACATCGATGGGAAAAGCGGGGACGGGAGCCTTGAGGCTTCTATAAAAGAAGTCTCAAAGGCTCCATGTAGTTAGCCTGCTCATCCGTTGATGGGCATTAATTAAGGAGCATATATGGTTCCTAATTAGCATATATGGTTCCTAAGTAGTACAATTTTATTGTTTTTATTTAAATATAGAAACGTTTTGAGGAAAGTTAACGTTTTTCAAAATACTATAACAATTCTTCATTACGTGCAACTATCGGGCGAAGATACTAATATCAAAGAAAAATTAATCTCCATAGTTGATCGGTTCAAATCAAGAAAAGAAGAAATAATATAATTGTTATTAACTTTTGGTATGATGACCAAAAATGATAAAATATTCTTTTAAAAAATAAAAAAACGGGAAAAACATTACGGATTACGTTATCTCTTCTTATATAAATCCAACTCTCTAAGCTACCTACCTACCTCGTACTTGTTAAATAAACTTGTCTGATCTCCGATCTTGATTGCTACGACGATCCACCATGGCAGCTTCAATGTCGCCGTATTCCCTGCTTGGCCACCCCATTCCCTCGTCGGCGATTCCAGCCAGGCCACTGCCCTATGCTTATCGATTTCCACCTGCTGTGCCTGAAACCAGCACATTGATAGAAAAAATGAATACGGGTCCTGAAGCTACCTATATAAGGAGTCTCAAGACTCTTCAATTTTTCCTATCCCATGTATCTTGCTTGCATCGGATCCGTAGTTCCTCTATGATATGGAGCTTGGCGTTAGAGTTTACATAGTTCAATTACTTTTTTATTAATGTCTGGAGACGTTTTAGAGAAAAAAAATCATTTTCACCAAACAGGCTCCTTTAAAACATTGCTGAAAAATAATGTTTCAAAAGTTAGCATATTAACCAAACATTTTCTTTAGCGGTTTGATGGATCACACTACTAAATATAGTCAAATCTGTCAAAAATTGACAGATCAATTACTTACTAAACAAAGTCATAAGCTTAACCAAATATACCACTACATCTAATTTTACTTAATACTTTGGCCTTGTAACAAAGTCATAAGCTTAACCAATTATACCACTTCATCTAATTTTAGGAGTTGTAAAAATATGTTTAGTAGTTGTTTAGATTGACGGTTAACATATAAAATGACTTAAAATGTATACATATATTTAATAATAATAATATTAAATTTTTAAAAAAATATCAAAGGGCTCCCCTTTGTTTCTAATAACAATAATAAATTTAAAACTAATAATAATAATAACAAAGGGTTCCCCTTTGTTTCCCCACTTGTCCCACATCGATGGGAAAAGCGGGGACGGGAGCCTTGAGGCTTCTATAAAAGAAGTCTCAAAGGCTCCATGTAGTTAGCGTGCTCATCCGTTGATGGGCATTAATTAAGGAGCATATATGGTTCCTAATTAGCATATAGTAGTACAATTTTATTGTTTTTATTTAAATATAGAAACGTTTTGGGTAAAGTTAACATTTTAAAATACTATAACAATTCTTCATTCCGTGCAACTTGCGGGCGAAGATACTAATATCAAAGAAAAATTAATCTCCATAGTTGATCGGTTCAAATCAAGAAAAGAAGAAATAATATAAATGTTATTAACTTTTGGTATGATGACCAAAAATGATAAAATATTCTTTTAAAAAATAAAAAACGAGAACAACATTACGGATTACGTTATCTCTTCTTATATAAATCCAACACTCTAAGCTACCTACCTACCTCGTACTTGTTAATTAAACTTGTCTGATCTCCGATCTTGATTGCTACGACGATCCACCATGGCAGCTTCAATGCCGCCGTATTCCCTGCTTGGCCACCCCATTCCCTCGTCGGCGATTCCAGCCAGCCACTGCCCTATGCTTATCGATTTCCACCTGCTGTGCCTGAAACCAGCACATTGATAGAAAAAATGAATACGGGTCCTGAAGCTACCTATATAAGGAGTCTCAAGACTCTTCAATTTTTCCTATCCCATGTATCTTGCTTGCATCGGATCCGTAGTTCCCCTATGATATGGAGCTTGGCTTTAGAGTTTACATAGTTCAATTATTTTTTATTAATGTCTGGAGTTTTAGAGAAAAAAAATCATTTTCACCAAACAGGCTCCTTTAAAACATTGCTGAAAATAATGTTTCAAAAGTTAGCATATTAACCAAACATTTTCTTTAGCGGTTTGATGGATCACACTACTAAATATAGTCAAATCTGTCAAAAATTGACAGATCAATTACTTACTAAACAAAGTCATAAGCTTAACCAATTATACCACTACATCTAATTTTACTTAATACTTTGGCCTTGTAACAAAGTCATAAGCTTAACCAATTATACCACTTCATCTAATTTTAGGATTTGTAAAAAGATGTTTAGTAGTTGTTTAGATTGACGTTAACATATAAAATGACTTAAAAGTATACATATATTTAATAATAATAATAATAAATTTTTAAAAAAATAACAAAGGGCTCCCCTTTGTTTCTAATAACAATAATAAATTTAAAACTAATAATAATAATAACAAAGGGTTCCCCTTTGTTTCCCACTTGTCCACATCGATGGGAAAAGCGGGGACGGGAGCCTTGAGGCTTCTATAAAAGAAGTCTCAAAGGCTCCATGAAGTTAGCCTGCTCATCCGTTGATGGGCATTAATTAAGGAGCATATATGGTTCCTAATTAGTACAATTTTATTGTTTTTATTTAAATATAGAAACGTTTTGGGAAAGTTAACGTTTTTCAAAATACTATAACAATTCTTCATTCCGTGCAACTTGCGGGCGAAGATACTAATATCAAAGAAAAATTAATCTCCATAGTTGATCGGTTCAAATCAAGAAAAGAAGAAATAATATAAATGTTATTAACTTTTGGTATGATGACCAAAAATGATAAAATATTCTTTTAAAAATGAAAAACGAGAACAACATTACGGATTACGTTATCTCTTCTTATATAAATCCAACACTCTAAGCTACCTACCTACCTCGTACTTGTTAATTAAACTTGTCTGATCTCCGATCTTGATTGCTACGACGATCCACCATGGCAGCTTCAATGCCGCCGTATTCCCTGCTTGGCCACCCCATTCCCTCGTCGGCGATTCCAGCCAGGCCACTGCCCTATGCTTATCGATTTCCACCTGCTGTGCCTGAAACCAGCACATTGATAGAAAAAATGAATACGGGTCCTGAAGCTACCTATATAAGGAGTCTCAAGACTCTTCAATTTTTCCTATCCCATGTATCTTGCTTGCATCGGATCCGTAGTTCCTCTATGATATGGAGCTTGGCTTTAGAGTTTACATAGTTCAATTATTTTTTTAAATGTCTGGAGACGTTTTAGAGAAAAAAATCATTTTCACCAAACAGGCTCCTTTAAAACATTGCTGAAAAATAATGTTTCAAAAGTTAGCATATTAACCAAACATTTTCTTTAGCGGTTTGATGGATCACACTACTAAATATAGTCAAATCTGTCAAAATTGACAGATCAATTACTTACTAAACAAAGTCATAAGCTTAACCAATTATACCACTACATCTAATTTTACTTAATACTTTGGCCTTGTAACAAAGTCATAAGCTTAACCAATTATACCACTTCATCTAATTTTAGGATTTGTAAAAAGATGTTTAGTAGTTGTTTAGATTGACGGTTAACATATAAAATGACTTAAAAGGTATACATATATTTAATAATAATAATAAATTTTTAAAAAATAACAAAGGGCTCCCCTTTGTTTCTAATAACAATAATAAATTTAAAACTAATAATAATAATAACAAAGGGTTCCCCTTTGTTTCCCCACTTGTCCACATCGATGGAAAAGCGGGACGGGAGCCTTGAGGCTTCTATAAAAGAAGTCTCAAAGGCTCCATGAAGTTAGCCTGCTCATCCGTTGATGGGCATTAATTAAGGAGCATATATGGGGGTTCCTAATAGTACAATTTTATTGTTTTTATTTAAATATAGAAACGTTTTGGGAAAGTTAACGTTTTTCAAAATACTATAACAATTCTTCATTCCGTGCAACTTGCGGGCGAAGATACTAATATCAAAGAAAAATTAATCTCCATAGTTGATCGGTTCAAATCAAGAAAAGAAGAAATAATATAAATGTTATTAACTTTTGGTATGATGACCAAAAATGATAAAATATTCTTTTAAAAAATAAAAAACGAGAACAACATTACGGATTACGTTATCTCTTCTTATATAAATCCAACTCTCTAAGCTACCTACCTACCTCGTACTTGTTAAATAAACTTGTCTGATCTCCGATCTTGATTGCTACGACGATCCACCATGGCAGCTTCAATGCCGCCGTATTCCCTACTTGGCCACCCCATTCCCTCGTCGGCGATTCCAGCCAGGCCACTGCCCTATGCTTATCGATTTCCACCTGCTGTGCCTGAAACCAGCACATTGATAGAAAAAATGAATACGGGTCCTGAAGCTACCTATATAAGGAGTCTCAAGACTCTTCAATTTTTCCTATCCCATGTATCTTGCTTGCATCGGATCCGTAGTTCCTCTATGATATGGAGCTTGGCTTTAGAGTTTACATAGTTCAATTATTTTTTTATTAATGTCTGGAGACGTTTTAGAGAAAAAAAATCATTTTCACCAAACAGGCTCCTTTAAAACATTGCTGAAAAATAATGTTTCAAAAGTTAGCATATTAACCAAACATTTTCTTTAGCGGTTTGATGGATCACACTACTAAATATAGTCAAATCTGTCAAAAATTGACAGATCAATTACTTACTAAACAAAGTCATAAGCTTAACCAAATATACCAGTACATCTAATTTTACTTAATACTTTGGCCCTGTAACGAAGTCATAAGCTTAACCTATTATACCACTTCATCTAATTTTAGGATTTGTAAAGAGATGTTTAGTAGTTGTTTAGATTGACGGTTAACATATAAAATGACTTAAAAGGTATACATATATTTAATAATAATAATAATAAATTTTTAAAAAAATAACAAAGGGCTCCCCTTTGTTTCTAATAACAATAATAAATTTAAAACTAATAATAATAATAATAACAAAGGGTTCCCCTTTGTTTCCCCACTTGTCCCACATCGATGGGAAAAGCGGGGACGGGAGCCTTGAGGCTTCTATAAAAGAAGTCTCAAAGGCTCCATGAAGTTAGCCTGCTCATCCGTTGATGGGCATTAATTAAGGAGCATATATGGTTCCTAATTAGTACAATTTTATTGTTTTTATTTAAATATAGAAACGTTATGAGGAAAGTTAACGTTTTTCAAAATACTATAACAATTCTTCATTCCGTGCAACTTGCGGGCGAAGATACTAATATCAAAGAAAAATTAATCTCCATAGTTGATCGGTTCAAATCAAGAAAAGAAGAAATAATATAAATGTTATTAACTTTTGGTATGATGACCAAAAATGATAAAATATTCTTTTAAAAAATAAAAAAACGAGAACAACATTACGGATTACGTTATCTCTTCTTATATAAATCCAACACTCTAAGCTACCTACCTACCTCGTACTTGTTAATTAAACTTGTCTGATCTCCGATCTTGATTGCTACGACGATCCACCATGGCAGCTTCAATGCCGCCGTATTCCCTGCTTGGCCACCCCATTCCCTCGTCGGCGATTCCAGCCAGGCCACTGCCCTATGCTTATCGATTTCCACCTGCTGTGCCTGAAACCAGCACATTGATAGAAAAATGAATACGGGTCCTGAAGCTACCTATATAAGGAGTCTCAAGACTCTTCAATTTTTCCTATCCCATGTATCTTGCTTGCATCGGATCCGTAGTTCCTCTATGATATGGAGCTTGGCTTTAGAGTTTACATAGTTCAATTATTTTTTTATTAATGTCTGGAGACGTTTTAGAGAAAAAAATCATTTTCACCAAACAGGCTCCTTTAAAACATTGCTGAAAAATAATGTTTCAAAAGTTAGCATATTAACCAAACATTTTCTTTAGCGGTTTGATGGATCACACTACTAAATATAGTCAAATCTGTCAAAAATTGACAGATCAATTACTTACTAAACAAAGTCATAAGCTTAACCAAATATACCACTACATCTAATTTTACTTAATACTTTGGCCTTGTAACAAAGTCATAAGCTTAACCAATTATACCACTTCATCTAATTTTAGGATTTGTAAAAAGATGTTTAGTAGTTGTTTAGATTGACGGTTAACATATAAAATGACTTAAAAGGTATACATATATTTAATAATAATAATAATAAATTTTTAAAAAAATAACAAAGGGCTCCCCTTTGTTTCTAATAACAATAATAAATTTAAAACTAATAATAATAATAACAAAGGGTTCCCCTTTGTTTCCCCACTTGTCCCACATCGATGGGAAAAGCGGGGACGGGAGCCTTGAGGCTTCTATAAAAGAAGTCTCAAAGGCTCCATGAAGTTAGCCTGCTCATCCGTTGATGGGCATTAATTAAGGAGCATATATGGTTCCTAATTAGTACAATTTTATTGTTTTTATTTAAATATAGAAACGTTTTGGGAAAGTTAACGTTTTTCAAAATACTATAACAATTCTTCATTCCGTGCAACTTGCGGGCGAAGATACTAATATCAAAGAAAAATTAATCTCCATAGTTGATCGGTTCAAATCAAGAAAAGAAGAAATAATATAAATGTTATTAACTTTTGGTATGATGACCAAAAATGATAAAATATTCTTTTAAAAAATAAAAAACGAGAACAACATTACGGATTACGTTATCTCTTCTTATATAAATCCAACACTCTAAGCTACCTACCTACCTCGTACTTGTTAATTAACTTGTCTGATCTCCGATCTTGATTGCTACGACGATCCACCATGGCAGCTTCAATGCCCCGTATTCCCTCGTCGGCGATTCCAGCCAGGCCACTGCCCTATGCTTATCGATTTCCACCTGCTGTGCCTGAAACCAGCACATTGATAGAAAAAATGAATACGGGTCCTGAAGCTACCTATATAAGGAGTCTCAAGACTCTTCAATTTTTCCTATCCCATGTATCTTGCTTGCATCGGATCCGTAGTTCCTCTATGATATGGAGCTTGGCTTTAGAGTTTACATAGTTCAATTATTTTTTTATTAATGTCTGGAGACGTTTTAGAGAAAAAAAATCATTTTCACCAAACAGGCTCCTTTAAAACATTGCTGAAAAATAATGTTTCAAAAGTTAGCATATTAACCAAACATTTTCTTTAGCGGTTTGATGGATCACACTACTAAATATAGTCAAATCTGTCAAAAATTGACAGATCAATTACTTACTAAACAAAGTCATAAGCTTAACCAATTATACCACTACATCTATTTTACTTAATCTTGCCTTGTAACATCTAAGCTTAACAATACTTGGATTTGTAAAAAGATGTTTAGTAGTTGTTTAGATTGACGGTTAACATATAAAATGACTTAAAAGGTATACATATATTTAATAATAATAATAATAAATTTTTAAAAAAATAACAAAGGGCTCCCCTTTGTTTCTAATAACAATAATAAATTTAAAACTAATAATAATAATAACAAAGGGTTCCCCTTTGTTTCCCACTTGTCCGACATCGATGGGAAAAGCGGGGACGGGAGCCTTGAGGCTTCTATAAAAGAATTCTCAAAGGCTCCCTGAAGTTAGCCTGCTCATCCGTTGATGGGCATTAATTAAGGAGCATATATGGTTCCTAACTAGCATATATGGTTCCTAAGTAGTACAATTTTATTGTTTTTATTTAAATATAGAAACGTTTTGGGAAAGTTAACGTTTTTCAAAATACTATAACAATTCTTCATTCCGTGCAACTTGCGGGCGAAGATACTAATATCAAAGAAAAATTAATCTCCATAGTTGATCGGTTCAAATCAAGAAAAGAAGAAATAATATAAATGTTATTAACTTTTGGTATGATGACCAAAAATGATAAAATATTCTTTTAAAAAAAATAAAAAACGAGAACAACATTACGGATTACGTTATCTCTTCTTATATAAATCCAACACTCTAAGCTACCTACCTACCTCGTACTTGTTAATTAAACTTGTCTGATCTCTGATCTTGATTGCTACGACGATCCACCATGGCAGCTTCAATGCCGCCGTATTCCCTGCTTGGCCACCCCATTCCCTCGTCGGAGATTCCAGCCAGGCCACTGCCATATGCTTATCGATTTCCACCTGCTGTGCCTGAAACCTGCACATTGATAGAAAAAATGAATACGGGTACTGAAGCTACCTATATAAGGAGTCTCAAGACTCTTCAATTTTTCCTATCCCATGTATCTTGCTTGCATCGGATCCGTAGTTCCTCTATGATATGGAGCTTGGCTTTAGAGTTTACATAGTTCAATTATTTTTTTATTAATGTCTGGAGACGTTTTAGAGAAAAAAAAATCATTTTCACCAAACAGGCTCCTTTAAAACATTGCTGAAAAATAATGTTTCAAAAGTTAGCATATTAACCAAACATTTTCTTTAGCGGTTTGATGGATCACACTACTAAATATAGTCAAATCTGTCAAAAATTGACAGATCAATTACTTACTAAACAAAGTCATAAGCTTAACCAATTATACCACTACATCTAATTTTACTTAATACTTTGGCCTTGTAACAAAGTCATAAGCTTAACCAATTATACCACTTCATCTAATTTTAGGATTTGTAAAAAGTTGTTTAGTAGTTGTTTAGATTGACGGTTAACATATAAAATGACTTAAAAGGTATACATATATTTAATAATAATAATAATAAATTTTTAAAAAAATAACAAAGGGCTCCCCTTTGTTTCTAATAACAATAATAAATTTAAAACTAATAATAATAATAACAAAGGGTTCCCCTTTGTTTCCCCACTTGTCCGACATCGATGGGAAAAGCGGGGACGGGAGCCTTGAGGCTTCTATAAAAGAAGTCTCAAAGGCTCCATGAAGTTAGCCTGCTCATCCGTTGATGGGCATTAATTAAGGAGCATATATGGTTCCTAATTAGTACAATTTTATTGTTTTTATTTAAATATAGAAACGTTTTGGGGAAAGTTAACGTTTTTCAAAATACTATAACAATTCTTCATTCCGTGCAACTTGCGGGCGAAGATACTAATATCAAAGAAAAATTAATCTCCATAGTTGATCGGTTCAAATCAAGAAAAGAAGAAATAATATAAATGTTATTAACTTTTGGTATGATGACCAAAAATGATAAAATATTCTTTTAAAAAATGAAAAACGAGAACAACATTACGGATTACGTTATCTCTTCTTATATAAATCCAACACTCTAAGCTACCTACCTACCTCGTACTTGTTAATTAAACTTGTCTGATCTCCGATCTTGATTGCTACGACGATCCACCATGGCAGCTTCAATGCCGCCGTATTCCCTGCTTGGCCACCCCATTCCCTCGTCGGCGATTCCAGCCAGGCCACTGCCCTATGCTTATCGATTTCCACCTGCTGTGCCTGAAACCAGCACATTGATAGAAAAAATGAATACGGGTCCTGAAGCTACCTATATAAGGAGTCTCAAGACTCTTCAATTTTTCCTATCCCATGTATCTTGCTTGCATCGGATCCGTAGTTCCTCTATGATATGGAGCTTGGCTTTAGAGTTTACATAGTTCAATTATTTTTTATTAATGTCTGGAGACGTTTTAGAGAAAAAAAATCATTTTCACCAAACAGGCTCCTTTAAAACATTGCTGAAAAATAATGTTTCAAAAGTTAGCATATTAACCAAACATTTTCTTTAGCGGTTTGATGGATCACACTACTAAATATAGTCAAATCTGTCAAAAATTGACAGATCAATTACTTACTAAACAAAGTCATAAGCTTAACCAATTATACCACTACATCTAATTTTACTTAATACTTTGGCCTTGTAACAAAGTCATAAGCTTAACCAATTATACCACTTCATCTAATTTTAGGATTTGTAAAAAGATGTTTAGTAGTTGTTTAGATTGACGGTTAACATATAAAATGACTTAAAAGGTATACATATATTTAATAATAATAATAATAAATTTTTAAAAAATAACAAAGGGCTCCCCTTTGTTTCTAATAACAATAATAAATTTAAAACTAATAATAATAATAACAAAGGGTTCCCCTTTGTTTCCCCACTTGTCCGACATCGATGGGAAAAGCGGGACGGGAGCCTTGAG
>CP025659.1:46930879-46947495 GCA_003576665.1 Ipomoea trifida
TATATATATATATATTAAATAGGAAAGATTAGCCCAATTGGAATTAATTGAATTACCCGAAAAATCAATTAGCTTGCCCTAGGAATTAATTAACGAATGAAAGGCTTGAAAAGGAATTTACGGGGCGTTACAGGTACACAGATAGCTTCCCCATCCTCCGCGGGTTCGCGCTCAACACCATCGCCATGCACCTCAGGCAGAACTAGTTGTTGTTTATTTCGTATGACAAAAAAATGAAATTTAAAATAACCAACGTGTCTAAATATTAAAACATCATCCTCTTGAATTCCATGCGCGAGATAGAAATCCTCAAGTCCGTGGTAAAAATCCAAGTTTTCAACAGGTAACTCCCACGGATGTGCATGTCCATGAAATAGTTGGGCAGTACGGTTGACATGTTGAAGGAGATGTATGTGCATGCAGTTGGGAAATTGTAACATCCAGGGCGGCCACACGTGCCCTAAAAACCAAGTAGTCGTCTAAACAGAGGGATGGTGAGGATGTCCGACGGTCCGTGTATAGAAACAAGCTAAATGAAAAACAATTAATACAATTAAATCACAAAAAAAATGTTGCGATTATAAATGTAAACTATATATGTAATTGAATCCGTACGATGGCTGCCAAGTCTCCCAAAGTCGAAATTGATAGACCCTCGAAGGAAGCTATCGAGGAATTGTTCAGCACGACGTTTTGTGTTGATGTTCGCAGGAAAGGTTAGTTGGAATCCCATCACTTTCATGAGAACTGACCACATTTGAGCATTGGCTAAGGTGTATTTTGACTGTGACCGTTGTCTACTCATTTCAAAAATGCAGTAGCGACGGTCATGCAGTGTGTGAAGAAAATATGAAATAGTATCACCTTCTCTGTTGTGTTGAACCTCCTCATAACTAAAGCGTGTAAACATATCCATTTTGTGGATGGGAATAAGGTTTTGTAAGCACAAATAATCTGTAGAATTTTTTCGAACTTATCAAGCTGTGTATTATCATCAACATTCGTCGAATCATATATAGGAGCCAGAATTGTAAACAGTGAACAAGCCTGACTCTTAGGCTTGTTCAACGATTCATGCCTATTCATTGGTAGTCCAGTCCGCACGTACTTTTTTTTGTGTTTTTTTTAAACATATTAGTGTTATTAGTATTGAATCGAAAAAATAATAATTTAAAAATACGAATGGTAAATAAGAAATTAATTTTTTAATACAAAGCCACAACATTGATTTTATTTAATGCGTACATGATAGCTTTATTTTCGAAACATTTGCTTAAATTCTTCCATTATCGCATCGATTTTCATTGCATGTTCATGAATTTCGTGCGATAACTCATTCTGAACACCTGATAAAATTTCCATCGCAGCCGATGAATTTTGCGAAGTTGAAGTCGAAGCCGCATTGGTGCCAGCGAATAATGCAGATGAATATTGTTGCCTTTCGGTGAAGGTATTAAAAGCAGAAATAACTTCCTCTTTAGATGTGTAAGACTTATATAAATTGTCACTAAATCGATGAACTTGTGCCTTTGCGTCTTCCCAATTGTCATATACTCCGGGACAACGACCAACAAATACAACATATGTTTTCTTTCCCTATAATAAAAATTAGTTTTAATCAAACATTAAACAAAAAAAAATTAAAATGAAATTATTACCATTAATGCAGACCGACTTGCTTGAAACTTGTATTGAATGGCTGAGCTTGAGAAATCAAAGAGTTTGTTTGGACTGACAATTCGCAAATAAAACACAGGTATATATAGGCTTTAAGATTATTATTATTGTTATTATTAGTCTGAACAATAAAAAGTGAATTGGCCCGGTTGGCGTGACAAAACTATGAAAAAGCCTAACTATCAAGCTTTTTCACTGAAAAAGCCTAAAACTTATTTAGGCTTTTTCTGAGTTTTGAAGTGACAATTCCCTCACTAGTATATGACTTCAAAAGACGTTTGAAATAACAATTCTTGTGTTGTGGAATTGAGTTAAGCATGAAAAAGCCTAACTATCAAGCTTTTTCACTGAAAAAGCCTAAAACTTAGGCTTTTTCTGAGTTTTGAAGGGACAATTCCCTCACTAATGAAATTGAAAGTAATTCATCTGAACAATATGACTTCAAAGGACGTTTGAAATAACAATTCTTGTGTTGTGGAATTGAGTTAAGCATGAAAAGGCCTAACTATCAAGCTTTTTCACTGAAAAAACCTAAAACTTAGGCTTTTTCTGAGTTTTGAAGTGACAATTCCCTCACTAGTGAAATTGAAAGTAATTCATCTGAACAATATGACTTCAAAGGACGTTTGAAATAACAATTCTTGTGTTGTGGAATTGAGTTAAGCATGAAAAAGCCTAACTATCAAGTTTTTTCACTAAAAAAGCCTAAAACTTAGGCTTTTTCTGAGTTTTGAAGTGACAATTCCCTCACTAGTGAAATTGAAAGTAATTCATCTGAACAATATGACTTCAAAGGACGTTTGAAATAACAATTCTTGTGTTGTGGAATTGAGTTAAGCATGAAAAGGCCTAACTATCAAGTTTTTTCACTGAAAAAGCCTAAAACTTAGGCTTTTTCTGAGTTTTGAAGTGACAATTCCCTCACTAGTGAAATTGAAAGTAATTCATCTGAACAATATGACTTCAAAGGACGTTTGAAATAACAATTCTTGTGTTGTGGAATTGAGTTAAGCATGAAAAAGCCTAACTATCAAGTTTTTTCACTAAAAAAGCCTAAAACTTAGGCTTTTTCTGAGTTTTGAAGTGACAATTCCCTCACTAGTGAAATTGAAAGTAATTCATCTGAACAATATGACTTCAAAGGACGTTTGAAATAACAATTCTTGTGTTGTGGAATTGAGTTAAGCATGAAAAAGCCTAACTATCAAGCTTTTTCACTAAAAAAGCCTAAAACTTAGGCTTTTTCTGAGTTTTGAAATGACAGTTCCCCTCACTAGTGAAATTGAATTGAATTCATATGAACAATAGGACATGACTTCAAAGCAATATTGAAAAGACAATTTCCTCACTCGTGAAATTGAAATTTTCCCGCACGCAATTTAAATTGCACGAATAGCCGAATTATCATTTCAATATTACATTCATTCAGTAACGTAAACACTCATGGATATATTTGTAGAGTTTTCGAAGGTCTCATGTCTTAACCGACAACGTTATAACCACAACAAACGTTATTTCGCACATACAATAAGCGGAAGGAAATTATTGTATGCAATTGTTGAGCGTACTTCGCGAGATGAATATATTTGTTTTGCGCCTCCATCATGGGTAAAATATATGAACATGTTAGGGCTAAATGTGTCGGATCCAATGACTTTTCAAAATTTTCAAGATGCTGAGCAATATACGTATGAAACCCTACAACACGGCTTACAAACACTGATCCTTCCATCGCGTAAGTAATTTTATTTTTTTGAATTTTATATTTTGGGTATTATTTTAAATGTGAATTTGTAACTATATTTTTCTATGATGTAGCTTGTAATGGATGCACTATTGTATGGTTTTCTATTACAATTACATCGCGTGTGACAATGGTAATTTTATGAATTTTACTTCAATATTTTATTTTTTATAATGCAACTGGGTTTCTAACTATATATATTTTAGAAAATTCCACAATGCATGTATCGACATCTAATGCAGCACTTCACAACAACTGCCATTTTGAAACATGGTCCGTGGTTCGCAATAGAAGTTTCAATTGAAAACATGCACTTCACTACAGGAGTTGCTGAATTCATTACTGCGAATTAGTTGAACCGTGCAGACAGGGTGCTTTTCAGACATACGGGTTTCCTTACTTTTGAAACCTTCTTTTATGACGTATTTGGCACGTTAATAACGTACCCCTGCCGTCGTATTACAAACCAACTTCCTTCTCGCCCATACCCACATCAAACAGGTAACTACATACTATAATGTGTCGCCTCTATGTAACAAATTTATTGTTACATATTACCAGAACAATTAATTACTCTTTTTATGCATTAGACAGAATACGTGTTAAGGCAAAGTCTGCTCTGCCTCAAGCATATTCACTTGATGTGCAAAGATGTCGTTCATTCTATACTGATTTCTCAAGACCTCTTGCGGTGAGGAACAATATTCAATTTTAATATTTTACCTCTACATCGAGCATCTAACAATTATTTACTAATTAATTACCTTCTTACGTTTGTCTAGAGGGATAAATTGTCTAAATTCCTTAGAGATTCAGATGCGTTTTCTTATCAGACGCTGAAATACTAGTTGGAACTCGAAAGTTGGAGGTCTACTTTGACACAACTTTTTTCGCAGAACAGTGGGAGGAAATAACAACGCATTTTAACATTAATACAACAGATGATGTTGTTTTATTCACAATGGAGGATAATGTTGTACGACTCATGGTTCTTGGTCAATGTCAAGTTGAAAATATTTATCCTTTGTCGGTTAAATATTTCATTCAGGACAATGTGTATGGTGAACTTAACTCATTAAATATATGATTTGAAATATGAATGAATCGTTCGACATGCAATATTGTGTTATTGTTGGAACTTTTTCCAAACGTTTTTTTTTTTTTTTTTTTTTTTTTGTGTTTTTGTTATTGTTGGATAAGTATGACTATTCATAACACTAACATAAAAAATACTAACAACATGTTGGGAAAAATAATGAAAATAAGCCTAAAGGTTAGACTTGGGTAGGGTTTAGGGTTTTTCAGTACAAACTGAAAAAAGCCTAACATTTTGGCTTTTTCAGTACTTTGAACAAGCCTAACATTTTGGCTTTTTCAGTACTTTGAACAAGCTTAACATTTTGGCTTTTTCCCCAATCAACCAATACTTTTTTTTACTGCTTCGTGTTTTGAAGCTCGTAACTCTTGTTTATATATATCATGCAACACCAACTCATAATGTCTCCAAAACAAAGAACATACTCCGAATTTTGTAATTCTTCCTTGTAAGTCGTCCCCTACCACAATCTTGTCACACAATATGGCCAATGTTTCAGATAACAATTGTCAATTGTTCACTTTTTGGGGTGGTGAAATTTGTCAATATTCAACACCACCTCAACTTTACTACACAATACCGCCCCAGTTGGTCATTACTATTCATGTCAATTTCGGATTACCTTATGTAGTCAATCTGATCCGGAATGCAATTGGAGTAAGTTCGGATTGCATATTACAAATTACTGCCCGACTCCTAATCGATAGCTCAATGGGTGTCATGCAAATGGCATATTGTATAACCAATGATGCAGAGTGGGAATACTATGTATTCCAATCAAAAAATCTTGGTGAGCTACACGTTTATGTTATGCAAGAGCTTCACAACCCTTCACCTTCGCAAAACACATTCACTGCTTTGTTAGCCAAGAATGAATCATCCTCTACAGATTTTGGTGCATACGAACCGTATGTCGAATTCTTTCGCCATGACAATCCCTTGGAGAGCCTAACCATTCATACAGAACAACTTCCTGGTCAGACATTCTTACCAGAAAGCTCCGAGCAAATCGGTTCATCAGAGAGTAGCTCATCTGAAGAGCTAGTTTCAAGCACCTCAGACAGTTTAGATGAAGGAGCTACAAATCACGACAACATGAATCAATTTTCATTCCCGTCTGATTCATTTCAACAAGTCAGACAGGAGGATGCACAACCAAGTCGGGGAAAGCTCAGAAATTCCGTTTTTTCATGCCCCGGTATCATTTAATACCGGGTTTGAAGAAGAAGACAACTACACAATGCCATCTTACGATGCTGAATCTAGGGTGTTTCAGATCAGAATGGTTTTCTCTGACTTCAAGGAATTACATGAAGCTGTTTCCATTTTTCACATTCGTGAAGGGAAAAAATTCAAATCTTCCTACAAAAAAAGCACCTCTTGGCGTGCGGAGTGAGTGAACTTCATGTCGAAAGAAAACCCGTGTTATTGGATGTTGTCTGCAAATAAACTGAAAGGGCCCACAGGGGAATGGCAAATCCAGAAATTGACTAATACCCATGTATGCAGACATGATTTCAATGACGGTGGGGTCGACAAAATGTGCAGAAGCAAACTTATCACCGCTCTTGTCACGCATAAGATCCGTGACGATCCGCACTATAAAGTTAAACACATACAAAGTGATGTGAAAATGAGTACGGAATAGACGTGATGTATCAAAAGGCTTGGTACGCTCGTCAAAAATGCATTGAACAAGAGTGCGGCAAATTTGGAGATTCCTACAACGAGCTGCCCCTTTTCTTGCAGTCAGTGCAAACAACAAACCCAGGCACAGTGGTAGAAATTGAATACACGGAGTCCAACCAAGGGGAACCGTACTGCGATTTCTTGTATGCTTTTTGGGCTTTTAAGCCCGCCATAGACGGATTCCGATTTTGCTTCCCGATTATTTCAGTGGATGGAACACATCTATATGGAAAATACAAAGGCCACCTTCTTTTAGCGGTCGGGATGAACGCTAATCGAGAAATTTTTCCACTCGCATATTCAATTGTTGACTCCGAAAATGCAGCCAGCTGGACTTGGTTCATGAAACTACTCGCCACACATGTCTTCCCCGATCATGAGTCGGTGTGCATCATTTTGGATAGGCATGCTGGGATCGATGCAGCGTTCATGGATTTATCTGCATTACATCCCCCACGAGTCCAACGTCGATATTGTCTTAGACACATCCGGAGTAATGTCATGACCCGGAATAGGAATAGGAGATTGCGAACATTAATCTGGGAAGCTGGTACTACAACCACACGCCGAGAATTTGGGAACAAAATGGAGAGAATAAGAGCAGAATGGCCTGCAGCGTACAATTATCTAGCAAATATTGATGCTGAAAAATGGGCGTTGTCTCACGATGGTGGTCACCGATATGGCATTATGACAACCAATTCATCCGAATCGTTTAACAATTCTCTTAAGGGTTGTTGTATGTTGCCAGTGACTACGCTTGCAAGACTCACTTTCCATAAAATAAGGGTAATGTTCGCCGATAGGAGAATAGCTGGCCAAAGGATGCGGGAAGCAGGGTTGTGTTGGCCCAAGAAAGTTTTTGACGAGTTGGCACAACGAGAGCAACAGGCATCCAATGCAACCATTGAGAGGTATAATGATTCAACGGGATTGTACAGGGTTGCTCTTAAAAGACGGCATGCCACACAACATCCCCTGCGCTTTCATAAAGTTTGTTTGAACAACTCTAGCTGTGATTGTGGAAAGTGGAACCGCAACACCTCCTTACCTTGTGCACACATCATTGCAGCATGCCACTTTAAAAAAGTTACGTATGACTCGTTTGTGCCAAATGTTTTCTCCATGGAACATTATATGGCGAGTTATGCAGCTGATTTCTTTCCACCGTGCAATGAAATTCAATGGAGGAGTGAGCGCATTCTACTTCCACCATCTTCCGCTAGACGAAATTCACGTCCAGGCCAACGACGAACTCGTCGCTTTCAAAATGAAATGGACTTTGGGAATACGACAGCAACTCGACGATGTAATTATTGTCGGGCACGAACTCATGTTACAAACCAGCGCCCAGCGTTAAATTATCACTCGTAAGGTTCGTTTCTTATTTACTTGCAAACATTGTATCACAAATTTGCAGTTTGTATTTAAAAAATTACTCTCTTTTTTTCTTTTAAAATTTGTTCTCTTCAATATTTACTAGATGACAGAAGTACACTAAATATTTGAACCCTATAACTTTTTATCAGTACCAAAAATTAGATATTCATACTAACCAAACAAAATTTATTCTGGTGAAATTAACTACATAAATATTTAATAATAAATTTTAACGACTTTATATATTTACCTTATTATATGTCAATTTATACTTTTTATTCATTAACAAATCATAAATATATTTATTAACTATAGACAATTATTACTAATCATTAATATAATTATTACAATCATAAATAATTAGTTTAATCATTACCTAATGAATACTTTAAGAATTCAAATCATAAATTTTTTTACTAGTTATACACAATTATTTTTAAACATTACTATCATTAATAAATTTTTTAAACACCTATACACATGTGTATTTTGTTCATTGTATTCTGTCGTATTTTGTTTTTTTTTTAAATAACAAAGAAAAAGCCTAATGTTTAGGCTTGTTCTGCATAAAGAAAACTGCCAAACAAGCCTAAGCCTTAGTATCTTTTCCCTGGATGGAATCCCACCACAATCCGCTCCTGTTTAGGAAACCATCTCAAATTCCCTCTCCGTTGAGTTAATGATTCAGCTGGCCGAGCGCGCATTACCGTTCTTCAAGGTCCTCAAAAAGGCGACCGCTTTCGTATGGGATGATGAGTGCAGGGCTGCCTTCGAGAGCCTTAAAGAATACCTGACGTCACCAATCGTGTTGTCCAAGCCTGAGACCGGGGAGACCTTAGAAGTGTACTTGGCAGTGGCCGATAGAGCGGTGAGCGCGGCTTTGTGCCGAACCGACCCGGCGGGCACACAACGCCCAGTCTATTACGTGAGTCATGCCCTCCAGGGGCCCGAACTGCGGTACACACCAATTGAGAAGGTCGTCTACGCCCTCTACATAGCAGCAAGGAAATTAACCCCCTATTTCCAAGGCCGAATCATCAAGGTCCTAACTGATCACCCGATCAGAGCGATCCTACGCACATTCAGCTCTTCGGGCCGTATGGTTAAATGGGCGATGATGTTAACACAGTTCGGTATCGAGTACTGTCCGAGACCGGCCATTAAAGGCCAAGCCCTAGCGGACTTTCTGGTCGAATGCACGGCCCGTGACCAGTCCGGAGAAACATGCCCTATGGAGAACAGCCAGGTCTGGAAACTCGCGACGGACGGCTCTAGCAGTAAGAAGGGAGCGGGTGGAGGGGTCGTAATAACTAGCCCGGAAGGTTTCAAGCTCTACTATGCACTCCTCCGTTTTACCCCGACCAATAACGAGGCAGAGTACGAAGCGTTGTTGGGAGGCATTGACTGAATAAAGGCATTGGGAGCAACAGCCGTAAAGATCACAACCGATTCCGCTCTCGTGGTCGGGCAGGTCTTGGGAACATACGAAGCCAAGGGGGATCGTTTAGCCCTATATCGAGACCAGGTGACGAGGGAGCTCGCAACATTTGGGACATACACTATTCAGCACGTTCCCCGATCCGAGAATGCCGACGCGGACATACTATCCAAGCTCGTTCATCACGCCCCAGAGCATATATCAAGAATCGCTCGAATTGAGGAAATACCCGCGACACGAATCGACCTGCCCCAGGTCGTGCCGGTAGAGGAAGCCGACCACTGGATCACCGACCTCGTAAACTACAGACCGGGGAGCTCCCCGACGATGAGGCCCGAGCTCGCAAGGCAAAGCTACGAGCCCCCAGATTTGAAGTGTTGGAGGGAAAGTTGTATCGACATTCGTACGGCGGACCACTGATGAGGTGCCTCAGTGCCTTCGAGGCGGACCTAGTCATGACCGAGCTACACTCTGGCATATGCTCGGCCCACCAAGGAGGACGGTCGCTTTCAAGGCGAATCATGCTTATAGGGTATTATTGGTCGTCCATGCAGATTGATTGCGAGGCACTTGCTAAGAGGTGTGAGTCTTGCCAACGTTTCGCCAAGCTTCTAGGTCGGCCTGCCACGTTCTATAAACCAGTCAGCTCGGCTATACCGTTCGCCAGGTGGGGGGTAGACATCCTGGGACCATTCCCGGAGATTGCAGGTCGTAAGAAGTTTATAATAGTCGCTGTGGACTATTTCTCGAAGTGGGTGGAGGCGGAACCGTTGGCCACTATCACTTCGCAACAGTGTGAAAGGTTCCTATGGCGGAACGTCATATCGCGCTTCGGGGCACCCGTGCAGGTCGTCACCGACAACGGGCAACAGTTCGAGAGCAAGTCCTTCTAGAATTTCTTAGCCACCCTTGGGACCAGGTCGACAAGGACCTCTGTCGCGTATCCGCAGGGGAATGGCTAGGTCGAAAATACCAACCGGACTATCTTGAGTGGCTTAAAGAGGAAGCTTGACTCTGCAGGACGGAGTTGGGCCGAGGAGCTGCCCTACATACTCTAGGCCTACCGGACCACACCAAGGGAAGCAACCGGAGAAACCCCGTTCGCATTAGTTTATGGCGCCGAGGCCAGGCTCCCGATCGAGGCATGGATCCCGACCAGAAGAGAGAAGGAGTTCGACCCAACTGAGAATGACATCTTGATGGCCACCAACCTAGACCTCTTGAACGAGCGGAGGTATGTGGCAGCTCGTAGAATTGCAAGCTACCAGCAGAAAGTGAAGACCTACCATGATTCTCGCACTCGGCCCCGTTACTTCCAAGTAGGGGACTACGTTCTCTGGAAGAGGGAAGCGAGCAGACCTCAAGAAGGCGGCAAGTTGGCCCAAGCCTGGGAAGGGCCCTACGTGATCGCTGCCGTAATCCGACCAGGAACCTACCAACTGAAGACTACTACCGGCAAGGACGTAGACCGGAAATGGAGTTCAGAGAACCTGGTCCTGTACTATCATTAAATGTACCTACCAACCTACAACTATTGTGAACTTGCTTTCTGAAAACGTTGCTTTTAAGGTCGAAAAGACCGTTGCGTTTCAAAGTTCATGACAAATTGAGCGGATTTCAATTGTGTTCCATGGTCGACAAGACCCCGGCCGCAAAGGCCTAAAATGGGATTGATTGATTCCCCAAGGTCGATAAGACCCCAGCCTGCCATAGGCTTAATTTAGATTTGATCCCCTTAAGGTCGAGAAGACCTCCGCCTGCCATAGGCTCAATACCGGATCAGGATTCACTGAAGGTCGAAAAGACCTACGCCTCGTAGGCACAAACCGAATTAGCCCAGTAAAGGTCGAGAAGACCCCAGCCTCCCGTAGGTCGAAAAAACCTCAGCCTCAGCTTGCCTCAGGCTCAACCCTAGTTAAACCTTACCCAACGGACCTCGTGCCCATGAAACAGGCACCATCAGAACGCTCGCTAGCCGAAAACGCCGCCGTCGCGGACGGTGGAGCAAATGAATCGTTAGGTCCGGGCCAGCAAAGGTCCAGTTTAAAACAAAAACGATCGTACGAGTATAACGCGAAAACTAAAAAAGCAAAATGCCATACATAAAAGGAACACGCAATGTAAAGAAGTTCGATCAAAATAAACATCCATCCAAATAAGGTGTTCGGCACAGCCCAGGCCGAGCTCTGAAAAATACAAAAAAAGGCAGAAGCCCTTCAATCCTTGGTCGGTGCAGGCACCGCGCCACTTGGTGTCGGGTCAGCATAAGGCATGGGGTCGGGAGCAGGCACCGGCTCGGGCATGACCCCCATGATGGTGGAGTAGTCCTTTTTGTTCAATGATTCCCCAAGGGCCTCCCGAACTGCCTGCTGCATCTCATACCGACCTTTGGCGTAGGCCCATTCCCCGTAGCGCCAAGCAAGCTCTTCCCTGACCTCATTGTGAATAAAGGCCCGGAAGAACGCCTCCGCTTCCTGAGGGTTGCGACATAAGAAGCCAGTGAGGTTGGCGTAGCTGGACATCTTCTCGTTCATCTCTGCGGTCTCACGCTTAGCCGCTTCAACCTCCCGCTCTGCGCTAGCGATCCGACCCTCTAGCGCTTGCACCTTTTCAGTCAGCTCTTTGTCCTTCGCCGCAAGGCTCTCTTTTAAGGGGGCGACCTCCCGGCGCACCACGTTCTCCGCCGCCTTGGCACAGCAGAAGAGGTCGTTGGTCATGTGCGAGAGGTGCATAGGCAAACAATAGTCAGTTGCCGTCCAAGGAAAAGTAATCGCACAATAGAGATCCAAGGCTTACCCATAGGACGTTTTGGGCGATCATCTCTCCAACCTGGTCGGTTTCCAAGTCCCGAATGGCTTCTCGGGTCGGGATTACGGTGCGAATCTTGTCCAAGAAGTTCGCCGTTTGCTCCCCGCCTTCTCAGAGCGCATCAAGAACGGGAGTCGACCCGCGGGTGTTGGTGCATTTTTGCATCTTCAGGGGCGGGTTCTCTTCGACCTCCGGTTCCATCGCTTTTTCCTTACCACATCGGGTCGTGGCACGAGCGACCTGAAGGTCCGCCACCGCCGCAGCCCCAGCCGAGCTGGCCAGTATGGTCGGCTCCGACCCTTGTGCAGGTGCTGCTTCGACGGGCAGGGGGGCCTTGCTCCCTCCCAGGGTGACCTTTGGACGCGGCTTCTTGGGACCAGTGAGGGCTGGGGCGAAGCTCCACTCAAGAACCATTCCTGCAAAAAGTAAAACTTCGGTTAGTAGATGTTTAAGACCCGCGAGGATAATCCCGACCTAAATATACAACCCGACCTTGCTCGGTAGGCTTGGCTGCCGGGGCCGTAGCGCTCAAGCCCGCCATCCTCTTCGGGACGTACTTCTCAGGTTGATTGTAGTCCGGAGGCTCCAGATGGGCTGCCTTAACGGTCTTGGGGGATCGGAAAACCCAATACTCGTAGGATTCCGCGGATATCTTCACAACCGCGTTCTTTAGAGCCCGTGTAGCCACCGGATACTTGTGTTTTGTATAGTGCTCGGACCAGACCCGAAGTACCGGCAGCTTCCATGGGTACTTTCCGGACACAATGCGGTTCTTCCAGCCCTTATTGTTGTCCGGAAGGTCAGGAATTGAGCAAAAATGTCCCCAGGATTGGGCCATCAAGAACCCGCCCCCATGCTTTACGGGGATGTGTCGAACGGCGAAAATAAAGTTAAAGAGCTCCATGGTGCAAGGAACGCCGTGCCGACCGCAAATTTGAGGGAAACAGGCAATTATGCGATGGGCGTTCGGCGCAATTTGACCGGGGAGGACCCTATAATGTTCTAAAAAGGCCAGGAGAAAAGGTGAGAAGGGAAAAGAAAGGGGCGCTGTGATGGAGTCTAAGTGTAACCCAATCCAATCATCGCGCGTCCGATCAATTACATCTCCTAGAGACCTTCGGGTTTGGAACTCCACTCGCCCGGTTAAGAGAGTCTTGGTTTCCTCTAGTTTGGAAAGAGTGAGTAGACAAGGGTGATTGCGAACATCGTCGCTATTCAGGGGTACAAGGTTACCCCCGGAGGACGCAGAAGGTTGGGAGGAAGAAGGTTCGACCGAATGGGGAACAGAAACGGCTTCCGCGGCCGTAGGCCGGGGGGAAGGTTAGCCAAAATGGTCTCCCGGGTGGCAGGGGAGTACTGAGGAAGTTCCTCGTGAAGATGAGCTATAACCACCCTCGGAGATTTCCCTCGCCGAGGACCGCCTTCGCCTATCCAACCATCGTTCGCCCCGACCTCACCGGCCGACCCGATGGAGCTAGCCGAGGACGCGCCCGTTGGAGTAGTCTCTATTGCTTCATCGTAATCCCGTGCTGAGATGTTCTGACTGTCTAAATCCGACATCGTAGATTCCCTATAGGGAAAGGGAATTCGGGTTTAGCTCAATAGGCCCGACCTTGAGGGGACTAAACGCTAAAAAGAAAGACAGAATCGACGCCCAAAACCAAAAGAATTTCGTAGTTCGAAATGTATCGGGGGACCGGGAATGCCAGTCGAGAACGTAAAAAGAAAAGGGAATCGGTAGATACCTGCTATGTGCGTGGGCGTGCTTTTGAGCAGCTGACAAACCTCGTACTCTGATCGAAGGGAATTGGAAGGTCGGGAGGCTCTAGCAGGAAAACTTGGAGAAAGATGCGTGTCTTCTGGCGCTCATGCGAGGGCCTTATTTATAGGCCGCGCCGGGAGGCGAAACGGTAACCCGTAATGATGGTGCGAGCATCCCGAGGGGCCGCCGCGCGTCGACACGTGTACGGCTCGAGCTTTACCCGCGACGTCTAGAATGATCGGTCGGGCCCATAGGAATAGCGGGCCGCCTTCTCCCTACGCTGTCAGCCGCCCCGCTATATGATAGGGTAATACGCACGCGCATACGGTAGACAGACTTACGGTGACCGTACCGACCTAAAATACGATACCTGACCTTCCCGACCTTCCCTACCATTGATGAGCACAGATGATGAGTGTAAAAAGGGTGTAATGTCGTTCCGCTGAGGATTGGGGCTATGGCACGTAATTGTGTGAATTACCAGACACTAGAGTATATGAATTTAAAGAATCCAAGCAACAAATATTGAATGGTGTAAAAGAAAGCAATTGATTAAGGTGTAAACTGTATGATAAAAGGTATGGGTCAGATTAGGGGATTGTAACCTTGATATTCTAACAAACACAGGATTAGGGAAGGAATAACTAACCAAGGGATATATGGGCAATGCACAAAAGAATTCTACTCAGCTACTTTCGTAATCAATAAGAGAATTAGACTAAGATTGCCCAACTGTCGTGATGCATCAATCATAATCTTAAGTACCTAAGCATTGTAAGCCCCCAACATTACATCTACTTTCATAGCAGGAAAATTAGGTTGAAATTGGTAAGGCTCGAGGATCCATCCAACTGTTGTTGTAATGAATCCCTCTCCTAGACTAGCAATTAATTCTGGCCACAAACCAATAACTAGTGCAAAGAAATCCCCAAATCAACATAAACCCTAGGTAAAAGATTCAATCCTTTTATGCAATTAATCATAAATCGAACATCAAGATTAACAATGGACCCCTAATCCAAACCCATAAACGAATTACTCCCTCATGATGGGAGTAAACACAGCAAAGCAAGAATTAAAGATGGGAGACATAGCTGCAATATTAAAGAATAAAAAGGTAAACCTTACTAACAATTCTTCAAAGTAAATCTGATCCGAACAATGATTCCAAGCTTTAAACTGAATTCAATGATGTAAATCTACTGTATTCTATGCTATGGAAAACTCTAAAGAAAGTAAAAACTGCACTAAGCTAAAACTAGGGTTCAGAATCCCCAAAAATATCAGAAACGCGGTTTAAATACTGAACAGCAGCCGGGTCACGGCCGCCATCACGGTCGGGATCGTGGCCGTGATGCGGTGTGGCCGGCTGCCTGTCCATGGTGGGGATCACGGCCGTCATCACGGCCGTGATGCGGCCCCATGGTCTTCTTCTAACTCCTTTTGTGCTCTGTTGCTCCTTTCCGGCCCGGGGTGGATTCCTTATGTCTCGAAAACTAGTCCAAGATGACTGAAAATCCTTCCTTTGCTCTTCATTTGTGAATAAACTAGACATGATCAAATATAACACACAAACGAGGCTTAAATGTATCAAGGTAAAGAAATTAAGCAACAAAAACTCTTGATTCGTGGGGCAAATAAAGGTATAAAATCATGTGTATCAACTCCCCCACACTAGAACTTTTGCTAGTCCTCAAGCAAACCCAGGATAGACCACCCTCCAGGCATAGTCACTGATCACACTTCCTTCCTGCTCAACCAAACATTCCACCAACCAACTTGTACAATCTAACCTGCATCAAGAATCATATCAGAATTACAAGTGAGTTCCCCTCTCAGGCCAATAACCGGGCACCCGAATTAAGGTAGATTAAAACCCTGTATGCACATGTACTCAGTTGAGATTATGCAAGACTTGGCTTAAGATGAACTCTCATAGACATGCCCTTCATACTCACATAGATCACTCTAAAACTGCATGCTAAGATCAAATAGGTCTTTATTCGGCTTGTAATGGGGCTAAGGGTGAGTGGCTAAACAAAGAAGGGGTATAGAAAAATGCACAAAAGAGAGAGAATTTCACACCTATTTACAACTAAACCTAGAGGAGACATGGAAAATATGAATTAAGAGAGCAAAATATACTTGGAAACACAAGAGTATTCTAAACTAGTGGGGGTGAAGACAATTATTCTAGCAACTGGACTTGCACTTTTATTCATCCTTCTTTTTTTCTTTTTCACAAACCTTTTCTTCACTTTCAAACTCTTTTTCAAACTTTTCTCTTCTTTCTTTTCAACCAACAATCTTTTCCTTTCCTTTCATTCAATCAACCAATAACTTCCTTCACCACACCCCCACACTAGAACAAAGGTAACATGAATAACTCTATCAAAAATAAGCTCAAAAAGGTAAATCTCCTCTAAGTTAAAGAACAAATGTTACATTCTCTCTAAGGGTGAATGGAAAATATATGGCTTAGGGCTAAGGGTCAAATAATAGGGTTAAACAAGAAAAACAATACAAAGAACGGGGTTAAGTGCTTTGCACTTATTAAACAAAAACAAGGCTCAACGGGGACAACTAGGGAAAATAATAGTAACACAGGGTAGGTTTAAAGGTTTGGGCTAACAACAATGGCCTAAATCACTTCAACGCATGCAAATTATAGACTTCACTATGAGAGCACTGAGACAAGCTATGACAGAACAAATATCACCGGAATCCCACATAAGCCTTCACTAGCAATGCATAACACACAGGGAGAACATTTATGTTAGAGGTTAACCCAACTATTAGCAAGAGACTGAATTAAACACAAACTCAACCTTGAATCATCCTTGACAAGCTAAACTGCACAAGTACCACCAGACAAACCACAAACTAGCAGAAAGAGAAATGGTCACAGCCACATCACAAGGAAAGCATACTACCCTAAGCTGCAAAATGAATCCTCCAAGCAAAGTTCATCAAAATATAGCTTTCACAATTTTTGTCAGAAAATAGCTCCCCCCCCCCCCCC
>CP025659.1:46966049-46982563 GCA_003576665.1 Ipomoea trifida
TTTCATTTGGTAAAAATCTGTTGTCGAAGAGGAAGATGCAGTTTATCATCGTGCTCAAATATTATTTCGACAATCTGAAAACCAAAAATGGACTGAATTGAAGAAGAAAAAGCTTTGATACTGGAGCACGTGAACCATTGGAGCGATGGAATTATGTCCGGAGAATTATGTCTGAAGCGATGGAAGCAAATGGTTATTCACATAGGGAACCATTGGAGCAAACCCTTTTCAGAACAAGTTGAAGTCCTAGCCAAAAGATACTGTCCTTCCTTAATTGAAGTAAGGGAAGCCTGGGATAACAAGCCTCTTGTACCATGATGCAAAGTTATTTCCCATGAAAAGTCTGGGAAAAATTAACTTACAAGTTACAACCCACCTTCACCTGCCCCAACACTGTCTTCTGGCCCTCTCTCTGAAAAAGCAATTTGAAGAGATAACTATAGTTTCTTATTGACTTATTGTTTTTTTTGAACAATATTGACGTATTGTTATGTAAAATCAAAGTGGCTCGTGTTTAATTCATGTAAAGCAGTTGGGATTGTGATTAATGCTCTTCATGTTTAATAGTATTGATGAGATTTTTAACATGTAATAGGTATTAGGTATAGGCGCTATATATAATATTCATCTTTTTAGAGTGTCATATTATAGATGGTTGTGATATTGCATGTTTAATGCAAATTTAAAATCAATTGATTCTCGTGATTTTAGACAAAATGTTATTGTAAAAAGTTGTACAATGAGAACTAAAAAGGAGAAACAAAATAACAAATCGAATGTAATAAATAAATTTTTGTACGTAAAAATTCAAAATTATAAATTGATTTTTATTTATTTTTAAAATATTAAAAAATGATTGCAAAAAGAGTGAATTTTTTTTTGTCCTACTATTGTTGGGGCATTGCCAATTTTAGTCTACCTTTATTTAGTGCTTGCCACTTTTAATTCACCGTCACCGTCAAATATTTCGTAAGTGGCCGTCCAAAACAGGATTTTTTTGTCTTTTCATATTTTGGTCTCCTCGTTTAAGCTTTTCGCTGGTTTCCTTTCCCATTCACAGTCCTTCGCCGCCTTCTTGAGAAGCTCCGACTTGGAACAAAGGTTTAAGGATTTGGTGGCAAGCAAGGGCTTGGAAGGTGTACAAACCGAGGTTATGGATATGGATTGGGAGAGCACTATCTTCTTGCGCTACCTTCCAGTTTTCACCATTTCACAAGTCCCTGATCTTGACAACAATTACAAGGAGGCAATGAGAGCCTTTGCCAAAAAATCCCTCATCAATTTGAGCAATATCGATCACAATTAGCATACCTTCTCTACCTTGTGCTGACACTGTAGATCTCAAAGTTGTGATTCCAGGTAGTGGTAAGAAAAAAAAAAACGGGCTGACCGAAAATTGAACCGACCGAAAAATCAAAGATAAATCTAAAGAAAAACAAAATTAAACGCATCCCATTTATATTTTACAAGTCCATAGTCTATCACATTAATTTTAATCACTTTATTTTACTAATATTATTTTAGAAATATTATAATTTCCTTATTGAGTCTTATAGTTCTTAATCCTAACTAGATATGCCCAAATGTTGATCAATGGAACAAATTTTATAATTTTATTAATACAGATATTATATAACTTGTAATGTCTATTTTATTTCCGCAGCATTATTTCCCCATTGTACTAATTTGGGGAATTAAATTTTGAAAGTGTACTGAAATAAGTGATTTGTGTTCTATGAATGAAAGTTATTATCATAAGTTGCGTCTGTAGCTCAGTGGATAGAGCGTCTGTTTCCTAAGCAGAAAGTCGTAGGTTCGACCCCTACCTGACGTGTTTGAACTTGCGGAACAATATTATTAAACATCTTATGTATTTTCATTCATAACCAACATGGTGGCCCGAACCCACCATGTGAATGGAGATGTATTTTCATTCATAACCAACATGGGCCGACGTGTTTGAACTCGCGGAACAATATTAGTAAACATCTTATGTATTTTCATTCATAACCAACATGGTGGCCCGAACCCACCCATGTGAATGGAGCGACTAGTTCCTCGAACCCACCATGTGAATGGTTCCTCGAACCCACCATGTGAATGGAGCGACTAGTTCCCCGAACCCACCATGTGAATGGAGCGACTAGTTCCCCGAACCCACCCATGTGAATGGAGCAACTAGTTCCACTTTCATAATTTTTGCCACATTTGAACCAGTCTTTTTTAGGCATTACCACTTTTGGTCTATCGTTAGATAATCCATCCAATAGATGTGAAATAGAGGCGTATATTTGCCTTTTTAGTGAGCGGTCATCATTTCCCATAAACATTTCAGCCAGAAACTCCACCGTCACCATCCAATGTTCCTCCGGCGCCCTTTCGTTCATCCACCGATTCGTGCTGGCATATTCAACCAGATTTCTCGGATCTTCGGACCTAGATCCGACCAGCCCCTTCATGCTCTCTTCTGCAGTTCCAACAATCCTGAGTCGCCACCGATGTCTCCCTTTCAAAACTCAGGCCCCATTTCAAGCAACTTGTTCTTATCGCTTATCTTTTGTATGATGTTTATATGCATATATATTTCTGTGTATACTCATCCATTTGTTTGAACTTGCTGTTTATAAAATTAATTGGTAAAGTGAGTGTTTAGATATTGGGTTTATAAAAGTTACATATTTTCAATTGGTTCTGTAAATTGGATTGTAGTTCTTGAGATTAAACATTAATGGGTTGTCAAATTGGAACTTGAATGAATAAAACAGAGTACTGAATCCTTATTGTCTGAATATGAAATTATTGTGTTCCATGGACTGAAAAATTAATTTGATTTGTCCTAATTGTTGAAATGAATTGGCGTTGATTGCCAATAGTATAAGAGACGGCGAGCACGTCGCTGATCAAGGTGATCCGGCGAGCACATGTGTTGCATTTGGTTCATTGATGAGATTCATTTTGTTTTGGGTGCTGGCCGAACAGAGGGGTCTATGGATGCTTCAAACCTCTTTAAGCCAATGAAAAGACAAATATACACATCTATTTCACGGCCATTGGACGGATTATCTGACGATGGACCAAAAGTGGTAATGCCTAAAAAGACTGGTTCAAATGTGGCAAAAATTATGAAAGTGGACTAAAATTGGCAATGTCACAATAACAGTAGGATAAAATGGTAATGACTCTATATATAACTCCATCTATTTAATTAGAGCTCATGATAGGGAGTCAATAGATATGTTAACTGCATACTAAAGATCTGTTTCAGGGCATTAGGGGGAGATATACCCAAATTTAAATGTCGAGAAATCCCATGAAATATAATGATCTTCATTATAATCCACGTACTAGTGAGACTGAACTAGAAGTTCAGAAGATAATCTATTTGCGATATTAGCAAATAATCTGCCAAATATATATACTGATTAACGTATATATAATTATATATACACTGATCATGTTGATCAGAAAAGAGTGACAAAATCCCATATACAATCCCCAAATTGGACCAAATAATATATATTTCAATACTCTTTGACGCCATAAGCGTAGGAGATCTATCGGTTTAAGAGATATGAAACATAATACTAGATCTAGTAAAGAAGCATTGTCACTATTGTCTTAAAAATAATTATATCCTGAAGACATTCGTCCAGATGATGGAAACCCTAGTAAGGTGCACCAAACAAACATAATACTAGGGATGCAGAACGATCATATCTTAATATTTGGGAAATGACAACGATTTGATTAATTTAAAAATTATCATGAATATGGGAGAAAATTATATAGTTGTCGACAACACACGGCTATATAATTGCTCATTTAAATAAACTGGATCCAAGTGAGGTGCCAGATGCATCCTCATTATTTAATATTTAAAGGAGCAATTAAGGCATAGCTCGACTCGTTAAAATAGATTCTCTTGATAAAACGTACATCATTGAATGTTAACCCTGTTGGTTACAAATGAGTGTTTGTTCGGAAGAGAAACAAAAATGATGAGGTGGTATAATAGTGAGTGTTTGTAGCACATGGGTTCTTCTAGATACCCTTGATATTTTAATCAAATCTCCCATGTACGATGACATTAAGGTATGCTATACAAGATAATTGGCAGATTAAACTTAGATATGCACCTAATAAACATCGTCGTGACCATACGACAATAAGGTCATTGGACGGTATGATCTTTATATGACCTTAGCACAAGATCATAATTGACCAAGTAATTCTCCTTTTGAAGAAGGAATTATGTGTCATTATGAATTCGTTAAAAGATTATGAATGGAGTTATTACCCTCATTTAGAAGGGATAATATGTAATATAAGTGTTCTTTATTGAATTGCAAATGAGTGTAGAATTACTAAATTTGATCCTTGTGGAGTTATAATTCTCAAAATAACATTACAACATATTTGTTGTTGAATTACAAAGGCTTTACTTAACTTGAAATAGTAAAGGCAATTTCCTCCTGAAGTAGGAAAATGTAAATATATCATTAGTACTGGCTGAGAGGCTACAAATCGTATTATTTACTATCTCAGCCTATGTTAGTGTTATAAACATCATAAAGATCTTAATGCTATTAGCTCATGATCTAAAGATGAATTTTAGACATAAAGGACTTGAAAAATCAAGTATTATCTCGACTTGTAGATCGAGTATTTCCTTGAAAAATTATATACATCAATCAGCCCATTATGAAAAATGCCTTTAACACATTTTGTAAGTACCATGGACTTATCACAAATAATGGTTGTCCAATAATCTCTTGAAGAAGATAAAGGATCATTTAGACTAAAAAATGATAATGAGTACATTTTGGGACTTGAAGTCCATTACGTCATTACTATTGGAGCACTACTGTAGAACTAGAAGTTCTATGACCATATTTGGATTGACATTGTCCTTACAATGAAATCAACTGTAACTCCTAGTGCTCCAAATATCCTCTAGTATCTTCAATTTAAATTTTATGCGACAAACCAATATATGTGTGTTTATTTTTGACCACTTGGTATTGGCTCCTTTTGATCTCCATTCCAAATTAGTTATGTGTGTTCTCTCTCCACTCACTTATGGGAGGGCAATAAAAGTGTGTTTTTAAGTGGGTATGGTTAAGAAATATTGGCTATATTCAAACCACATAAGCTCCCGAGGAGTCACGAGAATCATTGTATAAAATGTTAACTTATAGTGACAATCTTGACGATTGTCATATCATTTAATCTACACTCTTTTTGAAACAGTTATTCTACCTTTAAGAAATGTAGAACTTGGAGATTGTTATCTTCAGGGGGAGATTATGACTACATTTACTTAAATCAATCCTGAAGATTGAGTCTTAAAAGACTAACAAGTTGTATTTTTGCAACCTATGAATACATACGTACCATGTACTCTTTTTCTCACTAGATTTTTCCTATTGAGTTTTTCTAGTGTGGTTTTAACAAGGCATGAGTATGATATAATAAATGGGGAGAAAGTTGCAAATAAATACTTAAATAGACGAACCCCGAAATCCTGAAGATTATGCCTTGAAGGCTTATGATTGTACTCTTTTTTTTTCCTTAACTAAGTTTTTCCCATAAGGTTTTCTTAAGTTAAGTTTTTTAACGAGGCAATCAGAAAGGTTGTTGTGTTCAGGGGGAGCAACAATATACACATAAATTATTGATCCAGAAGACCACCAACTCTTGCAAATCCTGAAGATTAAACGCAGAAAGTTATGGTTGTACTCTTTTCCTTAACTAAGTTTTTTTCCACTGAGTTTTTTTTAGTGTAAGATTTTTAATGAGGCAACCAGGACTATATATGAGTTTATAAATATCATGTACTCTTTTCTTCAACTAGGTTTTTTCATGTGGTTTTCCTATGGAAGTTTTTAACGAGGCAAGCAAGTGTTTGAATATACCATTCATATACCTTATATTATTTTTTTGTCTAGATTTTTCCCACAGGATTTTCCTAGTAAGTTTTCTTTAACGAGGCAAGATCATTGACAAATAATGTCCAAGGGGGAGTGTTATAAATAATATATTCAGTGTGGCCATTATTATGTTACCGTTGTAACGGTCATCATAATAAGTATTGTTATTATTACTTATATATTATACTAGTTTTTCTTATGCGCGATGCGCAAAATATAAGTGCCCAATATTAGTATTTTGTATTACAATTTTAAATTTATTTAAATTTTAATATAGTAAATAATAATAATAATAATAATAATAATAATAATAATAATAATAATAATGCATAATATTTTTATAAATTGGATATTTATATTTTAAAAAAATAACTAACATATAACTCTAATATTTAATGTGTATATTATTATTATTATTATTATTATTATTATTATTATTATTATTATTATTATTGAAGAAGAAGAAGATAAGAAAATATATGGTGGATGCATGTACATAGTAACAATAGTGGAAAAGATAACGAAAGTTATAACGGTAGGGGTATATTTGTCCAAAATATTATGTAGTACAACTTTTATAGCATAATGTACAAAAAAACTTAACGGAAAAAACGGACATAAATGAGGGGTATAACCTTCCTTCACATTTATTATGTTTTTAGATATATAGTTTGCCTCTTGTAAAGATATGATGAATGAAATAAGAATCATGCTCTTCTCCTCTACTGTTTCCTCTATCTCTTTTGTATTACAACTGTTTAGTTTATTATTTATCGGAGATCGCTACGAGGTAATAGGAATCCTTACAACAATTCTTAATCAAAATCCTAATATTTAATTTTTTTTTAAAATCTATTCTCCTCTCATTCTTTATTTCGTATTTTTCTTAAACATTATGCTCTTCTCAACTCTTTACCGTACGTGTTCATGAATGTGAGAGACAAACAACACTCATCACCCTTATGTTTTAATGATTCATGGTAATCAATCTCCATTTTTTTTATTTAATCAGAGTAATATATATATATATATATAAATTTCTAAAAATATCATTTTATATATTTTTATATGTATTCTCTTATTCAATAACTAATTTACCAAAAACCTTAAGGGGACATTTGGTTCAAGTTATATGAGATAACTAAGGTTATGTTTGCTTATGAATATAAGATTTCCATGGTTGGTTCAAGTTATGTAATTTTCTTAGGTAATCTCGCATTCCCTTATCTTATTTCTAATTTTGTGCTTTTGTCATTTTAATCATTTTGTCTTATTTTTGTTGTCTTATTTACATAATTCATTTTTAAACCAAACACAGAAATCTAACATTCCCAATTATCTCACATTTTCTAAGGTAATCTAACCTTCCGTGAATCAAACGCTCCCTAATTTCAATTATTTAACTTGTTAACTACTACGTAGTAATTTTTAAGCTTTAGCGGACCTAACATTCTGCAAAAAGAAAAAAGAAAAAAAAAACATTAAAACTAAAACCTAGGCATCCGATATCATCGCCGCCGCCTAGTAGCAGCCGACGTCTTTTCCGCCACTTATCAGCAGCCTACATCGTCGTCCCCCGCAAATAGCTTCCAGCTACATCCTTTGTCGTTGACCTCCTCTGACGTCACTACCTCGTTTCTCTGTTTCTAATTCCGGTAATTCCTCTAAACCCTTAGCACAATTCGACCAATGCATATGTTTCTATGTTTTCATTTGGTAAAAATCTGTCGTCGATGGGTTTTGTAGAAGAGGAAGATGCAGAAAGGGTTAGATTGATAACACTTAACTGCAATTAGTTTAGTTGAAATGATTGAAAATCCAGTGATGATGAGTTAACTAGTCAACGGTTTGCAGTTTGCTTCATTTTCGAGTATTAGTGCTTGAACTTGAATTAAATTACTTGTTCTGGATACACATTTCATCTTCTTGACTTTTATATTAGCTGAAACATTGAGTACTATACAGAGACTTATTCTGATAATTGGGTTGTGAATTCAATTTGATTAATTCTAGGGTATTTTTTTCATTGGAAAAATGGATGTATTTAGATTAGCTTATTATTTGCCTGAAGCCCTTTGCATGCCAGAATTTTTTTAGTAAATTGATTGATTTCATGACCTTGAATACCTCACTATCATTGCCAGTGAATTTGGCATTTCTTTAACAATAATGATTGTAATCATGTTTAAATTATATCTATATATTGTCAAAGTATATCAAATCTTATGTTTTCTAATGACCCTGATAGTTTCAACATATTGAAATAGTTTGCAGAGCCTTCATAAACCATATTCTTGAGAGTGGTTGTAGAAACTGCAGAATAAGCTAAGCATTCTTTCCAACTTCTATCTTTTCGCTTTTTAGGTAAAAGAATAAACAGAGTTCCAATCAGCCTCAGCATTTACAGCTTTGCCAATCAATATTTCAACAATCAGGGAGCGTATAGCCTTATCACGTGATCAATCTTTGCACAACAAACAGGACAACCCCAAATCTTGGCCTTGGTTTTGTTCAGACTAGACATGCAACCGACCATATGGCCAAATGATTTTGGGTTTGATTTCCTATTTCATTATTTAATTGTTCAAGTACTTGCTGCTAGTGGAACTTGGCAATAATAAGTTACTGGTATGGTCATGGCTGTAGAAGATGAAGTTGTGGGTGCTCTAACGAAATCAGAAAAATCTAGGAAGTCTAAGAAAAGGAAAGAGAGGAACAATGATATTTTATCTGCTAATCCTGTTTATATTGTGAAGGATGTGGGAGTTGAGGGAGATAAAGAAGAAGAAACTTTGACAAAAATGAAGAGTGATAGTGAAGGTGTTGAAAGAATGAAGAAAAAGAAGAAGGATGCAGGAGATAATAAAAGGGGAGCACTTATGGAGGATACTAATGGGATTACTGTTGAGAAAGCAGAAAAGAAAAAAAGGGAAAGAGAGGTTCAAAGCAATAACAATGAGTCACAAGCTGTGTCCCAAGATACTGCAAATGATGTTTCTGTGGACAATAGAGGTTATGTAAATTCAACTGCAACTGAGATGCTTGAAAGCAAAAGGAGACATGAAAAGAAGGCACGGACAATCACTGATGGTTGCGCTGAGGGTAAAATGGAGAAAGTTAAAAGGAAGAAGAAAAAGAAGAAGAAGGAAAAGGGGGAGGATGACCAAGGATCAGTAGATGTGGCTACAGGTCTTACATGTGCTGAAGGCATTGCAGATTTTAGTGTAAATGAAAAACAGGCTAGTGGAGTAGGAAATGATGATATTAACCAGAAACAGGTCAAAGACAGTTCTAAAGATCCAAAACGGAAAAATAGCAAGAAGAAAGTGAGATTTTCCAATGAGTTGAAGGTATTTCCCAAGTCTAATGTTCCTGAGAGTGGGAAAGGTCAAAATGAAGTAGTGGAGTTGATTCGAGGTAAGCGGTTCTCTAAAATAGAAGATGAGAGAGTTAAAGAAGCTGTTTTCAAGTACATAGAGGTATATAATTTAGGTAAGGAAGGTTTGAATATGGTTTTAAATTGTAGATCTCACCCTGAAGTAAAAAACTGCTGGAAGGTAATAGGAGCTGCCATACCATATAGGCCTTACCTTGCAGTCAATCGTCGTGCTCATATATTATTTCGACGATCTGAAAACCAAAAATGGTCTGAAGAAGAAAAAGCTTTGATACTGGAGCACGTGAAATTAAATGGGAATGTGTTTAAATCACTTGCTGACAGACTTGGCAGACATACGTTTCATGTGAGGGAAACATGGCGCAGAATATGCTTACCTAACTTGAAGAAAGGGCGCTGGTCTCAGGATGAGTACCAGAACTTATTTGATTTAGTGAACACTGATCTGCAATTGAGGATATTTGAAGAGAAGAGATCCATGCATGGCATGCTACGGGATAACATCTGTTGGACCGCAATTAGTAATAAGTTGTCCACACGTAGTAGTCCACAATGTTGTCTGAAGTGGTACTATAACTTGACATCACCTATGGTAGCTGAAGGTACATGGTCTGATTCTGATGATTATCGCCTAATTGGTGCACTTTATACCTTGGATGCAACCTGCATAGAAAATGTGGACTGGGATAATCTGCTGGGACATAGGTCCGGAGAATTATGTCTGAAGCGTTGGAAGCAAATGGTTCTTCACATAGGGAACCATGGGAACATGCCCTTTTCAGAACATGTTGAAGTCCTAGCCAAAAGATACTGTCCCTCCTTAATTGAAGTAAGGGAGGCCTGGGATAGCAAGCCTGTTGTACCATGATGCAAAGTTATTTCCCATGAAAAGTCTGGGAAAAATTAACTTACAACCCACCTTCACCTGCCCCAACACTCTCTTCTGCCCCTCTCTCTGAAAAAGCAATTTGAAGAGATAACTATAGTTTCTTATTGACTTCTTGTTATGTAACATCAAAGTGGCTCGTGTTTAATTCATGCAAAGCAGTTGGGATTGTGATTAATGTTCTTCATGTGTAACTTACAACTTAAATTTCTCCAATTTTTATATTCTGCTGAAGAGCAGTCAGTATATGCGTGCGATGAAGCATACTTTATGTTTTTTTTTTTTTGAATACTATTAAATCTATTACAATATAGTATCTGTTCATACATACTTTCTCAACCTACTGAAGCACAAAGAGCTAACGCTTTCATTGGGGATCGAACATGTGACCTTTCACTTGGGAGGGCTTTAATTTAATTTATTTATGTAGTGGTTATATACTTATATACTCCATCCTATTTTGCGTATGATGTTTGGATATCTAGATTTGACTCTAACGTATTCATAATTCAATCTTTTATGATATTTGATTTAATTTGTATATTTAAAAATAGGAATAAGGTTCAAATTGGCCACTAATGTAACCTGAAAGTGCAATTAGATCACTGAACCAAAAAAAAAAGTGCAACTCAGCCATTGAACACTCCAAATGTATGCAATTTCACCTGATAACAGGTTATCATGCATTTCATCAGGTTACTTGCTTACGTGGTCGGTGAGTTGGAATTTTAAAATAATTTTTAATAATAAACTATTAAAATAAAAAATCAAAATAATTAAAAACAAAAAAAGCACCCCCTCCTCCTTAACATTACCCTTGCCACCTTGTTAGGAAACCTGTGGATGAATCAAATTTAATTTATTTATTAGGAATAAAGTTCAAATTCGCCACTGAACATAACCTAAAAGTGCAGTTAGGCCATTGAACAAAAAAAATATACAATTAGGTCACTGAACATTCCTAATGTATGCAATTTCACCTAATAGCAGGTTACCATCCATTTCATCATGTTACTTGCTTACGTGGACATAGAATTGATATTTTAAAATAATTTTTAATAATAAACTATATATATATATATATATGTTGGGAAACAATTCTCGAAAAAACCCAAGAAATGGACGAAAATAGAAAATCCACTAAAACAAAATATTACAAGAAATTCCAGGAATTTAAACCTACAACAAAGGTTAGATAAACCTGGAATACAAGGGACGGTGAAGAACGGACTTTGGGGTAGTTGTAAGCACGAGTCGAGTTGCCTTTGTCCTTAAAACCTTATTTACCGCCTCCCGAGGTGCTGGAGCGTTGCGGTCTAGGTTTCCCAGGATAAATTGTACTACAATCCGCCGTTTGAGCAAACAAACTTGGATTCGGCGAACGAGAACGTGGGATGAACACAGGTGGCTAGAACGAAGGAAGAGCAGAGTTTCGAGGAGGAAAACCGATGTTCATACGTGTGTAAATCTCCTGCTCAACCTGGTAATATATAGTAGAGGAAGGGATTAATGGCATTGATAATGGTATTCATTCTTCATAGGTAACCTCCATCCACTAAGCACGAAATTAACTTCCCACTAACAGTCCTTTAATAAGAAATAATGGCAGGATTAATCACATTAATTCCTTAGGGGCCGTTTGGTTCGGGTCATCTGAGATTACCTAGGTAATCTGAGTCTGGTAATGTTATATTACCTTGTTTGTTTCAAGTTATGAGATTACCAGGTAATGTTACATTACCTCAAAGCTGATGTGGCGGTAATGTTTCAAGGTAATGTGATTACCCCCGTTTTTTTAGGTAATCTAAGATTACCTTGGATTATTTCGACTTTGCCCTTATTAACTAATCCTTATATATAATAATAATAATAATAATAATAATAATAATAATAATAATAATAATACTAATAATAATAATAATAATAATACTAACACAATAACATATATAAAATAAATATATGTTTATATAATTAAATATACATGTGTGTATATTTATATATTTATTTTTTTAATATTAAGCATCAATACATTCATACATATAAATAAATAAAAATACACACAAATATATATATATATATATATAGACATTATAGTAAATTGTCCCATATAACCTAAAATATAACCCTTAACCAAACACAGTAATATTATATTCCATAATCCAAACCAAACACATCAGGTAATCTTACATTCCCAAAATCTCACATTACCTTCCTGGAGGTAATCCTATTACCTGGGGTAATCCAAGATTCCGTGAACCAAACGCCCCCTTAATGCCAAAGGTCATTCTTATCAACGGTCACAGTGGAAGTGATACGTCGCCACTGGAGATCACTACGAGTTACCCTGGAAGCCACAAGACATCGCTCGTGAGAGAGGTTCGAGGCATCAGCCTTCGAAAGGTCCGCAAGACGTCATACCGCGTGACTGGCTTCCTTCGAGAGATCGCGTCCCTCGGGCGTAACTCGCCTGCATCGAGACATCGCTTGATGTCTCGAACGCTACCGAGGCGTACCGCGAGACATCGCTAATGTCTCGCGGGTTGCCGAGGTACGAGACATCGCTGATGTCTCGCATGACCAAGGCGTGCAACGAGACATCAGTGAACTGCCATCCTTGTCGTGGCGCTACTTCGTGAGACCTCTCAAAGGTTTGTGTAGTACTAAGATGGAAAAATGTACGAAAATTCGGCATAACTTAGCCCGCAAGGCCTGCCAATTTTCTCGGTGTTGTAAGCAAGACGACAAGGATAACAACAGCCGACAGTCGTAAATCATCATCTAATGTTCCTAGTTGACGCAGCGGGGTTCTTGATGCCTTGCCACCGTCTGAATGGTGTATAGAGTATATATATACATGTCGGCGATGAATGGCAAGCTGATGAGCCATTCCTTTGTTGGCCCACTTTGTCCATTAAACCTTCAAATGAAGCAGGTGGATAAATGAGATGAAATTCCCTTTAATTTTATCCTCATATTTAACGCTTGGATGACGGTGGTTTAACAGATGACATTTTGGCTTAATTTTTAATAATTAAAGGATCACATTAGGTGCAATTGAAAGTTAGGATACGAAATTGAGAAAAGAGTATAGTCGAAGGACTATTTTAAGAGTTTACTGACTTTACTCTATCTTTTGAATGCTACTGATCCAATTACACAAAAAGATAAGTACAATAGCTTGACACTTTTTCATAAAACATTCAAACTAAAACCTAGCATCCGACATCATCGCCGCCGCTTAGCAGCAACCGAAATCCGACTAGCAGCAGTCGACGTCGTTGCCGCCACTTAACAGCAGTCAACATCTTCGTCGCCTGCAATACCTTCTAGCTACATCCTTCGTCGGAAACCTCCCCTGACGTCACTACATCGTTTCTCCGTTTCTATTTCCGGTAATTCCTCTAAACCCTTAGCACAATTCGACCAATGCATATGTTTCTATGTTTTCATTTGGTAAAAATCTGTCGTCGATGGGTTTTGTAGAAGAGGAAGATCCAGAAAGGCTTAGATTGATAACACTTAACTGCAATTAGGTTAGTTGAAATGATTGAAAATCCAGTTGTGATGAGTTAACTAATCAATGGCTTGCAGTTTGCTTCATTTTTTAGTATTAGTGCTTGAACTTGAATTGAATTGGATTGTGGATTCAATATTTTTCATTGGAAAAATGGATGTTTTAGATTAGCTTATTGTTTGCCTGAAGCCCTTTGCATGCCAGAATTTCTTTAGTAAATTGATTGATTTCATGACCTTGAATACCTCACTATTGTTGCCAGTGAATTTCTTGGGTCTAATTTCAGATGATTTTTCTGTTATTATTCATGTAATGGTTTACTAATTTCTTGAAGATACCTGATTAATTGTATTTTATTTCTAGAGATATGTGCTAGCTCTACAGGTTAGTGATCTTCATTTTCAATTTTACTTTTGCCTGCTTCCTTTATGCAAGCCACTACTTTGTTTTCCCTGCAACTAGTTTCCGTGCTTGATTTTTGAGATCATATTGAAATAGTTTGCAGAGCCTTCATAAATCATATTCTTGAGAGTGGCTGTAACTTGTAAAAACTGCAGAATAAGCTTAAGCATTCTTTCCAACTTCTACCTTTTCTTTTTTTTTTTTTAGGAAAAAGAATAAATAGAGTTCCAATCAGCCTCAACATTTACAGCTTTGCCAATCAATATTTCAACAAGCAGACACCATATAGCCTTATCACTTGATCAATCTTCGCACAAAAAACAGGACAACCACAAATCTTGTCCTTGATTTCGTTCAGACAAGACATGCAACCAGCCATAGGGCCACATGGGGTGCAAGCTCCTTCCACTAGAGCATCCAAGCATATTACACAAAATGATTCTGGAATGCCTTAGTTTTGAGTTTGATTTCCTATTTCATTATTTAATTGTTCAAGTACTTGCTACTAGTGGAACTCTGCAATAATAAGCTACTGGTATGGTCATGGCTGTAGAGGATGAAGTGGTGGGTGCTCTAAAGAAATCAGAAAAGTCTAAGAAAAGGAAAGAGAGGATCAATGATAAGTTGGCTGCCAATCATGTTTATATTGTGAAGGATGTGGGCGTTGAGGGAGATAAAAGCTTCGAGGAAGAAACTTTGACAAAAATGAAGAGTGATAATGAAGGCGTTGAAAGAATGAAGAAAAAGAAGAAAGCTGCAGGAGATAATAAAATGGGAGCGCTTATGGAGGATACTAATGGGATTACTGTTGAGAAAGCAGAAAAGAAAAAAAGGGAAAGAGAGGTTCAAAGCAATTACAATGAGTCACATGCTGTGTCCCAAGATACTGCACATAATGTTTCTGTAGACAATAGAGGTTATGTAAATTCAACTGCAACTGAGATGCTTGAAAGCAAAAGGAAACATGAAAAGAAGGCACCAACAATCCCTGATGGTTGCACCAAGGGTAAAATGGAGAAAGTTAAAAGGAAGAAGAAACAGAACAAGAAGGAAAAGGGGGAGGATAACCAAGGATCAGTAGATGTGGCTACAGGTCTTACATGTGCTGAAGGCATTGCAGATTTTAGTGTAAATGAAACACAGGCTAGTGGAGTGGGAAATGATAATATTAGCCGGAAACAGGCCAAAGATAGTTCTAACGATCCAAAACGGAAAAACAGCAAGAAGGAAGTGAGATTTTCCAATGAATTGAAGGTATTTCCCGAGTCTATTGTTCCCGAGAGTGGGAAAGGTCAAAATAAAGTAGTGGAGTTGATTCGAGGTAAGTGGTTCTCTAAAATAGAAGACGAGATAGTTAAAGAAACCGTTTTAAAGTACATAGAGGTACATAATTTAGGCGAGGAAGGTTTGGATATGGTTTTAAATTGTAGATCTCACCCTGAAGTAAAACACTGCTGGAAGGTAATAGGAGCTGCCATACCATATAGGCCTTACCTTTCAGTTTATCAGCGTGCTCAAACATTATTTCGACGATCTGAAAACCGAAAATGGTCTGAAGAAGAAAAAGCTTTGATACTGGAGCACGTGAAATTAAATGGGAATAAGTGGAAATCACTTGCTGACAAACTTGGCAGATATGGGGGTAATGTGAGGGAAACATGGCGCAGGATATGCTTACCTAACTTGAAGAAAGGGCCCTGGTCTCAGGATGAGTGCCAAAACTTATTTGATTTAGTGAACACTGATCTGCAATTGAGGGTATTTGAAGAGAAGAGATCCAGGCATGGCATGCTACGGGATAACATCTGTTGGACTGCAATTAGTAATAAGTTGTCCACACGTAATAATCCACAATGTTGTCGGAAGTGGTACTATAACTTGACATCACCTATGGTAGCTGAAGGTACATGGTCTGATTCTGATGATTATCGCCTAATTGGTGAACTTTATACCTTGGATGCAACCTGCATAGAAAATGTGGACTGGGATAATCTGCTGGGACATAGGTCCGGAGAATTATGTCTGAAGCGTTGGAAGCAAATGGTTCTTCACATAGGGAACCATGGGAACAAACCCTTTTCAGAACAAGTTGAAATCCTAGCCAAAAGATACTGTCCCTCCTTAATTGAAGTAAGGGAGGCCTGGGATAACAAGCCTGTTGTACCATGATGCAAAGTTATTTCCCATGAAAAGTCTGGGAAAAATTAAATTACATCCCACCTTCACCTGCCCCAACACTCTCTTCTGGCCCTCTCTGAAAAAACAATTTGAAGAGATAACTATAGTTTCTTATTGACTTATTGTTATGTAAGATCAAAGTGGCTCTTGTTTAATGTTGTAATCTCTAGTTTTAATTCATGCAAAGCAGTTGAGGGATGATGACTA
>CP025659.1:46983563-47000021 GCA_003576665.1 Ipomoea trifida
ATTGGCTTTGTTGACTGAGTCTTGGTTTGTGATTCGTTCAGCTTATTGTTGTTGAGTATCGGTTTTGAACTATTGAACAGTTCGTTGGTGTTTATATTCTATATGGGTGTGTAAACCTATTTACAAACCTATATATATATCTATACTTCCTTGCGGGTGTGAATGGTGGTTACTTAGCAGTCTTTTGCTAATGGTTCTTCGTGTGTTTTCCAGGTTTGCCTTAAAGCCTTTGCGTGAGCGCGATAGAGATACACCCGTACGAGGAGGCTTAGATAGTGGCTATGTTTTAGTTTTATGCTTTGGCCTGGGTGCCATTTGAGATGTTGTACACTTTGGTTTAGTTGTGGGATGTTCTAAGATACATTTGAGAATTCTTATCGTTTATACAGTTTAGTTCGTTTTATGTTTAGCCTGTGCATCTAGGCTGTGATATACCTAGATGTGGCATGACGCCCTTAGGTTTTAATTCGCTTCCGCTATGTTTGGTTAGTTGGTTGAGATTGGCAGCTTTATGTTGAGTTTTTAGCTATCTCAGCCTGTGTGAGGTTGGGGGTGTCACAAGGGAGGAGAGGGAGTGAAAACCTTTAGGGATTTTTAATCTTCAATATATATACTAGGATACATATAATGTATTAGGGTGAAAGACTTTAATGTGGAATGGGCTCAACTATATATTATATCACTTACAAGAATTAATATGTAGAAGATTAATAAATTGGGCTAATGAATTCATCCCTTACAATTAAATATATGAATTAGAATAAAGAAGCCCATAAGATGTCTTAAAGACATTATACTTATATAATCAAGAGATTGGGCTATTTAGGAATATTTTAATTACAAGAATCGTAAGGATCCAAATTGAATAAAATCCCTTACAAGATTAAATTCAATAATTGGACTCTTGATTAGAATAATTGAATTAGGCTCAAGAATATATATATATATATATATATATATATATATATATATATATATATATATATATATATATATATATATGTATGTATGTATTAAATTGAACAACTGGCCCAATTAAAATAATTAAATCGCCCAAGGAATTAATTATCGATCGAAAGGCTTGAACGAATTTACGGGGTGTTACAGAAGGGCAAACCAAAATGCATGGCATAAATAAAATTCTAAGTGCCACACAACAAAGTTTCTCTGATGGAATGAATGCTCCCGAACTGATAGCATGGTGGGACTGGTGAGTCATAAGGGGAGAAAATCTTGGTGAAGTAGTTCAAAACTATCTGATGCTGAAGCTGCACTGAAAATATGCTTTCAAAATTCAGGGTCTCGACACCGTGAAAGCAAGGAAAGAAATCAATGATATGATGCAACTCCAAGAGTATGAAATTGGAAAAAAGAGAAGAAGAAGAAGACTGGCGAGAGCTCAAAATAAGAAGACCTTTCTTTCTGTCTTTAATTTCTGTCAATTTTACTTTTTGCAAAGTTGTATGAAACTCTTCATAAATAAAAGACTTCTCTCTTTTGATTCAGCGTGTGTGCGTTATCTAGTCTTTACTCCTCGTTCAACATGTAAAACTTCAACTATTCGGGCATACTTAATGAAAATACGTTTAAGGATAGAGAAAGCCGAATGGAATGAATTTAGGGTGTTGGCATCATCAAAAAGGGGGAAATTGTTAGGAACCCCGAGTTGTTAATTTTGATGATACTAAAACTATACGAGGAGACCCCTAAATTTTTCGTAAGTGTCTTAGAATAGTTTATGTTTGTATTGTTAATTTTGTAAGGTAACCGAAGTCTTAGTTATCCTTTCTTTACTAAGGATCAGAGTCTTACTTACCGAGGACATGAAGACTTCGACAGAGGAATGTTTCATCCGAAGAACCGAAGACTCGAAGACACGAAGAATTAAGGAACCGAAGACTAGGATCTTAGGCCAAAACCGGGAAGGGCCAAGATTTTATAACCGAGCAATCAAACATGTGATTGACTCGAGGAGTTTAAGAGGAATGATAAGGTCAATCATTCTTTCTCACAACCAAGGCAAAGACATTCTCTGATAAGTTGTCTTATCTATTGCCTTAAGAATGGGTATAACAGAATGTCATTTTGGGTCCTATGCAACGATCCCAAGAAGCATTTAATGATTGTCACCTTTTTGAGGGACAAAAGACATTTTGTCCTTATCTAAAAGTGGACAAACGGCTAGAAAGTACTGACATTCTGAAAAAGGAGAAGACTTTACCCATTGGATATTACACACTGGATAATAGGTTTTGAATTTCAATTTCCCTCCAACGGATCTGAAATTCCACCTATAAATACCCTTGTCCCATCTCACTTTGACAAGGTTGAAATGCGCGAAATATTGTCATTCAAGTGAAAATTTTCAGTGTGATATTCACAAAGCTTATTAAGTGATATTCAGATTTATTTGGAAGTTCTTGTGAGCTTAAGAAGTGATCAACGAAGAAAAGCACAAGAATTCCAAGTTGGAGAGTTATCATACTTATTCAACCATCTCTACAAGTGAAGTAGAAAGAGGCGGAGTAAACTTGGAAGAAGTTGAAAAACCTACTACAACAAGGCTGCCGGGCTTAGTGATCAAAGGAGCTTGTTGTAACGGAAATTGTACTATAACGGGGAATATAGTGCAAACCTTCACGTGTTGTGAAGAAGAGTAGAGTAGGCTTAGTTAACAGCCGAACCACTATAAAAACTCTCTCTCTCTCTCTCTCTCTCTATTTTTTTTATTTACCTTACGCATTGCATTGCATACACAACTCAAACCTAACATCCTTTACAAGAAAAACTCTAGTGCAAAGTAAAAGATAAAATTTTGTCATATTCTTTCCGCTGCATTTAACTCTTTATCAAAAAGGTTTTCAAAAATCCCCTGAGTCTATTCAACCCCCCCTTCTAGACTCATATCGTTACCACCGGGACCAACAGTATTAATCATAAATATCAACCAAGTGTGAGAGTTTGTTTGGTCCGGGCATACACGAAAAAAGGAAAGAGCAAAAAAAAAAAAACTATGTTAGAGTTAGTTTCGCACACCAACTGCACGTGTACTGCACGCACCCGGCCTGTTAGGCATGTATAAAGGTTTTTGACTTTCCTTTTTATGGTACTTTTATTTATTTTCTATCGCTCATATCAAAACTCATCACACCATTGTTGATAGAGAATTTGCTTTTCACCTCTTTCCTCTAATGTTGTTTAGGATTTAACCTAGAAAAACAATAGATTTGAGAGGCTGAATAAAGTAAAAATTCACCTCCCCAATCTACCTATAATCTTCTCCATTAATACATAGCTTTTAAATCTTTGACCTTACTCTGTCCCCTATCTCCTATATTATTACAACTCACATCGACAGTTGGCCAGTTCCTCTTCACCTCATTCCTCCGTCATCATCGGCTTGTGTAATACAATGTATCTTGCTTTTTATACGAATTTAACAAATTATACTTTAGAGTTTAAATAATATTTTTTTTGTTTGTGTTATACGTTTATGATTCAATTGGAGTGTTCAAGTTGAGACTTTTGTTTTTCTTTTACACTTAGTGTATCTTTCATTTATTTTGGGTAATTATTTATTTTGCATATGGACTCTAAAATTTGAAATATGTCCTTTTATATATGGATTAGAGGAACTACTAATTTTCTTTAATTTTAGAATTTGTGTATGGATGATTTTTATTTTTAAAAAATTAGTCTTCAGAAAAGCACGGTTTCATGTATTCACTAAGAACATATCCAATATTCATTTTAGTATTTTTTAAAAAAAATTTGGGGTTTTTTTTTTTTTTACCTTCCTTTTTCTCTCCCTTGTTGGAGAAAAATCTGACATTTAATTTTAACTGGTGGGCTTGCTCAAAGTAGTAGCTTCAGTTTTGACATTACTTCTTTAGTAAGTTATTAATTTTTATTTGATTTTTTCATTAATTTTGACTTAAATTCTAAGAATTTCAATTACCAAACCATACAATTTTATCCCTTCACGTTATATGAATTATAAGTCTGTTTTTTTCTATGAGACTCTTTTTCGCCATTTGACATAGAATAATGGTCAGGCCCGGTCCTATCATTTTATAGGTCCGGGGCGTCACAACAAAAATGGGCCCGCTATATGAGAATTTAATATATATTTTTATAATAAAAATTTAAATTAAATAAAGAAAAAAATACTAATATCAAATAACTTGAAATAAAATTTACAAGTTTTTAACATTTTTGCGTACACAATAATTATAATAAAAACAACTCTAAATTCTTTACTAAATACGAAATAATTAATAACTGCATCAATGTCTTCATAAATAAATAATTATAGTTTATAAAAACGAATAAATAATTTAAAACCAAAGAACCTTATAGAAAATCGCACGATTATTATAGTAAATAATAAATTAATCATAGTTTCTCTATTGATATCATATTTATAAATACTTTTTTTTTAGTTAGATCAATTTCAAGTTTTTTTTTAGATTAATTTGAATACGATTACGCACAAAATATAGTACATATACATATAACTCAAAAAATACAATTAGAAATAGAAATAAATTTCATAACTTACAATTTTAATACTATATGTTATCCCAAGATTCCTAAATTCATCTTCTAAAGATAAGGAGGAAATATACAATTAAAAATTCATAACTTACAATTTTAATACTATATAGCATCCATAAATCCCTCATTTCCATATTCTAAAGGTATGGAGGAAAATTTTAATGGAGAACTACATTTGGCAATTCATCTAAATCCCTCACTTCATATTCTAAAGATAGGGAGGAAAAAATTGATCTAAATCCCTCAATTCATATTCTAAAGATAGGGAGGAAAAAATTGATAAAGAAGTGCATGTTGGGTTTCAACACAATGACTTCAAGTATATTAACCTTTAGTCCAACCAACTACATTAAGCTAAATTTTATTAACCTAAACATATATTAAATACATATACTTAAACTATACAGTATAAATAGCAGGGGTGGTGGGCCCCTTTGAATCATGGGCCCAGCCCGTCCTTGCCCAGGGCCGGGCCTGATAATGGTCGTTCATAGAGAACCACAAAGATTAATGCCCATGGATGAATCTAGTATGTCGCAGTGTGGGGGCAGCTGCCCCACTCCTCCACCCCACCTCACCCCTTATATATATAGGTAGGGACCCTAATATATATATAATATTTAGATATAAGTAAATAATATAGATATAAATTATGCAAAGACGATGTAATTTTGATGGTTTTAGTTGAGGTTAGGAGGTTGAATCTCTCTACTTGATTAATTTTTTCTTCCAAAATATATCATTTGTTTTAATCTTTCGCCCCCACTACATGACATATGCTCTGCCCCTATGAATGCCCATAGTTAATCTATAATGGTTAACAATACAATAATTAGTTTTCTAGAGGTTAAGTATGATTACTACTATGGCCAAACCATTAAAAAGCAAATGTTAGCAAAATTTGAGAAATTCAATGGAGAAAATAATAGTATTATCTATCTCTTGTAACTAATAATCATTGTTATCTATCTCTTTCTTTCTCTATGTTTGTGCTGGTAACATAACATGGGCGCAGAGTATACATATTTTAGTAAGAGGTGGAACTCGACACCGAGCAATTACAGATCGATCTTGAGAGACATATACAACCATGGGGTGAGGAACCTGTCTCAAGAATAGATAAGAAGGATAACACAGAGGCTAAGCTAGTATGGGGAGATTGAGGAGAAGAATGTCTTAAATTGTTTCAAAACCAAAAGGGTCGAAAGAAGCTACAAACAAAGCGCTTATTTAAAAGTGTAGCTGCAGTGGCCGTCCCTCAGGATTTGAAGCACGTTACAATAGCAGGGTCAGGTAGGCATGTTACAATCAATCCAAATCTAGAAACGCTTTGTTTGAGGGTTTTAAAACGAGAGAAGTAATAAGGAACAATTGAGTAAAAGAAAAGAATCACATATCAATAGGTTTAATGTTAGTGAGGTACCGGTCGAATTCCAAAACTCACCTCTCAAATGCACTAAAAAACTTCCATTCTAATAGCACAAGTTATAAATATCAACCAAGTGTTAGATTTTTCGTGAGCTATACGCGATAAAAGAAAATAACAGAAACAAATGAAAAAAGAAACAATGTTAATGTGAGTATCGCACACCAGTTGCGCGTGTACTGCACGCGCCCGACCTACTAGACATTTTTAAAGGTCTTTGGCTTTTCTATTTTTGGTATTTTAGTTATTTTTAAAATCTAAGCTCGATGTAGACAGCCATCAACCTTCCCTTGAGCTTATCATCTACCCTTAATCTCCAAACACCCTAGCTCACCTAGGTTTTTGTTACCATGCTAGTGGTGTCGCAACATATATATACCTTTAATATAGATACTTACTAGAAATGTTTTATTCGAGAGCTTTAAGAAGAGAGAAGTAATAAAGAACAATTGAGTACAATAAAAGAATTATATCTCTATACGATTAATGTTTGTTACTTTTTGAGGTTGAATTCCATAACTCACCCCTCAAATTAAATGCACAAAAAAACCTCCATTCTAGTAGCATTAATCATAAATATCAACCAAGTGTGAGAGTTTTTGTGGGCCGGGCATACAAGAAAAAAGGGAAGAACAAAAGAAAAAAATATTATGTTAGAGTTAGTTTCACACACCAGCTGCGAGTGTACGGCACATGACCGGCCTGTTAGGCATGTTTAAAGGCTTATTACTTTTCTTTTTATGGTATTTTTATTTATTTCTATCGCTCATATCAAAACTCATCACACCATTGTTGATAGACAATTGCTTTTCACCTCTTTCCTCTATTGTTGTTTAGGATTTAACCTAGAAAAATCATAGATTTGAAAGGCGGAATAAAATAAAAATTCACCTCCCTAATCTACCTATAGTCTTCTCCATTTATACATAGCTTTTAAATCTTTGACCTTAATTTTGTCCCATATCTCCTATATTATTACAACTCACATCGATATTTGGTCAGTTGCTCTTCACCTCATTCCTCCATCATCATCAGCTTGTGTAATACAAGGTATCTTGCTTTTTATACAAATTTAACAAATTATACTTTAGAGCTTAAATAATATTTTTTTTGCTTGTGTTATACATTTATGATTCAATTGGAGTATTCAAGTTGAGACTTTTTTTTTCTTTCTTTTATACTTAGTCTATCTTTTATTTATTTTGGATAATTATTTATTTTGCATATGGACTCTAAAATTTGAAATATGTCCTTCTATATATGGATTAGAGGAACTACTAATTTTCTTTTAGAATTTGTGTATAGATGATATTTATTTTAAAAAAATTCGTCTTCACAAAAGCACTGTTTCATGGATTCTCTAAGAACATATCCAATAGTAATTCTAGTGATGTTTAAAAAAAAAAAAATTGGATTTTTTTTCCCTTCCTTTTTCTCTCCCAGAAAAATCTGACATTTAATTTTAACTAGTGGGCTTGCTCAAAGTAGTAGCTTCAGTTTTGACATTACTTCCTTTAGTAAGTTAATAATTTTTATTTGAGTTTGTCATTTTGACTTAAATTCTAAGAATTTCAAATACCAAACCTTACAATTTATCTCTTCACGTTATATGAATTATAAGTCTGTTTTTTTTTAAGAGACTCTTCTGTTTCTACCACTGGCCATTTGACATAGAATAATGGTCGTTCATAGAGAACCACAAAGATTAATGCCCATGGATGGATCTAGTATGACGCAGTTTGGGGGCAGATGCCCCACTCCTCCACCCCACCTCACCCCTTATATATAGGTAGGGGACCCTTATATACACACATACACACACACAGACATATATATATAGAATAAATGTTTAGATATAAGTAAATAATATAGATATAAATTATGCAAAGATGAGGTAATTTTGATGATTTTAGTAGACGTTAGGAGGTTGAATCTCTCTACTTGATCAATTTTTTCTTCCACAATATCTTATTTGTTTTAATCTTTCGCACCCTCCCCTCCCCCCCACCCCCACCCCCCACTAGATGAAATATCTGGCTCTACCGCTATGAATGCCCATAGTTAATCTATAATGGTTAACAATACGTACAATAATTGGTTTTCTAGAAGCTAAGTATGATGACTACTATGGCCAAACCATTAGTAGTACGTGGTGGAACTCGACACCGAGCAATTACAGATCGATTTTGAGAGACATATATATACTACAACCATGGGGTGAGGAACCCGTCTCAAGAATAGATAAGAAGGATAACACATAGGCTAAGCTAGTATGGAAGGATTGAGGAGAAGAATGTCTTCTATTGTTTCAAAACAAAAAGGGTCGAAAGCAGCAACAATCGAAGCGCTTAGCTAAAAGTGTAGTTGTAGTGACCGTCCCTCAGGATTTGAAGCACGAAGCACGTTACAGTAGGAGGGTCAGGTGGGCATGTTACAATAAATCTAAAGCTAGAAATGTTTTGTTTTAGGGGGTTTTAAGAAAAGAGAAGTAATAAGGAACAACTAGTATGCCACCCGTGCGATGCACGGTCTGAAATTTGGGAATATAAATTGAATGCTATATTATTACAAAGTATTAATATAATTAAATTTAATTTAAAATGTAAGCAACTTTGTAGTAATTTATAACAGAAACAAATAATAAGAGATATAATTGAGTAAAAGAAAAGAATTATATATATATCAATAGGTTTAATGTTAGTGAGGTCCAATTCCAAAACTCACCTCTCAAATGCACTAAAAAACATCCATTCTAGTAGCATAAGCTATAAATATCAATCAAGTGTTAGATTTTTCGTGGGCTATACGCGAAAAAACAAAATAAAAAAAAAATTAAAAAAGAAACAATGTTAGTGTGAGCATGGCACACCAGTTGACCGTGTACTACACGCGCCCGGCCGACTAGGCATGCTTAAAGGTTTTTGGCTTTTCTATTTTTGGTGTGTTATTTATTTTTAAAATCTAAGCGGCCATCAACCTTCCCTTGAGCTTATCCTCCACCCTTACTCTCCAACACCTTAGCTCACCTAGGTTATTGTTACCATGTTAGTGGTGTCGCAACATATACATACCTTTATTATAGATACTTGCTAGAAATATTTTGTTGAGAGCTTTAAGAAGAGAGAAGTAATAAGGAACAATTGAGTACAAGAAAAGAATCATAGCTCTATAGGTTTAATGTTTGTTACTTTCTGAGGTTGAATTCCATAACTCACCCCTCAAAATAAATGCACCAAAAAACCTACATTCTTGTAGCATTGGTTATAAAAGTCAACCTAGTGTGAGATTTTTTGTGGTCCATACCAAAAAAAAAAAAAAGTAAAAAAGAAATTATGTTGGTGTGAGTACTGTACGCGCCCGGCCGACTAGGTTGGCATGTTTAATGGTTTTTTTTTTGTATTTGATTTATTTTTAAAATTTTGTATGTTAACTTTAAATTTAAATTAAAAGAATCATAGATTTGTAAGCTCGAATTACAACACTCACCTCCCAAATCCACGAATAACCTCCTCCCTAGCGGCATAAGTTTTAAATATCTATACTATCCTCGACTCATCCGCCTTGTCCTATATTAATTACTATAACTCATATCAAAACTCATCATACTATTGTTGATAGACAATTGCTTTTACTCCTATTTCTTCTATTGTTGTTTAGGATTTAACCTATAAAAGCATAAAATTGAGAGGCTGATGAAGTAAAAATTCACATCCTTAATATGCCTATAGTCTTCTCCATTAATACATAGGTTTTAAATCTTCGACCATACTCTGTCCCCTATCTCCTTTATTATTACAACTCACATCGATATTTGGTCAGTTGTTGTTCACCTCATTCCTCCATCATCGCCAGCTTGTGTAATAAAATGTATCTTGCTTTTTATACGAATTTAACAAATTATACTTTGAGTTTAAATGATTTTTTTTTTTGCTTGTGTTATACGTTGATGATTCAATTGCAGTATTCAAGTTGAGACATTTTTTTTTTCTTTTATACTTAGTCTGATCTATCTTTCATTTATTTTAGTTAATTATTTATTTTGCATATCAACTCTAAAATTTGAAATATGTCCTTCTATATATGGATTAGAGGAACTACTAATTTTCTTTTAGAATTTGTGTACTGATGATTTTTATTTTTAAAAAATTCATGGCTTCACAAAAGCTGCATTTAATAGATTCTCTAAGAACATATCCAATAGTAATTTTAGGGTTTTTTTTTTAAAAAAAAAATATATCATTTTTTCCCCATCCTTTTTTTTCCTTGTTGGAGAAAAATCTTATATTTATTTTTAACTAACGGGCTTGCTCAAAGTAGGTAGATTCAGTTTTGACATTACTTCTTTAGTAAGTTAATAATTTTATTTGATTTTGTCATTTTCACTTCAATTCTAATAATTTCAATTACCATACCTTGTTTACTTACAATTTATCCCTTTTAGGAGCTTTCATCTCACGTTATATGAATTATGTTGAAACCCTAAACCCTTTTGGGATTAGGCCCATTAGTCTGATAGTCTATTCCTGTATAAATAGGAGTTATCTCTATAGTTTTTATGAGAGAGAATATAATGAATCCCTTTATTCTTCACATGGTGTCAGAGCTTAAGATTTCTAGGCTATTTTCTCTCCATTTTTGAAAAACACCATTGTTTTATCTCGTTCCAACTCACTTCCGGCTACTGTGTGAAGAAACTACCACCAAAGCCTTGCTCGGAACCTCGTCGCAAGCCGTCACCTGAAAACTGGTTGCTAAACTCTGTCGCACGCGCCGCCACTCTCCGTCGGAAATTTCTTCGTTTTCCGGCCATATTTCCCTCTCCAGAACTCAGTTCAAGGGTGTGGCTACCACCATTGGATTTGGCTTGGAAAAACGCACCTGGAGTGTATTCAGATTTCCAGTCTCCGCCGGTCAACACCAGTCAACTACCGGTCAACGGTCAGCTAACGCCGGTCAAAATCTTTGAGGCAGTTTTCTTGCTCGTTTTAATTAGTATTATGGCTTCATCTCTCACAGGTACCTCCTCTTTGTTGTGTTTCTCTAAAACTAGTACCCCAAGTACTTGGGTTCTTGACTCGGGTACCTTAGATCATATTTCTGGTAATCTCTCTCTAATCACGAATGTCACAAAATCTAAGACTTTGCCTATAGTTACCTTAGCAAATGGTCATCAAACACCAGCTGCCGGTGTTGGTCAGAATTCTCCTATGCCATCTTTCCATTTAGAGTCAGTTTTATATGTTCCTAATAGTCCTTTCAACCTTATCTCGGTGAGTAAAATTACTCATACCTTGAACTGCTCCATAACCTTTTGTGTGGATTCTGTTGTTGTGCAAGATCGTAGTACGGGAAAGGTGATTGGCAATGGGATTGAGTCACAAGGCCTCTATTACCTTTGTGGTGGTGATCATGTTGCCTATGCTTCCACAAACTCTCATATGCTTCTCCATAGTCGTTTGGGCCATCCTAGTCTCTCAAAACTTCGACGGATGGTTCCAGGTTTGTCTTTAGAATCATAAGACTGTGAGACATGTCACCTTGGAAACCAATCACGTAAGTCTTTTCCACGGAGGGTCAATAATTGGGTTGTATCTCTCTTTGATTTAGTTCACACTGATGTCTGGGATCCATGTCGTGTCAATTCTACTTTGGGGTTTCGTTATTTTGTCACTTTTACTGATGATCATTCTAGGTGTACTTTGGTTTTCCTTATGAAAGATCGTTCTGAGTTATTTCAGATTTTTCAAAATTTTTGTGCTGAAATACAAACCCAATTTGGCAAACTCATTCGTGTTTTGCGTAGTGACAATGCTAATGAATATCTCTCTAATCCATTTCAGTCCTATATATATGACCTCTCGGGGTATGATACACCAACAGTCATGTGCTTACACACCTCAACAACATGGGTTGGCTGAACGTAAAAATAAACATTTGGTTGAAATTGCTCATACTATGTTAGTACACTCTCATGTTCCTTATCATTTTTGGGCTGATGCTATCCTTACTACGTGTTACTTGATCAATCGCATGTCATCCTCAGTATTAAACAATGAAACCCCATATTCCATTGTGTATCCTTCGGTTGATCTTTTCCCTCTTTCACCTCGAGTGTTTGGGTGTGTTTGTTTCGTTCATGACATGACTCCTGGGTGTTCAAAATTGGACCCTAAAGCTGTCATGTGTGTTTTCTTGGGTTATTCTCAACTCCAAAAGGGTTATCGGTGTTTTTCTCCAGAGCTTAACCGTCGTTTTCTGTCTGCAGATGTCACCTTTAATTTATTGAATCTACCCCTTTTTTCCAGCCCTCATTAGGTGACTCGGTCTCTATTTCGGAGGTTCTCCCTCTTCCTTATCTTGGTCCACTTTATCTTGCACAGGATCCTAGTCCTCCAACTGTTCCTGACCGCCCTCTTCAAGTCTACCAACGCCGTCCTCGCCATGTGCCTATTGAGGTTCCTGTTGACGCACCAGTGCCACCCGATCCTCCGGCTGTGGCTCCACCACTTCAACAGCAATCTAACACTGATCCCACTGAGGCACCTATTGCTATCTGGAAAGGTAAACATACTACTCGTAACCCTCATCCTATATATACCTTTTTGAGTTATCATCGTGTATCTTCCCCTTACTTTGCCTTTCTTTCTCACCTTTCTTCTATGTCTATACCTAAATATACTCATGAGGCTCTCTCTGACCCGGGTTGGCGCCAAGCCATGCTAGCAGAAATGGAGGCCCTACAGTCTAGTGGCACAAGGGAGTTGGTTCCCCTCCCTCCTGGTAAAACTGTTGTTGGTTGTAGGTGGATTTATATTGTGAAGGTGGGCCCTGATGGCAGGATTGATCGACTTAAGGCTCGGCTAGTGAGAATAGGCTACACTCAAATTTTTTGTTTGGATTACACTGATACTTTTTCTTCTGTAGCTAAAATTGCATCAGTTCGGTTACTTCTATCTTTGGCAGCCATAAATCATTGGGCCTTACATCAGTTGGATATCAAGAATGCTTTTCTACATGGGGATCTTCAAGAGGAGGTTTATATGGAGCAACCACCTGGGTTTGTTGCTTAGGGGGAGTCTGGTATGGTATGTAAACTTCGTCGCTCCTTATATGGCTTAAAATAATCTCCACGAGCTTGGTTTGGGAGATTTAGCTCTGTGATGTGTGAGTTTGGTATGACTAGAAGTGAAGTTGATCATTTTGTTTTTTATCGTCATTCTAATGGGAAATGCATATACCTCGTAGTGTATGTGGATGACATTGTTATTACAGGGACTAATCAAGAGGGCATATCTCAATTGAAAGAGTATCTCTTCAGTCGATTCCAGACCAAGGATTTGGGCAAGCTAACGTATTTTCTCGGAATTGAAGTGGCCCAGTCTAACAGTGGTATAGTCATTACTCAAAGAAAGTATGTCTTGGATATTTTAGAAGAAACTGGTATGTTGGATTGTAGACCTGCGGATAATCCAATGGATCCAAATGTGAAACTTCTACCATGATAGGGGGAGCCATTACCTAACCGACAACGATACAGGAGGTTAATTGGAAAGTTGAAATATCTTACAATCACACGACCAGATATCTCTTTTGTAGTGAGTGTTTTGAGTCAGTTTCTTGAGAACCCTTGTGATACCCATTGGGATGCTGTTGTTCGGGTTCTAAGGTATATCAAGAAATCACCAGGACAAGGTTTGTTATTTGAAGATAGAGGACATGCTCAGGTTGTTAGATATTCTGATGTAGATTGGGCTGGTTGTTCATTTCATAGGCGTTCTACTTCAGGTTATTGTGTTCTCATTGGTGGTAATCTCATATCTTGGAAAAGTAATAAGCAAGATGCTGTTGTCAGGTCCAGTGTTGAAGCTGAATACTGGTCCAGGGCCCTTGCCACATGTGAGCTCATATGGCTAAAGCATTTACTACAAGAATTGCAATCTGACAATGTTGTTCAAATGACATTAATATGTGACAACCAAGCAACTCTACACATCGCCTCAAATCCTGTTTTTCATGAGAGGACTAAACACATCGAGGTTGATTGCCACTTCATCAGCGAGAAGATTGTTTCAGGGTGCATTAAAACCAACTTTGTCAATTCTGCTGATCAGTTAGCTAATGTCCTAACAAAATCTCTTAGAGCTCCTAGAGTTGAGTATATTTGTAACAAGCTTGGAGCATAAATAGGATTAGGCCCATTAGTCTAATAGTCTATTCGAGTATAAATAGGAGTTATCTGTACAGTTTTTATGAGAGAGAATATAACGAATCCCTTTACTCTTCACAAATTATAAGTGTGAGATGTTTTCAAAAAAAAAATTATAAGTGTGAGATTTTTGTGAGATATACACGAAAAAAAAATTAACAAAAAAATGAAGAAAGAAACAATGTTAGTGTGAGTATCGAACACCAGCTGCGCGTATACTGCACGCGCCTGGCCTGCTAGTCATGTTCAAAGGTTTTTGGCTTTTCTATCTTTGGCACGCATTTTATTTATTTTTAAAATATAAGCTGGATGTAGACAACCACCAACCTTCCCTTGAGCTTATCGTCCACCCTTACTCTCCAACACCTTGGTTCACCTAGGTTTTTATTACCATGTTAGTGGTGTCGCAACATATATATACCTTTAATATAGATACTGGCTAGAAATGTTTTGTTTGAGGGATTTAAGAAGAGAGAAGTAATAAGGAACAATTGAGTACAAAGAAAAGAATTATATATCTATAGGTTTAATGTTTGTTACTTTGTGAGGTCGAATTCCATAACTCACCTCTGATCTCAAATTAAATGCACCAAAAAATCTCCATTCTAGTAGCATAAGTTAGAAATATCAACCAAGTGTGAGATTTTTTGTGGGCCATACACAAAAAAAAAAAAAAAAAGGAAAGAAAAAAAGAAAAAAAGAAATTATGTTAGTGTGAGTATCGCACACAAGCTGCGCGTGTTCTGCACGCGCCCGGCCTGCTAGCTAGGCATGTTTAAAGGTTTTTGGCTTTCCTTTTTGTGGTATTTGATTTATTTTTAAAATTTTGACAGTTTACTTTAAATTTTAATTATCTTGATTTGTAAGCTCAAATTACAACACCCACCTCCCAAATCCACAAATAACATCCTCCCTAGCGGCATAAGTTTTAAAAATATATGTCATCGACTCATCCGCCTCGTTATATATTAATTACTATAGCTCATATCAAAACTCATCACACCATCATTGATAGACAAATGCTTTTCACCTATTTCCTCTATTGTTTTTTAGGATTTAACCTAGAAAAAGCATAGAATTGAGAGGCTAAATAAAGTAAAAATTCACCTCCTTAATACACCTATAGTCTTCTCCATTAATACATAGCTTTTAAATGTTCGACCTTACTCTATCCCATATATCCTATATTATTATAACTCACATCGATATATTGTTGGTAAGTTGTTTTTCACCTTATTCCTCCGTTATATATAGTACATGATATCTTGCTTTTTATACGAGTTTAACAAATTATACTTGCGGGTATAAATGATTTTTTTACTTTTGTTATATGGTTATGATTCAATTGGAGTATTCAGATTTATTCCCACGACTTTTAATTTTCTGCCACATTTAATTTTTATGATCAAAATTTCGGTCACCGACTGTTACTTTTCTGACGAATGATTTAACATAAGGGCAAAATCATCATTTTATTTTTTATTTATTAAAACAAAAAACCTAACCTTCTACAACCATCTTCCCCCAAAACGCCATTACGAATTTCCCCACGGCCGCCTCTCTCTCTCTTTCTCTACCGCAACCAGAAGAAGAATCATAACCTTTTCTCACTCTACTTTCTCTCTACAGTTCCACAACTAACCACTCGCCGCCTCTTTTTCGTCGACCGCCGACCGGAGACGCCGTTCTGCTTGGTTACGTCAGCTTCTCTCGATTCCCTACGGACGACGGAGATACTCCAATCTACATATTTGCGTTTAGGATGCCATATATATATGTACATATACGTATACTGTTTTCGCGTATTATAGGTTTAGCTGCGATGTGTGTGAATATGTCGGTACAGACACGTATGGGTGAGCGAGGTATTTAGACATACAGATGGAAATTATGGAGTAATTTAGCAAATTTGTGTGCTTGTGTGGCTCTACTTGCTATTTTCTCGGCATGAAATTTGGATTTTTTGACATGTAAGTGTTCGATACTTATTGATTCACTTATGGGGGGTTTTGTGACTCAGACTCTGTCCTTCTGCTCTTCTGCAAATTAGCAGATCGATTCTATTGGAATACGCACAGTAGTGATAACAAAGAAGGAAAAACGTATGTTGTATTGATGAGTGGAAAACTAAATCTTACAGAATGAAAAATGAATAAGTGCAGAGACTAGCTAATACAGTATATATAAAGGGAAGATTAGTGTAAAGCTATTTTCCTCCTAAAAGCTATCCTCCAACAGATTCAACTTTAGGTTCTAAGCATTTACCCCA
>CP025659.1:47001021-47017456 GCA_003576665.1 Ipomoea trifida
TCTCTATTTTGAGTTAAATGATGGAAATTCTCGGAAATGAAAAGTATTATATGCTGATACAACCTGTATACTCTACTATACTTCTTTGGTTGATAATCTGGTTGCAGTTAGATTGCAACTTATGGGTAAAGCTTACAGTTTTCTGAGAATTATGTTTTTCGAAACCTTTGTTTACTTTTGAGTGACAATGGATTTCCTTACTTAGCCGTCATGCTAACTATACTTCATTGTGTCCTTTATTAGATGCAGTCTAGCGTGGGCCCCTGTGGCCGATGAGCTCTGAATAGGATGGAGTCGAGGTTGAAGACTACTCTATCCTAGAATAGACACCCTGGAAGGATTATTTTCCATATGTGTTAAGTTGGAATATTGTTGTGGTTATTTGATGTTGTAAGTTTAGCCTTAGCGTTTGGGTATTGGAGAGATACCTAAGCGTGGCGGTAACACCCAGTGTTCTGCTGGTTAGATGCTTCCGTAATGTATTATTAGGGATTTTTGTAATAAACCCAAGTATTATCAGAACTTAAGGTTATAAGATCTTGGAGATAGATCAGAGCTTAGGTTGTGAGATCTTTGTTATGAGCTTAAGGTTATAAGTTCTTGGAAATAAAGTTTGGTACGCTCTGTTACAAAGTGATATCAGAGCGGTTCGAATCTTTGGATGTTAGATTGGAGCCTAGGCTGTGAAACCTTTGTAAGATGTGACATCTTTGTTATAAGCTTAGGATTTGAGATCATTGCTACCGATAATAGAGTTTGGTACGCTCTGTTACGAGTGAGCTTAAGGTTATAAGATCTTAGAATCAAAGCTTAAGGTTATAGGCTCTGTTACAAAGTCTATCCAAAACTTATTTTACCCAAATCAAAATATTTAATATGTGCTTATGAGATGTTATGTTTAAATGATTTTGTGAAAATGTGAGAACACGTCTTATGAGATTATTTGATGTGAATACATATCATTTGCTCTTGTGATTGTTAGTGAAATTATTAGATTTATAGAGACTATGATAAATAATGAAATTATGATGTTGAAGAGATTTGGTGATTAAATTATTGGTATATGGATTATGAAAAGGAAAATATTGGTATGTGGATATTATGAATATGAAGGTTATAGACACAAGATATGACGTTGAATAAGTAATTTTGGGTTATAGATGTAAGATATGATATTTTGAAGGATATGGTTAGTTGTATATTTTGTCACGAAGGGTGGTGATACTTGGAGGTTTTGAACTACCCCTCCTTATGACTATTATTATTATGATTATGATTATGATGATGAGAGTTGAGATCTCTCTATTTGGTTTTGGCCACCGGTTCGTGGATTCGTCCGGTTGGTTTGGATTTGGTTTTGGCCGCCGGTTCGTGGATTCGTCCGGTTAGTTCAGTATTGGTTTGGAAGTTGAAACTTTCCATTTGGATCCATTCCCCCTTGATATTTTATATAATACCTATTTTTGGATATATGAAAAGTTTAATCAATTATTTGAAGAATTATCTTTGGTGGTCATTGTGAGAGTTTGGGTACTCTCTATTTGGTGGTTATTTTGAGAGATTGAGATTATCTCTTTGGTATTTAATTTGAGATAATGGAATTATCTTTTGGATGTTTATTCTGAGATAATGGAACTATCCTTTGGATGTTTTGAGATGTGGGAATTATCTATTTGATAATTATTTTGAGATATTGGAGTTATTCCTTTGGTATTTATTTTGAGAGTTGGAAATCTCTTTATTGGTGAATAAGTTTTGGTTTAAAGGAATTTTGAGTAGTGATGATATTATGATATATATTGAGGAAATTGTTATATGGAAAAGTTAAGATAAAGATATTATTATGATACGTATTGCGAAAATTGTTACATGAAAATATTGATATAAAGATTATATATGGTGAATCTTGAGGAAATGGTTGATTATGAAAAAGGCAATGACCTTATCTCCTGGAAATTTTATAAGATACTTTTGGTATGCATTTCTATACATACTTGGACGTGTATGATTTCCTCAAGATATACTTCTAATGGATTAAAGGTGATTTATATTGATGAGATTAAAAATGTCGTGTTAAGGGTTGAAATTTATTATGTGGAAAGTTATGAGCTCCAAAGTGATATCAAAAGCTATTCGAACCTTGGGAAGCTTAGGCTATGAGATATTGGAAATAAGAAAGTATTAGAGCCTAAGTTGATAATTTTGGAGATAAGAATTAAGTGATGATTTACTTTGAATCCATGGATAACAAGAAGGAAGTTTCGGGGACGAAACTATTTTAAGGGGGGAAGACTGTAACCCCTCGTCTATTTCGATAAGTTTAGGGTTCGAAAAATATTTTTCTAGGCTATGACCTTTATGAGATGATCTCTCGGTACTTCAGAAGGATTTTTACAAGTGAGACTAGTTATTAATAAGCTGCGATCTACGTACCAATCACGAACCGAAAAATTTTTAAGGACATATATACAGTTCGAATTTCCCTAGAAAGTGGATTATTAAGCATGACACGATTAAGCGTGAACTTCCACTCAGTTCAAGAGAAATTTAAATGGATTGTGAGAGTGAAATTGTTACGAACCTTCGTACCTGTATTTCGCGAGATACCGAAAAATTCCCAATTTTAGTGGTTAATGACGGGATTATTTTTAGATAATTTTGGTATTAAAATTTTCCCGAATTAAGTTATATTCCTCCGAACTTTTATCTGATTTACTCCCTAACTGGCAAGGAAGTCTTGCTCTACAAGGCACACCATGGGGTTGTGACAAGTGGCATCATTATTTACCACATGGTAATAAATAATTAATTAAATGGGAAGAGTATGGGATAAGCTAAGCCATGCTTACACTCCAAGTCTTCCCCTCTCTCTCTCCCACTCTCATTTTCGAAAAAATCAAGAAGGAAAAAGAAGAGAAAAAGATATCATCTTCCTCTTGGATCCAAGAACTCTATAGCTATTTTCTTCAACACAAGTGCTTCCATAATAGGTAAGACTTTGGTTCTATTCGGTTAATATGGCTAGAATCCTTCCTAGAACTTAAGTTTAAGCTAAGGATTCATGAAAAATGTTGTTATTATGGTGATTTTTGTTTAGGATCTTCGGTGAAAAGTTTGGAGGAGAAGATCACCATCTTTCTACGGTATTAAAAATATACTTGGGAGGTAAGGAATCCCTTAAGTTGGTTTAGTCACTTGAAGGTGATCAAATGCTAGTAAATTATGTGACTAGGAATTTTATGTGAAAATTATGTGTTAAGTTTATGGATCTACAAGTTGGCTCAAAGAAACTACACTTTAATGTTTAGTAATGTTTGGTATGCATGTTCATAGATAATTTATGCATGTATATGTTGTGTTTATGTCCATATAGGCTTATACTTGTGAAAATATTGAAAAAAAAATCAAGATAGTCTCTGGCAGTAACTTCCGTGATTTATTGGGAAAAATTGGTAAGGTATTTTGATTCGATTTTTTTTAGATATGTAATTCTATAAGTGTAGAACCTGCATATAAAATTTCATAATGATCGGAGTAGTATAAATATGGTTTTCGAATTTTTTTTCCAAAACTGGTCCAGAGAAAAAAATTCTGGACAGCACACTGCCAAGGGCAAAAATGGAATTTTCTGTGTTTATTCGCGGATCAAAATGACCAAAACTTTTGATGGACATCAAGTACTATAAGTTGGGGTTCTACCATAAAAATTTCAAGTGAAAAAGAGTTCGGGAACTATTTTTACCGGCTCAATCTTTCGGACTGCGCCAAGCTGAAATTTTCTGAAAAGGAATGGTTAGAAACAATTTTGACAAAAATATTTTGTAACAAAAGTAGTAACGAAATTTTTGGAATGTCACAATCAATTTGGAAGAAAAATTGTGTTTTTAAGAAACAAGTGTGACTCTTGTCACTTGGAAATTTCATGGTGAAAAGCCATTGACAAATGTGTGTATTTTGGAAACATATTTGAATAAGTATAATTGTTTTGAGTCATCATGTGAATATGCTAATTAAACTCAAGGAAAGGAAAGAATGATTTGAAAACCTTAGTTTCTGGATAATGTTGTTGAGATGATAACTTTACGGGAGCCCTGCGGGAGCCGTGGCCCGGAAGTTATTGAAATGTTTGACTTCATGGGAGGCTTGTGAGCTGTGGCCCGGAAGTTATTGAGATGTTTGACTTTACGGGAGGCCTGCGGGAGCCGTGGCCCGAAAGTTATTGTAATGTTCGACTTTACGGGAGGCTTGCGAGCCGGGGCCCTAAAGTTGTTGAAACGTTTGACTTCACGGGAGGCCTGCAGGAGCCGTGACCCGGAAGTTATTGTAATGTTTGACTTTGCGGGAAGCTTGTGAGCCGGGGCCCCAAAGTTATTGAGATGTTGACCTGCGGGAGGCATGAGTGCCGCGACCCGAGGTACTTGAAAATATTCCAAGTATGCCTTACACTTATCCAGGGGGAAACTAAGTAAAATTTTACTAACTATGAAAATCTAGTTACTCCGTAACTAGATTGCAGAATAAAATGTCGTGAGTTCTGAACAGTAAAGTGTGTGTTGTTGAACTCTCTATTTTGAGTTAAATGATGGAAATTCTCGGAAATGAAAAGTATTTGATAGGGAATATGCCCTGGGTATACGGCCTTAAGTACGTTATACGTATTTCGGTATACGAGTACGGTATTGGCCTATAAAAGGAACTTTGGTCCTAGTTGCAAGGGACTTTTTCCTTCCCCTCTTCGCTCTCTCTCTAAGGAGAAACAACCAACAATCCAAGCTCCCTCCTCTCTCTAAGTTATACTAGATTAATCAATAAAGAAGGGGAATTGAGAGTCAATTGATGGATTTTATGATATACTTTTCATACAATTTCTTGAGAGACTTTACACACTTGAGTATATGGAAGAATAAGCAGTATCAAATGGCGCCGTCTGTGGGGATCGCGACGAGAAAACCGTGTTCCTCAAACCATTGAAGCGAAAAAAGCACACTGGGATGATCCTATCTTTGCGAGAACTGATCTGCTCTCCTTCTATTTATGCATGCTTTTTTTTTTAGTAATAGAAGAGGAAGATTTTGTAGTCAGAATACGGTCGGGGGAAGACTATCACTGACCGAGCTTCTCTACACTGACCTTTCTTCTGGTCTCACGAATTGGATTTGAACCAATATCTCCCTATCTTGGGAAACTTTCCTTTTAGTAGATCGTGATGGGTCTGTCGTCCTCCTCATTATAGTCCGCCTAGAATCCATAGCATTTCGTCGGAATACATCCTGTCTTTTCACCTTAGTGATGTCGTACTGCCATGAGAACGAATTAGTTCGATCAAAAGCAACGTCAGCATTCAACTGCTTCCTTGGCCAGGTCTTCAACTGCATGTCCTCCCATCATTATTAGGGAGTCTATTTTTGCAGAACTTTCATTTTGAATATCTGATTTACACCTGCATTCATCCGATCAAATGCATGGTTACGAGCATATATGTGCTTCTTTGGTTCAACAAGTTCAAGCTCATTGACTCCCTCTCAAAGGACCCACTGCATGTTCACCCGCACTGGCGCAAGAAGAAGGAAGCTTGCCATCATCATCTTCTTCGTCCTGCACCCTTCACTGTAAGAGAAAAGAGGATAGTAAAAAATGTATAGCTGACGATTTCAGAGGAGGTAAACTATTTCTTCATCAGCATCTCCCAACAAATCTTCAATCTCAGCCATGCAGAGTAGGAGTTCGTCACCTTGCTGGTCTGTCTCGTCTACTCCGCCCTCTACCAGTGCGCGGATGAGTGTTCTATCAAGAAATTACTGACGCCGGAAGGAGACCATCACTGCCTGTTGGACATGCATGAGCAGAGTTTAAGTTCTTGCAATCACGTCAGGCTCTGGTTAACTGGTAAACCTTCTGTGGTTCAGAAAATAAAAACTCAAAAGGATCAATTTCATGATCATCCAGAGAAGCATCATTGCCATATATTCTGTGAAATTTTTAAACAGGGTACATCATGAGAGCCTTCTTCTTCGCCACTTCATTAGTTTAATCACCGATAAGTTACAGTCGCGCCATCAGAATAATCCAGCAGCCTTTCTCGCCTCTTCACAATGGCGATGGTGGGTTGTGGGTTTGGGTGGCTCAATAGAAAATGGCATAAGTGCATGCAACCTTATTGGTGGATAGTGGCGGTGGGGTGTGAAAACCAAGGTAGTGGGAGGCGAGAAAAAGTAAAAAAAAAAAAAGAAAAAGGAAGTGGAAATTAAATTATGTTGGGCTAAGGTTGACAGTGATCTCGACGGCTCTTGACGCGTGTCTGCCCATTACGTAGCGTGCAAGTGAAATACATGCACGCACTGGAGGGAAAACATGTCACCGTTCAAAAGGGCGTTCTGAGTTCTCGACCAGATTAGTGCCAGGTCCCGAGCATCACCTCCGTCAAAGCTCCATCACCAAGGATTTACCCGACTTGGAATGCTTGTTATTATATATATGTACATTGGTTACTAATTATCCTGTACACACGTGCGATCCAACCGATCAGCCCCGACCAAGAACAGATGATCCGACCCCCTCTGTTATTGTGCTCGCATTTCCCGGTCTGAGCTGGCTTATTCCGAGCATATTCCCTGAGTTTCCGATCATAGCATTCCAAACTGCTCGATCTCTCCCAAGCTCATGACGTTTGTGGGATGACTGGAACCAGAGGCATGCACGACCTGAAACGATCACCAGTCAGCAACCGGAATAAAGAAACAAAACCAATTAATCTGAGTCATCACCGAGCCCTGGCCTTAGTCTGAGCGTGTTTCCAGTGCAGACCTCTAGAACCACCACCGAACATCTCTCGTTACACCGGTCGCATAATCCCGGGACTCAGTATCATAGCCTTCAAAGCAGCTTGGTTTCTCCCGAGCTAATGGCGTTGGTGGAATGACTAGTGGCCTAAGAAACAATAATGCTCTGGAGGCCTAGCATGCTTAATCAAATCTTCCATTCGAACTCCTGCGGTGGTTGGTCGGCAGTTTCACGCTCAATTCACTTTGCGTGCGGTCGTATATATGATCGGCGTCCGCCTTAAGCTGCTGATCGAGATGCTTAGATTAATTATTTAAGCTTTACCGAGCTGAATCATGACTAGATGATTTAGCAGTCACTGGTTGTCGGGTTACCGCATCGACAATTTGAGCTCTGTACGTGTAAGCCGCTAGCAGATCCCGAGTGCGATCGCTTCTGCGCCTCATCTACAATATCAGTATGCAAAGGTATATGTACATACGTTGGCATGGGAGAAACCATTAGAAACTCCAGTGAATCCCCCATTAAACTGTCAGCAATCTCGGCGCCGGCACCTTAACTCAGCGTGCGGATAATCTGCAAAGTCATTTTGGTAGCCGGGCCCAAACGTCAATTACCGACCCCAGTTTATCAGCATGATCTGATCGCTTGGCCGAAGTGCTGACCGGGTGGTACTGATCTGTTTGCGATCAGCTAAGGCTGCGTAGACCACGCTTCGCCTCCCGGCCTCCGTCATCAAAGTGATTCATCATTCCTTCTCCAAGGGCATGTGATCGGTTTCCCTCTCCCTTCGAGCATAATATTGCAGAGCTCCCGACTGGCACGCTGGTGAAGTATCTTGGATTTCTTTATTCCTTTGAGTGTGCCGGAAATCGGAGTGATGATCTGTTGAGCCTACCAATTATTGCTCGGAACTGCAGCGTGAGAGTGGTAGGCCAGCTTCTTCTAGCAGTAAACTCAATTTGGCCAAGGATCGATCCACGGGATTTAAGTTCTCGCAGACATGATTAACAACCAGGCTTTATAGTTTGCGTTTGCAACTATTGACTCATCTCCGAACGGATCCGGTACAGTTCCTGATCTCGTTACCTGACGCTACTCAATCGGAGCCCCGAAACAAACCCCAATATACTCCGACCCCGAGGCCTCTCGTGCAGAAGAGATGAATGAACTCCCAGATTAAAACTTACGTGTGAGCCCAAGACCTCCGGCGACTCAGCACTGTAACAGCTGGCGAGCTCGGTTCCGATTGCGATCGGGGGAGCGGATTCTCTGTGCTATTCTTGATGAAGATTGAAGAATCACAGACTCAGCTAAGCAGCAGTAATGGAGGTTGGGAAAGAAAGTAAAAGTGTAGTGAATCTCATTGTAATTGCTTGTCTGTTACAGGAGCTAACTATCTATTATATACAAACATAGCAGGCAGTTGTAACTGCTAATAACGACTAAACTGCTAAGCCAAGAGTAAAGACTAGAAAGCCCCTTGGGCAGTTAACTAAGATAGGACAAGCTGACTTGAAGTTGGCTTACTTCATCACCCCCCGTAAGCTGGAGCATGAAGGTCTTGAAGGCCCAGCTTAGAGTGAAAAACATCAAACAAAGGTTTGGAGAGAGCTTTGGTAAAACCATCCGCAACTTGTTGATGAGAAGGAATGCTCATGAGCTTGATCACTCCCTCTTGAACCTTTTGCTTAACAACATGACAATCAATTTCAATGTGCTTGGTGCGCTCATGGAAAACATGATTCTCACCAATGGCTATAGCAGAGTTGTTGTCACAAAACAAAAGAATGGGAGCAGTGTTGTCTGATTGCAAATCTGCCAACAGATATAGCAGCCACTGAATTTCACAAACAGTTGAGGCCAAAGCCCTGTACTCAGCTTCAGAAGAGGACCTTGAAACAGTGGCTTGTTTCTTTGTCTTCCAAGAAATGAGGGATTCACCAAGATAAATACAATAGCCTGTAATGGACTTTCTGGTTTCAGTGCAAGCAGCCCAATCTGAATCAGAGAAGCCTTGTAGTTTTATGTGAGACTTGGAGGCATAAAACAATCCTTTTCCAGGTGCACCTTTGAGGTATCTCAACACTCTATGAGCTGCCACTAAGTGTGTATCCCTGGGCTTGTCTACAAATTGACTTAGCTGTTGTACAGCATATGAAATGTCAGGCCTGGTGTTGGTTAGATACAACAACTTGCCTATCAACCTTCTGAAATGTTCAGGCTTATCAATCAACTCACCATCAGTGTTGGTTAGCCTCTGACCTGTGACACATGGTGTGTTTGCAGGTTTGGCCTCCAAAAATCCATACTCTTGTAAGATGTCTAGAGTATATTTCCTCTGACAAAGGCTGAGACCACTTGGTTTTCTGACTGCTTCCATCCCAAGGAAATAATTCAACTTGCCAAGATCTTTTATTCTGAAAGAACTATCCAAAGACTGCTTCAATTCTGTGATTTGAGCATGATTTGTTCCAGCTACCAATATATCATCCACATAGACCAACAAGGCAATGAATGAATTTGATGATGTCTTGGTGAACAATGAGGGATCTGCTGTGGACTGCTGGAAACCATCATGTTGTAGGAACTTGGTTAGCTTGGCATTCCATTGCCTACTAGCTTGTTTTAGGCCATACAATGACCTTAACAATCCTGCAAACCTGATTAGGTTTCTCACTGTTGAACCCAGGGGTAATACCATATAAACTTCTTCATCAAGATCTCCATGAAGAAAAGCATTATTGATATCCAATTGTTGAATGTCCCAACCTTTAGCCACTGTCACAACCAAAAAGGTTTTGATTGTGGTCATTCTAGCCACTGGGCTAAATGTTTCAACATAATCCACCCCTAGCTGTTGAGTATAACCCTTTGCCACCAACCTAGCTTTGTACCTTTCCACAGAGCCATCTGATTTGTACTTTACTTTGTATACCCATCTGCAACCAATTGGGGATTTATCCTTAGGTAAGTTTGCTAGAACCCATGTGTTATTCTGAACCAAAGCATCTATTTCAGATTGCATAGCCTGTTTCCATTCATCATTTTGAATAGCTTCCTTATAGGTTTGAGGTTCATGTATGGAACTGATGGAAGAAGCACATAAACTGTCATATGATATGAATTTGTGTATAGGATGTGGAGAAGTTCTCAATTTGACTTTGTCACTCACCAAGGACTGACAGTAATAGTCCTAATATCTGGATGGTGCATTTCTCACCCTAGCTGATCTTCTAGTTGGTGGCACCTCATTATTCTGTGATAGACTATCATTAGTCTGTGATGGACTATTACCATTAAGAGCTATCCCTTCATTGATTTCAGGAGGACTATTGTGCTCATGATGTTCAGTACTAGGGGCCCTGCTGCTGTCATCTGCTATACTTCTAGACTGAGACCTTCTCATTGGTTCTGAATAAGATTCTGCCTCAACAGAAATGGGTACCAATGGCAATGGTGGGATGATCTCATCAGTTTCATGGCTGTCAACTGTGATCCCTGAGCCTGAACCCTTGAAGGGATATACTTGTTCTTGAAAAGCTACATCTCTGGAAACAAAGACACACTTGTCAGTAATGTCATATAGGATATAACCTTTTATATTAGCAGGGAACCCCAGGAATATACACTTTCTTGCCCTTGGTTGCAGTTTGTTCCTTCCCTGTGGAATGGTGGCACCAAAACACAAACATCCAAATGTCTTGAGTTGATCATATTCCACAGTATTTCCAGTCAACATTTCAAAAGGAGTGAGCCCTCCATTTACATCAGTTGGAAGTCTATTAATAAGATAGGATGCATGCAATACACAATGTCTCCAAAACTGAGTAGGGAGCCCAGACTGAAACTTTAGAGCCCTGGCAACATTTAGAATATGCTGATGTTTCCTCTCTGCCACCCCATTTTGCTGGGGTGTGTACACACAGGATTTCTGATGGACTATTCCTTTCTCACTGAAGAAGGCATTCATTAGGAATTCATTACCATTGTCTGTTCTTATTGTTTTGATCTTGGCTGAAAAATGAGTGTGCACATAGTTGTAGAATGTTTGAAAGATGGTTTTAACTTCTGATTTATTCCTCATTAGATGCAGCCAAGTAAATCTACTATAGTCATCAACTATTGTCAGAAAATAGTGTTCTCCCTTAAGGGATGCCACAGCAAAAGGACCCCAAACATCCATGTGGAGTAGATCAAAGCAATTATCAGCCCTAGAAGTACTTGCAGGGAATGTAGACCTCTTGTGATTAGCAAGGTGACAAACATCACACACAAAATCAGAACATTTATGTGTAAAAGCAGACTTTATTCCATTCAAAGAAGCTATCTTATTTACAGGATAATGGCCTAGTTTGCTATGCCATAGTTCTGTTGTCAAACCATTACACTGAATATCAACAATTTTACTAGTGTCTTGAGCTCTTAACTTGGTAGCAGGGGGGTGATTGATCAGATATAATCCATTTCTTTCACTAGCAAAACCAGCCATTTTCCCAAGGGGTCCCTGAACAGTACAAGAATCAGCTTCCATCACAAGTGTACACCCTGTTTGCTTAGTCAGTTTGCTAGCAGACACAATATTGAAAGCAAAATCTGGAATATACAACACATTTTGAAGGACTATGTTCTTATCAAGCCTAATCTGTCCAACACAGCTTACTGTGATTGATTCTTTATTAGGTAACTTCACTTTTAGTCCATGGATTTCATGGTATGTTTCAAAATATCCTAGGGAACATGTGATATGATCTGTAGCCCCTGAATCCAGAATCCACATTCCACTCAAATTTAGAACAGTATTAACATAGAAGGCAGAGATAATGTTACCTTCATTGTGAACTCCCTCATTTTCCTTGAAATCAGCTTTGAGTCCAGAATTTGCAGCTGTCATCACAGCACTACTTGAGGTTTGTCCTCCCTTATCTTGATTTTGCAAGATGGATACTAGCCTCTGAAATTGGTCAAAGGACAGACCAATATCACTGATTTGGCTCACAGAGGCATTTGCAGCTGGCTGTGTGTCTTGGAACTGTCTACTCTTTGATTTGTAACCTGCAACCCATCCAGGGGGATACCCATGCTTTTTATAACATTTCTCAACTGTATGTCCAAGCATGTTACAGTAGGTGCACTTAGGGACATTCCTTCCTCCACTGTTAGCAAACCTTTTCTTGTTATTAAAGGTTGTGGCTGCCACAACAGACTGTTCCTCTCCAAACTGATTCTGAACAGCATTTGCTTGGATGATTTCAGTGGATTTTTGACTAATTGATCCCTTAATTTTCCTCTCAAGTTTCAGAGTCATGTTGAGGACTCTTTCAATGTCAGGAATAGGATCCATCACCAAAACACCAGATTTAACAGTTTCATACTCTTCATTAAGACCTTCCAAAAATCGAATTATTTGGTCTTCTTCTCTTTCTTTCTGCATTCTTACCAGAAGAGTGCAAGAACACACAGGAGTACATTCACAAAGAAGCAGTGGTCTCAGGACATTCAATTGCTGCCATAAGGCATTACTTTTGGTAAAATACTCATTCACACTCATATTCCCTTGAGTAATTCTAAAAATTTCATTCTGTATCTCAGAAATTCTATGAGGATCAGATTGTGAATACCTCTTTTGAAGAGCGTTCCAGATATCTGAGGCTTTGTCGAAATACATCATAGTGTCGGCAATGCCAGGGCTCATCGACCTCAATATCCACGAACTCACAATCCGATTGCATCTTCTCCACGCCGCAAACCTTGGATCATTCTCGTTTGGACTCGGAATGCCTCCATTAACGAATCTGAACTTGTTCTTGACTTCCAGTGCTATTCTCATTGATCTGCTCCAAGAAGAATAGTTCAATTCGGACAGGGGAGGTGAGACGAGACTTAGGTTAGGGTTTTCTGCAATGTGCAGATAAAAGGGATCGTCGAATAATTCATCGTTGTGTTGGTTCGCGGCTGTCTGATTCGAAGACGTTCCTGCATTCTCCGCTTGACTTCCATGATTTTCTGCTTCCATTACTACCGCCGTCGCGTAGCTCCGGTGGCGCTCTAATACCATGATGAAGATGGAAGAATCACAGACTCAGCTAAGCAGCAGTAATGGAGGTTGGGAAAGAAAGTAAAACTGTGGTGAATCTCATTGTAATTGCTTGTCTGTTACAGGAGCTAACCATCTATTATATACAAACATAGCAAGCAGTTATAACTGCTAATAACGACTAAACTGCTAAGCCAAGGGTAAAGACAAGAAAGCCCCTTGGGCAGTTAACTAAGATAGGATAAGCTGACTTGAAGTTGGCTTACTTCATCAGAGAGGTGCCAAACGGCTTGGGCCTCTTTGCATTTGAAGAGAGCATAGTCAATCGTCTCATCTTCTTCATTGCAGCATGGGCATGTCAAATCAATATCAACTCCCCTCTCTTTAAGCTTCGTCTTGGTAGGGAGAACTCCTCTAGCTGAGCGCCACAGAAAATTCCTAGCTTATGCAAGGGGGTACATTCATCTTCCAAAGGCCATTCCAGTTAATCAATGGGCCTTGTATGGGCTGTGATTTTCCTTGTAAAGCTCGATAACCGGATTTGGTCATGTAAAACCCCCTAGGATCCCCTACCCAGTACCACTGTACTGGTCATCATAGTCCTTGTTGACGGGGATTTTATTTATTTCCATTTGATCTCTTGTGTTCATGTAACTTGCCAAGAGCGTTTGATCCCAGCTCGACCCGTCAACCATCATCAAAGAACTGACTGTAGTTAGGTCCCGATCAGCAGGCATAACAGAGGTGATGAGTGGATTAACAGGGTCGAGCAGCCATGGAGAGTTCCAAATGGAGGTTGTCTTGCCATTACCGATTCTAATACGGAGGCCACCTTCCAACACTTATCTGCCTGCCAATATACTCGGATAATGCATCGCTTGCATGCATCTAGAGTTCCAACACCGTAGATAAAGTCTGGCCCATTAATTGATATATCACGGTCTTGTTTATTTATAATTTATAAAGTAATATTACATACTTCTCGTACATTTTTCAATTCAATTTTTTTTATTTTGTTGAGAATAAAAACTTAATACATTAAATCGAAAGAGTGACAATCAACAAGATAGAGGGATGGTTAATTATCAAATCATTCCCTCCAACCTAACATTATATTATTGTACAATTAAATTTATTGTTTATTAGTAATAGATTCTCCAATTTATGAGTATTCAATAAAGCAAAATCACGTCAGGAAAGAAAATATTAGAGAAAAAATTCAGAGATTTTTTTTTTTTAAAAAAATCTTATTTATAATTTGCGTTGCAATTCATCTTTCTTTTAGTCAAAACCAATACTATAGTTTGAAAGTCAACGCCATAAGAAAATACAAAATTTTTATGTGAGTTATAATGTTCTTCGTTCCTAAGTTATATGACAATTGCAGAATTCGTCTTTAAGTGTTGATCATGCTCACTTTTCATCCCTAAGTTATTATTAGCATTACACTTTTCATCCTTATACTAATAAAACATTAGGGACGAAATTTGCAACTTTAGTATAACTTAGGGACGAAAAGTGAGTACGAAAAGTTAATAAAATAACGAAAAGTGCAACGCCAATGATAACTTAAGGGCAAAAAGTGAATATGACCATACTTAGGGCCGAATTCTACAATTATCATATGACTTAGGGACGAAAGGTGAAATTTTCTAAATGGTTTAACATAGATATAACTATACAAAATTTAAATACATTTCATTAAGTACAAAAATACATAGATTGCATTCCTTTATAAATAATAATAATAATAATAATAATAATAATAATAATAATAATAATAATAATAATAATAATAATAATAATAATAATAATAAAGGCCATAATAATAATGCACCTACCAAGTCCGAGTAGTTGTCTTGCATTAAATATTTAAATCCGGTCAATTTTATTTTTCTTATCTACGGAGTATTAGTTTAAAGCAATTTAATTGAATTGAATTAAAACTTATTTTAAAAATAATTTTAAAAGTTTTAAAAATTATTGCATTATGAAAAATTCACATTGTCGTATGTGTACTTAAACAAAGTTGTATTCTTCATCTTACCTTTGACAAGAGTATTTAATATAGAGATTAGAGTTAATTCAATATTTGATTTCTCGATTAGTTAATTGAGTTTTTTTTTTTTTTTTGAATTTAAAATCATTAAGATTTGGTCACTTAACTAATAAAATGTGGAACATTATTTTGGTGAGAACAAAAAGTGACACAAGAGAGTAGTGAAATTAAACCTGATGTTTAAAGATTTTTTAAAAAGAGTTAACATCATAAATGGTGAAGGTTATTCTTGAATTTTTTTTTTTTTTTTGGAAACTTATTTCTGAATTTTTAAATCAATCAAGTGTGATACCTAAACTTTTCACATAATTTATATGTCCAGACAATTAGAATGATGAAAATACCCTCCAAATAAATGGTTATTTCATAGATTTTTCAATGAAAGAACACATTCGACACACAATGAATAGTTCATATATCACATTTTTTGTGTGATTGGCAAGTAGCTGATAACTGATTGGTTTAGTTATACTCTAGTAGTTGACAGTTGATTGTATTAGTTGATTATAGAAAGATGTTTGGTATATTAGACATCTTTTCTTAACTGGTTACATATAAAATGACATATAAGATCATAAATATATTTTGCTATTTACTCAAATCTTAAATTATTTTTAAAATTTTTTATTGTTGTTGTTATTAATTACTTTTAACTATTACTTTTCACTTTTTAACTTATTGGTATCAATAAATCAACCAAAAAAAATTATTTATAAACACTTACTTAACCATTTAGCTTTGTTAAACATCTAAAAAATTGTCAAAGGATCTTGTGGTCCAGTGGCATCAAACCCTTCCCTGGGAGGCAATACTGACTCTTGTACTTCAATAGGTTGAGAAAGTAATTATGAACAGATACTGCATTCTAATAGAGTTAGTAGTATTCAAAAAAAAACATCTAAAATTAATGGAACAAGTCAAACTTTAATTGATAAGACATTTATCTAAAACTCCTTTTATCCATTTAAAAATTGATAACTAAAATTGGCACATTTTTGGTAGATTTAATGTCATATGGAATCTTGTGAGTATGATTTTATCACGTTTAGTCCTAAATTTTTTAATTAATCATCTGTGATCCTTTAAGTTTCAAATTGTTACCATTGTTGTCCAAGTTAACTAACTATGGTCTTTAAGCTATCAAATTTTAATCACTTATGGTCCTTCCAGGACCATGCCTGTTAAATTTTAAAAGTTGTAGTACCATGAGTGATAAAATTTGATCACAAATAATACCAGTTTAAAAGTAAAAGAGTTAATTTAAAAGTTTAGGACTAAACCTGAAAAAATTAGTATAGTGGAAGGACCCAAATGTCATAAGCTTTTTTTTTTTTTTTGGGGGTATTAACCCCGTGGGGCAGGGAGGGAGTGAAAGATCCGGTGGCCCGTGGCCGGTGATCTTACAAAATCAGCCATTTTTATCCAAATGGAAACGGAAAGAAGAAATCAGGTAACCCACGTGGGAAGCCCCTCCGCCGGCCACATCTCCATTTCGTCATTCCCCTTTTTCTCCCGAAATCGCTTCCCTACCACGCCACTCCCCTAATCATTCATTTAAA
>CP025659.1:47035815-47047595 GCA_003576665.1 Ipomoea trifida
GTTATTTTAAATTTATAATTTTAAACGAGAGTCCATAAATTCAGTGTCTAATTAATAATGTAACGGTCTAGTAGTTCTTTTTTGAATAAATATTCAAAAAAGAACTACTAGACCGTTACATTATTAATTAGACACTGAATTTATGGACTCTCGTTTAAAATATTCAAAAAAGAACTACTAAACCGTTACATTATTAATTAGACACTGAATTTATGGACTCTCGTTTAAAATTATAAATTTAAAATAACGCTTAACCATAAACTTTTTGATGAATCATACCTCGTGTACGTTACGTACATAATTGTAATGTAAGTGAAGCCTTAACGAAAAAATTTGTCCTTATTTAAATTTCACTGTAAAAATAATAACTCTTCTGTGAAACCATCTCATATAACTTTATCCATGTGATGATAGGTCGGGCCAAGATGGAAATGTAATACTTATACTAGAAAATGTAATACTAATAAGGAATACAGTGATTGCTACTTATAATAAAAGTGTAATACATCGTAAAATATGCCATAATTTAAAATTTCTTTAATTTCTACCTAAGTATTATTATTATTGACATGTTACTGCACAATTGTATTATAGTACGTCTGTATTTTGTAGGATGAAACTAATTCAGTCGAATTTGAAATGTATATTTCCCTTAAATGGCTGGACAATACGTGTGCCCTAAATCATACCCAGAGAGAGAGCATCGAATCCATGTACTTTCATATTTTAAGCAAGGGGATCCCACAAGGTGTAGATTCTACATACACTAAAGCTAAACAAGCCTATCATCACCCATCTTTTTCATCCCACTTCAAAGAGTATTTTTCCCTTGTTTTATCTGCCCTCCCATCACATAAATACCCCCCAATCCCTCCCTCTTTCCCTTCACACCAAACCCAAAATCAAAATTACCCTTTTAAACTACCAACTACAAAACCCAACCAAAAAAAAAAAAAAAACATTCTTGAATTGAATATAATATAATGTCAGGTGTGTGGGTGTTCAAGAACGGTGTTTACCGGTTGGTTGAAAACCCGGCGGCGGAACATGGCGCCGCGTCCCGGAAGAAGTGTTTGGTGTACTTGCCGACAGGGCAGGTGGTAACCTCGTACCGGTGTCTGGAGCAAATCCTGACGGGTTTGGGGTGGGAGAGGTATTACAGTGGTGACCCTGACCTCTTCCAGTTCCACAAGCAATCCTCCATTGACCTAATCTCTCTCCCCAGGGACTACAACAAGTTCAACTCCATCTACATGTACGACATCGTCGTTAAAAACCCTAACCTCTTCCAGGTCCGAGATGGCTAACTACTTACCTACCTACCTGATCTGACGATGTTCCGTTTGAAGTTTGGGGGTGCATGCAGTGTATGTGTTAATAATGGTGTGTTTGCTGCTGTTCATGATCAATATGCATGGGTTTGTCTTTGTCGTCTTAGGTAAATGGTGAAGTTTGTTTATGTAGTTTCATTTTTTTTTTTTGTTTTGATTTTTGTTTTTGGGTGTTTCAAGTTATGATCATGCCAATTCCGTTTGTTCTAGTTTGAGTCTAGCTAGGGTTTATACATATATGATTTATGGTATTGTGAATTACAAATAACAATCTTGTTTGCTTCTTCAACTTTAATTTAATTTGTGTGTGTTTTCAACATTTCTTTACATGAATGATTAATTAATTAATGTGAAAAAAAATATTGGGGTTGATATGATAATGCTAGCTAGTATAAACAAAATTTTTATTTGAAGAAAAATCTTGAGTCGTTATTAAAATTCATTGTTTGAGATGAGTTTTTGGATCAGATATAATAATTAATCTTATGCCTCATTTTTTTTTTTTGGTAATTAACAAGAAATACCCACTTTCAGCCAGTCACTATTCGTGATTGTGCACCGATTAAGCCTACCCTTGTGTAATAGCTTGCAAATCACACGGGAGAGCTAACCGCTCTTGCATCATTCTTGTTCTTGAATTAACATATACATCAGATTGTAAAACTAGTTTAAGATTGAATTTCTGAAGACACATGGTTCAGGTATAGGTTTCCAAAAAAAATTGCCCTAAATAATGATTAAAAGGAGCTATTTTAGCTTGACATATACCCATATATATTAGCCACACCTACGTATACCAATACCAACATTCTTCCAAACTAAAATAAAATATGATTAAAAAATTGAGAGCCGTGGTATATATATTATATATATATATATTTTTGGAATGTTTAATTAATTAAACAACCTTAAAAAAATTCTTTATTTCCCAACGTCATCCAGCCACGCCACGTGGCAATCGACTCATATAATTAAATTATTATGTGCAAAAAGATATAACTAATTAACTTGGGCAATCACTTTTGTCCATGTCAAATTAAAGAATGGGGCAATCAATAGTGACTTCCAATGACTTTCCTTTTCGCATTTTCCTTCCCTCACGTGTGTCTTTTAACAATAATTTGGTGCCACAAATTCTATAGGGACCAATAACGGGCATAATGCTCATGGTCCGGATAAACTTTTACGGTTTAGATATAAATAATATGATATATTTAATTTGTACGTGTAAAAAGAAATTTCATGGTTTACATTTAGTTTTCTTGAATGAGATATAAAGAATATGATACATATTAATATATATGTACAAAACAAAATATATATGTACAAAACAAATTTCATAGTTCAGCCTCAATTTTCATTAATCGGATGTAAATAATGCGACATATATTAAGTTATAGTTTATCATACTAGCTAGAGTCATACAGTCCTACATAGTATTTAGTATACGACTCGTCGACTTGCACTGTGACCAAGACTAGCCATACACGCTAAGATAAAGGAGATGTTCCCTTATCTGTAAATTTTATGAGTTCGTATCAAGATCATGCTTATAATTACACCAAAAAGTATAGTTAGCTAGTTGTGAATATAATGCACAATTTTATTTCTTTATATTTGTATAACAACAACGTTATATTTCAATGGTAGAATGCTAAATTTGATATTATAGACTTCAGCCTAAAAATTCATATTCTATTATCATTATTTTATTTATTTATAATAATACATGCAATTTTTTCGACATCATATACTGAAGTTTGTAGGGTGTCATATATCACGATGATGTCCAAAAATAATATACGACAAAAAAAAAAAAAAGAATGAATAATATAATAATATAATTTCCTTTTTATGTTACATTAATATTTTACCACTGCATAAAATTTTTCTTTATTGTGATAATCTAGGCTACTGATATAACGTACGTAAGTGACATGTACGTTGCACATCAAAGAATGTCTCGTTGTTGGGTGTTAATGTGCGCTGTAATATATATAGATATGATATATATGTAACACCTACATAACTGTCCATATCAAGTTCTTGGTTGCAACAACTTCAATGAATTGAAGCCGACATGCATTGGGCCACATGTCGGGAGCTTCAATTCATATGACACTTTATGGTGAGTAGAATCATAGAGTAGTGTATTTTGATTTATGTACATCAAACATAGTATGTTTAAAAGGTTATATATATAATGTTTGAATCTCATGTCCTTAGAATTTTAAAATGTTTTTAAAAATCTTGTTCCCTAGGGGGAGCAAAAATATCAGAAAAATGATTGGGCATTGGATTATGATCTTAGACTCGGCAATCCTAGAACTCTTATCCCTATTGATATTTTTATACACAATTTCATTGTTTTGACTATGAGTAAAAACACAATTAAATTATTGTTAAACAAAACTCTAAAAATTTTTATTTTAATAGGACAAAAGTCATCATTCTTCAATCTTAATTCTTGTGCCTCTCAGAACGAGTGTGGATTAGTCGAGTGGACCCGAACCGTTAAACGGACAGAAAAAAGATCTAGAACACCTCGTGAGTTTCCACAAAAAAAAAAATGTAATTAGTATCGGTTATTTTTTATATATGTTGAATTGTGAATTAAAGTAATTGAGACTATCTAAGTTAAAGAGTATTAACAAAGTTTCGCCATGGGTTTCTTTTAATCATCGTTTTTTGAAGCCAAATTTCATCATATATTCAAACTAAGCTTTTCCCCCCTTGTTGTTCACCCAAGATTTATACTAATGGAGCAAAGGTTGGATAATTTGGAGGAAAATAAAAGGAAAGAAACTACAATTGCATTTGAAATACAAATTATTGGAAAAAATTGTCATTGATCTATGACAAATAAGAATAAAGTTTTGTATGCACTTGAGCTCAACTAGTTGATGACCAATATAAAAAAAATTAATACATTTGTTTTGCTAGCACTCACAGAGTCATGATTCAATAAGGAGATATGAAATTGACTTTTTTTGTGTAAACCCACGACGTGTTCTGGGTCTTTTCTTTCATTATTCATGTCCATTCGATTAATCCCTACTCGCTTTGAGAGACACGAGAACTGGTCCAAAGAGAATTGTTACTTGTAAGAATCGAACTCGAGTTATACCAGAATTCTTCCCTATAAAGAAGCCACTTTGCCTATGTTTTATGAATATAGCTAGGTATATAGATATATAGGGGTAGAGGTCCCCCTCAATGGGCCAAGAAAACAAAGAAAATGGCTGCGCTAGCTTATCGGATCAGCTAGTATTCACGTGAAGTGGATGATGAGGAAGGACAAGTGTGAGGGTGCTAGTGTCAACATGGGATGGCCACCTTTAGGCTGTGCTCACGTGAATCCTATGCCATGCATGCATGTATATTAGTGTGGGTGCAACCTATACACCCTAGCTACCTAAAGTGACCGCTCCTACTTAATTACCTACTGTCTTTTTGCTCATTTATTTGTCCTTAACAATGGCATACATGAAATGATTAATTATAATTTGGGGGACATGTGTGATGGGAAATAATTAGTGCGTTTCAAGGAATGATTATTATTGTTTAATTGTTGAATGGATAATGGATGAAAAGATTTTATTTTGTAATATTTTAATAATCATTTTAAAATGTTGGGCAAAATTTATGGAAAGAAAGAGAATAATTTAATAGGCCAATTTGAGAAGATTTTTTATCAGTACATTTGTGTAAAAGCTAAGGGTGTTGCAACTAGGAGGGTATCAATCGTGAATATAATGCTTATTAGGTGGAAAATGGTCCACATGTTTGTGTAAAACATGTATATGTTACATTATTTTTTTTCACAAGATACATTATTTTTTATGTATAAGTAAATTATTTTTATACGTAATGTTTATTATCAGGATGTGTACAAATAGCATGAAAACAACTTTGGCAAATTTTTAAGTGGTTGCAAAAACTCTCATTTGTATTTACTTTTCAAAAAGTTAAAAAAAAAAAAAAAAAAAAAAAAAAAAAAAAAAAAGTCTATTCGATCAACCTCTCACCTTTTCCCTTTTAGAATTTTTGTTGGTCTTAGACAAACAAGTAGTAATAAAACAGTACAGTTACTTACATGACCAACTAATTAAATTGATCGAATAAACACATCTCGACATTCTAGAATAGTCCTATCATTTTCTTTGTAGCTAAATTTATAAATAATTATTTTAAAATGTCAAACTTGAGTTCAATTCCAAAATATTCACAACTCAAATGTAACAATGATCCTGTGAGCAAATTATGATCATAGTTCGATGTAACCTAGGATTTCCACCGTCAAACACAGTGACTAATCCTCTCGTTGGATTGTAGGCACCTACCTCTATTGGGTGAGATAGCTGGCCTGGAGATTTAAGACTGCTCCATACCCAAAGATAAGGATTGAACCCTTGAGCTTTGGTTAAATATAATTAAATTTCAAACAAACAAGTTTAATATTTAATAATTGCCCATAGTTCAATGATAATTTTATAATGAATTAAAAGAAATTCAATTGGATAATAAACTAGAAAAGACCTAAATATGATAGAGGCCATTATTATTTGTGGACCATAAATAAAAAGTACATTATTTGTATAAATAAAATATATTATTTTGTATACAATACAATAATGTAAATTCAATACACAAAATAATATACTTTTAGTATATTAAAAATGTATCTTATATTAAAAAAGTAAATTATTTAAGTACTAAAAGTATATTATTTTATATAATATATATTCAGTACACAAATAATTTACTTTTAATATATTAAAATGTACTTTTTTTTATAGTCCACATAACACCGGTTGTTATGTCATGGACCCATGTACATGTTCATAATTTTAAAACTCTATGTTCATAATTATAGAACTCTATGTTCACAATTTTTGAACTTTATATTCATAATTATTGAACTCTATATTCACAATTACATAACTTTATGTTCACAATTTCATAATTTCATATTCACAATTTCATAACTCTATATTCAATAGTATAACAAAATTTTTGAATATAAATAAAAATTGTGAATATTAAGTAATGTAATTTTGTATATTGAAATATAAAATTGTGAATATAGAGTTTCAAATTATGAACATGAACTTGGGTCCACCTTGCAAAATGAGCCCGGGTCCATAGCATAATTTGTAACATAACACTGTGTGAATCATGACCCACCTAATAATTTTCATGAGAGGGGAAAACTGAAACAAATTCAAAACAAACAGGCCCAAATTTAAAAAGAATTTTTTATAAATAAGGATCGGCCAGACCCAACCCAAATAAGTAATCCTCCATTATCCTCTTCATCTTAACCAAAGCCTTAATTGCCTTGAGAACTAACAGTGCCGCTTGAAGCTTGAGGAGCAGCGACATTGAAGAGGGAAAAACAACGGAAAATTTTTGTTTGTGATAAACTTTCGCCGTCTCTCCGCCGTCAACAGCGGTTGCCGGCAAATGGACAATGACCAGAACCCAAAACAAATCCAGTGATTCTCCGGCAAACCCAGGCAATAGGAAAAATATTTGTTTTGTGAAGAAATTAAATTTGTGCTTAAGGCAGAAAATAAATTTTAGCAATCCATAATCAATTACAAATAATTAATTAAAAACAAAAATAACAAGTTAATTATATCACAACTAAATATATATAATTCAACCAGAAGTTCCTTGTCTTTGGTAGCAATTCTAAATTTAGTCCCAGATTATCGTTTTTGCCATCTAACATTCCAGATTATTAATTTTTTGACACTTTTAGTCATTCTCATGACTTTTCTTATTTTTAATAAGCTTATTTTTGTCTCTTTATAATTTTTTTTGTTATTTTTCTGATTTTAACCGGTTTAATTGATTTATAACTTTACTTAAAACTGGTTTTAAAATATGGTTACTTAAAATCAGAGTTACCTAAATTCTAAACCAATTAAATCGGTTGAAACTGAAAAAAAATAACAAAAGAAAAATATAAAAAGTTAAAATGCTCTCACTAAAAATGGAAAAGTCATAAGAATGACCAAACGTGTCTAAAGAAATAGTCTGGATGTTAAATGACCAAAACGATAATCTGAGACTAAATTTAGAATTTTCACCAAAGTCCAAAGACAAGGGAGATCTGGTCGAATTAACTATATATATATATATATATATATGTGTGTGTGTGTGTGTGTGTGTGTGTGTGTGTGTGTGTGTGTGTGTGTGTGTAACTCATATATCATAGTTGATGCCGGGACGGGTTAAAAAAAAAAAATTCTGAGCGGGGACAAAGTTCAAGTGAATTCAAAAGTATCAATGATAAAAAATCAAACACAGATAATATGGGTCAAATACAAAATTCTTTATAAATTACAATACAATGTTTATGATAAATTACGGAAAAGTCAAGAACAGAGCCAAAATATACTTGAGCGGGGTGAAATTTCAACTTTAAGTGTTGTTGGTGGAGCTTGATCCAAAGACCAATGATATTAAATTTTGAGGAACCAACTAATTAAACATTTAGTAATTTCTATATACATACATTTCAATTTTTTTTTATATAGAAGTTACTATTCTCTTTGTCCCGTTTTATTTGTGTTGTTTATTATTTATTAGTCAAATCAACTAATTTTTCTTTAATATTTTAAAATTTAATTTTTCATGTTTAATAGTACTTGTAATGTAGTTTATAAATATATCAACTTTATGCACTAATAATAAACTTAATATTTGAAAAATTGAATTAAAAATAACTTCAGTACAATCAAGTCTCGTTAACTGAATCAGACATATAAAATGAAACAGACAAAGTACTACAAGTGCCCCAATTCCCCTTCACTCACTCCCTCCCACTAAAAGAAAAATTGCGATTCGCGACGGAAACAATTCCGTCGCGATATAGCGACGGAATCGCGATGGAAATAATTTCCGTAGCACATATATGTTCCCAATGGAAATCACGATTTTTCTTGTAGTGTCCCCTTTGAATTAACCTCTGGTCGCTGCTATATATGTTGACAACCCAACTGAATTGAAAAACCTAATCTTGTAATCATCGATCCGTGAGATTCTTTCGCCTTACCTTTTAGTGTTACAAATTACATTTTAGCCCCCATTAAATGAAATTTCTAACTCCACCGCGTAGGTTCCAAATCCTCATCTCCAAAGCTTCATGGCTTCACATCCTCTACCATTGAATCAACCTACCAACCTATTCTATACATATTATTATTTCATCATATCAATCTCATTCTAGAGCAGTCCATTAAATAATTACATATCTTGGGATATCTAACACCCCAACTATTGAGGAGGAATTAGAAATAGAAAGCGTGCATTTTGTGGTGTGATTGTTGCTTAACTGTGGAAACCACTAATAAAAAGATAGTAGCACGCATGTAGTGAAGGTGGATAGAACTAAATTGGTCACTCAATATTTGACCACACAATTGCCCATGTTCATTACTACCATTAATCCGTGTCCCTACCACTACCCAATCCAACATATATACTTAATAATGTGTATATATGAGCCAACATCAATATATTGATTCCATAATGTATATATGTTTGTTACTGAGATTATATTAGCCGGATGCCTCACGATACATGCATGTGAGAATGTTAAAAGAAATTATCAAATTAATCTGTAATTAGTTTTTTAAAAAAAATCTTCAATAAAGTGGTAAAATGGTATAATTAAATTCTAATGTTAAATATTTTATTGTTGACTAAGTTTTCACGTGTACTAATTTTTATGATAAATTGGCAAATGAATTAGAACAACCATGATGGTTCTAAAACGGTCTAGATCTTAACCTTGTGGTTGTTGGTCACTTTTGAAATAGAATCCATATCTAGACTTATTCAAAAAATTAAAAACTTTTCTTAAGTTAGTCATCATATAGTTGTTATTATTATTATGCGTGCCCAAATTAAAGTTATCGCTAATAACGGTTAACAATAGTATTTAGCTTTGATGGCATAATGCCTAGCTAATAGCACAGCTATATAGCTACTCATGACTTGCTTTGATACCATTACTAATTGTTAGGATCAAATACTTACCATGCACTCCACCAAAAGTTATATATGGCTAATAGCGAATGTGCAACTTTATTTATTATTGCAAGTATTCAACACTCTGTTTAAATGTGAGGATGTTGGACCTAACCCTCCAATTGCCTCCGCCCAACATAAACGATTGTCTTTATATTATTTGACACTTTTTCTAATTTGTTTGAAATTCTCCATTATATCTGCCAAATTATTGAAAAGAAGCATGTGTAGAATGTTAGTCAACGTCAAAACAATTTTAATTTATCTAATAGGTAATATTAGAACTCAATTGCACCATTTTATTATATTGTTTAGCGGGATTCAGTTTATTGAAAAAAAAATGTTAAGAAATTCAATTGCACTATATTTACCTAACTTAGAGATAAATTTGATACTTTCTTAAAAAAGTATTTGATACGTTATTATTGATATATAGTGTAAATTGCAGGGGTCTACCTAATTAAAAAGTAGAATTAAGGTTGATTGCACTCTTTTTGCAAGCATCATATAAAACCACACTTCCACATTGTGCTACTGGCTTCGATGTTCCCTACCAAAAACATTTGCCAAATAATGGGACTAACTTGCAATCATACTGGAAATAATAGTTTTATTATATTGTCACATGCATGCTTAATGCTTTATTTGGTGATTAGCAATCATACTTTTAACCGCAATACAAATAAAATGGGGATGATCATCAAATTCGATTCTTAAAAAAAAAAAAAAAAAAGTGAAACTTTTAATTTCTTATTAATTGTGATCGACTTAAATTTAATTACTCAGTTTTGGTCATGGCTTAATATAATTACTTATTTGTAGTAAAAATTTAGTTCTTTTTTTTTTTTTGATGTAATAAATTTCCAATTCGTTATTGATGTAAGAGTTTCATTGACAATTTTAGGAGTTAATAATACCCGACCGAAATATGAAATCTTAATAGTTGAGGGACCAAATTGGATATTAACTCACAATTTTAGGGACCGAATCCCCCAGACTAAGAATGTTTTACCTCCACTTAAGCTCGATCTCATGACCTCCCATTAAGGAGAGTCACTACATGCCACTTTAATTGATGACCACAAGGTCATTGGCCCTAGGTCTAAGAATTTAATTAAAAAATTGCCTACAAAAGGCAAAATTTCTTAGCTCAGTTCTCAAGTCCCAAGGTGCACCCCGACCTAACAAGATAGTGAAAATTAAGGTTAAATTATGGTGACTCAAGTGATCTATTAGGTAGAATAATCAGTGTCTAGTAATCACAGCATATCAGTGATACCACATTAGGTATAACTCCCACACTGCTAAGTTTTTTTTTTTTTTTAAGAAAATCTACCACTAAGTTTAGATCATGAAATCTACCAGATTAAACCTGCACTGGAATTACAATGGAATAATTAAGTAAAACAGATATTTTTGTATCATACAATGAAGCATGCATAAGTGTAATACAAATAAGTTGACTCTCTAAAAGCAAATGGTAGTGACAGCTAAATGTCAACTACACGATCTGCAAGTGGCATAGTAAACCCATTTCACTTAACATAAAACCTTTCAAGTGATAATCTAAAGATCCCAAAGAGAATCATCTATTTCATCTTCATACTCACTAGTAGGAAAAACCATGGATTGATCATCTCCCATAACATGAAACCCCGCCGCCATCTCCGACCACATTTCCGACGAATCCAATGGCGAATCATTAATGGCTTGGATTTCCCTCTCCGACAACCCCACATTCACCGGCGCCGCCCCCGCCGCCGCAACGTTACTAGCACTACTAGAACTTCCCGCCCGGGGCGGCGGCGGCGCGTCCTCCGCCATCGCCCCCTTAAGCAAGAGCGCCGCCTCGCGCGCCGCCGCGCGAATGTCGTCGGCGCCGGAGGTCCTCGGCCGGGGGAGGGCCCGGGCCCACTGCGGGAAATTTAGCCGAGCCGACGTGCCACGTAAATAAAACGCCGCCGTATCATAAGCCACCGCCGCCATTTCAGCCGTCTCGAAACTCCCTAGCCAAATCCTCGTTTTCTTCCCCGTCTCGCGAATCTCCGACACCCATTTCCCCCACTTTCGCTTCCTCACGCCCCGGTAATGCGACGGGACGCCCCCAACAACATTTGTCACATTATAAGTGTTTGGTTCCATATATATGGTAGCTTAGTTTATAACTTATAACACAAATAAATGCTACTTAAGTAGTGCTTATTAAGCAAAATGTGGATTATACATGCACATATATATATAGGGAGAGATCAGATATGCAGGTGTAGTAGAATCAATCAAAGTCCTAGGAAGAATGATTATAACGTGTTCAGAATCATTAACTATAAGCTTCCTAGTAGTTTCAAAATTATTTAAGGGCAAAAAAAAAAAAACATAATAATAAATATAAGTGAATTTAAGATTAAT
>CP025659.1:47053158-47063629 GCA_003576665.1 Ipomoea trifida
ACCCACTATGTCGACCCCACCTTGAGAATGGGATCACGGAGCTAATGGGGGTATAGTTGGTGGCAGGTCAGCTCGGGCGGTTTGGAACTGTTGGCAAGTCTTGCAGCTTCATGCGTAATCAACACATTCCTTACCCATATTGGACCAGAAGTACCCCTGTAGGATTGCTCTTCAGACCACGGTGTAGGCTCCTTGGTGGGCCGAGCAGTGCCCTCATGGATCTCCTCAGTGACTGATTTTGCCTCATCAGGATATAGACATCGTAGCATGGTGCCGTTATAGACCTCTTGTAGAGTGTGCCGACGAGGAACAGGTAAATTAGGCATGCCTCTTCACGAGCTTGACCTTGACCTGGCCTCGTTAGGGGCAAGGTTCTTGTCTTCCTATACTCCTTGAGGTGGTCAAGCCAGCAGTGTCACGGTCTGCACGGGGAAGACCGAATAAGCCTCCAGCTTGACTTCTTGAGGTCCTCTATCCAGACTATCTTGGAGATGTGTTCTAGGACCCTAGGCTGAGTTTGGTGAGCATCTCTACGTTTGCATTCTGCTCCTACGGTACTTGTGAGATTTCGTAATAGACCAATTGCCCTAAGACTCGTAGTACCACGTTTCGATACCTCTTCATCCTTTCTTCATTAGCCTCGAACTCACCTATGACTTAACCAACCACGAGCTTGGAGTCACACCTTATCCTCAACTTCTCGGCTCTCATGTTCAACACGAGCTAGAGACCCCCCAGGAGTGCCTCGTATTTAACCTCGTTGTTGCCCTACCCATGGGGTCGGGCAGGAGAAAGTACCTCATAGTGGTAGTTGACTACTTTACTAAGTGGGTGGGAGCTGAACCCCTTGCCAGCATTACAAGTGACTGGTGCAAGCAATTCATATGCAAGAATATTTTGTGCCGCTTTGGGGTCCCGATCCAGATTATTACCGACAACGGGCGCAAGTTTGAGGGAAGAGAATTCGGGAAATATTGTGTTGAGTGGAACATCATGCACAACCATGTGGTCGTGTCCTACCCGCAAGCTAATGGACAAATTGAGAACACCAACTGCACCATCATGGATGGCCTTAAGAAGAAGTTAGAATCAGCGGGTGGAGCATGGGTAGAGGAACTAGATACTATCCTATGGGCGTACCGTACCACCCCGCCGAGGTGGTCATACCCTCCCGCCGAACAGAAGAGTACCATCCTGACCTTAATGAGGAGCACCATTAGATCGACCTCCACCTCGTGGACGAGAGAAGAGAAGCTGTCGTGATCTGCGCCAAGAACTACCAATGGCAAGCTAAGGCCTACCACGACAAACGAGTCCGACCTCGTTATTTTCAGGTTCGTGATTATGTCATTTGGAGGAACGAGGCAAGTCAGCCACAAGTCGGGGTTAAGTTCGCCAAAAAGTGGGAGGGTCCATACATAGTAGCAGTCATGATCCACCTCGGTAGCTACAAACTCAAGACCCCGAAAGGAAAAATGATAGAAAGAATTTGAAACTTTGAGAATTTGCTCAAATATTTTCAATAATCCATTTTTAAGGCGACCCGACCCCTTCAAAAACCATTTCATTTAACAAAACAACAAAATTTCGCCATGGTGTTCATTTTACTATCCATTATGGGGAGGTGGGGGGACCCACGAACCCCTTAGCCGACCTCATATCAACTCCCTAGGGACGGTACAAGATCCGACCTCGCCTATCGCCGAATGAAAGAGTCTTTTCGCCTGAGGATGAGTGGCTCGGGTCAAATAGCTAGTGCCCTGGTGGGGGGGGGGGGCTCGATCGGGAGAAGCAAAGGGGCTCGATCGGGGAGAAACAAAGTTAAAAGCAAGACTCGGCCTAGTGAGGCCATATCATGGAGGCAAAGAGAAGAAGCTAGGTGAAAGTGAAAATTCAAACACATAGGCGAAGGGATAGAAAAAACAAAACACTTCATTAAATGTCAAGATATCTAAGTACATAGCAAAAGAAGAATTGAAGATAGGCAAGCTACAACCCAAGCCGCTATAATCAAGCCTAGTCCTTGAGGTGGGGGTCGGTTGTATTAGGTTCAGACGCATCAAAGGTGATTGCATTCTCCTTGATCCCCAGGTCAGGCTCGTCCATGTTCTTCGGGAAGTGGAGGTGCTCTATGGTCAACGAAACCCCCCTAGGAAGAGGCATTGCAAGCTTCTCATGGGAACGAGAAGAGGCAATACCTAAAGGAGAGGTTTAAGAAGATAAAATTCTTGGGAGGTTGGGTCGTCGGAATGCGGCTCGTGATTACTCTCCTTTGCTGACAAATGCTTGCAACTCGAAGAGTGGGAGACTGTGATGGATGTATTAGAGATGGACCGGAATAAACCGACCATGTGGAGCGGAGCAAGACGAGTTCGATTGGACTTGGGGCCCTAGGTCGAGCCCTGGGCTCGGTCTCGGTCAATCAAGCTAGACGTGATCAAGGTTGTTGCAACTAATTCCCCTATTTGTGGGGGTGGTTAAGAAATAGCTTAGTATATATTCAATTGTAATTGTCTTGTTAAGACATCTTGAACTAATTGGTAATAACATTACAATATTCCTAAAGACAACATTCTTATCCTTCCCCACTTGACATTTTTTTTGTTGTCTTTACATTCATATATTTTTTTCTTTATCATTATTCTTTAATTATTGAGTTAAACAATTCGGGTTATCCGAGTTAATTTAATCCATCACCTAAATCAGATTTGAAAAATAAGTAAATATATAACATGTGTATCAGTGTTAGGGTTGTTAACGATTCATGAACATGTTCGTTAAAAACATGTTCGTTTATGTTCATGAGCACGTTCGTGGACACTTAATAACCAAACACCTTCACATGTTCATGATCACAATTCGTTCGTAAACAAGAAATAATGTACATTCACGAACAATAACCAAACAGACAACAGAACTACAAAACTAACGAACATACACTAAACATACGGCTTGTTCACGAGCTCTTAACAAACGAGCTTACAATTGTTCAGACTTTATTCGTTTATGAACCGAACTCTAAAATGTGTTTATTTATGTTCGTTTACCTTAATAAACGAACATAAACGAATGCTTACCGAACACGAACACGAGTAGTTTACTGAAAGCTCTGTTCGCTAACATCCCTAATGAGTGTATGTGTCTTGTGTTATTGATTTTTAAAAAAAAAAAAAAAAATTGGCCTGACACTGATGATGAATTGTAAATAAAAAAATAAAATACTAAATAAATGATGTCTTTATCTATCTGGCTATTCCCTTTGTTTTCCCAGTTGGAGATGTTGTTTTGCTAGAGAGTAGAGACGCTTTATGGTTGAAGAGAAACAAACGTGTCTATTCATTTCTAGCTTTTGTTCCTCTACGGCCGAAGATATATGAAGGAGATGGATAGACCTTCATCGGAGGGAATGACCTTGCATGTGTCTTGTTACCAAGTTTTACTAATTTTGTATTTTTTTTTACCAAGTTTTAGAGTTTATATATAATTGTTACAAAGCATAAATGTTTGGATTTGCTACCAGTATGCTTTCTCTCCGCCTACAGACTACAGTTACAAAAATAATATCATGCGTGACAAAAATGATTGAGATTATTCATTAAAGATACCAGATTACAAAATGCCATTTAAGGTGTGTTTGGTTCGCACATGAGAATTAGAATTAGAATGAAAATCAAATATTTGGTAATGATAATGAATTTTGGTGAAAGTATTTTGCATGTTTGGTAGTAAGTCGAATTGGAATTATTATCAATATTACTGTTTAGTTGTGTTTGATCCTATAATGGAATAAATATTTTAAAAATCCAAAAAAAAAAAAAAAAGGCAATTGATCCAAAGCATCAATATGAACAAAAAAAAAAGAAAATCAAAACAAAAATCTAAAAGGACTAATCTAAACTTAAAAATTAGATTACCAATAACATGGGAAGATACCCCATTTTAATTAAGGAATGGAATTTTTAATTGAAGAGGTAATCAAATCTCATAGTTGTGTTATAAAAAGTTATCAACCAAACACTAACTATGATTTTGTTCCATTCCTAGTGTGTAAACCATGAACCAAACACACCCTTAGTTTTTTTCAAGCTGATAATGAATAAATTGGAGAAGATAATAAAGTATCAAGTATTTATCATTATAAGCTTTGCCAGAGGAGCCAATATTTGTAGGAAGAGAAGAAAGTGTCTGACTCTAAAATTAGAAGGAAGTGTTCCAATGGCTGAATTTTAAAGGCTCTCTCCTTTAGCCCACTGCCACCAAAACAATCATCCAGGTAGAATTTCAAGAAATGAAAGATGGTTTTGTCCTAGCAGGAACAACACAATCTGGCAGACAGGGATTATCACTCACTCCATCACAGCAACTCCTCCAGCAGCTTTGATCTTTTCGATTATGTCGTTTGCCTCCTCTTTGGTAACCCCTTGCTTAAGAACTGCAGGCACCTTTTCTACGAGGTCCTTGGCTTCCTTCAATCCCAAATTTGTAAACCCCCGTACCTCTTTGATCACCTTGATTTTTGCGGCTGCATCAAATTTCTCTAGCTTAACATCAAATACTGTTTTTTCTGCCTTCTTCTCCTCGGTCTTTGATGCTCCAGCTCCTGACCCTCCACCGCCACCGAAATCTATGCCTTCTACTGATATAGGTTTCATCATGGGATGCTTCAATCTCTCTCTAAGTGTGGGCCCGATTTGTCTGCGCTCCTCGGGTGTGAGGGCAGCAATCCGTTCTACAAGCTGAATGATCTTATCGGAAGGTGGGGGTCTAGGGCCATATGGATCATACACGGCAGGGTATTTGTATCTTCTAGGCTTGGCATTTGGATCTCTTGGAACAAAATCAGGTTGGAAGGAACGGCATTGCAAAGGTCCTATTATTCTACGAAGAGCAATGTGTGCCCTGGAGGATCTAAAAGTTGCAAGGAGCTTCATGGCTTGCGGATGAAGGGCGACAAGAGAAAGATGGCCGGAAAGAATGAGTTCATTTACTTGGAATGAATTCCTTTATCAGTTTGATTCTGCAGCTGCTATAAAACTGTTGGGAAGCAAAAATGAGATGTTTAATCAGCCATTTGCACAAGTAGGACATCATTATGACATTATTATCTAGTATAACAAAGATGAAGCATGTCACTATATGTTCTGGAAGAGATCCATCAGTAAAGATTGAAAGAGATCCAATGTAAAAGAAGTTACTAAGAATTGTCGGCATTTAATAAGAGCTTTTCAAATCAAGTTCATAAGAAAGATTGCAAGAAATCAGACAGGCCTAATCCCAAATTAATAAGTCAATTATTAAATCAGTAGAAGATAGGTCAAAAAATTTGAAGTGAACAAACAACTTAACAGAAGTTAAAAGTCGCGCATCCATGTTACTTTAAACTTACAAATTTCCAGCGGCATCACCACGCCCACATTTGCAGTACTATTCAAAATACTTAGTATCATAACAAAGGAAATATAGTATCACATTAGAACATATAATATCTTATTGAATTCAAACTATATGCTCACACAACAACTGCTACCATTCCAATTCAAAAAGTACTTTATTTATAATATTATGTGATACCATGTCTCTACATTGTGATAACATATTTCGTTTGTTCTAAAACTGCATATTCTAAAAGATGAAACTTAAGTGGGCTAATAGGCACCATAAAATTTCCATGAGTATAGCATTTGTTCATTATCTTCCAGAGTTTTTTGTAACTGAAAGCATAATTGTTTCTGGTGGACCATAAATTTGTATAATGAACAACATTTTCACAATTAGTACATTTTGTAATTGACAGAATAGATGAAGTACATTGTGAAACTAAGAAAATATCATTTTTAGTCCCTCAACTATAATACATGTATCAATTTTGGTCCTTGACTATTAAAAATTTCAAATTAGGTCCATGACTATTCAATTTGTATCACTTTTGGTCCTTGACTATTAACATTTTCAAATTAGGTGCATGACTATTCATTTTGTATCACATTTGGTCCTGCCGTTAAATTTTCTGACCAAATTTTCAGCGAAGTCATCGGTGGTGACCGGCGTTTTCTATTTTATTATTATTATTTTTTTTATTTTTAAGTTTTTTTTTTTTATTTAAAAGTTACGGAGTATTAAAATAATTTTTAAAATAAAAATTAAATAAATTAGTCGGTCACCGGTGACTTTGCAGGAAATTTGGCCGGAAAATTTAACGGCAGGACCAAATGTGATACTAAATGAATAGTCATGCACCTAATTTGAAAATGTTAATAGTCAAGGACCAAATGTGATACAAATTGAAAAGTCATGCACCTAATTTGAAATTTTTAATAGTCAAGGACCAAAATTGATACATATAGTATAGTTGAGGGACTAAAAATGATAGTTGCTCTTGTGAAACTTGAGGCATAGTGGAATTGCTATGTACAAAGTGGGAAATACTTGCCACATTACCTACTCTTGCTATAGCTGTATTGGCATGGGCGTTGCTATAGGAGCAAAATGAATCCTAAATTACAGCCAAAATTTAAATTTTATAGCCAACTCTAACTTGTTACCCCATACTTCTCTTTAGCTTCTGTTCCCTTTTCCTAGAATCCTAGGAAGCACATCAAATGACCTCTTCATATACATTTAACTATTATTGATGCGTTTTATACCTTGTTTCAAGGCAATGAATTTAATAAATCAAAATTTCAAATTCTCAGATTAAATAATGTAACTAAAAACATTGGAAATAAAAGAAGCGAGTAGAACAGAAATATATGCAGCTTAAACACCTTGCAGTTCATCAATCTTTGATTTACCAAACTTGGAAGTTTACAAATGAAAATATTCATACAGGAATTTAAGCAAACACCTAGTATGCAACAATTAAAACATCTTGGAGAAAATACTTAGTAACAATAAAGCCATTCATTTTACATTGTTTGTAGCATTATTGCTGAAAACAGAAATACGATTTAAAGACACGCCAAAACAAACACACTTTTTTTTTTTCTCACTGCTCAACAGAACACATACTCCGAAATCTTTTCAACTATAAACCACAAAAACAAACAATTTTCCCTTTTTCCTCCAAAGTAAATTAATTTTGGGCCAAAATAAATACTACCTAATGGGCCTAGGACTGAACTAGGGGCCCCCAATTTTTGGGGGCCCTGTGCTGTAGCCCAGCTTGCACAGCTCAAAGTCCGGCCCTGCAAATCACAATGAATAATCATTAGTTCAAAATCATTGTGAAGACAATGCAATGCATAAATTACATCAATTTCAATATTTAACCTTTGAATACCACTCAACATTTCTCCTTGCATCAGTAGCATGTGTATGCAACCCATATCCAAGTCCTCATTTTCCATAAATTTATAAATTAGAGCTTTGAATCCATTACCTGCGAAATCACATCTTGAGTACCGGTCAATATTGGAACACGATTCTAGAGGCATATGTCCCCAATACTTTACATTCTGCATTTTTAGGAGTGTCCTTACTGCAATTGCTTGTTTTCCCCCTTGCTTAAATCTTCCTTTGTAGACAGAGCTAAAGCTTTTAGAACCAATCAAATTTGTCTCGTAAGAGTTGTCTCGATGCATATTACTGTTAGGGGACATTTGGTTCATAGGTAATATGATTACCTACGGTAATGTGATATTTTGGATGGTAAGATTACCTTATATGTTTGGTTTGAATTTTGAGAAATATAATATTACAACACTCTTAGCACCCTTGGGAGGTAGGAATCGATTTTAAGAAAAGAGTATTTCGCTTGACTTGATCTTTCATTTCTTATCCTCTATTTTGGTACGTTGGGATTATATTATAAATTTTGAATCCCTTTGTTTATATATATTATGGCTGGGATTATAATCTTCAAGATTATAAATCTCATTATTTTCGTCTATATATATATATATATATATATATATATATATATATATATATATATATATATATATATATATATATATATATATATATATATATATATATATAAAATTTTGTCAATCAGCTTATTCACCATCAACAATTTTACTTGTCATTATAAATGCTTGACAATACATTTATTAAATGCCTTACAATACATTTTTTTTAAACAGCTTGACAGTACATTTAGAAGTTGCAAATCACACGATGGTGCTCCGGAAAATTTTGGTTCACGAACCGGTAGACCAGTGATTGGTGACACGCAATTGGTTTAAGTGGATCGGCTGAAAGCCACGAAAGATCCAGTGGCAACGTGTTCACTACATGGCCTGATGATCGTTATAGTGTAAACAACTACTTCAACCGTAACCAAGGGAAAGGCAAGCGAAAGCTTAGTCTTCAAGAAGATTATGAGAATAAGGTGAGCCACAATGAAGCGAACGGTCATCCTGGCGAAAAGGTTAAAGATAATTTCAATCTTGTTGAACAGGTTGAGGACAACTTCGCTACCGTTAAAGAATGTTGATGGTTGGACGAGTGAGGTCACAACCTAGTTTCTTTAACAGGTATACATGATGTGCGGATAGGTATTACCCTTGGAAGAGTAGACAGTTGACAATGGAACATGGCACACAGGTTGGGAACATTGCTAAAAGTAGGAATAATGGAAACTAGTTTCCTATGTATTTCCTATTTATTTATTTATAATAAATGTTATAGTATCTTTGTAATACATTTTTATTATTGAATAAAAATGAATTGTTCCATTATGTGATTGAATTTTGTTATATGTTGTTAAAATAATCTAGTGAAATATTTTTAAATATATAAAAGATTTGATACGAATGCTTTGAGCATACGTAGCATTATTTGTAAAATTATAAAAGTCTTAATGGCTGAAATGAAATGCAACAAATGTGTTGCATGTTGAAATCTCGTAAAGGACTTCGGTTTTGGTTCATGATTCAATGATAAAGATTTCAAGTATAATCATTTTGTCAAAATTGGGATAGCTATATAATCGTGAGCGTTATAGCTCAAGCATATTGACTATTTTAAATAATATTCTTAATACGATTATATAAGTTTGATTCAACTAGTTGAAGAATTTAGTTGACTTGATCGTGTTAATTGTGTTGAAATTAACTTGATCAAAAGTTGCAAGGAGCTTCATGGCTTGCGGATGAAGGGCAACAAGAGAAAGATGGCCGGAAAGAATGAGTTCATTTACTTGGAATGAATTCCTTTATCAGTTTGATTCTGCAGCTGCTATAAAACTGTTGGGAAGCCAAAAAATCAGCCACTTGCACAAGTAGGACATCATTATGACATTATCTAGTATAACAAAGATGAAGCATATCACTATATGTTCTGGAAGAGATCCATCAGTAAAGATTGAAAGAGATCCAATGTAAAAAAAGTTACTAAGAATTGTCCGCATTTAATAAGAGCTTTTCAAATCAAGTTCATAAGAAAGATTGCAAGAAATCAGACAGGCCTCATCCCAAATTAATAAGTCAATTATTAAACCAGTAGAAGAAAGGTCAAAAAAATTGAAGTGAACAAACAACTTAACAGAAGTTAAAAGTCGAGCATCCATGATACTTTAAACTTACAAATTTCCAGCGGCATCACCACGCCCACATTTGCAGTACTATTCAAAATACTTAGTATCATAACAAAGGAAATATAGTATCACATTAGAAAATATAATATCTTATTGAATTCAAACTATATGCTCACACAACAACTGCTACCATTCCGATTCAAAAAGTACTTTATTTATAATATTATGTGATACCGTGTCTCTAAATTGTGATAACATATTTCGTCTGTTCTAAAACTGCATATTCTGAAAGATGAAACTTAAGTGGGCTAATCGGCACCATAAAATTTCCATGATTATAGCATTTGTTCATTATCTTCCAGAGTTTTTTCGTAACTGAAAGCATATTTGTTTCTGGTGGACCATAAATTTGTATAATGAACAACATTTTCACAATTAGTACATTTTGTAATTGACAGAATAGATGAAGTACATTGTGAAACTTGAGGCATAGTGGAATTGCTATGTACAAAGTGGGAAATACTTGCCACATTACCTAGTCTTGCAATAGCTGTATTGGCATGGGTGTTGCTATACGAGCAAAATGAATCCTAAATTACAGCCAAAGTTTAAATTTTATAGCCAACTCTAACTTGTTACCCCATACTTCTCTTTAGCTTCTGTTCCCTTTTCCTAGAATCCTAGGAAGCACATCAAATGACCTCTTCATATACATTTAACTATTATTGATGAGTTTTATACCTTGTTTCAAGGCAATGAATTTAATAAATTCAAAATTTCAAATTCTCATATTAAATCATGTAACTAAAAACATTGGAAAAAAAAGGAGTAGAACAGAAATATATGCAGCTTAAACACCTTGCAATTCATCAATCTTTGATTTACCAAACTTGGAAGTTTACAAATGAAAATATTCATACAGGAATTTAAGCAAACACCTAGTATGCAACAATTAAAACATCTTGGAGAAAATACTTAGTAACAATAAAGCCA
>CP025659.1:47104640-47115185 GCA_003576665.1 Ipomoea trifida
GTATGTGGGCGTATATATATATAGTATATGTGTTATGCGTGTATATATATATCTATACTATAATTAGTATGTGGGTATATATATATATAGTATGTGTGTTATGCGTATATATATCTATACTATAATTAGTATGTGGGTATATATATATATATAGTATGTGTGTTATGCGTATATATATATATATACTATAATTAGTATGTGTGTGTATATATATATATATAGTATGTTAGGTATGCGTATATATATATATATACTATAATTAGTATGTGCGTATGTATATATATATATAGTATGTGTGTTATGCGTATATATATATATATATATATATATATATACTATATTTGGTATGTACGTGTATTCGGGTTATAAATATAGTAGGTGTGTACACCGAATTATATTCATATGATATATGAATATATGTATAGCATATTCTATATGAGATATATATATATAGTAAGAAAGTATGTTAATGTGTTATATGTTCAAGACTTGTTAATTGTAATTGAGTAAGTGAGGATGATTATGCTTAATTATCACTATGGGTGATAATTAAGGTGCTATCTAATTGGCTAAAGGATGGAGAAATGTTTCCAAAAGAGGTAAAACCTTAGTTTCTGAGCAAGAGGAGGAGGACCTTGATTAACCCACGGGTGGCATATGCTCTGCACGAAGTGCCCTTGCCCAGCGGTTACATATTAAAGATTATGCCGTATGACATCCAATTCATACTTATGCGACGTCTAGTCGCTGGGTACTATATAACTCGTCGGATGCGGTATTCCCACGGGGGTGTGCACACTTAAGGTATAGTTACCCCGATGATTGCGGGCAGGTTTCGTTTTGACGGACCCGGTTAGGCCAACTGGGAATCATTTTAACGTACCTGGTGCCAAGGGATCAGCGTTAGATCGAGGGATGACCACTACCCCGATCAATGATCCAAGTGGTCAAAGAGGGAGACAATTAGAGTGCTCCGAAGGCCTCACACTTTCGAAGAAGAAACTAAGTGGATTTTTGTAAAGAGTCATGACTACTTTGTAGTTGATAAAATAAGGGAATGATGAATAATTGGACGCAGTGATGTGCCAGAATACTCTCGATCTATGAGATGGAAATTGATGGAAAGTTCTTTGAAAGAAACGGTTGAAACTAGTTCGAATAACTACAGGTTTGACGGGAAGAAAATGTTATTCTCTTTTGTTTTAAGGGAGGTTTGATTTGACTAGATCTTATGATTCCTTCTATGTATTTATATGCTTCCCTGTGCTGTCATACTTTAACCAAAATATATATGTTTTAGAAAACCTTTATTTAAGTTTGGGTGATCCACGGATCTCCTTGCTTAGCCGTCGTGCTAACTACACTTCAACGTGTTACTTTCAGATGGAGTCCAGCGTTAGTTCTTGCAGTCCGACGAACTCCCCCAGTTCGTCGGAAGATGAGAGTCGTAGCATGGACTACGACGCTTTTGTGCAGCAGATGATTGGCGAGGACCCTTATGCGCCTGGCTTTGCTCCTACAGCTCCCAATGGCTCACCGATAGTAGATAGTGATCTTCCTATCCCTGATGGTCCTGATGTGCAGGCCTCTTTTGGTTTTTACCCTATCGAGGTGCTGGTAGGGAGCGACCCCTTAGAGTTTATAGTCTATTACCCTTACCCTTGGGACCCCAGTCCTCCCGAGAGTTATGAGGAGTGGTTTATGGTTATTGTTGCTTCCCGGTTCCTCGACCATATCACATGGTATGAAGGGGAATGGCATCTTGTCTGGGGTGAGTTTACGGGTCCGACGTACTCTAAGATCGTGTAGGCAGGTTGCACGGCAGGTCTGTAGGGGTTTAGCCTTTTTGTGTAGATATTTTTTTTGTAGCCAGGGGATGACTGATCTTGGCTAGTAAGGACATGTACGACTCTAACCTTATGTTGACCATTGGGTCAACTTTTTGGACACTTACTTTGTAAATGTTAATATATATATATATATATATATATGCCTAGAATATTACATTCTGATGTTGAGGTGTGGTTGTTGAGTGTATTTCTTTTAGCCTGTGCATTTAGAGTGAAAGTTTTATCAAAGAGGTGATAGACTTCATTCTAAGTGTGGCGGTAGCACCCGGGTTTCTGCTACAAGGGTAAGCTTCCGCAGCGTTATATTACGCATATTGTAATAGTTGTCAGAACGGGAAATCGGGGTGTTACAAAAAGCCTTCGGGCGCTGAAAGTATTTTTGAAAATCCTTCAGGGGCTAATGAGGTAGCCAATTTTAATTATTGGACTCATTTGTGAAATATGTCCAAATGAGATGATTTGTTGTAAGAAAACTGAAGGAAGGATAACGTTTTCAAAACCGTAGTTTCTAAAGTAAGTGAGGAGGACCTTGATTGACCCACGGGTGGCTTAAAGTGCCATGGCCCAGTGGTCGTTATATTGTCAAGAGCGAAGTCTATTCGCCGTTATGTCGTCATGTTGGAATAAGGAGAGGTGCCCACGGGAAGGCTTGAGTGCCACAGCCCGGGGTTGGGATAAGGGAGGAACCTACGGGAGGGCTGGAGTGCCATGGCCCGAGGTTGTAGGCATCACTCTTACTATATGAAATTAAGGAAGTTTTAAAAAAATGAGTAAAGAGTTACTCTGTAACGTCTTTGAGAAAGAAATGATTTTGTCTTACGAGACGAGTGGATGTTGTTTCACTAAATGTTTTCAAACCTTTGTCTACTTTTAAGTGACAAATGGATTTCCTTACTCAGCCGTCGCGCTAACTACACTTCATTGTGTCCTTTATTAGATGCAGTCTAGCGTGTGCCCTTGTGGCCGATGAGCTCTGAATAGGATGGGAGTCGAGGTTGAAGACTACTCTATCCTATAATAGACACCCTTGGAGGATTAGTTCCATATGTACACTCTTGGATGTTGATATGGTTTTGAGGTTGTAAGTTTAGCCTTAACGTTTGGGTATAGGAAAGATACCTGAGCGTGGCGGTAACACCCAGTTTTCTACTGGTTAGACGCTTCCGCAATGTATTGTAATATTAGGATTTTATAATAAATCCAAGTTGTGAAAATTGGGGTGTTACATTTCTACACTAAAGAGGGTGAAATGTATGATGGAAAATGTCTTTCTTCTTCTACAAAAAGAAAAAAAAAAAAGAAGAAGAAAAAAAAAAGAAAAGAAAAGAAAAAAAGAAAAGTAGCAAAAAGAGAAAAAGAGAAAAAAAGAAAATGAAATTATCATTTTTGTTGTTAGCATTTCTCATGTTGAATAAAGTATGAAAAGTTTGTGATCATATGGGGATGTGATAGTTTATTTGGTTGGAGTTGAACTATCAAAATAATAAGAGTGATTGGGTTCATTGGGTCTTTATTTTTGAGTTAGTTCATTCGATCATATTCCTTAGTTTTGAAGGCTTTTTGAGCTACTCTTCCAAATAATCCTACCCATTGCCCTAAGCCCCATTACAACATTGGAGAAAGTCCTTATGATTTGATCATGCATGTTATCTTGTAGTGGAGAATGAGAAGATATGCAAGCCTATGGTAGAGCATTTCTATAGGAATTGATTTGAGTGAAATTTATACACCCTTCAAACACTTTTGAGTGACGAGTGATATACCCGTGAGGGCTTGGTTATTTAGTTTACTCCATTTTCAAATAAATTGCTAGCTAAGTATTTATAATGTGTTTGAGATCAATGTTCATGAAGTGTTATGCGTTTTATATATTTATGCTTTCTTAAATAATGTCTTTGCTTGAGGACAAGCAAATGATTAGTGTGGGGAATTTTGATAAGCACTATTTTTATACCTATTATTTATATTCAATTTAAATTAATTTTTATAATAAATTATTTTTATTTATTTAATATTATATTTATTTTAAACTTTATTTTATATTTTGCACTAATATAATAATTAGTTTAATAATTAATCTTAATGAGTATTTTGTATTATCATATATAATTAATAAGAATTGAACTAAAGTAATTATTTGAATTAATATTTTATTGTTTAATGTTATGAGTAGCCCAAATTTCCTTTTAACATATTTGTCTTTCATTTTAGTATGCTTTATATATGTTAAGTACGTAGACAGTAGCACTACAGCGAACGATTCAAACGACAAACGACAATTGCGGATTGCTGCCCATCCACGGACTGCTGCGGCGTGCGGTTAATTTCCTCCACAAATGAAGATGTCGTCCATGAACGGTTGATGTCCAAAGAATTCCACCGCAATTCACTCTTATGATGAACGGCCAGCATTGATCCTAAATTAATATAAATAGTGATGTTTTTCTTTTCAGTATCAATCAATTAGTTTGTACAAAAGGAATTTCATATATATCGTAAACATCCTTACGATGTACTACTGAGTTCTTATTTTTCCAATTCGAGGGTTATGGAAGTTTGATTCTACAAGACCAGTAAGCTTTATTTAGCCTAAATTATTCTTTACGCTTTATTATCTATGTATCTTCTGTTATATTCATATATATGAATTATTGCTTGATTAATTGTTGCAATAGGGCCCATTGTTCAATTGTCAAGTTATTAAATTGCTAGTTAGAACCTTGAATCCGTAATTGTTTGAGTGTTCTGATGTTAGTAGCAAATAGCACAATTTGATTATAACTGATTTTCGTTTTGTGTTATGGGGATATATAGTCTAGCTTAAAGGAACCGAGTTTATGAGTTTGTTGGCTAGGATTGGTAGTCTTTCTAATTCGATAATGCTGGTAGTAAATTAAATCCTAAGAGCTTGTTTAGGGTTGTTTATTAGCTAGGGAAGTAATCAAAGAGCTTGTTTTGATTACCGACGAAGTAAGGAAAGACAGGTTGTTAGAGCTTGTTAATAACCATAACCAATCTAGTAAAGAGTAAAGGTAGTTTGGCTTGCATATCAATATTTGTCTTGTTAGAATTAAATTGATATTATTCCTTGGGTTGGATACCATTTGCCATTGACATTTACTTGATAATTATTTGCTGTTTGATATTATTTTCCATTTTCCATTTTATTATTGCTATTTAAGTTTCGATTCTCATTTCATTATTTATTAAATCTATTGCTAAAGATAAGTCTAACCAGTCTCTGTGGATACGACCTTACTCATCGCTATTACAATTCATAAGAGTAAGTATTTATTATTTGTTGGTTTCGACACCCATCAGAGATCGAAATGAGACTTAGGTTATCTCAACCTAACTCACTCAAAGGCAAGCAGGTTGCCAGACTCATAAAGATCCGGAGATCGAAATAAGACTTAGGTTATCTCAACCTAACTCACTCAAAGGCAGACAGACTGCCAGACTCATAAAGATCCGGAGATCGAAATGAGACTTAGGTGATCTCAACCTAACTCACTCAAAGGCAGGCAGACTGCCAGACTCATAAAGATCCGGAGATCGAAATGAGACTTAGGTTATCTCAACCTAACTCACTCAAAGGCAGGCAGGCTGCCAGACTCATAAAGATCCGGAGATCGAAATGAGACTTAGGTTATCTCAACCTAACTCACTCAAAGCAGGCAGACTGCCAGACTCATAAAGATCCGGAGATCGAAATGAGACTTAGGTGATCTCAACCTAACTCACTCAAAGGCAGGCAAACTGCCAGACTCATAAAGATCCGGAGATCGAAATCAGACTTAGGTTATCTCAACCTAACTCACTCAAAGGCAGGCAGACTGCCAGACTCATAAAGATCCGGAGATCGAAATGAGACTTAGGTGATCTCAACCTAACTCACTCAAAGGCAGGCAGACTGCCAGACTCATAAAGATCCGGAGATCGAAATGAGACTTAGGTTATTTCAACCTAACTCACTCAAAGGCAGGCAGATTGCCAGACTCATAAAGATTCAAAGATCAAAGCGAGATGTTGTAGAAAGATGGGATTACTCTATTAAAACTCGGAATTCTCATTACAAACTTTTAGAAGCCTAACCTTCTACTGAAAGAATTTCTTTAAGTGTACCGCGTTCCATTTCCTCTCAACAGCCTGTCCGTCCGGAGTTTCCAAACGGTAGGTTCCGGGGCGAATGACTTCTCGGATTCGGTAAGGACTTTCCCATTTAACTGCAAACTTTCCTCCTTGATTGGGCTGACTGGCATCCCGGTCTCTCAAGGCCAGATCCCTTTCTTGAAACCTCTTCTCCTTGACCCTTTTGTCGTAATAACGTTTTACCGCCTGCTGGTACTCGGCCATCCGTCCATATGCCGCGTCCCTCCTTTCCTCAAGGAAGTTCTTTTCTATCTGCAAACTCTCCTCATTCTCTTCGTCGTTATACTGTAGCACCCGTAGGGTCGGGGTGGTGATTTCTGCAGGCACTTTGGCCTCAAAGCCATAAGTAAGGGAGAACGGAGTTTCCCCGGTTGCTCTTCGAGGAGTCGTTCGAAACATCCATAGGACTCGGTCCAGCTCATCAACCCAGGTTCCTCCCAGGTCACTTAATTTCCTCCGAATCCCATCCACGATGGTTCGATTAACGTTTTGAACTTGCCCATTGGCCTGAGGGTAAGCCACTGAGACCTTAGTGTGCCGTATTCCATACTGTTGGCAGAAGTCACTGAAGGGCCGACAATCGAACTGCCTTCCGTTGTCACTGACTAGGTGCTCTAGGAGTCTGAATCGACAAATAACCTTTTTCCAAAGGAATTTGCGGCACTGAAACTCGGTGATGGTTGCCAAAGGCTCGGCTTCCACCCATTTAGTGAAATAATCCACAGCCACCACACAAAAGCGCAGTCGTCCCGGTGCTTGAGGAAGCGGCCCGACAATGTCGATTCCCCATTTAGCGAAGGGAATAGCTACCGTGATCGGAGTGTAGAAGGAGGCTGGCCGTGTGTCCTTCTTGGCGAAAGACTGACATACCGTACATCTGGCAACCCGACCAATACAGTCTTTGACCATAGTGGGCCAGTAATATCCTTGTAACACTATCTTGCGGGCTAGGGTATGAGCCCCATGGTGAGCCGAGCAAATTCCTCGGTGCGCCTCTTCCATAACTTGGTTGGCTTCAGAAGGGTACAAACACCTTAGCAATGGTCCCCCGAAAGATTTCTTGTACATGTGACCATCTACTAGCACATACGCGGGAGATCGTCTCTGAATTTTCGCGGCTTCGGCAGGATTGTCTGGGAGGTCCCCCTTTTCCTTATACTAACGAATCTCCTCCATCCAAAATACCTCGGGATGTTCCTTAGGATCCAGTTCCTCCGTAATACATACATCTTCTGGAACAATTTTCGGTTCTATGCTAGGTAGCAGGACTCGCTCGTTCTGACAAATTCTGAGGAGGTGATCCGGTATCCCTCCTAAGACCATTTTGGACAGAATATCAGCCTCGGTATTCTCAGCACGGGGCACGTGCTCTAACTCGTGAGCTTCAAATTAACCCAAAAGTCCCTCAGTGACTTTCTTATATCGCCCGAGTCTTTCGTTCTTTGTCTCGCAGGTTCCGGTTACCTGCCCGACCACTAAACGGGAGTCGGTCTTGATTCGGATCTTCTGGGCTTTAAGGGCTTTGGCCATCCGTAATCCTCCGATTACGGCCTCGTACTCAGCCTCATTATTCGAGGCTATAAATTCATACGTTAGTGAGTAATACAAGCGAAACCCTTAGGGAGTCGTCAACATGATTCCTCCTCTGCAATGATGTTGACTAGCGGCTCCATCAGCGTGCATTTCCCACCAATCCCCTTCCTCAGGGGCCTTGGCGTTGGGTTCTGGGCTATGAGCGGTACACTCTACTATGAAGTCGGCCAAGGCTTGGCCTTTTATCGAGGGGCGTGGGTGATACTCAATCCCATACTGAGTGAGTTCCACGGCTCATTTGACCAAACGCCCTGACGAGTTGGGATTTCGCAATACTCCCGCCAAAGGCTGATCGGTCAAGACTCGGATGGGATGAGCCTGGAGGTAAGGCACTAGCTTCCGGGCTGTGATCACCAGAGCGTACACCACCTTTTCCAAGGGGGTATACCGGATCTCGTAAGCCTTTAAGGCTCGACTGACGTAGTAGACTGGATGCTGTACTCGTTCCTCTTCCCGGATTAACACAGAACTAACAGCCTTCTGAGAGGCGGCCAGATAAAGGAATAGCACCTCCCCTTCCTTTGGAGTGGATAGTAGCGGCGGAGTTTGTAAATAATCCTTTAATTCTTCAAACGACTTTTGACACTCCTCCGTCCAGCGAAACCCTTCCCTCTTTTTCATAGCTTCGAAAAAAGGTAAGGCCCGATCCGCGGATTTAGACAGGAACCTATTCAAGGCTGCGAGTCGCCCCGTCAACCTTTGTAACTCCTTCAAGGTCCTCGGAGGCTGCATGTCGAGTATAGCCTTCACCTTTTCAGGGTTAGGCTCAATTCCTTTCCGAGTTACCATATAGCCAAGGAATTTTCCTCCTCGTACCGCAAAGGCACACTTTTTTGGGTTTAAACGTAGATTGTACTTTTCCATTATGGCGAAAGTAGCCGCCAGATCTTTCGCATGGATTCCTTCGTCCTTGCTTTTCACAAGCATATCATCTACATAAGCGGCCATGGATTTTCCCAGCAGATCTCTGAACAACCGTCCCACCATCCGGGTATAGGTGGCCCCAGCATTCTTTAGTCCGAAAGGCATTACCCGGTAGCAGTATACCCCATCCGGGGTGATAAAGGCAGTCTTTTCTTCATTAGTAGGGTGCATGAAGATTTGATGATACCCCGGAAAGACATCCATGAAACTCAACAGATCACAACCAGCCGTCTCGTCTACTAACTGGTCGATCCTAGGTAAAGGGAAAGGATCTTTCGGACAGGCTTGATTAAGATCCGTGTAGTCTACACACATTCGCCAAGCAGGAGGCTTGGGCACGAGCACCACGTTGGCAAGCTAATCTGGATATTTTACCCCACGGATGTGTCGCGCGGCCATCAAGGTTTCTACCTCTTTCTTAACGAACTCTCGTCGATCTGCAGAGAGGCACCTTTTCTTCTGGATTACAGGTTTGTGGTTAGGGTCGACGGCTAGTCGGTGGCAGATTACTGACCGATCGACTCCAGGCATATCCTCAGGGCCCCAGGCGAATACCTTCTGATATTTTTGCAATTCTTGGAGGATTTCTTGTTTGACTTTCTCAGCCAAACCCGTTCCGATCCTTACCCTTCTCTCAGGGCGCGCGGGATCAATTTCGACCTCTTCTAGCTCCACCGCCGGCTCTGGGCGGTCGAGACTCTTTGACTGTTCTTCCCGGCTGGTGATAGCATGAATCCTTAGGTCTTCTTTCCCAATTTTCCGACAGGATTGCAGATAGCAATCCCGGGCCGCCTTCTGGTCGCATCGGGCGACTCCGATTCCATTGGGAGTCCGAAATTTTAAGCAAAGATGCTCTATGGAGATGAGAGCACCCAGATCTTCTAGCCCGGGTCGCCCCAAAATCATATTATGGGAGCATGATAAATTAACCACCACGAATTCCATGTCTATACTTCGTAAGTTGGGAAAAGTCCCAATTTCGACGGGTAGACGTATGGAGCCTTCTGACTCGATCGAGTCCCCGGTAAAACCGGCCAGAGGTGTTTTCACAGGTGTCAGCTTGTTACGTTGTAACCCCAGTCTCTCAAATACTTCTAGGTATAAGATATTCACACTGCTCCCGGTGTCTAACAGGACTCTTCGGACTACCATCCCATGAACGTCCATGGCAATAACCAGAGTGTGACACCCCCAACCTCACACAGGCTGAGATAGATAAAATCTCAACACAACAGCTGCCCTACTCAACCAAACAGAACATAGCGGAAGCGAATTTAAAACCTAAGGGGCGTCATGCCACATCTAGGAAAGATAACGCAACCTAGATGCACAGGCTAACCATAAAACACGGAACTGTATAAACGATAATCCTCAAGCATAACTCAAGACATCCAGTAACTAAACCAAAGTGTACAACATCTCAAATGGCACACAGGCCAAAGCATAAGACTAAAACATAACCACTATCTAAGCCTCCTCGTACGGGTGTATCTCTATCGCGCTCACCCATAGACTTTAAGGCAAACCTGGAAAACACACAAAGAACCATTAGCAAAAGACTGCTAAATAACCACCATTCACACCCGCAAGGAAGTATAGATATACATATAAGTTGTAAATAGGTTTACACACACATATAGAATATAAACACCAACAAACTGTCCCATAGTTCAAAACGGATACTCAACAAGGATAAACTGAACGAATCATAAACCAAGACTCAGTCAAGCAAAGCCAATATCCAACAAACGAAAGCATAACACAAGAACGAACCAATAACCGAGATACCAACTGAATACCCATCCAAAAGAACCAACCAAACCTCAATAAGAACAACAAGGTAACAACCGAATAACATAAAGGACTCTCAAACCAACCAAAGAAGAATCCCAACTCCAAACCTCCAAACCACATACCAATCACCATACCAAACCCAACCATAGTCAGAAGTCAGAAGTCAAGAGTCAAACCCGGAAAACCGGTACGCAGGGGTGATGAGCCCAATCACAGGGACCGAAGTCCAATC
>CP025659.1:47138698-47154688 GCA_003576665.1 Ipomoea trifida
TATACTTTGAGTTAGATATTTAAATAAAAAAATTCGACATTCAATTACCCATATATAAACTTCTCTTATATAATCTTGCATTGATATACTTTCAAATATTTATTTAAATATAAACATTGGACATTATCCCATTCGCGCAATGCGCGCATAAAACTAGTATTATTATTATTGTTGTCGTCGTCGTCCTTATTATTATGATTATTATAAATCATTTTATGAAATAAGATAAAACATTTGGCCCAAAACATTGTGGTAATTATAACTAGCGTATGATGACTTTAGGTTGATATGATCCCAATCTTTGTAGACATGCATGCATATAAAAAATAAAATAAATTAATAAATAAGTAAGGTGTGTTTAATTGCCAAGGACCTTGTGGTCCAGTGGCATCAAACCCTTCCCTTTATACGGGAGGTGGTGGGTTCGAAAAAAAAAAAGTAAGGTGTGTTTGGTTCGCACATAGGAATCGGAATCAAAATGGGTATCAAATTAAAAAAAAGTATTTTTTGTTTTGTTTTTTTCCAAAGTAGAAGAAACACAGTACATAGGTCACTCTCATATTCTTTCTATCAAAATTTTCTCAATTTCTTTTAACACTAGCATTTTCTTTCTCTCATAAAATCCTAGATTTCAAACTACACTACTTCTACTACAAAAACTACACTACTTCTACTACAAAACAAAAAAACAAAACCAAAAAAACAAAAACAAAAACAAAAAAAACAAAAAAAAAATATTACGTCGTCAATTTTGGAATAACCGACATAAAATGTCTATAAAATAAATAAATAATATATATTATTTTCTATGTTCGTTTTTGAAAAAATTGATGCAGAAACTATTAAATATACATTGGTTATTGTATAAATCGATGTATAGAGTATTTATTTTTAAAAATATATATATTAAATTAAAAATATAAGAAGTTCATTTGCAATGAACCAACGTCGTAGGAAGGAAGGATATAACGTCAGTTCTCTTAATTAATCACATCAGTTACTTTTAGAAAAAATTACGTTTAAAATGACATTTAAAGTGACCATTTTGTGGTATAATTTTCAGTTAGTCCACTTTTGATTTGGATCGGGTTAAAGTGGATTCGGATATCCTAAGTGAGATGTTTAATTTGATATATATATATACGCACAAAATGGATAATAGGTTAATGAAAATATTGATTTTCAAAGTGTGTACACTTGAGTTGAGAAAATGGAGTTAGGAATTGAAGGCTTTGAAGGAGCATTTGTCCCACATTAGAAGATGGGTGTGGGTTCGCACTAGTATATATACAATTCCCTTTTAGAAAGAGCTTGAATTGTATAGTAAAAATACTCTCCTGCACGCAGAGCGGTGCTCAGAGTAATTATTCAATATTTGAATGCCATTAGTGCTAAGAAATTTCATTTCTCTATTTGAATGTCATTAGTGCTAAGAAATTTCAGTTCTCAATGTTTTTAAACCTTCCTGATAGGATAATTGGGCAAGGTACTAGAGGCGAACACATGACCTGGTGCGTCTAACCCATTAAAGCAAACAATGGTCAATAGCATATAGAGTGGCTACAAGCTAAGAGGCAAACACACTTATGGAGGTGGACGCATGGAAGTCAAACGGCCACCAACATATTGAGGAGGAGAATTACTCCAGCGACTCCCCACCATTATTACCCAACATATTATGAGTCCGTTACACTCACCAGAAGAGCCGTTGGGCATAACATAATAAGTAATAGACCTTGTTGTTAGAGGGGGGAGGGCGCTCTGTTTTCTTACAAGCAAACATTCTTATACTAAACTATTGTACTTTACTTAGTTGAATACTACTCCGGTAACATTTTTACTGTCATTGGTGCTTTTGTTGAGAGCCGAGATCAAATCTCAAGCAAAAGTTCACAAATTAGTTTATCACTAGAAATGGCACGACCAGATCTAACAGCTCCCATGGTTCCCGTTACTTGAACCGCATCAGCAACCACGACTGCGATGGGGATCTTCGTATCCATGTCGTAGATCTCCAAGTGACTGCTCAAGTCATTCAACAGGGTCGCGCTCCCGTCCAGGCCATGGACCTCCAAGCTAAGCGACTGCTCAAGTCATTTAGCAAGCGACAGTGGCATTGGCCCAGTTAGTAGTAGGGATGCAAGGCCAAGCCCCTCCACCGCCCCCTCAAAAACCCAAGGCATAGCTGCCACCTGTAGATCTCCAAGCAATAACCTAGGTCATCATTCAGCAAACGGTAGCAGCTCTAGCCCAATTAGTGGCAGTGGTTTTCAAGGTCAAGTGCCCCGAGCATACGCGCAGGAGGATTGAGGGATGCGAGAAATGACCCAATGATATGATTATTGGTGTAACTATTGGTCATGGTCCGCCCTGATCAATTTTGTTGAATAAAAAAATATTTCTAATCTTGTAACACTCTATTCCCTTAAGGCGGGCACGAGATCCGATCTCACTAGCCACCTGACGGAAGGGTGTTTTCTTGGTCAAGCTTGAGGCTTGGTTACTAAAACGCTACACTCTAGCTATTCCCTTAGAGCCGGCATGGGATCCGATCTCGCTAGCTACCTGACAGAAGGGTGTTTTCTTGGCCAAGTTTAAGGCTTGGCTACGAAAAAGCTATCCCCTAAGGGATGGTACGAGACCAGACCTCGCTCACTACCCTATGGAAGAGCCGACCTTTGATCGAACATTCGGCTGGCCGAAGTGAGCTATGATCGCACATTAAAAAAACGAAAACAAAAAAAAAAAACAAAAAAACAAAGCAAACCTGCGAACAAACAAAATAAATAAATAATTGTCGAGGCGGCCTCGGCTACTGCAGCCAAGGCCACACCTCGGCCTCTACCATGGCCGATGCCAGCCTTGGCCTCTTTCATGGCCGAGGCCACCCTCGGCCTTGGTGGCCGAGATAGTCCTTTGCCATAGTGGCCTCTACCATGGCCGAGACAATCCTCGGCTATGGTAGCCAAGGTAGTGGTTTAATATAGTGGACTTGTGTCGGCAGTTGTCTGGTGACTCGCTCAAGTGTTTGGATTCGGTAGTGGTAAGTTAGACGTATTGACGTCTATGAATTCATGCAGACAGGACGTAGTGGCTCCTAGAGTTGGACTATGTCGGGATGCTCTAATGGTCTGTGTTTTTTATGGCTGTTTTGAAGGGTTTCCGGTGTGATGCTACTAGCCGAGGCGAACCTCGGCCACAGCAGCCGAGGCCGCGCCGAGGCCGTGGTAGCGGAGGTGGTGGTTCAATCCCGCTGATCCCGTTTTCGAAAAATAAAAAAACTTATTTGTCTTGTTTCTCTATGCTTCTAGCTTAGGATATTCCATAAATGATAATTATGCACTGTTATTACTCCCTAGTTGACTCCGCTACACTCTCAACTTGGGAGTAGGGGCGTTGGTGATAGGATAATTGGGCAAGGTACTGGATCTGACCCGGTGCATCTAACCCATTAAAGCAAACAATGGTCAATAGCAGATGGAGTGGCTACAAGCTAAGAGGTCAACACACTTATGGAGGCGGACGCATGGAAGTCAAAGGTCACCAACACATTGAAGAGGGGAATTACTCCAACGGCTCCCCACCATTACTCCAATGATTCCCACCATTATTACCCAACATATTATGAGTCCGTTACACTTACCAGAAGAGCCGTTGGACATAGTATAAGTAGTAGACCCTGTTGTTAGGGGGCGGAGACGCTCTGTTTTCTTACACGCAAACATTCTTATATTAACAATGCAGGCTGAAAGTTCAAATCCAATGGAAGATGATGTTGATCCTAACAATATGAACTATGAGGTTAGTTTAGTAATAGGGAGTGTCATATTCTACTGTTTGTTTTTTTCTCTCAATTATGTGAAATTCTTTGCTTTTGGACTTGAAATCAAAGCTTTACATTTTACCTTGCCACCCTATTATGGTTTTCTTACATTTGACAGAGTAAATCACTCAAATTTCATTCAATATTGTCGTGTCTTAAGAAGTGAAAAATCAAAGAGGGCATCTTGAACAGTGGCTAGCTACTCTGATCTTAAACTGTCAAATTGAAATTGTCATATTTTGTTTTAGTTTTAGTAGAATGGCAATGAGGCTTTCTGTCGCACTTGTATCATTTCCTAGAAGAAATATCTTTACTAATCATGACAAAATTGAACATGAGATGATGCCAAATGCTTGAGATGTGATGATTAGCTTTTATTTCTCAGTTCATTTTGCTCATAAAAATTCAAGTTTGTTTCACTGGAGAAAACTTGAATGTATTCACATGAATGTATTCTTAATCAGTCTCCGAGTATATTACATATCAATCGAAAGAGTAGGTTGATATTTTAATTTGATATGATGAAAATGGCGTGGTTGATTGAAAAACAAAAAAGGAATAATACAGTGAGAAGAGAATGTAGGGAAAAGGTTATAATTCATTACTGACAAATGCAATATAAATACAAGAAGAAATATTTAAGGTAAGCTACAGAAAAGTAAACAATAAGCTATATACAAGGAATACATAATATTAACAGTTGGTGTGATCTCTAAAATATGGTATTCCAATATTTTATATGATACTGCAATGCAATATTTTCTTCCAGATGATACTGCAATATTTTCTTCCATATTCATCACGCCTCCCTCAAGTTGGAGTGTGGAGGTCCGTAACACCCAACTTGCCTAGAAGAAAATGAAATCTATCATTTCCTAGCGCTTTAGTGAATAGATCAGCGAGCTGGACCTTTGTGTGTATTTTTTCCGGAGCAATCTCATTAGACCGAAATCTTTCGCGAACAAAATAGCAGTCCATCTCAACATGTTTGGTTCTTTCATGATAAACCGGGTTGGCTGCAATATGCAAAGCCGCCTGATTGTCACAATACAATGGTGTGGCATGCACTTGACAAGCACCAAGTTCAGATAGTAGCCAACGCAACCACAATAACTCACTTACGGTGACAGCCATTGCTCTATACTCTGCCTCCGCAGATGACCGAGAAACTACAGATTGTTTCTTTGTTCGCCAAGAGATCGGGGAACCACCGAGAGAGATATAATATCCTGTGCATGAGCGACGTGTGGTGAGACACCCTCCCCAATCAACATCACAATAAGATGTCAATGTTAAACTCCCAGCTCTAGGGAGTAACAAACCTTGACCTGGTGCCCTTTTTAAGTAACGCAAAACACGAGTGGCAGCATCCATGTGTTCTTGTCGTGGTAATGCAACAAATTGGCTAAGAACATTAACGGCATATGTGATATCTGGCCGTGTGACAGTAAGATACAAGAGACGTCCTATCAATCGCCGATATTGAGCTGTGTTAATTGGAGAGCCTGCACTATCTGCTCGAAGCCGGTGGTTTTGTTCAATAGGAGATCCACTAGTACGGCAGCCTTGCATACCACTCTCACGAAGAATATCTAAGGCATATTTTCGTTGGCTCAAAAATAAACCTTGAGCAGTCCGTGAAACTTCTATACCAAGAAAGTATTTTAGAGGGCCCAAGTCTTTAATCCCAAATCCAACATCTAAGTAGGACTTGATTTCTTGTATCTTTGCATAGTCATCACCTGCCAGAATGACATCGTCGACATATATTAAAGCAACAAGAAATTTTGCTCCATGATTATATAAAAACAAGGAATGATCAGCTCTGGACTGTTTAAATCCCACGTCAATAAGTGCCTTTGTAAACTTTTGATGCCAATTGCGTGAGGCTTGTCGCAATCCGTACAATGACTTCTTTAATTTGCAAACCTTTGTCTCATCATGCTGCCCAAATCCTTCAGGGATGCGCATGTAAACCTCCTCATGCAGGTCACCATGGAGAAATGCATTATTTACGTCAAGCTGGTGAATCTCCCAACCCCTTTTTACTGCAACAGCAAGTAAACAACGGACGGTAACAAGCTTGGCTACTGGTGCAAAGGTTTCGTGGTAATCAATGCCCTCTATTTGCGTGAAACCTTTGGCAACGAGGCGCGCTTTGTATCGCTCCACTTCTCCATTGGGTTTATACTTCACCTTATAAACCCATTTGGAGGCAATTGCTCTTTTGTTTGGTGGAAGCACAACTATGTCCCAGGTTCCATTTGCTTCAAGAGCTGCAATTTCCTTTTGCATCGCATCTCGCCAATGTTTATGTTTGACTGCTTGCTTGAATGTTCTTGGCTCATCATGGTCAGTGATGGCCGCTAAAAAGGCTTTGTGAGAATTAGAGAAATTATCATAAGAGACATAATGAGATATGGAATGTACCGTTGAGGATGCCGAAGGAGGGGTAGATGGCGTTACTGCTAGAGAGGGTGGCAATGTCGTCTCATAATTCTCCAAATATTTTGGTACATGCCTATTACGTATACTTCTACGCTGCTGCATGTCATTAACATGCTCTGGTGGTTCATGATTCTCAACAACATCTACATCTGTCAACTCAGTTATCTCTGTCGGTATAGCACAACTTTGTTCTGCATCAGGCTGGCCATGTTCTATAGTATTTGTTGTTTCTTGGGTTTGTACCATCCTTAGGATATCATCACTCTCATCATTTATTGCTAGTTGACATGGTTGTTCAATTTGTGGCTCCAGGTCTTGAACACTGTTCTTGAGAGGAAACTTAGTTTCAAAGAATGTTAAGTCTCTGGTGGTGTAAAAATTTCCATTTTCAGGATCATACACTCGATATCCCTTTTGTCCACTTGGGTACCCTACAAATATGCATGGCTTCCCTCTTGCATCAAACTTGTCTCCCCTTTTGTTGTATACATAAGTTAGGCACCCAAAAACACGCAAATGACTGTAGTCTGGCTTTTTTCCAAACAAAATCTCATAAGGTGTTTTTTCCTTGATGGCCTTAGAAGGTAATCTGTTAATGATGTATGCAGCAGTTAAAATGCATTCCCCCCAAAATTCAATCGGCAAATGTGCTTGAAATCGCAATGCTCGTGCCATTTCTAAGATATGCCTATGCTTTCTCTCAATTACCCCATTCTGTTGTGGGGTGTCTACACATGATCTCTGCAAAACAATGCCATGCTCTTTATAATACTCTAACATGTAATTTGATTTAAACTCCATGCCATTATCAGCCCGAATTTGCTTAACTCTTTTTCCAAATTGTGTATAAATCATGTTGCAAAATACAACAAGGTGGTGACTAACTTCAGACTTGTGCTTCATCAGATACACCCATACACCTCTACTAAAATCATCCACAATAGTGAGGAAATAGTGAGCACCAGAGAAAGAAGATGTTTTGTAACCACCCCAAATGTCACAATGTATAAGATCAAAACATGATTTAGTTTTAATACTACTAACAGGAAAAGGCAATCGAGTTTGTTTAGCACGCATGCATGAATCACAAAAAAAACCATTCTCAGAAGAAGCCACAAAATCTGATTGTATTTTTTGAATTTTTGTAGCAGAAGCATGACCGAGTCTGTTATGCCAGATGTCCGAGTCGTCCTTTCTCTTAACTGACATTGCCACACCCTCATGAGATGTTGGCTCCAAGTAGTAAAGTCCATCGCGCATCCTACCCACTCCAATCAGTTTCCTCGAGGGTAAGTCCTGCATTATACAAAAATCCGAGAAAAATGTGAGTGTACAATTGCAATCCTTTGTCAACCTACCAACAGAGACTAAATTGCATTTGAAGTCCGGTATGCTCAAGACACGATTTATTTGCACCCCATTGGGAAGTTTAGTACTTCCTATGCTTTTAACTGCCACCTTGTCTCCATTTGGTATGGTGACAGGAAAATCACCACGTTCAACATCCACTCTATTCAATAGATCCCCATCACATACTATGTGGTCTGTAGCTCCAGAATCTATCACCCACCAATTCCTATTATCTATCTTACCCGCCATGTTGACAGTCGGGTTTGTCGATGTCCCTCCATGCTTGAATTTGTCTTCATCAGTGTTTAGGAACTGAAAAAGTTTTGTCAACTGGGCTTGTGTAAGATTTCGCAAGGGGTTGATATCTGTATCAACATGGGCTGCCTTTGGTGCTGCTTTATGCTCTGCATATTGCCCTCCTCTCTTATCACGAGGGCCCTTCCGCCAGTGTGCAGGATATCCAATGATCTCATAGCATTGGTCCTCTGTATGTCCTATCTTTTGGCAATGTCCACACATAGGTTTGTCCCTTCTTCGTCCTTTTCCATCCTTCTCACTGGACCATTTTTGTGTCTGGAATGCAGTAGCTTCAACAATGGGTTTATGAGTGGATGAGATTTTTCTTTGTTGCTCATCTTCAGATGTCATATGATATGCCTGACCAATGCTGGGTGTTGGCTTTGAACTGAGGATTTGTGATTTCACAGCAGCAAATTCATCATCTAATCCCATGAGGAAATCGTATAGTTGTTCTTTCTCTTTCATATCAACCAATTGCTTTGATATATTGCATGTGCATCCCCTACATACACACTTTGGTAGTGGTGAGATGGCCATCATCTCATCCCAAAGGCTCTTAAGTTTTGTGTAATATGTTGAAACTGGAGCCTTTTCTTGTTGCAGGAGTACAACTGCTCGCCTTATTTCAAAGGCTCTAGGCGCACTTCCCTTTCCAAATCTTTCTTCCAAATCAACCCAAATGTCGCTGGCAGTATTAGCGTATCTCACGCTATTCCTCATGTCCCTTTCCATAGCATTTTTTAACCATCCTTTCACCATAGCATTACAACGCATCCATTGTTGTAAATATGGTGAATCGGGTGTTGGCATAGGTATGGATCCATCAACGAACCCCATCTTGTTTTTAGCAAACAATGCATCACGCATATCGTTTACCCACTCCCCGTAGTTGCCATCACGAAGGAGTTCGGTGACATGAACGTGTCCGGGAGCATCTGAAGCATGTAAAAAATAAGGCGACATCACATCTATGCAACCAGGCAAAACTTCTGATGCATTTGATGTTGCCTTACCATGTTGGACCTTTTCTGTTTCTTCGCCACCTTCATCTGATGTCTTTGGCGTAACCTCTTTTGCCTTATCGTCACCTCGCTCTGATACCATGATGAAAATGGCGTGGTTGATTGAAAAACAAAAAAGGAATAATACAGTGAGAAGAGAATGTAGGGAAAAGGTTGTCATTCATTACTGACAAATGCAATATAAATACAAGAAGAAATATTTAAGGTAAGCTACAGAAAAGTAAACAATAAGCTATATACAAGGAATACATAATATTAACAGTTGGTGTGATCTCTAAAATATGGTATTCCAATATTTTATATGATACTGCAATGCAATATTTTCTTCCAGATGATACTGCAATATTTTCTTCCATATTCATCATGATAGTTCCAAATTATGTACAAGTAGTTGATTGGTTGAAGTCATTGTTGCCTTCGTCCATTTCTTCTTATTGGCCTGTTTGGTAAATGGCTGTTAGCTTATTGGGTTGGCTGTTTGGGTTAGAAGGTTTGATTTGTTGATAACATTGGCTGATTGTAGAAAGTTATTTGATAAATTAGCTGTTAGCTGATAGTAGGGGTGGGAATAGGCCAGGCCCCTACATAGGGGCCTACGGCCTGGCCTACTTAGGGCCTAGCCTGGCCTAGCCTATTTAGTAAAAAGGCCAGGCCTAGGCCTAATTAGAAGCCTATTTAGTTAAATAGGCCTAGGCCTATATTTAAAAGCCTAGCCTACGAGCCCGCAGGCCTAGCCTATTTATATATAAATAAATAAATAAATAAATATATATATATATATACCAAATATGACTTACTAATTACTAGTTACTATTGCTATATATGATACTAATATAAATTGCTAATAAGCAGTGTTACTAATTACTAGTAATAATTCTGCTAGTTGTTTAGTGTTTACACTTTACTAGCAATTAGTAAAGTAGTAATACTAATGTAATATGGGCCTACTAGTAATTGATTGCAGGATTTATAGATTTGTAGTAATACTAGTAATTAGTAAACAATGTATTGTTGAATTTTGTATTACAAACTTTTACTTATTAAACTTGTGGTGTTGGATATTATATTATGAAATATGAACTTATGGTTTTGTCATTCATTATGAAATATGAACTTAAGTATTTTTTATAAATTTTTTATAGGTATACTTTAAAACGCTTAAAAATGTAGGCCTTAAATATGTTCGAAGCCTATTTACATAGGCGCAAAGCCTATTCAAGATCTATTTTGAAGCCTTTTTAAAGGCCTATATATTAAATAGGCTTTTAAAAAGGCTTTAGGCCAGGCCAGGCCAACTGTAGGCTCAGGCTTGAGCCTTAAAAAAAGCCTACATACAGACTCAGGCCCAGGCTCAGGCTTTCGATTTCCATAGCAGGCCCAGGCCTAATTTTCTAAAGCCCGGCTCGGCCTAGCCTATTTCCACCCCTAGCTGATAGCTGTTTGATATAATTTCCTTTCTCAAAAAGCTAATTGAAAAGGTTGTTTTGAGTAGCCTTTTCAATTTTAGCATTTTGAAGTTACAAAAAGCTTATTATTTATCAACTAATAGTGGTCAAATAAGCCAAAATTGGCTGATAGGCTAATTATTTACCAAACAGGACCATTGTCTTTCTTTTACTTTTTGAGTGCCATTGTTGCTTTCGTCCATTTCTCTTTTCTTTTTAATTATTCATTCCTATCATTGAAGGCCAATATTTTTTTCATTACATTGTTGCCACATTTGTTTATTAAGTGAGCTTAATTTGCAGGAAAGAGGCCTACCCAACAAACAGGAGTTAAATACAACAGTTTACAGATTATATGTTGTTCCCTAGTATGGTTCATGATGTTAGAGAACTTGATTTATTGATTTTTTTTTTTTTGTGGATTACTATATTGTTGTTTAGACATGAATTTGGTGTTAAGTACAACAATCAATTTCTTGAACTGTGTAGTATTACTTTTATATTACAAATTATATTGTAGTTTAGTTTTAATAGTGCTTTTGTTTATAAATATAATTGCATATTAATATTTTAAATACAAATTTTAGAATTTTAACAAAGTAATAATAATTACAAAAATATTCGAAAAATAATAATTTAGCATAATTGCGAGGAAATGTGATTTTAGCGATAGAATATTCATTATTATTATGATGATGAAATTGGTGACGGGAAAATTTATGTCGTCCAAAACACGATAGTGATTAGTTCTGTTGTTTTTCTTACGACGGAATTTGTGACGGAAGATAAAATTTGCAAGCTAGCGACGGAATTGCGACGACAATTTGTTCCGTCATTTTTTTACGACAGAATTTTATGACGAAATACAAAATTTGCAACACAAAGCTTAGCGACAGAATTGCAACAATAATTATTTTCGTCATTATATTTCACGACAGAAATATTCAACGAAATATGAGTTTCGCGACGGAATATTTATTCACGGTATAGCGACGAAAGGAAATATTTCTGTTGCCATTACTACGATGGATTCACAACGAAATGATTTTCGTCACCTACTTTGCGACAAAAAATTTCGTCGTCATTTTCCGTCGCCAAAGCTCGCGATGAATTATTTCCGTCGTGAAATGAAATATGACAAGCCTTGACACTACGGAATGGATTTCGTCGCAAAACGCGATTCGCTACGGAATTTTGCGTTTTTGCAACGGAATATTTCCATCGCCACTCGTGATTTTTCTTGTAGTGTATTGTACTTTACTTAGTTGAATATTACCTGGTAACATTTTTACCGTCACTTCCTATGACCTACGTACAATTCTTGAACGGAATTAATTACAATTATTCAATATTTAAATGCTATTAGTGCTAAGAAATTGTTTCGAAGTGCTCACTTTGTTTAAGTTCGATGAAAGCATTATATTTAAGTGCTCAAATAAAGTGTTGTAATCCATTATATCTTGTGAGATTGACGCTACAATACTCCTAGCACCATTGGGAGGTAGCGAATTAGTTTTAAGAAGAGTGTGTGTAGCACATGATTTGGATTTTTCCCAAAGCGTTTGGGATTATTATTCTAAAATTCAAATCTTGTTGTTTTTATTTGATTTTTTGATACATCAACTTATTCGACACCTACTACAATCTTAAAATTGATCTTTATCTAATAAGTCGATATAGCTTCCACTAACGTTAATGTTGATGATAGAAATGTGAATATTGATAGTGGTGCACATTTGGATGCCAATATGCCGATTGTGTTGGCACACAAGCGTCTATCCCTATCTTACAGGTGCTTGTGACGATACAATATGGTTTGCCCGAAAGACCTGAGGAATTCAATGTGTTGAATTTCAAAAGGTGGCAATATAAAATGTTGTTATACCTTGCGGCTCTCAACTTGGCAAAATTCTTGACTGAGACGGTTCCTAGTGTGGAGGAACATGAGTTTGATGTGCAAGCGGTTAGCGCAATAGAGGTATGAAAACACTATGATTTCTTATGCTGAAACTATGCTTTGAATGGTTTGTTGACTCGTTGTACAATGTGCACAGCAAACTAAAAACACCTAAGGAGTTGTGGGAATCTTTGGATAAAAAATACAAGAATGAAGACGCTGCAACAAAGAAATTTGTCGCAGATTCCTTGAAAAATAAAATGGTGGATTCCAAGCCTATCTTAAGTCAGGTTGAAGAGATCCAAATGATCTTCAATGAGATATAAGACATAGGAATTGTCGTGAGTAAAACCTTTCAAGTAGCATCTATAATCCACTTATTGCCTCCGGGCTAAAAGGACTTCAAGAACTACCTGAAGCATAAGCAAAAATAAATGAATCTGGAATAGTTGATCCTCCGATTTAGAATTGAGGAGGACAACAAGAAAAGTGATGGGAAGAACTCCAAGAATTCTAAGAAGTACAAGCAATAACTTAGTCCTAAAGGAGGTATTTTTAAGAAGCAATTCCACGTAAAATGCGTTAATTGTTATAAGATAGGTCGCAAGTTTGCTGATTGCAAAACACCTAAGAAGAATAATAATAATTCTGAAGCTAATATGGTGGAATGCAATCACAAGGATTCCTAAAACACCATCTCGACTATGGTAACCAATGTAAACTTGGTTAGTTCAAACCAAACAAAGTGGTTTATGCATTGACACTGGTGCGACCAACCGACCATGCATATTTGTTTCTACCACGAACTGTCTATACTACCTTCAAGATAACTAATGGTGAAAAGGTATGAATGGGAGGTTCTGCTTAGTCTATTGTGGAAGGCATGGGCAAGGTGGTCTCAAGATGATCTTTGAAAAAAGTTAAAATGAATACGGCTTTTTACATGTCAGGGAACTAAAGAACTTGGTTTCTAGTTCATTGCTTAACAAGCAAGACTTCTATATGATTTTTGAGTTAGATAAGTTTGTTTTGTTTAAGTTTGGAATGTATGTACGGAAGGGTTATGTACTAGTTGTGCTTTTCAAGCTCGATGTAATAATGACAATTAATAAAAGTATTATTAATTTTGCTTATCTGGTTGAGTCTTCATGTTTGTGACATGGTAGACTAGGTTATGTTAATTTTAATTATATTCGTAAATTAATTAACTTGGGTCATATTCTTGCATTCAAACTAACGATAATCACAAATGCAAAATTTGTGTTGAGGCAAAACTAAGGAAATTCTTTTAAATTGGTTGAAAGGAAAATAGTACCACTTGAATTAATCCATAGCATGTATGTGATTTTAGATCAATACAAATGCATGGTGTTGTGATATAAAAAGATATTAGTAGCTCAAGGGTTAATGCATAGACCCAGAATTGATTTTGTTCAAATATACTCTCCCGCAATGTATGACATTAAAATCGATTTGGTACCTTCCAGGGTGCTAGGAGCATTGTAATGTTAGGGGGGTGTATTCAATCATGACTTTTGTATACCTTTAAAAACTTTTAAAATGATAGATTTTAATAAACTTTTATTGACTTTCATAGAGTCGTTTAAAACTTTTTAAAACTTTGTAAAACTTTATAAAAGTCTGTATAAAAAACTTGCATAAACTTTTATCAACTTTTTTATTTTATAAAGTCTACAAAAGTCATTAAAATTCTAAATTGAATACATCCTTACAAACTTTCATAAGCAATTCATAACAATATTAAACACTAAAATTTATAGTTATAGAATTGTTCAAATATAATTACTTTTTCTTGAGAAATTTATATTTTTAAAAAATATATATAATTACTAGTTGCATAAAATAAAAAAAAATATATATATATAAATTATATTTGATATACTACTAGGCATCAATCAAATAGAGCTATTATTTGCAATAACAATATGGGACTGCTAACAACAACAATGTGCTTCTTTTTGTAGCCTAAAATTGCTATTGCGAACAATAGTTCACTATTCGTAATAGCATGTTGTTAAAAAAGAAAAAAAGAAAAATTATATTACGTATAAACATATGAATATTATGAAACATATAGTAAAAATTGACGGTGATAGATAAAAAATTTACTTTGTTCATGTATTTAGGAGAAAAAGTTTAGAAGTTAGGGATAAAAAGTTCATAGAAAAATATCAAAATATACAAGCAACAATGAAATAAAAATAATATTATTTTGAAGTTTTAGAGGAAGCTTGTAAAGTTTAGGAGAGAGAAAAAAAATTGGTAGAGTTTAGGTATGAATAAAATATAGGATAATGAAGAAAAAATAATTTATTGAATTTAGGTATAAGGTTTATAAAGTTTAAAATTTTAAATAAAGAGAAAAAAATAGAATTTAGACAGAGAGAGAAAACCTTCAGAGTTGGTAGAAAGAAAATTTTGAAATCTTGGGGTTGGGGGTTGGATTTCAACTATTTATATTTGAGAAGGAAAAGTATATAAAAGTCTACAGAAGTTCTAAAATTAAAAAGTTCTTATAAATTCATAACTTTTTGAATACCACATGACTTTTAAAAACTCTTTAAAAGTTTTAATTGAATACCACATGACTTTTAAAAACTCTTTAAAAATCTTGATCGAATACCGCATGACTTTTAAATACTCTCTAAAAGTTTGAATTGAATACCTCCAAACTTTTAAAGTTCATAAAAGTCATTAAAATTCTATGAAAGTCATGATTGAATACACCCCCCTTAGTCTCCCAAGATAAAATGGATTACGGCTTCAGTGTTTGAGCACTCAAACAAAAAGTCTAGTGAACTAGAACAAAGATCGAGCACTTCGTATAATTGTGTGGGCAGAAATTTCGTAAGGAAAGAGTTGAGAGAGGAAGAGTAAAATCAAAACAAAGTTTTTCAGGTTAAAAAAAACAGATACTCAAATATCTGCCCAACACCAAAGCTATTATAGGATAAGAAGGATTTAATAGCATTAAACCATGGCGTTAACAATTGAAATAGGTTCAGCTTTGTAACCTTCGTAATCGACAACTTAATCTGGAGTTTAACACAGATGTCACATTGGTGCTCTTAATGAAACCGACAACTTAATCTGGAGTTTAACACAAATGCCACTTAAGTGCAACTAACGTTATTATTAGTTCCACAAAACGTTATCATTAAGTGCACCAATGTGAAAAAGTAAATTCGTTACACTATTAAGTGAAAATGGTTGCATTTTAAGTGAATTTACTTGCACACTTGCACCAGTAAGTAACTTACACTTTTAACACATGTTACTTGCATCAAAGTTTGACTTATTTACAAAAATATCACCGCGCTTTTTAAAAATAATTACATCTGATACGTTAGATCTAGACAGATAGAAAACTGCTGTAACCCCTCGGTTTTTCCGACAAAGTTAAGGTTCGAGAATATAGATATAAATTTTTTTTAAGCTATGAAATTTAAGAGAAGACTATTCGATGCTCGAAATAATTTTTCGTTTAGGGATTTATTATCGATAAGCTGCGGACTACGTACCGGTTGCGAACCAAAGAAATTCTAAGGGCGTAGATTTAATTCGAATTTTCCAGAATTGGGATTATTAAGTATCATACGATTAGGCCGGAATTTTTAATAAGTTCAAGAGAAATTCTAAATGGACTGTAAGGGATAAATTGTTACGGACTCTGTACCTAAATTT
>CP025659.1:47206632-47217374 GCA_003576665.1 Ipomoea trifida
AATATATATATATATATATATATATATATATATATATATATATATATATATTAACTAATATATATAGTAGCTAATATATACTATAAAACTAATATATACAGTAACTACTAATATCTATATATTTATATATAATATATAAAATAATAGGATAAACCGAATAAACGATTTTTTATAGTCTTATAACCGATAACCGATCGATAATCGAAATTATCGGTCGATTCAGTTATCGGTTATCGATTTTATCGATTTTTCGGTAATTATACTCACCCATAACCGCGAGAAACAGAACCATGTCCAACAATCCGATCGCCAATTGCAACAAGTGCAAGTAATTTCTTTTATTTTATTTTAGGAATTTAAGAATTTTTTTTTTTAGGATATTTTATTTGATTCTGCAGCAATACGTTGATTTATTTAGGAATTTGTTTGGTTGAAATTTTTGTGGGCTAAACTGCATGTGTACCAATTATTGTTAAATTTTAAAATAATGATTTGAATTGAAATTAATTATTAAATTTAACTTATTTTAGATGAAATATAATTTATTTTGAATTAATTTGTGAATAAGTGGATATTAACTTATACTTTTTAATTTTAGTTCATTGAATTAGCCCACTGGATAAGCCCAATAGTGTATAGTTTAGGGTTAGGGCCAACCCAACTCAAAAGTAAAACAAAACAAAACCATTTAGCCCAAACCAATAACCCCAACAACCATGCAGGGCTAGCCCAAAACCCTAGTGGGTTGGCCATTGACATCCCTAGTCATAGGGAGGCTAGGATAAAGAGTCACAGACGGATTCAAATAGATAGAGTCTTGATAACTTTAGCTTTAATTTGTATACAAATTGCCCTTTGTTATTTTAAGTGTGTTTAAGCATTCAATTACCAATGAAATGAGTAGTTACTGTATATATTAGTTACTATATACAGTAACTACGTACTAATATCTACTACGTAATATATACAGCAGCTAATATATACTAGCTACTGTATATATTAGTTACAATATATATTAGTTACCTATAAATTTCAAGTATGTTATGTTTTATATCACTTCTATAATAAAAAATAGTTTTTAATTGTCGGGCTATTGGGCTAGCCCATTTAATTTCGGGCTAACCCTATCGGGTCATCGGGCTTAATGGTTTTGGGCTCATTGGGCTAATTCTTTATCGGGCTAACCCGTTAGGGCTATAGCCCTGTCGGTTTCGGGCTAGCCCATCAGGTTCGGGCCCGATTGACATCCCTACCTATGACTCTCTATTGTATATATATCCCTGATGTAATTACGTAACTAAGATTATTCAATACATCTTATACAGTTCTCATCTACTATCAGTTAGCTAGGGTTAGGGTTTTCTTTCTTGCCTTCATGGCCAATAATACGTCTGCTCTTGATGGATCTGTAGGTTCCTCTAAACGGACCGTCTCAGACGTGTCCATTACGTCCTCTGTCCCTACACCATGCATTCTCTATCCATTGCGCATCATTACATTAGTATCAAACTAACTCATACAAATTATTTGTTTTGGCGCACTCAAATCATTCCTTTAATTTCCTACATGGACATGACCTCATGGGATTTCTTGATGGAACTTCACCATGTCCGAGTGTTACCATATCCTCCGGTGACGCCAGCACCGTCCCTCAGCTAAACCCGACCTATGCAGCATGGGTGCATCACGATCAAGCCCTCATGTCCATGATTATTTCCCCCCTTTCCAAGGAGGTATTGTCTTTAGCGATGGGTCGTCGTACGTCAAGAGATGTATGGGACTCCATCGAGCAGTCTCTGGTTTTCGCGTTGCGAGCTCGTTTCCCTCCATCTCCTCGGCCAGTTGCAGTTTCTCCGGCAAGGGGACCCTTCGGTTGTCGATTACATAGGGAGAGCTCGGGTGATTCTTGAAAACCTCGCACTCGCCGGAAGACTCGTAGCGCTGGATGAACAGAATTTGTATGTTTTTAAGGCTCTTCGACCAAAATTTTGAATGCTCACGGCGTCGCTGGCGGTTCGTGGTTAGCCTGTAACGCTTCAAGAATTAGCTGACTTTTTAGGGGCCCAAGAATTTATTGCCACCAACGAACTTGCAGCAGCTGTTGGTGGTTCTCTTGTTTCGCCGACTCCTTTTACTATCCAGCGAGAAGGGCAGTTTCGGCTTGGACGTGGAGGCCAGTACTTGATAAGCGCCAAGAATAGTCGAGTTTAGGGTCAGTTTAAGGACATTAATGTTCGGTTCTACACCCATTTGTAATCATTTCCTGCGTAACAAGACTCTGATGTGATCAAAACTGCAAACTCCGCTTTATATTTTGTTTCAAAGTCATTCCCACAGGATAGAACAGGACCCGAGGCCAAAAGAAGGAACAAACGTAGAAGCAAGTTGGCAGAGGATGATCCACGCCTCTCCCACGCGTGGAGGTGGCGTGGAACATTTCTAGTAGGGTTCCACGCCAGCCCTCCACGCGTAGAGCTGGCGTGGGCGGGTTCATTAAGGCCAATTTCGAGATTTGACTTTTGGAGGACTATTTAAACCCTTCCCCTGCATTTTTTAGGGGATCCCCAATTTTAGTTTAGATCTGATTTTGATTGTTCTCTCCCCTTTGGGGGAAATTCCCCACAATCCCTAGAGTTAGATTTCTTAGTTAGGGATAGATCTAGCTAGAATGGTGCAATGGAAATGAGAATGTAATAGATCTCTTGGATTGATTAGGTATCTCTACTCTACTCTTGCTTTTGTTAATTGCATTGCTATTTCCATTTGATTCCCTTGTTATTTTCTATTGCTTTGTTCTTTGATTTGAATGATGCTTGTGTAGATTAGTTGAGGGGATTGATTGCCCCATATTAGCTCTTATGATTGATGAGTTGAAATTCTTCCATTTGATTGTGAAAATGATGAAGTAGCGTGCTAGTCTTGTGTGATTGATATTCTTCATGATTTGTTTCTATTTCCGGCCGAGGTAGATAGTAGACTTAGTGAAAGTGTGTGATTGCGCGATTGCGGGTCCTCATGAGTCCAAATCAGATATCACCGCCCTCTATCCAGAAAGATGAGGCCCGGGAGGAGTGGTAGACCACATGTTCAACGAAATGTCCCATTCGAATGAGGACTTGGGAGTCCGAGTGTGACGCCACTCGGTGATAGTACCGTGGGCTCTCGTGATTATGCCCGAAACTCATTGTCTACAATTACCATAGTGCGATCAATTTCATAGGTTAATTAAGGCATTCAACCCCTTGTTCTTTTGAACCGTTTTCTTTAGATTCACCCGTGAAAATCCTTTACCTATGATTCAATTGTCTCCTAGTAATCCTAGCAACTCTTATCTCTTAACCTCCTAAATGCCAATGCATAACTCGATTCCAATTTGTAATCCTTGAGAACACGACTAAATTACCCTTTTCGAAATGGCGTCGTTGCCGGGGATGGCAAACGATTTTTGAATTGTGTTTTGACATTTTGGAAGTTGATTGTTAAGAGTTCTTGAATTGGTTTCTTTTGTTTGTTTTGTTTTCTTAATTTTTTTGTTTGATTGAAGAAGTGAGCAAAATTGTCTTTGAATATCGTGTGGCTCACTTGCAACTACTTTTAGTTGCAAAGATTTGTTGTTGGCTAAGCTTTGTGCAGGGAGTTTTTGTTGAAAATCAATTGAAAGCTTGCCAATGAGTGCCTATATGAATCCCTATGGTTATCCACATCCTGGAGGTTAATCTTGGAGAGATTTTCCACCCCAACCATATCCCTATTACCCCTATTCTACCTATGCTCACCCTCCACCACCATATCACTACTCACCACCTCCATATCCTTATCCATTTTCATACTACACCCATGAACCATATCATTATTCCACCTCTTATATGCCTAGCCATCATCCACCACCATATACACGCCAACATTCACCTTGTCAAGAAGAACTCCCTCCGCAATCCCCTATGCTTCAAGAGGATTCGTTGAGCTTTAAAGATTTATTCCTAAGTGTGGATAGTAAGCTTGTTCAAATGATGAAAAAAATTGATCCAAGCTATACTCACGAGCCATATCCATTCTCCAATTCCCACCCAAACGCCTACTACCCACCTCCATCACAATTTAATGAAGGAAACAATGCTTCACACCTCTATGAGACACCGCCCTCCACCCAATATTTTATCCCCACCAATCCTTGTGATTACTTCCCACCGGCCAATGACGAGATTAAGACCTTAAAAGAAAAGATAAAAGCATTCACAAAGATGGTCAAGGAGGACACAACTAATTTAAAAGCCGAAATCAAGAGTGAATTGAAAGATTATCTTGCTACCCTCCGGGAGAAAGGTCTTCCATTGGAAGAGATTGAAACTAAAATGCTATCTATGATGGAGGAGCTCATGAAAATCCCATCACGGGTTAATTACCTACTTGAAGAGGATCTCCTGATGTTGGAAGCCAACTCAAGGGTTGTACATGAGGTTGAAAAAGAACAAAATGATTGAGAAGAGATGAGTGTTGGAGAGAAAGTGGAGTATGATGCCCCAGTGCTTGAAAAAGTTCCAATTTTTGAATTGGCCGGAAAACCAAAAGGGGGTATATATGGAGAGTGAGGATGAGGACATTGAGGTAGTGTGGGAAGATGAAGAGTCGAAATGCGGTAACATTCTTGATCCTTCTTGTGTAAATATTCTTACAAATTCTTGTGCTCAAATTTGCATTGAAAACATTCTTGACACTTGTGTGGTTGACTCCCCTTTAAATTGCAATGATGATCTTAATGTGTGTGATAACACTTGTTTTTATTTTCAGGAGGATGATTCCATAGAAGTTGGTAATGATGATTTGATAGATACTTGCGAGGATTCTCTTTTATTTGGCGATGATTATGTTTGTTTCAACTTTTGGGAAGAAGAATCCTTAGACTTGTTTGACTATGAGTTGTTGAGTGAAGGGGATGATATTTCATTTTACTCTTGTGAGGATGAGGGTGATTCTTTGAGAGCAATAGTGGATTGGGAGTTTGAGAGGAGTGAGTGTGACGAGGAGATGGTGCGAAATGAAGGGATTTTCACTTTTGACATAACTGAGAGAGTTGAGCGGGGTGAGGCTACCGAGTTTGAAAAGAAGGAAGGGAGAAAAGAGACGTGGTACCAAAAGTGTGCTAAAAACGAAAAGATTCGTTGGGGTAAAGGAGAGAAGAAGGAGATAAGAGAAGCGCATACCATCCTAGAAATGTTAAGGATGGTGTGTAAAGCTAAGTGTTTTTCAATTATGCAAAGTGTTCTTCCCTTATGTGATTTTGAATTCAAGAACATCATGCACCTTCGGGCGTTCCTTGAAGCAAAAATTCATGGGACGCTTGGGAAGGTCCCGAAATCGGTATGCTTCAAAGGATAGGGCACACCGCGTCTAGCCAAAGATGTTAAACGTGGCGCGCTTGGGAGGCATTCCAAAAGTTATCTTTTAGATATTAGAACTTTTATTCTTATTTTTTGTCTTGTTTTCTTTTTATTATTAGTAATTTATTTTTTTCGTATAGCCCCGTTTGAGCTAACACCGCAGGTTATGCAATTGGGAGGCATGTTTTGACCACAAGTCATCAACAATAGCAAATGAGGCGAAGACAACCAAAGTGGAACTCACTAGACGAGTCCACGTCATCTCCACGTGTGGAGATGGAGTGGATCATTTCCAGTAAGGTTCCACGCCGGCCCTCCACGCGTGGAGCCGACATGGAATGAAACCAGTATGTGTCCACGCCAGAGCTCCACGTGTGGAGGTGGTGTGGACGAGCACCAGATGGGTGCGGAAATGTTGCGAAAAAGTGCTTAAATACCACCCCTTCTCCATTTTAACTCATTCCACAAACTAAAAACTCCCCTGAGGTAAAACAAAAAAAAATACTCCATTTTAGAGCTTCAATCTTGGTAGAATACAAGTCCATTACACATCCAAGGTCACTTCAAGAGGTAATCTTCATATTTCTATGCTACATTTGGTCCATATGGTAGATTTTTTGCTTTGTTGTTGTTTCTACATGAACCTACATTGTATTGTACTCTTCCATGACCTACATTGCTTTCGAATGGTATCTATGTTGAGATTAAGCTTGCCTTGCTACTACAATGTGAAAATTTTGAAATTGTGTGAGCACATTTGTGCTAAAATGGTGAACCCTAGGTGTGAATTTGGGGATTTCTTGCTTGGTTAGATAAAATGTGAAATTGGAAGCATGTGAAAAGTATAATAATGTTTTATTGCTTCATTAATGCTACATTGTTGATTTCACATACACATTTGTTGTTTTGGAGCTCACTTGCTCACTTCATTCTTCAACCTCAAGTAGTCTTGCGGAAGAAGATGAAGTTGACTTTTATGTTGACTTTAGAATTCAAATTGTTTCAATTGTGTGATTGAAATTTCTTTGCTATTGTTGAATGTTGAATTTGGCAATTTATTGAGAAATTTGAAAGGAGATGGAAAACACAAAGATGAAAGTGTGAGGATCTTGAATTTGTTATAATGGAATTCATGATGATAAGATTTTGACTTGAAGTGTGAAAATATTTCCTTGTATTATGTTGCAATTGTTGATTGTTTTATAGGAAATGTCTTCCCAAGAATCCTCCACACAACAAAGGGAAATGAGGGAGAGAAAGGGTAAAGCCCCTATGGAAGAACCTAGTGTGCACATGCCTAAGGAGGAGACTGACAGTGACAGTGGCCCCTACCGGGACGTTGTCATGACTTCAAAAATGAGGCAACGTTTCATATACTTTTCTAAACTCCCTGTCACCATATGGAACTTCATTGACTTATCCGCCCTTAACTCTTTCCATTGCCGACATGCGGTGGCGTGCCTCATCCACCAACCATATTGGAGCAAAATCTTTGGATGGCGTCACCCGACATATGCTCCAGTAGTCCACGAGTTTGTGGCTAGCTTAGAAGTCACAGGAAGAAGCGGCGATTTAAAAAGCCCAACAATTCGAGTTTCTATCTTCAATGATGACCCTCACATTTCGGTCAACACATTGGGTGTACTTCTAGGGTTTTATGACAAAGAAGACCAAGCGAGGCTGTGGTAGATGAGACTTTCGTGGGACTTTGGGGACCTCGAAACTCCAAAGTGGTATTGGCGGTCCATCGCAAAACGAGGAATTGAATGGAGTGGGTCAAGAGTGTTTCATAATCAAATCCGAAGGGATGATCTCCGAGTGGTGCGACGAGTGCTGGCCTAATCTTGGGGAGGTCGTAGAGGGAATTTTGCAAAAGTTTACAAGTCAGACTTATTTGCACTATGGAGCATGGACACGAGAAAACCGGTGAATATGGGCATGGTTTGCAAGGGTTGGTTACAGGCTCAACAACAAGAGAAGGTCCACTCAGTGTTTATAGGGCCATTGGTTACCCAATTGTGCATTGCTTTAGGATACCAATCGAAGGCAGAATGGACAGAATATAGCATTTCGGAGGCTAAGATGACCCCTCTGTCACTCGATGATTTGATCGCTATGAACCTTAGCCATACACGTAGAATGAGAAAGGAGGCGAGAACGTCTAGAAGGACTGCAACTATGCCACGAACTCCAACTACACAGCCCCCAGCTCCATTTTCATCTTCGTCATCCCAACCTGCATCATTCCGTCGTCCAGCCTTATCTTCCCCTTCTACTCAACCTCATTCCCCTCCAAGTCTCCCAATGATTCAATCTTCTCCAAGTCAGCGACTCCATCGGCCAATAATCCTGCTCCATCATCATCATCACTTCCTGCAGCGCCTGAACGCTTTGTCAAGGTTACGGACTGGAAATCAATGTTGACTTTTCAATACCAGTTGCATTTGGAGAATGAGAAAAGACTATAAGACATGGAGGACAAGCACATCGAGCTCTTGGAAGAAGTGAGCATGCAGTTGAATCGAATCCGGAGGGAGTATGCGAATAGAGGACCCAACCCACCACAGTGAAATCCAGTGAAGATTGGAATTTTGTTCAGTGGATAACGTTTTTTGAATGTTTGATGTTGGTGACTTGATGCTTATTTGTGGAAAATATTTTTGCTTTGTTTAATTTCTTTTCAGTTAGTGTTTGTTGAAAACAATTGGTAGCCTGTCTGTTGCTACCGGTACTAACGTTTTGTCTAGCCAAGGACGTTAAACATGGCGCTCTTGGGAGGCACCCCAAGCCAAAAAGATAAAGTAGAGAGAGAGACTTCAGGGAAACTAGGAGAGAACGGAGGTGGGAAATCATATTCTTTATTCATTTATGCTAACCTTTACTGTAGGAACTTTTTGAAGGGCCGCAACATGGAGGATGTGCAATCTTCTATGGAAGGGATACACAATGTTGGTATATTTTTCTATCCCTTCTTCATTTTAGGCGCCCTATTTTATAACAAGTATGGAAATATTTAAGAGGAGTTCGTTTGTTTTGATGTATATAAGATGGGTTCGCGTGATGTTGGTTTATGAATGGGTGCTTATTTGTTGTCCTAGCTTGGAAACACTTCTAAGTGTGAAAAGGCGTTCTTGATAATTGTTTGAATGAACCTTGCTCCTTGTCCACCGTTCCTTATGGCAACATCGAGGACGATGTTGATTTTTAAGTGTGGAAAGGATGCATTGCATGTATATACTGTTTAATGCTTGAATTGGTTGATTGATTGAGCTTATTGGGAGTATGATTTTGGAGAGTGTGTCATTGCCAATACTATCTAGGAGAAATTTTAATCACGTGCCAAGAAAATTTTTGAAATATGTTTTGAAAGTTGCCTTTTAACACAAAAATTGAAATGTTTGGAACTAAAGAAGTTCAAATCTTTGTGTGCTTGCATGTTACTCACCTTTTATTTTGTTAGGACCTTAGTCAAAGATCTTTCGAAGTGGGAGTGTGTACCCTTTAACTTGAGAAATATAATGCAAGCAAAGCCCGAAAAATGAACTAAGTACCCGTTAGGAACAATCCTCAGGTACTATAGGGCACTATGTTGTGTCCTATTGGTTGAGATGGGTCTATGTACCCTAATGTACATGGTAGTCAGTAGAAACATATCTTGGCTACTAGGGCTGGTAAATTCCCGATGAGGCTTGGAATCCTCACTCGGGGGTGTGCACACTTAAGGTTAAAGTCTGGTTTCCATTAGAAATGGGAAATTTGTGGATTGTTCAGGTTGGTCTTGTTCACTAGGGCCTAAGAATAAAGGACCATGTCTCATTTATGTGTGATATACTTCCATATGCTTTTTGATATATTTTATCTATAACCTTATTTTCCGAAGTAAAGGTACAATGAAACCGAGTTTTCGAAAGATTGGGTAAAATATTTTCTAAAGCTGTTTTAAGGGCAAGCAGTCCCTTACTTAGCAAGTTTTTGCTAACCTCTTTCTCTTTTATATTGTTGTTGTTGTTGCTTGTTTGAGTAACAGGATGTAACTGATGAGTTATGCTAAGATGAGCGCGGTAGGATGAACTGTTGATTGCCCTTATGATTTAGTTGTTTGTTATTGTATTTCTGGACTCGTCCAATGATTTTCTTTATTTAGACTGATGTTGAGGATTGAGATTTCTTTTATGTTTCATATTAGACTCTATTTTGTAGTTAGCCTTAGCACTTAGGTTTTGTGGTTGCCTAAGTGTGGCGGTAATACCCTCAATTAAGTTTTGTATGCTTCCGCAATGATATTAGTGAATTATTAAGAAATAAAAGAAATTAAGGAAAAATTTTGTCTAAGTTTTGTCTTGAAAATTGGGGTGTTACAAGTTGGTATTAGAGCTTAGGTTGTGAGATCTTTGTTATGGGCAATATAATTAGTTAGGCTCTGTTACAAGTTGGTATCCGAGCAGTTCGAACCTTTGGGAGCCTAGGTTGTGGTAGAGCCTAGGTTGGAACTCTAGGAGTTAATGATATTGTGGGAAAAGAAGTATAAGAATATGACTAGTACTTAAGTTTGAACTTTGCGGTGAAGTTGTGAGTTTAATTTCTTCTTTTTTCTTAATTAATTATTTGATGCTTTATGTGCAAAGTTGCTATCTGTTAATCAACTGTGGCTGCTGCACCTCGATGGTGTGCATCTTTCAGGTATGTTACTACATGTTTAAGTTGATAATTATGTGTACCTTGTTGCCTCTATATGTTTGCTTCAGGTACTAGTTCAAGTTACTGGACATAACTTTTCTTTAAGGAGGGTAGGTTTTAACACCTCGTTTTTAGGCGTTGTAGCCTAGAGTTGTAGAACTTAATATTTGGACCTTAGTTTTAAAATAGGATTACTTCAGGGACGAAGCCTTCTTTTAAGGAGGGTAGATTGTGATACTCGAGAATTTTCCTCTTCTCCTGAAATTATTTCTTTTGAACTCCCGATGCCACTCCTATTCATATTTTATTCATTTGACCTTTGAATCATATTCATTTGGACCTTCTACTTTATTCATTTGACCTTTAAGTTATGTCCATTGGTTCCTATTCCCTTCTTCATATTCATTTGACCTGTGAGCTATATTCATTTGAACCTACTATTTTTATACTACCTTGGTATGTACTTTAACTATTATTTAAATTACCATATTTTAATAATTTTAAGTAAATAACAAATTATATATTTTTATACATGTATATGTCTATGTATGAGTTATATGTATGAGTTATATATATGTATATGTATGTATTATATTATTATGTACGTGCATTGTAAAAAAAAAAAAAGGGGTTTTATATATACATATATATTATTATTATGTACGTACAATATAAAAAAAAAGGTTT
>CP025659.1:47223570-47234241 GCA_003576665.1 Ipomoea trifida
CTGGAATTATTTTGTAGAATTGTGTGCATCTATTGTTAAGAAAATCTTGTTGATTTAATTTCTCTGTAGGTCCAGGACTTGTGTAAGATTTTCAGAGCTGCTAGCCGAAGATCTTCAGGCAAGACAGTGCAGAAAGATAGGATTTGGGAGCACGGGGTTGGCTATAACAAGAGGCGAGCTGCAGTGGAGGAGCCACGATATCATCGGCATCCTTATGGCTACGAAAGGGATGGGGTTGCATTTCGAGAGGCTCAAGTGCGTCGGTTTCCAGCTACATCTCACTCATATGCCCATGAGAGGACCCCAGAAACCGATACTTACAGAAGGCGCCCATCAGCAAAAGCCCGTGATGATTCTTTTAGACATGACCGGGTGGAAGAACCGTGGGAGGCTTATGAGCAGGACCTGTTGCTAGACCAACGCCATTATTATAGACAAGAAGCTGTACCCGAGAGCCACACTTCTTACAGACGGGATGGAACGATGGACCGCGATGACCTTCACCCCTTCGATTTCAACCCGAGGTGGGAAGATGATGATGATGATGATGAGATCAGGAACCACAGAAGCTATGATCACTATTCTTCATACCGTGAATGCTCATCATACCCCGATCCTGATTACCGAATGACTCCTCCAGAACGTTTCTCGGGTGAATACAGCCCTGCATCATATCGTTCGCCCAAGTACCGTTCCGGTTCAGGACCCCTGCCTGAATACCGCAATGCTGACTTGCTGCCGGAGTATCGTGTGTCCCCTGCCATGTGGCGTAGCCCGCGTTAGGTATTGTTTATCAAGTCTGTAAAGTTCAAGCTGGTGGAGTTATTTCATGGTTTCTTTTACTGTGTACGGGAATCACCTGAACTACATTGCTATTGGACATTTGGACTCTAATCAAGTTTCTCGATTAAGGGTGATTGGAAAATAGTTTATCAGCCAAAGTCTATTTATTTTACCAACTTTAACTGTTTGACTTCAAACAGCTAGTATGAGTTTTCACAAACATGTTTTGACTTAACTTATTGATGCCAATAAGTTATTTTGAGTTTTTTTTTTTTTTTTTTTTTGAGTACTATTGACTCTGTTACAATGTAGTATCTGTTCATAACTACTTTCTTAACCTACTGAAGCACAAAGAGTCAATATTAAATCATGTTAAAAGTCTAATTTACCCTCAATAGTTATTAGTTATTGTAGTGTTTATATTTACTCAATTTTTATTAAAATATATATTTTTAATATATTAGAACCGCCTATAATGTGTGTGTGTTAATAATTGAATTATTATGGCATAACTACAGAGTATTTCTTAGTCAAATTTATACTTTTTAATATCATTAAAAACGCCTGTATATGTGTGTTAACAATTGAATTATTATTAAGTACAGAGTATTCCTTTATAATTATAACATTATTAATAATAAAAGAAAAATAATTAATAATAGTACAAAGGATAATAATAAATTGTAAAAGTATCTTTATGAGTTATAAATAACACAATATACTTATGCTCTAATTAATTTACCAAACACCTTTGACTAAGACTATCAACAAGTAATTAATATGGAAGCTTATTTCTTATACAAAAGTAAAAACAGAACATAGTAAAGGAAGTGAACAAAACACACTCTTCTTAGGAAGCCATTAATAGAGAGTTTGATTAGAGCTTTCTAATCAACAGATCAACGCCAAACTCAGGCTTGATGACCAGCTTGAGAGCAGGCGAATGGATGTATCTAGGAGATATGCTGAACGAGAAGTTGGTGAGGAGAGCCGAGACCAGCATCTTGAGCTCGACCATGGCCAAGTGCTGCCCGACGCACAACCTCGGACCGAACCCGAACGGCAAGAATGAATGTTGCAGCTTGCAGGCACCACTAACGCCATTGGCGAACCTTTCTGGGTTGAAAGAAAGTGCGTCAGGTCCCCAGTTTTCTGTGTCCACATGGAGAGTTTCTACCATGGTCCAAATGTTGACACCCTTTGGTATATCGTAGCCTCCTATTTTCATGTCGTTTAAGGCTTCCCTGGCCAGTGCTGGGCCCGAGGGATATAGACGCAACGTTTCTTGAAGAACCATTGTCACCTAAAATAATAATAAGCATAATTAAGAATTAAATATGGTCTGATGGATGACTAATAATCGTCAATGTCATGCTAGTAGGGGTATACAATCGGTTAACCGAAATTTTTAAAGTATTAACCCTTAACCAAACCGAACTTTGTATTACCGAATTAAACGAACCAAACGAGTGCATATAACATTTTAATGATAATTTATGGGTAAAAAAGTCATTTTCCTTTCTTCATATATATATATATATATACCGTTTTCATCCTACGAAGCATTTCAGCGTCTGGAGTTTGGCCCTGGCAGATCTCGGCGATCTCATCGCGGCAGCGCTGCTGCCAGTCAGGATGGGCGGCCAAGAGCATGAGACACCAGGAGGCGCCGATGGCGGAAGCCTCGTGAGCGGCGAGGTAGACGTTTTTGCAGTTGGAGACGATGAAGGCATCGATCTCCTGAGCAGACATTTGTCCGGCCTCTGCGCCTTCAAGAACCATTTGCAGCAAGTCCTTCTCCGCTCCCTTCTCCTTCCTCTCCTTCACCACTTCTATGATCAAATCGTGAATTTCTTTGTCCAGCGCCCACCCTTCTCTGTTCCCCTTCGTGGGAAGACGCCTAAAACATATCATTTTATCATTATATAAAACAAATTTTTGATAACCAGAGTGAAAATTGGTAAAGTGTCAAATTCGATAATGAGTGACTAAAGAATTGTTGAGCCGTGGTCGTAAAGAGTCAAGTCTAATACCCTGGATCTGAAAAATATTATAGCCGTCTATAAGAAAATAAAGTTGTATTTCAAAACTATGCAAAAGTCTAGTATCTTGTTTCTGGAAAATGTTAGAGCACGCAATGTATAAGAAAATAAAGTTATCCTCAAAACTATGCAGGTAAGATTAGTTGGTGCTGAGAGAGGGAAATGCTGACTGACGACTCAACTTGGTTGAATTGCCTAAAGAGGGAAATTCTGTCTTGTGACACTAAGCGGCAAAAGATTACAAGCAGGCATGTAAACTAGCCTAAAAGGTCAATAGGCGGCTCAGATTGAAAGTTAGGTGTAATTTTGTGACTATAAAATTAATAATATGACTAATTTGATTTTTATATAAATTGATGTTAAATATATAATGATAGGAGAGAGGGAAATATAATATTACGATAGTCCTGGGATTCCGATGGTGGTGACTTTGGCAGAAGTGGCCTCCTGGAGATCTTTAAGCCTGTTGAAGATTTCTTTTCCCCTTTCGTAGCTGCTCCCAAAGCAGGCTCTTGATATGACGTCGCCGGAGAAGGCTCTCATATATTCATCTATGTTAATATCTGCCACTCCTCCTTCCGCCGCTTCCACCACCGCCTTCCATTTCTCCACCAATATTCTTGCTGATTCTGCAAATAAGGGTGCCATTCCCTGCACAATATTTACCAACTTTTATCATTCATCATGAACACTTCTAAGGCATCCACCAGTATATATTTGTTGACTGACGAAATAAATCAGCAATCACTATTTGAGGATGTACATTAGATAAATCCAGTTTTGTGACCTTAGTCGACAAATGCCTATAGAGGTAAATCAAGTCTAATAGACCGCTCTCATTTCGAGTTTAATTTGTAGTCTTGTAGTTACATACTAAACCAACAACCTGATCAGTTCAGGTGAGATTCTCCCTATAGACATGTATTATCACAATATATAGTAAAACTCATATAATTAGTCATACTATATGTCTTTTGAGTATTACTGACTTAGTTAGAATGTAATATCTATTTATAACTACTTTCTCAACCTACAACACAAAGGGTCAATACTGTCCTTAGGACTCAGTACATACCTTGACCTTCTCCATGTACAATTCAGGGGCGAGGACTTTTCTATGATAAGCCCAAGTTTGTCCATTTGATGTCAAGATGCCCTCTCCCAACAAAGTACCAAACTCCTCCTTATGATACCTAGGTTTTCCTAGGTCATAGGATTTGCATGTGGTGATCTCTTTCACCATATCCGGACTGTTCACATACAATATCTGCCTCGTACCGAGCGAAAACACAAACAACTCACCTACACGTGCACCAGAATTTAAGATTAGACCGAGATCTACAGGTCAAATATGCATGCATATGGTTTAAAATTAAAGTAGAACTTGCATGCTTACCATACTTCTTCCTCCATGGATCAAAGAAGGGGAAAAGAGAGTTGATCCAATTGTGATCAAACTCTCCTTTCTCATTGACCAAAGATTCCGTCCTTGGCTTAGCCTGCATCGGCTTCTTCACCTCCGAGATGTTCCCGAGAAGGAAAGCCGGCGGCGGCCCATCTATCCCTTGCTTCTTCAATACCCTCCGGATCCTCGCCGGCTCCGCCACCAAAACCTCGTACACACGGCGGAGCAAGGCTAGAACACCTATCGAGAACAATGAAATGAAGACCTTAGAGAGAATATGAACCTCCATTATTACAATTCCTTTTTTTTCTCTTCTCTTGTTCTCTCTTGAAGGTCAGTGGGTGAGTAGGGGTTTATATAATGTTTGTTGACAATTTTTTAATGATTTTTTTTTTGTTAAGAATAATGAGATAGATGGGAGACAAGACAGACGACTAAGGAATATAATTTGCCTGTTAATGCTGACTAAGTTTAGTCTTGAGATTTTGGAAGTAAATGTGGAGGACCATGTTACTGTCTTGCTATAAAATTCAAACCTGAGTAATATAAAATAGCCGGTCGTTTTATTAAAATATTTCACTAATGAAATTTTTGTCCCTAAATAATGTAAAAATAACACTCTTCACAAAAAATTGAAGAGCAAGCAAAGCGTAACCACTTTATAGATAATTTAAGCTAAGGACAATAAATAATAACGACATACTTGAGACACAAATATATATGCTAACTATTTGTTTTTCTTTTTTTAAAGAGCAAATTCCACTTTTACGGGGCATTTGGTTGGAGAGAAATACAATTTCATTCCCACTTAATTCCAAAGGCAAGTAAATTCCTTCGTTTTGTTGGAGGGAATTGCAATTCCGTTGAATTAAAATTTTCTCATTTTCATGTAATTATAATCGCATGCCCCCCTTGGTATTTCAATTCCATGAATTTTAGGAAGAAAAAAATAACTTTGAGACAAAATTATCCTCTTTTTTTAACCTAAAATTTATGTTTGACCTCTCTGATCTTTCAATTATAGTGTGTCTTCTTCCTCTACCCTCAACACAAAATGTCAATCAGTATGCCAACCTCAATCAAATATGCTTTCTCAAAACTCCCTTATCTATTTTATTGTTTTCATTATGCAATTCAAAAGTTTATTTATAGCTTGTTATATAAATTTTCAAAAGCAAAATTTGAATTTGGTCATTTAGATTTAATAATAATAATAATAATAATAATAATAATAATAAGTATGGGCGTTTTAGACTTTATATTACTTATTCCCTTTCAATTCTTTTGTATACCAACCATTTGAATTGAAATTCCTAGTAATTCTATTCCTGCAAACCAAACACTTGAATTTAAATTACCACTTTATTATATTCCCACATTATTCATCTCCCATAGAATTGTAATTCTTTTTCCACTTAATTCCCTCCCTCCAACCAAAATTGCGTTTGGCGCCTTCATTGGAGAAGGTATTACACCAAATATGGTGTAATACTATTCATTTACACCATTAGTATTACAACATTTTGGTGTAGAACTTTTTAAATCTTTTTGCTAATTGTTTCCTTTTACAAATTTATATTATTATAAATAAATTATAAAGATTTAAAGATCTCACTGAGACGTTTAAAACGATATCAATATCGACTATAAAATAATTAAAAATTAAAATACATAAAAACATAAATTTCATTTTAAAATAGTATTATTTATATCAAAATTATATTTTATGTTAAAATAATTAAAGTAAACAAAACTAAAGTTTTAAATTATAAGAATACAAATTATTTTAGTGTAGGAATAGAATTTGGTGTAAATGGATTAAAGATGAAATACAATTTGGTGTAAATGGGTTGAAAATGAAAAAAAAAAAAAAAATTAATTTGGTGTAAGAATATGTTGGAAATATTTCTTTTGATGTAAAATTTGGTACAGAATTTGGTGTTTTAGATTGGGAATAGCCTTTATATTAAGCAATTAAAAGGTGTCACATATTAAACTAGATGTACAAAATGGGAGTACATTTAGAATTACTGATACGATAGCAAGCAAGTCTTTTGTACTTTCTACAAGCTAGCCAACAATTTGGATGCGATTTGAATAAGGTAGTGAAATGTTTGTGTACAATAATTCAAAAAAAGTCACGCAAGAAAATATAACAAAATTCATAAGCGTTACTTGAAAATATGTAAAACTCTACTTTAATATACTAGGGCTTGTGCAGTGTGTCACGCTTGAGTGCTTAACCAAATAAATATTGTCAAGAATTGAACTTGTGAGAATTACACTCTATCCATTTGGTCACTTTTTTTGAAGCATTTATAACAATTTTATATTTATATAACTTATAGGAGTTATAGCTTAAAGAGTATTTCTTTTTAGTTAGTTAATTCAAGTGACTAGTTTTCTTTTAATGTTGGATTGGTTTGACCATGCACTTGTATAGTTCAATTCAAGAAATCTCATTGTTGAAAATTTAAACATTTTTTAATCGGCACTATCTCAAAAAATAAAAATAAAAATCTCATGAAGTTGGAAGATCATATAGTATTGTAAACTCAGTCAAAAGTTATTTCTAGATTACATTATTACTCTAAAAAATTATTATTTTATCCTCTTAAATCACTTCTGATGTGGTAATAAAATTCTTTATATTTATTAACTTCTTATAAATTAATCGATGTGAACCCCGCAAAAAAAAATATAAGAATCCATCTAATTAAATAATTAATATATAATCAAATACAAAAAAAAAGAAATTTAATATATAATCAAATACAAAAAAAAGAAATTTAATATATAATCAAATACAAAAATAAAAAATCAAATAATGCCTCATAGAAGGTTAATATTATGAGGTGTGTGTATAGAGTATGGTCAATTAAAAAGATGTTTTTGGTATATAACAGAAAAGACAAAACTTAGCACAAAATTACAAATAACGTGGCAAATCATATTGAAATGGCAATTTATATCATATATGGACCAGGTTGGATATATCATTATGGATCCTAAATTGAAACAACGAGGTACAAAATTTATAACTATAAGGTACAAAATTCTATGACACAATACATAAAAAATCACAACACAAGACATATAACATAGCATTATGGATCCAACTAGACTGAAAAGACAATATACAAAATTCATACTCGTAAGGTACAAATTTCAAAAATACAATACACAAAAAATCATAACACAAGACGCATACACATGTTATATATTTACTTATTTTTTTTTAAAAATTTGATTACATAATTTGTGTTCATAGGTACTGAATTTCACAACACAACACACATAAATTAATAACTTGAGACATAATTATTAATTTGTTTCAAGTACAAATCGAATTCATACTCTTAAGATACAAAATTTCATAATGCAAAATACAAAAAGTCACAACATGAATCATGGTTCTAGCGTAGTGTGAACCCTGATCCATGGTATAAGAATTGTATTCACATTGTCTATGGTCAAAATGGACCTAATGTCATTCAACAAAGTGTGCAAAACATATAATTCGAACATTTCAAAGTGGGTATTTATTAGTCTTCCTATAGATAGTTAGTCTTCCTATAGATATGAATTATATGGTATCTCCATGCTTATAAATTCTCGAAAATCTATTTAAGCATTTAGCTAAAAGTCACTATTTTCTTCTTCAAATGTCATTATTTTTATAAATCAGATTACATATATATCCTAGTAAAAAAATAAAAAGAAAAAAACAAAGCAATCATTAAATACAATGTACAAAAAGTCTAATACCAAGCCTTTTAAGTCGTGTATCAACACTATCAATCGTAGTTATCTCCAATTTTCTTCAGCATTGACTAGAAATTAGTTACACACTTAGAATCTTTTAACTTTCAACATTTCGATCATAGTACTGACTATTGACGATTTCCTTTCTTTCTTTCTTTCTTTCTTTTTAAAGCATTTATAAAAAGAATAAAAGTACTATTTAATTTTCTACTCTTTTTCCAAATTTAAAATTATGATTCAATTGATGATTGCGTTAAATTGATAAGGTGCATAACCAATTTGGTTGGAATGAGTGGACATGCACTCTCGTTCCTTAAGAGAGGTCAGGAGTTCAAACCCTCACTCTTTTGTATGGGGGCGATTAATTTGAGTATGGTACGACACCTACTTAAGAAGGTTATTTGAGAAAATATATTATTTTGTATAATGTATATTCAATACACAAATAATGTACTTTTAGTATATTAAAAATATACTTTTTTTATGATCGACACAACACTATGTGCAATCCTTATATAATTGACCAGGGTTCACAATGCATTGTGGATCCTGGTGCCTGTGTATGCGTTTTATGTCATGAGTTTTTGTGTTTTGTGCTACAGAATTTTGTACCTAAAACAATTAGTAGTTGTGTCTTATGTTATGAATTTTTATGTCTTATGTTGTGAAATATAATTCCGTGTCTATGAACACAGATTTTGCACCTAAATCAGATTTGAAAAATAAATAAATATATAACATGTGTATGTGTCTTGTGTTATGATCTTTCGTTTCTTTTGTAATGAAATTATGTACCTTATAAGTATGAATTATGTACCTCGTCATTTTGATTCAGGGTCCACAATGCTATGTGAATCCTGATATATGATATAAATTACCCACTCTATGGATCATGGTCCACATAATAATTTGCGAGGTTATTTTTGGTACTCTAGATATTGGATAACATTCAGGGGTGGATATAGATGAAAATAGGTTAGATCTCTTCATAGGGCATATGACCTGGCATGATTAGATCTGGCCTATTTAGTAAAAAGGTTAGACTTAGGCGTATTTTAATGCTTATTAAACAAAACTAGTCTGTTCTGATGCGCAAAAACATATGCCCAATATTTATATTTTAAAAAATAACTAACAAATTCTTTCTAATTAAAATCTATAAGAAAAAAAAGTTATTTATTATATTAATCTAATATATAATGTCTGCAAATATTATTATCATTAAAGAATATAAGAAAATATATGATGGATGCATGTGCATGGTAAAGTTAATGGAAAAAATAATGGAAGCTATAACGGTAATGATATTTTTGTCTAAAAAATTATATAGTACAACTCTAAAAACACAATATATAAAATGGTTAGCACTAAAACATGGACATAAATTAGATATATAACTTTAATTGAGATTTATTATGTTTTTAGCAGTGTTGCAAAAATCCCGCCTAGGCGCTAGGCGCTGGTCGACCGCCTAGCGTATCATATTAAATGTTGGTCTAGGCAGCTAGCCGACTAAGCGACCGCCTAAGCTCCGCCTAGGCCGCCTAACCACCGCCTAGGTGCCGACTAGACCTCCTAGACACGGACTAGGCCGCCTAATCAGTCAATTAACTATTATTTTTTAATGGATTATTTCACTCAAAATAACATCGTTGTGAGCGAAATAAACCTAAATAGTACAAATTCTAGATATTTTTTAGGTTAATATTTAATATTTTAGTATTAACTATTAAAGTATTATATAATTTATAATTATTAGTCTTTAAAAAATTAAAAATACTCAAACAAATTTTAAAAAAATAAAAAATAAAATAAAAAAAATAGGTTGGCGCCTAGGCGCCAATTAATCCCCGCCTAAGCGTTAGGCGCTCCCCGAGCGTCCGAGGAGCGCCTAGCGATTTTTTCAACCATGATTTTTAGATATTACATTCAAGGACATGATTTGTGGTGATTGGTCAGAGTATTTGAATATTTTAGTCCAATGTATTTGTATAAAAAATTCACATTATTCCACACTGGAGTGCAAGAGATTAATCATTCTACAAGCAGTTTTGGCTAACATTTATGGTGATGTTGAAGTCCAGATGAGCCTTTTTATTTATTTATTTTTAAAATTTAGATAGAGTAGAGGAAATTTTGAAAGTATGATCCATTTGGCCACTGCGTTAGATGCACAAAATATTTCAATTGTTATACTATTGACCAGAGTTTATATTGCATTGTGAATTATGATACAAATTTTTTTTTTACCTTAATTAACACATTCTGTATCTACAATTAATAATTTCTGTACATATAAACAAATAAATTAATAATTGTAGACACATAATATGATAGTTGCAGGTATATAAACTATCAACTACATATACAAAATATATCAACTATAGAATTTAAAAATTATTTTTAGATCGGAGTCTATTATACAAGTAGACTCTAGTTCATGGTGTAATTTGCCAAAATATTTTGACAATAATTATAGTCCTTCCACTAATGTATATAAAATTATAAATGGTGGGAAAATCAAAGTCAATTCTTTGATTTTTTTAATTAATAATTATTCAATGAAATTTTGGAGTGTTATAGAATTTTCAGTGTCCAAGTATGCACGCCACTCGGAAAAAAAATGAATATGGACTGCACCAAAACTATATCACATCATACGTAAATAATACTCCA
>CP025659.1:47240442-47256274 GCA_003576665.1 Ipomoea trifida
TGAGCTCTAAACAAGATGGAAGTGGATGTCGATGTTGTAAGTTTAGCCTGTGCACTTAGAGTGGACTTTGTCAAGAGGTGATAGAATTCACTCTAGGTGTGGCGGTAGCACCCAGTTTTCTGTTGATAAGATGTAAGCTTCCGCTGATGTATTATTACGGATTTGTAATAAATGTAAGAGTTGAAAATTGGGGTGTTACATAACTGGCGGGTGGTTGTTATTCTCCACCCGCCAGGTCTTTCAATCCCTCAATTTCAACAAAGAAAAAAGAAGGAGCATCTGAAGGAATTGGAGACACAGGTCTGTATCTAGCTACTTCAATTCTCTTGTTGTTACTAATTAAGTTGATGCTCTCTCTTTAACCAATTCAAGGTAAAGTAGTTAGTCACTAATTAACTGTTTTCCCTAGCTAGGTTTCTGAAATGAAAGCTGAAAACTCCTATTTATGGGAGCGTGTCACTGAAATAAGCCTAAAGCTCAACACTGCACTGTCACGAAGTTAAAGAATTTTTGGACTTTGCAAAACGTCGTCTTCCGAATAATAATTGGAGGTTTTTTTGTCCTTTTAAGAAATGTTGCAATTTAACAAAATTAAGTGCAAAGGACGTATATGATCATCTAATTTGTGATGGAATTAATCTAAGTTATACAAAATGGATATGGCATGGTGAAGGGGGAGAAGGAACTAGTACATCTAACATTTATGTTGGCAACGAAGCAAATGAAGATGATGAGTCTGAAGATCTGTTGGATGAAATGTTTCGCGATGTTGGAGAAGAGCTCACCAATCGATCAAATGAGTTTTATGAATTATTAAGTGATTCAAAACAACCTTTATGGCCAGGGTGTAGTAAATATACTCGGTTATCTGCTGTTTTGAAATTATTCAACTTAAAAGCTGGAAATGGATGGAGTGACAAGAGTTTTACAGCTTTACTTGGGTTATTAAAAGATATGCTTCCAGAAGATAATGAACTTCCGAAGAATAGATATGATGCCAAGAAAATTCTGTGTCCCATGGGTATGGAGTATGAAAAGATACATGCTTGTCCTAACGATTGCATATTGTTTAGGAATGATTACAAAGAATTGCATGCATATCCAATCTGTGGGGCATCTCGGTACAAAACAAGAGAGCATGTTGTTGGTAAGGCAAGTTTGAAAGGGCTACCAGCTAAAGTTTTGTGGTATCTCCCAATTCTTCCAAGATTTAAGCGTATGTTTGCAAATCCAAGTGACACGAAAAACTTAACATGGCATGCAGATAAAAGAATATTTGATGGCAAGCTTCAACACCCTGCTGATTCTCCTCAATGGAAAACCTTTCATAATGCTTTTCCTGAATTTGGCCATGAGTCTAGACATCTTAGACTTGGACTTTGTACTGATGGTATAAACCCTCACGGAAACCTAAGTAGTAAGCATAGCTCGTGGCCAGTAATGTTGGTGATTTATAATCTACCTCCTTGGTTGTGTATGAAACGCAAATATATATTATTGTGTTTGATGATATCTGGGCCAAAACAACCATCTAATGATATAGATGTCTATTTGGCACCTTTGGTTGAAGACTTGAAAAAATTGTGGGATGAAGGTGTGCTAGTGTTCGATGCATACCGGAAAGAGAATTTTAAGTTGCAAGCTATGCTTTTCTGCACAATCAATGACTTTCCAGCTTATGGAAACCTGTCTAGGTATAGTGTCAAAGGACATAAGGCATGCCCTATTTGTGAAGATAATACATGCTATTATCAACTTGTTCATGGTAGAAAGACAGTTTATATAGGTCACTGGAGGTTTCTTGATAGATTTCACTCTTATAGGAGATTAAAAAAGGCTTTCAATGGGCAACAAGACTATAAAAATGCTCCACAACCGCTGACTGGGATTGAAGTTTATGAACGTGTGCAAGGTATAAATGTTATTTTTTGTAAGACTCAAAGCTAAAATCTCAAAGAGGTAAGAGGTCAAAAACTAATGTTGAGATCACTTCAAATGAAAAAAGTCCATGGAAAAAGAAATCTATATTCTTTGATCTTCCATATTGGAAGACCATATTGGAAGACATTAGATGTGAGGCATAGTATTGATGTGATGCATGTGGAGAAAAATGTATGTGATAGTCTTGTTGGAACTCTTTTAGACATAAAAGGTAAGACTAAAGATGGACTCAATGCTAGATTAGACTTGATTGAAATGAACATACGAGCTACATTAGCTTCACGCCAAGGGGATAAGAAGACATATTTGCCTCCAGTTGCTCATACTTTATCAAGAAAGGAGAAAATAAGTTTTTTGTCAGTGTTTACGTGGAATGAAGGTACCACAATGGTATTAATAAAATATCAGAACACTTGTGAATATGCAAGATTTGAAATTGGTAAGGTTGAAATCTCATGATTGTCATGCCTTAATGCAACAACTATTGCCAGTTGTTGTTAGAGGTATATTGCCTAAAAAGTTGAGACATACTATTATAAGGATTTGAAATTGGTGGGGTTGAAATCTCATGATTGTCATGCCTTAATGCAACAACTATTGCTAGTTGTTGTTAGAGGTATATTGCCTAAAAAGTTGAGACATACTATTATAAGGCTTTGTTTCTTTTTCAATGCTATCTGTGGAAAAGTTATTGATCCAGACAAATTAGATGAATTGGAAAATGGCATTACTGTTACATTGTGTCAGCTAGAGATGTACTTTCCACCTTCATTTTTTGATATCATGGTTCATTTGAGTGTACATTTGGTGAGAGATATACGACAGTGCGGTCCTGCTTATTTAAGGTGGATGTACCCATTCGAACGGTACATGAAAGTGTTAGGTTATGTGAGGAATTGATATAGACCAGAAGCATCTATTGTTGAAAGCTATATTGCTAATGAGGTTACTGAATTTTGTACTGAATACTTGGCGGGGGTAGAAGCTATTGGTGTTTCTAAGTATCGACATGAAGGAAGAATTGCTGGGAAAGGTACTCGAGGAACCAATATGCAAACTATGTCTCGTAAAGATGTTGAGTAAGCACATTTGTACATCTTGCATAATACAAGTGAAGTTGAGCCATATTTAGATGAACATAAGGTCTTGATTAAAGAGCAAAATCCAAGAAGGGCAGACATGTGGATTGTGACCGAACATAATCGTAATTTTATTAGTTGGTTCAAAAATAAAGTTCTTAAAGATAAAATTGCTTCTGAAATTGTACGATGGTTAGCTCATGGTCCTGGTATGCAAGTTATATGTTATACTGGATATGATATTAATGGGTTTTCTTTTTATACAAAAGAGCAAGATGAAATGAGCACTATGCAAAATAGTGGAGTTTCTTTGGTTGCAAATTCAATGCATTTCAGTAGTTCGAAAGATAAAAATTATGTGATTGCAAAGTTGTCATATTATGGTGTGATTGAAGAGATATGGGAGGTTGATTATGTTCAGTTTAGGGTTCCGATGTTCCGATTTAAATGGGTAGATAGTAAACACAGCGTGAAAGATGATGAGTTAGGATTTACACTTGTAGATCTGAACAGGGAAGGTCACAAAAATGAGCAATTCATAATGGCATCCCAAGCAAAACAAGTATTTTATGTTACTGATCCTTGTGATAAAAAATGGTCAATTGTCCTTCACGGAAAAAAAAAACAAATTACTGGTGATGTGAATGAAGATGTTAATTAGTTTTGATATTGAGGAAATACCACCATTTTCTTTAAGTTTATTGCCAATCATTGTGGATAATGAGATAGATGAAGTGCATGCATCACGGGATGATCATCATGAAGGGATGTGGGAGCATTGATTATTACTTGTAATGCTTTAACTTGTTCTTGTGTTCACACTATCTAAATATTTATATTTATGCATATTATTTTTTGTCATTTACTAATAATTTTTTTGCTAAACAGACATATGGATTCATCAAATGATCCCACTAATGATAGTACCACCCAAGGTACTAATACCACTGCTAAGAAAAAGAGGGGTGTCACTCGACTGAATAAATTAATTTTAGAGCGTGCTACTGTCGAAAAGAAGAAGGTAGTTGAATTTGAAAGATTGAAGTCGATTGGAGGAAACAGCTCTAAATTCAGAAGTTAAGTTCCTATCACAATAGGTTCATGGCCTGAAGTCCCAGAAGAGATTCTACAGAACATTTGGGAAGATATTTTGGTATTTAACTTATTTTTATATTTAGATATTTACAAAAAAAAGTAATATAATTATATTTTTAGTAATCAATAATCTTGTCTTGTAGAGTGTTTATGATATTCCCAAGACAGATAGTGTGAGGAAGGCTATGTTGTCATATGCGGGTGATCGGTGGAAAGACTTTAAATCAAGATTAAATAGAGACTATATATTCAATATTGGCAAAAAGAAGAACACTTGTGATTCATACTCATTCATTGTCCCAACCACATGGGAACAGTATGTTGTTTTTCGTCAAAGTCCAAAATTTCAGGTATATATATATTATTATTATTAACTCAAATATATTAAATATATATTACTACTTAATGGTTTCTTTTTATGTAGGCATCAAGAGATACAAGCTAAGAATATCCATCCACATAATTTAGCTCGAGGAGGCTATAAGAGATTGGAGAAGATTATGATGGATGAGAAGATGAAAGAACGACAAGAAGCTACAAATTCAGATCCATCGTATACAATTTCTCCTCCGTCTTCACCACCTAGACATGAAAAGTGGAAAAGGGCAAGAATCGATAAATCAGGAAATATTCGCAACGAAGCGACTAGATTGGTCGTTGAAGTGTGTTTGTATGTGGTGAGTGAACATGAAGTGGTACGGAAGGTGGTAAAACGAAGAGTCAAGACTCCCCGAGTGTTGTGTCTCTCAAGGATGGCGAATGCGAATCGAGTTAGTGTGTTGGCATCTAAGAGGTTGAAGAGAAAGAGTTACGGGAGTGCTAAGGGTTGGATTCATTTGTAAGAAGGGAAAGGTTGATAGTGGTTGTGTAAAGTAAAGAAAAGTAAAGTGGAGATTGGGGCTTTAGGCTTTTCCATGTGGTCTATCTTTGGATGGTTTTGCGAGTGAAAGTCGTGGAATAGACTAGGGAGTTCGTGGCACATCACCAAGTGGCGTCACACTTTGGACTCCCACATCCTCATTCGGTTGGGGCATTTCATCGAACACTTTGTCTACCACTCCTCTCGGATCTTGTCCTTTCGGACTAAGAGCGGAGATGTGGGTGAGTTAGACTCGTGAGTGGCCGCTATCGCGCACACACTCACTTCCTTTGGGTTTGCTACCTAATGTGGCCACAAAAGGCACAAAGCTTGAGGAACATCATCCACACAAGTTCAACATCCAACAAACAAGCAATTCACAAATCAAAGCAATAATATTAAACATCCACATAGATCTACCATGGGGCCACTAATCCCCTATCTAATCTAATCTAACATACTAGAGAAACAAGAAAGAGAAAGGAAAATTTAAAGAAACAAGTATTGAATTAGAAAATGAAGAGAATGGTTACCACCCTTTAGAAAATGGGATCTTTACAACCTTGATCTTGAATATCCAATCTCCTCTCTTGCCCTTGATCTATTCTAAAACTTATGAAAGAAAGGAATTTTCTCCCAAGAGGGGAGAAAACCCTCTAAATCTATTATACCCTCTTCTATCAATTTTCTGATCTAGTCTCCTCCTTCCAAGGTTTAGAGCAAAAGAGATTTATATAGGTGACAAAAAGGGGACAAATTCCCAAAATTGCCCTTGGCCCGACCACGCTTGCTCACACGCGTGTGAGTGGCGTGATGGCTCTCTGGAATAATTCCACGCCCAGCCACACGCGTGTGAGGCTGCGTGGGACGTTACTGCATTTCGGCTTGTTTGTCTTTTGCTCTATTTTAACTTCAAATCCCTCTCCAACCTGTGAAATACTTCAAAACTCTTTCTAGAAATGTTGTTAGAAGATTTTAATCGCATTAGAGCTAAAATGCATGCAATTGTTGTATTCGGATGTTAAAATGATGCGCTTTAAATCTAATAAAGACCCCTTATAAGTGCTATTTTTGGTGCTTATCAGTCGTGGAAAAAATTGTAAGTAAATATGTTCTAATTTTTTACATTAATAGTTATATACGTTAGCCAAAGACCTTGTGGTCAAGCGGCATCCGGTTGTTGAGTCTTTGTGCTTCGGTAGGTTGAGAAAGTAGCTATGAACAGATACTACATTGTACCCGAGTCAGTCGAACTCAAAAAAAAAAGTTGAATAAATTGAACAAACTATAATAGTAATCCTTATTCAATATTATTTATATATGTTAGGATTCTCTCACTTTGCAAGCTTCTCAAGGAGAATTTGTTGAGACAGATAGACAATATATATTGTCTAATGCCATAGGTACTGATGAGCATTGTGGACGTGTTAGAGCTATGGGAAGAGGGCATGGCTTAAAAAGCTACTTTGGCCATGCAAAACGCCGTCAAAGCCAAAACGCCTGCGCTAGAAGTTAAAGAAATGATTAAGGTTGAAGTTAAAGAAATGATTAAAGTTGCAGTTACTGAAGCATTAGTCAGTCAAAAAAGGGAAATGCAAGAGTTGTTTTGATGCAGACTCCCATTTCTCAACTTGCACAATCAAGGCGGGAGGATGACATATATGTAGATGTCGAGCCACAATCTCACAGTGAAAAAGCTAGTTCTCCAGACCCTTTTGCTGATTTACCGGCTTAAGTAATCGTTTATAGTTAATTTTATTATTATATGTTAAAACATTTTAGCTGATTTTTAAATATGAATTCATGTAGTTAGGAGCACGATGCCAGTTGTATTCGGAAGATCCCGTTAGACGTGCAGTGGCATTTGGGATAGCTTATAATGGTGAAAAGGTTCACGGGGTAGAACTAAATGTAGATCAAGTGAAAGTAAGTGTGGATAAGATTATTGATCCAAGAGAAAAGTTACCATTTCCTACCGATGAGGTTCAGCTAGTAGGCGCTGCAATGCATCACTTTGTTATTTGGTCAAAGAAGCTGGTAGAGTTATGTAGTCAAGCTGATGAGGTATGCATTCTCAAACCATTTGAATCTTAAAAAGTATTTAATTTACTTTTTAAAAATAGAAATTGTTACTTATATTGAACAGTTAAAAAGAATGTCCAAATTAACTTATGAATCCGCTGTGCAACAACCTTCTGTTGATATGATTATAGCTGATTCGACTTCTATGAGTCCTTTATGTCAAAATGCATATAAAGTTGCTCGGAAACTAGAACAAAATCTTGTGATTAATATGTCTCGTGGTATTGTGAGCGACATTGAATATGATGTATATCTTGAGAAGTTGGAGATCATGCGTTTTTTGAATATGGAGACGCTGGAAATTTCTTGTTTGCAATTCTTTATAAGGTATAAGTTCTTTGCTATTATTTGTTTATAGTATTTTTCATTTCATTTATTAGAACTATTAATATATATGTGATTGGATGTATTTTTTTAATAGGTGTCTTTATAAGGAATTTCATTTGGCATCAAAGACCACGTATGACTTTTTAGATCCATATTACATTCAACCAAAATTGATGAATAAAGAAGGACGAACATAGTATATAAATGTCACCATGCAATATGGACAGAAAAAAATGTTATTTAGCCCCATATATTTATAAGTAAGTTTTAATTGCTTAAATAAAATAAATTAAATATAATGTACTTTTATTATATATTATATTTACTTACAACTAATAAATTATTTGTTTGTAGGGAACATTGGATGTTGATGGCAATTTGTCCACAATTATGTGAAATCTATTGGTTTGATTCCATTGGAGGCGAACCACATCAGGACATTAAAGCCATAGTTGAAACGTCGGTAACTTATAACTAATTAATAGTTATTATACATAAATCATAGAGTATTTATGTATACATATCTCTTATATTTATAGGTGTGTGAAATCAACATTATATTCCAAAGGAAAGAAAACAAATCGCTAACCAAAATGGATTTATTGTTTTGTAAGTATTTGTTACATTTGTAAAACTACATATATTTTATTGTTTTTTATTAAATAAATTCTTAATTGTATTTTAATTCAAATATAGCGTGCCAAACAAATTGGAGCTACCGAATGCGGGTATTATGTGATGAAATACATGTTTGAAATTCATTCCAAAGAAGCATACGAAGGAATGTATAAGGCAAGTAATTTAATAAAATACATTTCTTATTCAAATTTTAAAAATACTAGCTTCAATTAGCTTACTAATTATTTATTACTTTTCAACATTATAGATAGTGGAGATAGTTGGTTCATTGAGCTACTACAATCAACAAGAGATTGATGAAGTTAGAGACACATGGGCCAAGTACTTCATTGATGAATGGTTTAATACATTATGATAATGCTAAATACGGCAATATTGATATAAAACCGGAAAATACGATCTCTTATTATAACCAAAGGGATCAAAGTCCGAGTTACAATGTGACAGGAGCTCGAAGGGCTCGGCGGGTCGGCAATGGGCTTTCCTACTGTCCGAGCACACTTCAAGACTTAGTATCGAATCTAGCTGAAAAGATCCCTCTCTCTCCTCATTAATGCGGTATTTATAAGAGGGGAAAGTTGCGGTCTCCGGGGCTCCGGCATGACGAAAACGTGGCGCGCATGTGCCTACCTCGCTCCTTGCCCAAGCGGGATGGAGCACGTGGCGGCCCCGACATGACCTCTGCTAACCGATCGATGTCACGACCGGTCTGAGGCGGTCTGACCGAAAATTGGCCGGGCCGAGATGCCGACCTACCGATCTTCCTAACCGACCGGCATAAGTGTGTATTTATACTATCATATAGCCCCCTCACCCCGGAGCGCGACGATCGCAACATATAGGAACTATTCGGGGTGAACAGCTATCCCCAGCCGACCAGGTCATCGCTCAACGTGACGCCACTAGAGCGCGGTCACACGGGAAGACGGTGGGCATCCATACACGGGTGCATGTCGCTTGGCGAGAAAGACCTCGAAAAACGAACCGCCACACCGAGCGACGGTTGGCCTTCCGCGCTCCTCGCCTATAAATAGGCATCCGCACTCCTCGAAGCTTACTTTCTGCTACCATACTTTCCCCTGAGATCAGAGATTTCCGAGACGAAACGAGAGCTCCTGCCGTCTACACCGCGAAGTGTGCACACTTGCTCAACGTCTTAACACTCGGTAAGTCTTCCGCTCTTTCTCTTTAAGGGATAGATCCAATAGCTTAGGTCGGTGCCCATACCAAATCGCTGAACCCCCATTCCTTCGCTTAAATAGGAATTTAGGATGTCGGGCTCGAATAGCCAGAATATCTCCGGTCGGGACTACGACGAAGGGGAAGAAGTAGGGAACGACTCTTACACTCCTTCGACCGGGGGTTCCACCTTCGACCAAATCGATGAAGTGGAGCTAGTCTATGCCGATAGCGACGAGCACGAAGGTTCGTTGCGAACCCCGACCCCAGCCGGAGAAGCGAGCACATCAGGCCAAGGAAAATCGCCCCGGGTGGTCATCACGGCATTATTTCCGCACCTATGTCCCCACAACGTGGAGGACGTCGCCTCTTCATTACCGCGTGGGGGTGCGCCGCCGACCTCAAGAATCTCGAGACAGACGTTGGCTGCCCCGGGCGAAGCCAGTTCGTCCGCCCCAAACCCAATTGACGTCGAGCCGCCGAGCGCACAGCCGAAGACTCCCTAGAAGAAAATGTTGTTTCCGAACGGCGAGGGCGCCCGTTGGCATAAAATGCCTGCTCACCCGCGCCGAGGTTGACGAGATTCACTCGTTTCTTCGGCATAAAATACGTTATAAGGTCAGCCGATCTCTCTGCAACGTAATCGATCGCCATCTCGGCGATTGGCTCGGGATCCATCTAGACTCCCTGAATGCGCCGCTAACATTTACTTTCTCGCCCTTTCTTCTCACCTTCATGAGGTACTACGAGGTCCTCCCCGGGCAGATCATTTCCAACGCGCATCGAATGATCGCGTGCTTTCCGCAGATATGCACTCGGCACGGACTCGTTTGCACGATCGAGCTTTTCAATTTTCTGTACGCTGTTAGGCCGCTCTCGGCAAAGCACGGCGGAAGCTTCTTAATGCTTCAGTCGCGAGGCCACCATTGCACCCTCTCTAACGCTCCCGACAGTAATAAGGGGTGGAATTGAAGAACAGGATTCTCTCGGTCGAGTACAAGTCTAAATTGTCGGTCCCTCGGGAATGGTCGACACACTCCACCAAGTATACCTTTCCCAAACGGACCCGAGCTCTAACCGACGCGGCCACGAAAATCTCTTCCGAGGTATACGACTACCTCATCTTCCGAACCCCTAAGAGCTACAAGAAAGCCAACCTCGAGCCCCTAGACTATGGCCGAAGCAAAAAGTATGAACCAAAGCCGGTCGCTGCTCGGGCCGTCAGAGTCACCCCGGCCAACCCGAGCCAAGGTCACTAGGATCACTCACGCTTACCTTTAACCCTCTAGGGTCGGTTAGAGCGATCAGATCATCGAGAAGCTAATCTCTTTATCTCTTTTTTTGTGCAGACATGGTGCTCGACAAAGCCTTCGTCACCGCCCCGGCCGCCCCTCGCCCTCCCCAAGCTAAAGTTGCTCTAGGGGCTAAAAAGGCTGCCGCCGCCAAGCCGTCCTCCGACCCTCCAGTCATCGACATATCCGCCCCGACGCCTACTGACACCCCATCGGGCAGTGCCACTACCTTCGATCTCCAAGTTTCTCACGGCCAGTGTCGGCGGGGGAAGGAGAAGGGGCAGGAGCCCGAAGTCGAGGATGTCCTTACTCTTAAGCGCACGAGGCGCTCGTCAAGCAGCCGATCGTCCGAGCTACAAGAGGGCCTGCGCGAGAGGGACACCCTGGCCGCGGCCTTAGTAGATCGAATAAGGGACAAGGTGCCGGGCATGGAGACCATTATGGAGTGGTCTTGCGACCGCCTCGGGGAGCAGATTGCTGAAGACATTCTCCGGGTAAGTCATTGATTTGATCAAATCTTTCAATAACTCAAGCTCGGACATACACATCTAACTTTCGTGTTTTCAGCTGACCCACACCACGACTGACCTTTTCTGCCGGGCTCGGGCCCTAGAGGGTATCAGAGAGAAGGAGATCGGACCACTCTAGAAGCAGGTCTCCTCGGTCGTGGTCAAGATCAAGGAGCTGAAGATGGAGCTCGCCGCAGCCGAGGGCCGGGCTGAGAAAGCGGAGAAGGCCAAGAAGGAGGCCATGGAGAAGATGAAAGACGCCAGCAGCCTCGCCCGGTTCATATGTACCGAAGAGGCCATTGCAAAGGAGTTCCTCACAGCCTTCGTCAACACGGAGGTCGGGGACAAACTGGTGTGGATCTACGGGCAGTGGGCCTTCACCTCCGGCTACCGCGCTATGCAGGAGCAGGTCCAAACGGCTTTGACTGAAGGCCTCGAGGAGACTGACCTCCCAGAGGTGTTGACCCTGCTTCCCAGTGAAGTTGCCGACCCCGGCCCCAAGCCTTACTCCGACCAAGCTCCATCGAAGTGATCAACCGGCGAAGAAGGAGAAGAAAAAATATTTTGTAACGTTGAACTGGCAGAGCTCGACCCGCGTTGTGCCGAGCATTTCACTTTGGTTTTATGAAATTCCTTTTCGTTGTCGCCTCATTTTTATTTGTGATTCCAAAACGCTCTCAACATCAATCAACGCTTACACGGGCCTCTTCCGTCCCATTGGCCTCCAAGGGCCATATGGTCGGATGACCGCGCAATTGGGCGCCTTGCTCCCAAGATGGGCATCATGCTCCCATCGGCCTCGAAGGGCAATAAGGTCGGCTGACCGCACATATCGGGCACCTTACTCCCGAGATGGGCACCTTGCTCCCATCGGCCTCGAAGGGCCATAAGGTCGGCTGACCGCACAGACTAGGGGTGGCGATTTTTATGTAATCAAAACAAAAGACCTTCATTAGATAACACAGATCATTACATGAGGGGCTTCTTTCGCCCAAGTACATCACCGATCACCCTAACTAATGATGGAACAAGACTAGATGCTCCGAATTCCAAATCCGATCTACCGGTTTCCCCGTAGTAGTTTCCAACTTGTAAGTGCCATGTCGAATTACGGAAGAGATGACATATGGTCCTTCCCAAGTTTGCGCGAACTTTCCCGCATCTGTTGGTCGGCTCGCCTTTCGCTCACGGAGGACATAATCCCTGACCTGGAAATATCTTGGTCAGACTTTTAGGTTGCGGGTTTGCTTTATCTTTTTCTAGTACTCAACTATCCGCCGAGCCGCGACCTCTCTTTTCTCTTCTAAAGCGTCCAACTCAGCGATCATCATTCGCTCGTTGTCCTCTTCACGGTAGCCCTGTTCACGCGAGGTCGGGATCCATGCTTCGATCGGCAAACGCGCTTCAGCACCATAAACTAGTGCGAAGGGGGTCTCTCTGGTAGCCTCCCGGGGAGTCGTTCGGTATGCCCACAATACATACGGTTGCTCGTCTGCCAAGCTCCGACCAGCATCAAATAACTTTTTCCTCAGCCCATCTAAGATCGTTCGGTTCGCGTTCTCGACCTGCCCGTTTCCTTGGGGGTACGCCACGGACGATCGGAGGGACTTCGTGGCGACCGTTGCCAGGAAGTTTTGAAAATATTGACTCTCGAACTGCCTTCCATTGTCTGTGACCAAGTGCACGGGGACTCCAAACCGAGCAATGACATTCCTCCACACGAAGCGCGCGCACTGCTGAGCTGTTATTGTCGCCAAGGGCTCTGCCTCGACCCACTTTGAGAAGTAGTCGATCGCTACTATCAGGAACTTCCCTCGAGCCGCCAGTACCGGGAACGGGCCTATGATATCCACCCCCAGCGAGCGAATGGGATCTTAAGCTATATTGTTATCACATTCCCCAAACAATTTAAGCTATAGATGGATAGATAGATAGTTTGAGACTAGTGAAACTAGAACTGGCAGTAAGTTGATCTTAAAAATTTTAGCAAACAAGCATTGGTAGTGGTAATTTTGCAATATGGTGAGGTCCACTTTTGAAGGCAGACATTTTTTTTTAAATTATGAACGCAAGTCTCACTTGTGTTTTTGAATTATTTTATACTTCAAAAGCAAGTGGGACTTACGTTTGTGGTTAACCATTGAAAAAACAAATAAATTAACAAAAGCATTTAGGACTTGCGTTTCTGACCTCAAACGCAAGTCCCAAATGCTCTTTTCCCATTATATCTAGCTTTTAAAATCTTCCTATTTTTGTGCACTCCCTTGTTTTTTTCCCCATTTTAGTCATCAACCCCATTTTCTACTGGCACTGCTGTTATGGAATCGCTTCCCTGGCCACCGCCACGGTGAGGGGAATTCAAGGAAGAAGAGTCATTATCAGCATTGTTGGTCGACATATTTGATGTCTTGCTTTACTTGACACTTCTAAAAAAAAACTTGGACTTTGATATTGATAACTTGATAACTTAATACTGGAAGTACGTTCATGTTGGAAATTTTAGTAAAAATGGCACTGTAAGTGGTTATTTAGTGGTAGACATATTAATGATGTACATTCTCAATTTCAATTGAGTCAAATTGAATTCGAATTTTCACCAGAAGAAACTTATATATTGTCTAGCTAGTTCTACGCCTCTCTTGTATTTATCATTTCTTTCTTTGCCGAATTCGGACTAGACTGCTCTCTTGTATGATTTTTGGGAGTTTGCTACTCGTAAAGGGTACTATCAATAAAAAAAATTTCTTCCCTAAAAAAAAAAAGAATCTAATATTTGTAAATTCATGCTTTGGTGAACTTTCAAGTAATTTAAATAATCAATTGTTTTTTTTTTAAAAAAAAAAACTTAATTAAACCAATAGCCAACTTACATGCATTCTTTTCCATTTTTTTTTTTTAGAACTTACATGCATTCTTTTCCGGTGATCGATATGTGATTTAATTAAAAAAAAAGAAGAGAGTTTACGATTAGCTAATAAAGCTTCAAAAACCAATCTTAACAACAAAAAGTGCAATTAGGGTTTAATTTTAATATTAACAAATGACTAAATTTATGGTTACCATTCTATTAAAATATAATTCCATGCAATTGTCAAGATTACAACTTCAATCATATGGTATGAAATTGGAGTACATAACCTTATCATATGATACGAAATTAGAGATCTATTCAAAATCTTAATAGCACTTTTTTAAGTTGAGGCATTATTCAATTATAATAATTAATATAATCCATAAGGATTTTACTTTACATACACTAAGGGTGAGTTTGGTTCATGAGTTTAGCTATCAGGAATGAAAATCAAAGTTATTGTTATTGTTTGGTTAACAGGTTTCTAGAACACTAGTATAGGATTTAATTACTACTTAATTATAAAATTTATTCTCTAATAAAATAAGAATTTCATTCCATTATTCCCCTTCCGAATTGGTAATTTGATTTTTATGTTTGGATTAGTGCTTTATTTTTATTTTTATTTTATTTTTTTTCATATTGGTGCTTTGGATGTCTTTATATTAAAATAAACTGCCTTGATTTTTTGTTCTTGTATTTTAAAAACCTTTATTCCGATTATAGGATCATATATAACCAAACCCAATTCTAACCTACTACCAAACATGTAAAATACTTTCACCAAAACCCATTACCATTACCAAGTATTTGATTCTCATTCAAATTCCGATTCCATGTACGAACCAAACACACACTAATAATACACCTAATACACCTAAGTTAAAATCCTGGATGGATCAAATTTTCAATTTAATATAATTAGTTTTTTGACTCAATTTAATCAGCGCATAAAAATTTAGAAATCCACCACCTAACTAAAATTAATTTAATTAACCAATTAACCAAATTAGTTTTCAATCCTTACAGATGGAATCCAAAATATGAACCCATCCGCTTGGAATCATGCCTTCCACTATGGTGGTCAGGGACCATTTTGATAATTTCCTTAATTTGATTGATGATTGTTACCAAATGATTGTTATTTTCTTTAATTCAATTTTAATGTTTTCAAAATGAATGCACATTGTTTGTGTGTTAAAGAATGTGTATATTTTAAATGTAACGCAACAATAACACAAAAAGCACGGAAAGAGAGAGAAAGTAATACGGAGTATAATCACTTACGTATCGCTTTTTTCTTCTTTTTTTTTTTTTTAAAATACTCAATTCTTTATAAGGTAGAATCTAATTTATACTTTTTCAATATATTTCTGCTCAAAGAATTAACGCCCCGTCATTGAGTTCTATCATGTGACCACCCATTTAGAATGGTAACAAATGCATCATCACACTACATAATATAGTTGGCATTATTGTTATTGTTGTTATTGTTATTGTTGTTATTATTATTATTATTATTATGGGGAAATCATCACTATTTTTATTTCCTCAATTATTTCTCAACTAACTATATATCAATATATAGTCTCTAGTTTTCAATTTCAAATAATTTTATCCTAGAATTGTTTAAAATTTCACCAATGAAATCCTTCGATGATGAAATTGACAAAATTATAAAAATGGAGAATTATCGTTTTAAATTTTAATCCCTCAAAAGGGTTAATTGATGAAATTTTATACAATTTGAGGATCAAATTAGTTGAAATTGAAAACAAGGAACTACATTGACCCATTTTTAATATGTTTAGTATTGATTTACAAAATCATGAATGCTAAGAGACATGATTTAATATGTTTAGTATTGATTTAACATGGAACTGCAAGAGACATTAGTTATATTATTACGGAGTATTTTTTTTAAAATGTGCCTCTAATTTTAAATGTAATGTAACACACAAGCAACACACAAGCATTGA
>CP025659.1:47290871-47306673 GCA_003576665.1 Ipomoea trifida
TGTAGAATAATATAATCAAGACTAGTAAGTTGGCTATTAAAATTCACCCCTTACAATTTAATTACAAGATTAGCCCATAGCAATGTCTTAGGATCAATATATGTCTATATGTAATATATAATCAAGAATGTGGGCTTGTAGGAATATTTAATACCAAATATTGTAAGGGTCCAAATTAAATAAAATCCCTTACAAGAATAAATACAATTAATTGGGCTCTTGATTAGAATAATCAAATTAAGCTCAAGGAATGAAATATATACTTATATATATTTAATAGGAAGAATTAGCCCAATTGGAATTAATTAATTTGCCCGAAGAATTAATTAGATTGCCCAAGGAATTAATCAACGAACGAAAGGCTCGAAAGGAATTTACGGGGCGTTACATTAGGTTTTAATTCGCTTCCGCTATGTTATGTTTTATGGTTGAGATAGGCAGCTTTTGCGTTAAAGTTTAGCTATCTCGGCTTGTGAAGAGTTGGGGTGTCTCAGTTGGTATCAGAGCCTGTGTTGAGGTCTAAGTAGAGATCCTAGGGTTTGAAATCTGAGACTCTAGGACTTGATCAGTAGAAATTAAGATGTATTGAGAATCCAAGGATGTGTGAATTCTAGGAATCGCGGTGAGGACACGCCTTGTTTGTTATAGTTATATGCGCTTTGTTAACGTTGTTGTTTGTAGTTGCTCTTGTTAACCTTGTTGTTTGCAGCTTGCGGGCGCGTCTTCCGTGTAAGTCTTAATCGCTTTTAGTTAAGTTGCTTCGTTTTAGAATTGCCTAGGAGCCTGCCTTAGATTAGGAATAAGTAGTTAGTTAATACGAAACGATGGATAGCACCGTATGCGTCTAAGCAATCAAAAGGTTGGCGGCTCGTTGAAGAAGGCTAATCTATGCAAAGCTTGGAGTCATCGACAGCAATCTACGTTCATCAGGAATGGCGTCTTCACGCGTGTAGCATCGTCTGCAAGATCTTCGTTCACCTCAAGACTTGAAGAACAAGTTTCGTGCAGCTGAAGTTCGTTGCAAGGCGAAGAAAACGAAAGGAGTTCGAAGACTGAATATCCGAAGACCCTTGGCCTTGAGGGAACGGCAATAACGGAGGTTCACATGCCAAGAAAGAGCTAAAGCACGCCAAGTAAAAGCTTCTGGATCAATAATGAAGAACCTCGTGCAAGTTAAGCGTGATAATGATGAAGCCTTAAGAAGTAGAATTCGAGGTTGTGATTCGCAGACCTTAAGATAGTCCCACCTACCTCTGAAGCAGCTACAAAGGAACAAGCTAGAGGTTTCAACCTTCAAAGCAAAGAAGACTAAGTCAAGTAGGAAGGAAAACTTGGATGCTTAAGACCCCTGAAGATAAGAAGAAACGCCATTATCAAGTTGTCCGATCGCATGAAGTGCGAAGGGACTAAGAAGTGAATTGCGAAATAAGGACCTCATGTAATCTATTCGGCGCACCTTGGGAGTAACTCCTTGTGCAAGAGCTTAAGGAAGGAACCTCGGTGGCCAGAAAGAAATAAGGAGTCGCTAAGCAAGCTAGTAGAAGACCGAATCGTCAAAAGATCAAGACTAACCGGAGTGAACCTAAAGGCTAGCTCAATCCAAGAGGTTGATTCTAAGAGAAGTTTAGCTTATATACCGTGCATTTGGGAGGTACCATTGATCGCGTTAAGCGCAAGATTAAAGTTGAGAACCGCATTCCACTACTTCGGGTGACTAACCAGAAGAACCAATGAAGATTGAAAGGATGAGTTGATATATACTCACGCTATTAACTTGCAAAGATCCCAAGATTAATACCAAGACTTGGTTGGACCATTCTACGTCAGTGCCTATCACTCGAGTAATCAAAGGACTCCTCGTAAGATCTTGTACGATCAAAAGAGCAAGAATTCTTCATGCTAAAGAAGGTGCACGCGTTGCGTTGGTATGAAGACCTCGATGTTTCAGAGTACAAGGAAGTAAACTCGGTTTCTCAGATCACCGTTAATCGTAGGCAAATCTCCTTCAAAGATCGGGCGATACCTTTCTAATTGATCCTACCTTTTTGTGAACTTCCCCGAGAATCCCTCGTTCTGTACCAATCGGTCATTAGTGATTCATCGCCTTCGGCCTCTCTTGGAGTGATAAGGATGCGCGCGCTGTAGCTTATAAAGTAGAGTTATCCGAATTTTAGGTTCGCGTTGCGTGGGAAGCAAAGTCAAGAACCGTCAATCGGTCAAAATGTCGTGACCAAATTGTCAAGCCAAAGAAATCGCTTAGAGTTGAGAGATTCCTATTCTTCTTAAAGCCGAATTCCTCCTTGTTCCTTGAAATCCCAATTATCCCTCCATAGAGAAATCCCTTCTCTTTGTTCTAATCATTATTCCTATATCTCTTTGGAAACTAAATTCTCCTTTGTTTCTTGAAACTCTGAATGCCTTCTTGTTGAAACACCCCTTCTACCTGTTCTAAATCTCTTTCTCATCTTCGCTTGAAACTGAATTCCTCTTTTCCTTTGAGGAAGTGCATACCCTATCGCTAAAGAATCCTTTCTATCTTTCTAGATCTCATTGCTATCGTCCCTTGAAACCGAATTTCTCTCATTCCCTTGGAAATTGTATGTCCTTTCGTTGAGACATCCCTTCAGTTTATTTTAAATCTCATTCTTATCTCCTTTCAAGATTGAATTTCTTTCTTCCCTTGAAGAGTTGAATACCTTATCATTGACAAATCATTTATGTCTTTCAAGACCTCATTCCTAACCCCTCTTGGAATCTAAATTCTTTTCTTTTCTTTGAATAAGCTGAATATCCTATCGTTGGAAAACTCTTCCTGTGTTTTCAATCTCGTTCCTACATTTTCTCAAAGCCAAGTTCTTTTCATTTTTCTTCTTTTGTTGAAAGAACTTGATATTTCCGTGGATGTAAAATCATTTCTATCATTTCCAACGTTGTTCTTGGTTGCCTCATAAAATGATTCTGTGCAAGGTGACAACCTTCTTTCATAAGTTGTGACTTTGATAACTCTTGATTCTATTCTTAGTCGACGTTGTCCTTGAATCTTGAACCCTAAACCTTTCATTCTCTTTCCTTGTTGGGTCAACGTTTTTCTTATTAAGCATACCTTCTATAAATGTTTTCTCTATATGTACTACCGTACTAGTTTTAACTTTCTGTCCCCAATACGAATTTGCCTTATGGAATGGTTCTGAGTTGGATCTTTCAAGAAAATGGAGTTCGCCTAAGCTGTCAAAAGGTTAAAGCAAAGAAGTGTAGCAGCCCGTTCAGTTGGGAAGATTTTGTAGATCGGGTAACCCTAAGGTCGTAGCGTCTGCAAGTGTCATCAGAAAAGTTGAGTTGATTCAAGAAAGAATGAAAACTGCCCATGACCGATGGAAGACATATGCCGACCAAGTTAGACCAGATGCGTGATGCGTTCGCGTTTTGCTGCTGAAGAAAATATGTGCATGATGCACTTCGTGATATCCAGCTTGAAGTCGTAACCTTTGAAGATGCTCTATCTTATGAAGAGAAGCCAACAAGGATTTTGTCACCCGGATTAGTTGATAGTTCTCGTGCTCGTAATAGATCCTTGCTAGGAATCCTTTTGACCTAAGTAAGTAGCTAGTTTAGTTCTTGCATGCTGTGCATGGGTTGGGTAAGCTAGAAGTTCGAGAGTAGTAATGTAGTATGTCTTTAAGTTATGTTTGGTTGAGCAATCCTTTTTCCTTTAACCTTCGATCAATTCCTTGTTTCCTTGAACCGTTTCGTTTCAAGTTCCCGTGAGCTATGAGCTTCGGGGGCGAAGCTCCTTTTAAGGGGCGTAGAGTGTAACACCCCGTAAATTCGTTCAAGCCTTGAGACAGGTAATTGTTTCCACCAGGCGATTCATTTGATTTAATTGGGCTTAGTCATTCCAATTGATACATATATATTCTTATTCCGGAATTAATTATTTATTCTAAAAGCCCAATTCTTGATTTAATTCTTGTAAGGGATTTATTCTAATTTGGATCCTTACAATTCTTATAAGTAAGAGTATTTTTATAATGGCCCAATTCCTTATGCTAGTATATATATATTGTCTCTAAGACATTTAATTCCTAATATTATGGACTTTCTCCTTATTCTATGTATTCATTTATTTAAGAGATGAATCATTTGGCCCAATAATTAATCTTGTACATAGCATTGTTATATATAAAGAGTTAAGTCCATTCCTTATTAAATCTTCCACCCTAATATATACATATATGTATATATGTATTATGATATATATATTCAAGACTTAGCATTATCTAGAGATTTCACTCTCTCTCTCTTCCCCTACTCATTCTTCACGCCATTTTCATTCATCTACCCCTTCAAAGATTGGTCTTCATTTCATCTTCATTATTCAAGTCAAGATTGATCTTTTAGGATTGTTGAGGCTTGGGTAAGTGTCTATCTCTAGGAGTATACCTTGCATCATGTTATTTTCATAATCTTTATACAAGTTCTTATGTTGTTCTTTTGGGGATCTTTTGGGAAAAGATGATCAAGGTGGAGGTGAAGCTTTGTAGGGAGTTTTGAGGGTTCTTGGTTGAAGTGTGCTCCAAAGAGGTAACCATCATGTCCACTAAAACCTATTTTACACTCTTGATCTATGAATATTATTTGGTGTATTGGAATCCTGAAATTTCTTGGATATTAGCCTATGTTTTGTTGTCTGTGAGTTGTCTTGATGGATTTATGAACTTGTGTTCTTGATCCTTTGCATCTTGATGTTTATGGATATTTATTGGTATGGATTCCATGTTTATTTGGCTTCTGGGAGTTGTAATCTGAACAATCTGATCCTATTTTTGGTATTCTGGAATGAACTTTGCGTATTCTGTCTGATCTGGTCTGGGAAGGGTTGGATCACACTTACGGAGGACCCTAACGGTATAATGTGTCCCGTTGGAGCCTTCCGCAAGTGTGAGGCGGTGAGGAGTGGCGGAGGAGAGAGTTCCGCCAGGGAGCTCCGTCTCCTTCTTACGGAAGGGGGTGGCGGAGGGGTGAGTTCTGTTACGGCGTTCGGCCAAGTGTAACGATGTTTCAGTTCCAGTGAACTGTTTGTGATCTTTTGGTCTGGTTGTTTCACCTTTGTTTCGGAATGTTATTTGGATATCTTGTTGAGTATTTTACCATGTTTTTGGAGTGTTTATTCATATCACTTGGTTCGTTATATGAGTCTGTTGGTTGGTTGAATTATTGGTTATATTCTCTGGGAGTTGTTTGTGTTCATAATCTGAGATTAACAGGGTTTGTTCTTGGGCTGAGTTTGAGGTTGGATATGGAGTGGTGGATCCTTGAGTATCTCTTGGTTGTTTGTGGGTGAACTAACTGTGGAACTAGCCTTAGGTTTTTACCCTTGTGATTGGACTTCGGTCCCTGTGATTGGGTTTTACCCCTGTGATTGGGTTTTTACCCCTGTGATTGGACTTCGGTCCCTGTGATTGGGTTTTTACCCCTGTGATTGGGCTTTTACCCCTGTGATTGGACTTCGGTCCCTGTGATTGGGTTATTACCCCTGTGAACTAACTTTCAGGCTTGGTGTTTGGTGTAGAGAATTGGTGCTTGGATTGGAAGTTGAGGTTTTGGTGCTTATCCTTGGGTTGAGGTCTGTTTGGTTCCTTGTTGACTCTTGAGTTGTATTGCATCTTGTTGATTATTGGTTATTCTTGGATATATTCTGGTTCGGTTGTTCCTTATGAGTATTCGGTTGAGTTGGTGATTCGGTTTGATATTGGAATTGATGAGAAGTCTTGGTTTATATATTCTTTCAGCGTGTTGTTGTTGAGTATCTGATTTAAACTTGAACAGTTCGTTGGTGTGTATATTCTATATAGGTGTGTAAACCTATTTACAAACTTATATATATCTATACTTCCTTGCGGGTGTGAGTGGTGGTTGCTTAGCAGTCTTTTGCTAATGGTTTCTTGTATGTTTTCCAGGTATGCAATAAGTCTAAGCGAGAGCGCGCTAGAGCTTATCTATATGAGGCAGCTTAGACGTAGTTTTGTTGTTTTAGACTTTATGTTCGAGCCTGTGTGCCAATGATGAGACTCTATGTACTCTTGTTTAGATTTCAGATGTTTTAGACATGTTTGAGGATTTATTATCTATGCAATTCAGTTCTTTTGGTTAGCCTGTGCATCTAGGTCGTGCTTTTCTTACCTAGATGTGGCATGATACCCCTTAGGTTTTAATTCGCTTCCGCTATGTTATGTTTTATGGTTGAGATAGGCAGCTTTTGCGTTAAAGTTTAGCTATCTCGGCTTGTGAAGAGTTGGGGTGTCACAGTAAGTCTTATTTTGTTAAGTGTAGATTGAGTTTGTACTAGAATATATCTATTTTAACATGAAGTTTAGAAGACTTAAAGCATGGTGTGCTGCTGTTGAGGGGGAGCCTTAACACAAGAAGATCAGGAGATCAAGATCTTGACAACTCTTCAAGGAAGAACTCGAAGGAGAATGTCCAAGAGTTCTCCGCGTGTATTGAATTGATATTGTCGGTACAAATGCTTTTACGTTGAATTCAATGAAGAGTTGGGCAAACCAGAGTGATGCGCCCCAGACGTAGGAACAACATTCTGAACTGGGTTACCAAATCTCTTAGTGTCTTTACAGCTTTATTGTATTTATATTCTTGGCGATTTGAATACTAAACTACACACCGAACTTGTTGGTCCCGATAGGGTCGGGAAAAGTCTAGAGGGAGGGGGGTGAATAGACTTTTCTAACTTTTCAAAATATTATAACACTTTATAAAAGAGAATCCAAGTGAATAAATTCATCTTGAATTGCACAGCGGAAATAACAATACGTGTGACACCCCAACCTCACACAGGCTGAGATAGCTAAAACTTAGCACAACAGCTGCCAATCTCAACCGACAAACCAAACATAGCGGAAGCGATTTAAAACTTAAGGGCGTCATGCCACATCTAGGTATAAACATAGCCTAGATGCACAGGCTAAACATGAAACGAACTAAGCTGTCATATCATAGAACTGAAATAATAATCCTCAAACATAATCCATAACTATCCAAAAGAAATACCCAAAGTACGAAACAAGAGTATCATAACATCTCACGGCTCACAGTGTGACACCCCAACCTTACACGAGCTTAGATAGCTAAAAAAACTCAACAAAACAGCTGTCTATCCCAACTAACACCAGAACATAGCGGAAGCGAATTTAAAACCTAAGGGGGCGTCATGCCACATCTAGGAAAGATAACACAACCTAGATGCACAGGCTAACCATAAAAACGGGACTGTATAAACGATAATCCTTAAAGCATGTTTAACAATATTCAAAGTACTAGTCTAGGGTATATAAAGTCTCAAACGGCTCACAGGCCAAAGCATAAGTCTAAAACATAACCACTATCTAAGCCTCCTCGTACGGGTGTATCTCTATCGCGCTCACGCAAAGACTTTAAGGCAAACCTGGAAAACACACGAAGAACCATTAGCAAAAGACTGCTAAGTAACCACCATTCACACCCGCAAGGAAGTATTGTGACACCCCAACCTCACATGGGCTGAGATAGCTACAAACTTAACATAAAAGCTGCCAATCTCAACCAACAAACCAAATATAGCGGAAGCGAAATCAAAACCTAAGGGCGTCATGCCACATCTAGGATATGTTCACAGCCTAGATGCACAGGCTAAACACAAGAATAAACTAAACTGTCATCTTATAAAAACTGAAACGATAACAACAATCCTCAAAGTCTAAAAATCCATAATTATCCAATCGGGACCAAAGAACTAGTCAAGAGTATAACATAATATCTCAAGGCACACAGGCCCAAAAACCAACAACTAAACAAGGCAGACTAATACTACGCATCCTCATAAAAGAGAGAACTCTAGCGCGCTCGCGTAGACTACTCCATACCTGGAAAACACACAAAGAACCATTAGCAAAAGAATGCTAAGCAACCACCATTCACACCCGCAAAGAGGTATATATATATAGTAAGGTTGTAAATAGGTTTACACACCCATATAGAATATAAACACCAACGAACTGTGCAATAGTTCAAATCAGATACTCAACAAGGATAAACTGAATGAATCATAAACCAAAACTCATTCAAGTAAAGCCGAAATCCAAAGATAGAAAGATAAGACAACAACGAATCAACTCCAAGGTACTAACCGAACACAAGCATAAGGAATAATCAATAGAATGAACAAGGACTCATATCTCAAGAATCAGAAAGGAAACCCAACAACAACCACTAAGCATCATACTAAACCCAAACCCAAACTCAAACCGAATGCACAAAGGCAAAGCTCACTCACAGGGGTAATGAACCCAATCACAGGGGTATCACATCCAATCACAGGGACCGTAGTCCAATCACAGGGAGAAGTCCAATCACAGGGTGCGAAATCACCGAACCAATCACAGGGGTAGCGAACCAATCACAGGGGCAATAGCCCAATCACAGGGACCTAAGTCCAATCACAGGGGTATAACCCAATCACAGGGTAATGAACCCAATCACAGGGGTAATGAACCCGAATACAACAATAATAGCAAACAAGTGCATCCACAATCCCAACGATATCAACAAGCCAACAACTCTCAAACATACTCCACATCATCCCAAAACAACCAAACAAAGTGTTCATCTCATCTATGAACACCAACAACTCCCAGATAGAAAGAATATCAAGAATCAATAGACCAAAGGGTACAAAAGGGGAAACTAAAGACATGAATAAATCTCCAAGATAAGGCAATAAATATCCAACAAGAGACATGGATAAATACTCCAAAAGCATGGTAAAATACCCAACAAGACAATCCAACAATACTCAGAAACAAAAGAGAAACAAACAGACAACAACTCTCAGAACAGCCTCTGGAAACAATTTCCAGTAGACCTAGCGGAAGACACCAACGGAACACTGTCCACCGTCGTCCACCTCCGCATGAAGGCCGCGGAGCTCCCTCACGGATTACCTGATCCGTCCAACCCTGCCGTTGTGACCTGCGGAACTCCCTGGCGGGTTACATTATACCGCCAAGGACCTCCGTAAGGTCAAATACATCCCAGTTCCAGAATATCATCATCAGACACGAAATAACATTTCCAGAGAGTAAAATCAGACCAAGACATCAACATTTCATACAATTTAGAGGCCAAAAACATGGAAATCCAAACCATCAATGATCATACAACACTAACCAAAAGATCAAGATGACATCCAACAAATAGAATCAACAAGATAGGCTAATACAAGGGATTTTCAGGATTTCCAATCCACCAAATAATATCAAATAGATTAGGAGTGAATGAAAATAGTTTGATGGACATGGATGGTTACCTTGAATAGCTTTTCCCCACTCCAAGAAGCCCTAAGCAAGATCACAAAGCCCCACCTTCACCTTGATCATCTTTTCCCAAAGAACCCCAAAAGAACTTTGTAAGAATATGCTTAAAGACTATTATAAACACACAATGCAAGATGGATCCTATGATAGATGAACTTACCCACTCCTAAGCAACCATAAAAGAGCAATCTTGACTTGAAAGCTTGTAGGAAAATGGAGATCAATTTTGTGTAGGAAGAAGAAGGAAATGGCGTGTGAGTGTAAGGAGGAAGAGGAAGAGGAGTGAAAGCTTTTAGGTTATTTGATCATCATAATATATACTAGGGATACATACAATATTAGTGTAAGACTTTATTAGGAATTGGGCTTAAGCTTATATTATAATGGCAAAAGAATTAATTATATATATGTATTCAAGACTAGCCAAATGGGCTAAATAATCACCCCTTATAATTAATATAAGAATTAATATAAGAAAGCCCATAGAAATGTCTTAGGACTAATATATATATATCATATAATGTAAGATCAATAAATTGGGCTTGTAGGAATATTTAATTACAAATAGTAAGGCTCAAATTGAATAAAATCCCTTACAAGAATAATTCAATTAATTGGGCTCTTGAATATAATAATTAAATCAAGCTCATGGGCATATATATATATAAGAGTATATATATATTAAATTGAAAGGATTAGCCCAATTAGAAATTAATTAAATTGCCCAAGGAATTAATTAACGGTTCGAAAGGCTTGAACGAATTTACGGGGCGTTACAAGTATAGATATACATATAAGTTGTAAATAGGTTTACACACCCATATAGAATATAAACACCAACAAACTGTTCAATAGTTCAAATCGGATACTCAACAAGGATAAACTGAACGAATCATAAACCAAGACTCATCCAACCAAAGCCAATGATTAACAAGGAAAGCATAAGACAACAACGAACCATAACCAAGATACCAACTGAACACAATCATAAGGAACAACCAATCATAAACAAGAACAACGAGATATCAACAGAATAAACAAGGACTCATAACCAAAGAACCGAAAGGAAATCTCAACACCAACTACCAACCTCACACCAAGCATCATATCGAACCCAATCCCAATCATAAACCAAGTACACAGGGGTAATGAACCCAATCACAGGGGTGATGAACCAATCACAGGGACCGTAGTCCAATCACAGGGACCGAAGTCCAATCACAGGGGTGAATCGACCCAATCACAGGGGTAATGAACCCAATCACAGGGGTAATGAACCCAATCACAGGGGCAATAGCCCAATCACAGGGACCGACAGTCCAATCACAGGGGTGTAATCAACCCAATCACGGGGGTAATGAACCCAATCACAGGGGTAATCAACCCAAATACAAACAATAGCACAGATAGTCCACCCAACAAACTCCAAGTATACCAACAACCACCAAGAAATACTCAAAGATCCACTACCACATACTCATACTCAACTCAGCCCAAGAACCATCGCTCGGAGTGTTCATCTCAGATATGAACACCAACCAACTTCCAAATAATATAATCAAGGATTCCACCAATCAAATAATAGACTCAAACAAGGGGACTAAGAGGTATGAATAAATACTCAGAATCAAGGTAACATATTCAATAAAATACTCCAACAAACTTAGAACGAAAGGGGAAACCAACCACGGATCACTCACCAACCACCACCACCTTACTCTCACGGAAAACCCTAGCGCTTACATTGTCACGCTAGAGAACCCCGCAAGAGCAATTCCCACATACCGAATCAGACTCAGCTCAGAATACAAGGAGATACTCCAGAATACAAGGATCATATCACAATACACCAACATTCACTTAACAGAGGCCAAATAACATGGAAATCCAAACCAACAATGATCATATACATCAAATAGACAAAGGATTAGGACACGAGTCCATGAATCCACAACACAATCAATAATAGGCTAACAACCAAGGATATTCAGGATTTCCAATCCACCAAATAATGTCATATAGAATAGGAGTGAATAAAATAGTTTTGATGGACATGGATGGTTACCTTTGAAGCGTACTTAACCCAAAGCATTTTAATCCAAAGCAACATCAACTTAAGCTCGGTTCATAATCACGAACCTGGAGAATTAATATAATTCTAACACCGTCACTAACTATCAATAACAATACCAAAATTGATATTCCTAGTCGGGCAATTATAACCTATAATCCTATGCTCAAGGCTAATATAATATGACCAATAATACTAATCCATACTCAAGCCATAACACTATAACTAATGCTAAAACTAAAAGCTTAATTAATAAACCATAAGAGGTTACCTTAAAACATAATGCTTAGCCCTGGAGTCGAACCCGAGCCCTCTAGCTCCACACTTACGCACTCTACCGCTACACTGCTTTGGTTCATTTGCTTAGATCCGCAACCACAAGGCTATGGCCTTTGCATGCTTGCCGGCCTTCATAAACGGACGAGAGCCAAGCCGTCGCTGCGCCCCGTTACAGCCTACCGGAGGGGGAGGTTCCGCCATCTTCTGCCGTTGAAACAGAGGGAGAGGAAAACGCCCGCTGCTACTAAACTTGCCCGTCGGACGTCTCCTATTCCGTCACCGTCACTAGCTACCGCCAAGACCACCATGGGCCGGTTGTCGTCGCCAAAGCAGAGAGGGTGCAAGTCGCCGAACCCGCCTTCTCCATTGCTGTCGACGCCGGAAACAGAGATTGTTGCAGCTGTGAGACCGCCGTCGATGACACCCGTTCGCACCTGGAGTTCGCCGTCGAAGAGAGAGAGTGCCTGGAGGAGAAAACGCCGTTGCTGCCACCACGCCAAGCTGCCACCTTCACGCTGTAGCGGAGGAGGATGCTCCGTTAATGACGAAGACTGCTGCGCTGTTGGCCGGGAAAAGGTCGGTGACATGGTGCCATTGCCGATCGTGAGGAGGGGAGACGGAGGCCCATCGCTTCAACGCCGCTGCTTCACCTCACTGGGGTTTCGGCCGACTGCCGCTGTCGTCTAACTCCACCAGGTGCACCGCCGCTACCATCCGTCACACCATGCCAAGACTTGTCGCTGCTATGCCGGAGACGGAGGATGCCAAGCTGCCTCCCGGCCTCGCGTGACTGCCATACCCGCTACATTGCAACTCGTCGAGAAAGGAGCTGCTGGCCGGAGATCCTTGTTGTCGTCGTTCTCCCGTGGCTGGCCGAACGAGATGAGGCGATAGAGAGAGGTACAAGGACGGCGAGACACGGATAGATGAATGGTGAGTGTAGCTCAACGTCGTTGCGGTGATCCCAGTTGTCATTGTTGGCGAAGGGTCGAGGAAGAAACGAGAGGCAGAGAAGGAAGCAAAACGTTTTTCTTGGCTGCTCAGCTTTTGGAAGGAGAAGGTCAAAACCACATTCCATTTAGGGTAGGTTTCTAAAATGGGCCATATCTATATTGGGATGATTGGATCAACTTAAAAGTTGGGTCAAGCTCACATTTGGGCTTATATAATATGTATACAAGACTAATCATAGTCTAAAATACAATTTTATAATTATGGGCTTTAGTATAGTCTTAAGTAATTATAATTTATATGGGCTCAAGAATAACCATAGTCTATAAAACACATATTTATAATGATGGGCTCAATAATAATAGTTATGTAGAAACTATATGTATATAATCCCAAGCCCATAGGAAATAATTATACTTATAATTATTTAAATAATTATTTAATAAGAAAATAACCCCTTATAATTATTCAAAAGAGTAGTAGGAAATTTCGGGGTGTTACACTCTACCCCCCTTAAAAGGAGCTTCGTCCCCGAAGCTCAGAAAACGTTTTGGGGACAGAGAGTTGGAGACTAGTACGATAGTACGTATAGAGAAAAGAATATATAGTATACGCCCGGTTTAGAAAATTTGACCCAACGGGAAGAAAAATGAGAGGTTTAGGGTGTACGGTTCAAGAACGACGTCGGTTAAGAATAGAATCAAAGGTTATCAAGGTTACAGCTTAGGAAATAGGATTGCCACCTTGCACAAGATATTTTCAGGAAGCAAACAAGAACAACGTTCGAGAGGATGAGAATGACTTTTCAATAAAAAGGGAATGTCAAGTTCTTTAAAGAAAAGAGGAGACATGGCTTCGAAGGACAATAAGAATACTAGGTTCAAAGAGCCAAAAGAATTTCTTAATTTAAGGGAGTATCAAGTTTTTTTTTGAACACAAGAGAAGGAACGAAAAGAACTTGGCTTCGAGAACGGATAAGCACGAGATTGAAAGCACAAGAGGAGTTTTTCCAATTATAGAGGATTTACTTATTCGAGGAAAAGAGAGAAATTAGATTCCAAAAGGGATTAAGAATAAGGTTTCGGAAGACAGAAACGGTTCGTCAATGACACGGTATTCCGCTCTTCAAGGTAAGGAAGAAAATTCAATTTGAAAGAAGATAAGAATGAAATTGAAAACGCAGAACGAGTTTCTCAACGGTAGGATATTTAACTTACTTAAGGAAAGGAAAGAATCAGGTTCTTAGAGAAGTTAAGAGCGAGGTCTTAGAGAGGCAGAAATGATTTCTCTATGATAGGGTATTCAATTTCCCAAAGAAGAGGGAGGAGTTCATTTCCCAACGAAGGTGAGAAGGAGATTTAGAATGGATAGAAAGGGATGCCTTAATAAGAGAGTGTGCAATCCCCAAGGGAATGAGAGAGATTCGGTTCTAAGAGTCGATAGTAATGAGGTCTAGAAAGATGGAAAGGATTCTTTAATGATAGGGTATTCATCTTACTCCGAGAGGTGAAAGAAATTAGGTTCCGAGAGGAATTAAGAACGGGGTCTGGGAAGGCGAAATGATTTGTCAACGGTAGGGTATTCAACTCGTCAAGGGGAGGAAGAAATTCAATCTTGAAATGGGAGAAGAATGAGATAAACTAAAAGGTTGTCTGATCGGAAGGATATACAATTTCCAAGGGAGTGAGAGGAATTTGAATGTAAGGGACGATAGCAAGGAGATCTAATAAGATAGAAAAGATTCCTTAGCAATGGGGTATGCACTTTCTCAAGGGAAAAGAGAAATTCAGTTCCAAGCTAAGATGAGATAGGGATTTAGAATAGGTAGGAGGAATGTTTCAACAAAAAGGCATTTAGAGTTTCAAGAATCAAGGAGAATTTAGTTTCCAAGAATAGATAGGAATACTGATTAGAATAAAGAGAAGGGATTTCCTAATGGGAAGGTAATTGGGATTTCAAGGAACCGAGGAGAATTTGATTTCCACAAGGATATAGGAATGAAGATTACAACGGATAGAAGGGATTTCCTAACGAGTATGGTACTTAGGATTTGCGAAGAACTGTGAAGGATTCGGCTTTACAAGGAATAGGAAGTCTCTCAACTCTAAGCGGTCTCTTCGGGTTGACGATTCGATTACGACACTTTGACTGGTTGGCGGATCTTGACTGGCTCCCCACGCAACGCTGACTGGAGATTCGAATAAGCTTTACATATAACCTACGATTCGCACAACCTTATTACTCCAGGAGAGGCTGAAGGCGATGGATCGATGATGGCCGATTGGTGCAGAACGAAGGGATCTTGAGGAAGCTTTATGAAAAGATAGGTTCAACTGGAAGGGTATTGCCGGATTTAGAAAGGAGATTCGTTTATGGGTAATAGTGATCTTTCATAAACCGAGGTTACTTCCTTAAGCTCTTGCACAAGAAACCACGTCCAAGGTGCACCCCAAAAAGGTTACACGAGGTCCACTTCACGGAGTCATACTCCACTTGCTTGCGGCGTTTCTTCTTATCTTCGGGGATCTTAAGCGTTCAAGTGCTCCTTTCTACTTGACTTGATCTTCCTTGTCTTGAAGGTTGCAACTTCTAACTCGTCCCTTCGTAGCTGCTTCAGGGGTAGGTAGGACTACCTTAAGGTCCACGAATCCCGACCTCGAGTTATATTCTTCATGTAACGTTAACTCCGAGTTTAGCTTGCTCGAGACTCTTTATTGCTAATCCGTAGGCTCCTACTTGGCGTGCTTTAACTCTTTGATGACGTGCCACGTCCGCTTTTGCCATTCCCTCACGGCTGAGGGTCTTCGGGTCTTCAGTCTTCAGTCTTCGAGCTCCGGTTGCTTTCCTCCTCTTGTGCCAAACCTCAGCTGCACGAATCTGTTCTTCAAGTCTTGAGGTTAACGAAGGTCTTGCAAACGATGCTTCACGCGCGAGGACGCCAATTCCGGGGAACGTAGATTGTGGTCGTTGACTCCAAATCGTGAGTAGATTGGTCTTCTTGACGAGCCGTCCGATCTTCAGATTGCTTCGACGCACACGGTGCTATCCATCGTCTCGTACCAACTAACTATTCATTCCTAATCTAAAGCAGGCTCCTAAGCAAAACTAGAACGAAGCAACTTAACCCAAAAGCGAT
>CP025659.1:47391271-47406865 GCA_003576665.1 Ipomoea trifida
TATTTTATGATAATTGTAAACAAACAAGTCATATATTATTCAATTAATTGTGTAATACTTTTGCAGTAATCTTATAATTAAATAAATGTATACGTTCAATATTAGAATTTTTTTTATAATTTCATCTTTATTTTTAATATCTAAATATATAATAAAAATAAATTGCGCTATATAATATTCGATGTCATCGCACGGATGTTGGACAATTATTTGCTCTAATTCAACCTAGGAAAACATCAGAAAACATAATCAATCCAACCAATTTTATTAATTGCGCTATATAATATTCGATGTTAATTACAATTTATGTAATTGTATATCGATCCAAATATTCTTAAAATATTATAACAAATCCATTCCGTGCAACGCACGGGCGAAAATACTAGTATTAATAATAATGGTTTCTATTGGTGTTTGATGTCGTACTTTATGTATTAAATATTTATTTTATATTATCTAAAATTTTCAAAAGCAGACCTTGGAAGGCAAAGGTGATGCCGGGGCAAGCTCATCTTGTGTGGGCAAGTTTCATTTTGACCTTTGAGACACTTGTATCAATTACCGGATACAAATTGGGTTCATATAATAACATTAACTAATTAAGTTATATAATCAAACTATATCAAACAATATCTAATTTTTCTTTCTTTGTGACGAAAGGTGAAATCGTCCATCCCAAGCAGGCATCATTTAATTACGTTGTGGTTGGTGAGACTTGATCTTTAGTCTTTTATGAAAAATTTTATTCCTGCCAGGCCACTAGTTGAGTTGCTCATGTGGCATCTAATTTCTTTTTTTCTTTTCTTGCTGGAGAGTTTGATTGCGAGGGGAGAAATAGAAAGGAAAAATATTGTAATTCTCTAAGAAATGAATAATAAGAAATGAAATATGTATTCAATTTTTATTATGAGAATTTCAATTACAGAATTTGATTTACATGGGAATTTTAACAAAATAATTAAGTCATAAGTCTCAATTAGTGAGGCGGGTCGGATATTTAATTAATGAGGTCAAAGATCCGAACCGTTAATTAAATATCCGACTTATTTAAGCAAAGATCTAACCCATCTCATAAATTGAGACCCGTTAAGTGGTCTCTCACAAGTGTTATCTTATATAATTTAAGAAATATATTTTTTAAAATAGTATTGACCTGTTACATAGAAATATCTTATTTGAGAACATAAAAATAAAAAAGTTAGCAGCGTAACTGAAAAAAATATATTTATTTGAAAAACGAAATTGGATACGAAGAGACTGGTCAGTGGTCAATGGTTATGGTTGGAGAAAGAAGAGACTGGAGACTAAAAATTGGAAACATCTGTGCCTATGTTCACCGTACCCTCACATATGAATCTTAACGTCTGCACAAGATTGAAACTTTGAAACCCAAAACAATTACAGATTTACAGATACTAATTTTTTTTTTTGAATACAACTGACCCTATTACATTGTAGTATCTGTTCATCTATACTTTTCTCTTTCTCAACCTGTTGAAAAACAAAGAGTCAATTTCGATATCTCCTCCACTGAGACTCGAACTCATAACCTTTCATTTGAAAGAGGCCACTACATGCCATTTGAGCACAAGGTGCTTGGCAGATTTACAGATACTAATTAATTAACTAGAAAGGGTTGGATTTTGGGAATAGAACCTTGGAAAAGGTGAGAACTTGGAGCGGCAGAGAATGAGAGGGGAATGGCCGAATGGCAACGAGGACGAGGAAAAGGGCGCGCTTAGAATTCTTCTTCTCTGGGTCGGAGACGAAGGCAGGAGTGGGGGTGGTTTTTTTTTTTTTTTTTTTTTTTTTTTTTTTTTTTTTATTTATAATTTTATATTTTATAAATAACAATTATTTTATTTAAATTTATTAAAATAAAATTTACACTAGAAAAAAAGTTGTAATTAGGTTCTGAGTTCGAGTCTCAGTGGAGGAGATCTCGAAATTGACTCTTTGTGCTTCAACAGGTTGAGAAAAGTATAGATGAACAGATACTACAATGTAATAGGGTCAGTTGTATTAAAAAAAAAAGGTTCTGAACAACACAAATTCATGCAATTCAACCTAAAATGACTTGTTCACTACAAATTAATGCAATTCAACCTAAAATGACTTGTTGACCTTGTAATATGCCGACATGTAAGTTACCGCATTTTAAAACATTATAAATAAAATAATTATTTTACATTACAAACAAATCCACCCAACCAATTTCTCTTGGCCGGATACGAATAGTCTTGCGTCTCTGGTTATGGCTGGAGACGAAGAGACTGGAGACAAGAAATTGGAAAATCCGTGCCTATGCTCATTCTCACATGTGGCTTTTATTTACATGGAACCTTAACCTCAGCGAAAGATTGAAACTCTGAAACTGAAAACAATTACAGTAATAACTAATTAATTAACTACAAAGGGTTGGATTTTGGAAATTGAACCTTGGAAATGGTAGGGAACTTGGAACGGCAGAGACTGAGAGGGGATGTTTTTTTTTTTTTTTTTTTTTTTTTTTTTTTTTTTTTTTTAAAATTTAATAATTAATTTATTTAAATTTTTTAAAATAAAAATTTAAATAAATATTTTTTAACTCGGTAAACGCTGCATTAGCATATTATCAGGTCAACATGTCATTTTAGGGTGAATTGTATGAATTTGTATTGTTCAATGACCTAATTGCAGTTTTTTTGAATTCGATGGTCCAATTGCAATTTACTGTGAAGTTGGATGGCTTATTTAACCATTATTCATTATTATTATTTTATTATTATATTATTATTATCATCATCATCATCATTATTACAAAAGGGCATTATAATCTTTATGTCAGTTTTCCCTTTACATCCCCGATGATTCAATTCCTTCCTACCAAATAATATAATTCAACTTTTCTACTTTATTCTCATCTTATTGTTTTTTCACCGAATTATAATTCTTTCCTTCCAAATTCACCCATCCCAACGAAACGTCATGTAAGAATGTAACTGAAAGATTGATAAAAATCATGTGGGATAGAAAATATATAATTTAAGTAATACCTTTATTTGAAAAACAAAAGTTAATAACGTAACTTTAAAAGGTATCCTTGTTTTTTTTTTTTTTTTAAAAGAAAAAGGTATCCTTGTTTGAAAAATGAAATTGAAGAACATAATTGAAAATAGTCTCTTTATTCGAAAAACGAAATTTAAGAACGTAATTGAAAATAGTAGGTGCTCAGATAGTATGTAGTGATTTTCTCATATGGGAGGTCATGAGATCGAGCCTCCACGATATTGACTGTTGTGCTTCAACAGTATTAACTGTCTGTTGTGCTGCACCTCCCAAGTGGGGTATCCATTTTTATTGTCAAGGGAAGAAAGTAGCATGGAACAAAATATTAGAGACAATGCAACCAATAAGATTTGAACCACAACCTCAAACATAACAACACAACTTCTTAACCACCAAGCCACACAAGATCTTGTATACTAAAGGGTAGGAAGCTCCACTTATACATGAGAGTGCATTGGAAGCAAAGTAGTGGGGGGACATGTGTGTGGCCAAGAATGAAGACTGCCAGATGCCGTCTATTTGTCAAAGATCCGCGAGTCCTACAACAATATAAACAGACACTCTTCCCTCCCTTTAAAAAGCATCCTTGGCTCACCAAATGCTTCCTGGTCGCCAAGGGCCTTGTGGTCTAGTGGCATCAAACCCTTTCCTGTATACGGGAAGTGGTGGGTTCGAGCCTCAGTGGAGGCGTTGCTGTCTCTTTGTGCTTCAGTAGGTTGAGAAAGTAGTTTATGAACAGATACTACATGTAATAGAGTCATTAGCATTCAAAAAAAAAAAATGGTCTATTTGAGTCTTCACTCTTCTGCCGCCGGCACGCCAGGGGTGTCCTGTTGGTATTTATTATGCGAGCTGTTATTTTGGGCCCTATTCAATTCCTTAAGGTTATAGTATTTATTATTTATGTATATTTTGGGCTACCATTTTGGGCCAATATCTCGGGTTTTATATGTGTTATTTTGGGCCTAGCGTCCCGGGTAATAAAGCTACTATTTTTAACCCCTGTTTTGTACCTTTATACCCGGTTTATTGTAGACCTAGTCCTAGTAAAACCATCAGTATCTTTATTCGAAAAGCACAATTTAAGAACATAATTGAAAGAATGTGAAACATTTTGTGAGATGGATGATATATAATTTAAGAAATTTCCTTATTTTGAAAAAAAAATAAGAGTGTAACTGAAAAAATATCTATATTTGATAAATGAAATTTAAGAATGTAACTGAAAGATTGATAAAATTCTCGTGGGAAGGACAATATATAATTTAAGAGATATCTTTATTTGAAAAAACAAAATTTAAGATAATAACTTTAAAAAATCATTATTTGAAAAACTAAATTTAAAGACTATTTGAAAAATGAAATTTAAAAAAGTAACTGAAAGTATGAAAGAAATATCGTTGGTGGGACAATATATAATTTAAGAAATATTTTTATTTGAAAAACAAAATTTAAGAGCATAACTTAGAAAAGTATCCGTATTTGGAAAACGAATTGAATTTTAAAGACGTAACTAAAAGTAGTATCTTTATTTGATAAAAAAATGAAATTTAAGAAAGTAATGGTAAGAATTAGAAAAATCTCGTGGGTGGGACAACATATAATTTAAGAAATATCTTTATTTAAAAAGATAAAATTTAAAAACGTAACCGAATAAAGTATCCTTATTTGAAAAATGAAATTGAAGAACTTAACTGTACTGGAAATATTTTTTTTGAAAACAAAAAATAATATCTTTTATTTGAAATGAAAAATGAAATTTAAGAACGTAATTCAAAGAATGAGAAAAATCTTGTGGTTGGTAGAATATATAATTTGAGATATATCTTTATTTAAAAACAAATATTAAGAACATAACTTAAAAACGTATCCGTAATTAAGGGCATAATTTAGGATAACGGAAAATAGTATCTTTATTTGGAAAAGAAAATTTAAGAACGCAACGGAAAGAATGAGAAAAATCTCATGAAACGTCGAAACGGACAATATATAATTTAAGAAATATATTTATTTGAAAAAAAAAAATTTAAAAATGTTATTGACAAAAAAAAAATGTATCTATATTTGAAAAAGGAAATTGGAAAATAAAATAAAATTGTTTAACATATTTCAAAGTATCTTTCTTACGCTCACCTCTTTATAAATTGTAAGTTTAAAAAGTATATTTTAAAATGAAAGAAGTATCTTTATTTGAAAGAACAGATAATTTAAGAAATATATCTCTATTTAAAAAAACATAATTTAAGAGTAAAAAATGTAAGCGAAAGAAGTATCTTTATTTGAAAAACATGCATAATTTAAGGACATAAGTGAAAGAGTTGAATGAGAAAAATGTGATGAGTGGTAGGAACATACAATATATAATAGCCCTCTTTCCTTAACCCCTCAGCCAACTTTTCTCTTTTCTATTATCGTATCATATTCCTCTTTCTCTTCGATTATCACTGCTTTGAAAGTAACCATGAGCCCAACAGAGCTGGATCATCTCGTCCCCATGGATTTCAAAAACGTCGTCCAAGTTCCCGATACCCACACCTGGCTCGAAAACGACCCCCCCTGCATCAACAACTCTTCTTCAACCGACGAATCTGTTCCCTTGATCGATCTTGAGGACCCGCAAGCCCTCCAGAAGATAAAAATGGCTTGTGAAAATTGGGGTGTTTTTCAGGTCACCAACCACGGCATTCCAATGGAGCTTCTTGCCCAAATTGAGCATCAGGCTCGCCGCTTCTTTGATTTGACGAGGGAGGAGAAGCTCCTCACTCTGCGCTCGCCGGGCAGCCCCAACGGCTACGGCATCATCCCCATTTCACGCACTTTTAACACTCTCATGTGGATGGAAGGTTTCACCCTCTCGGGATCGCCGTTGGAGCTTGCACGCCGGGTTTGGCCAGAAGATTACTCCCCTTTCTGGTATTTTTTTTTTTATTTATTAAATACTCATAATTCTTTACAAGGTAAGTTAAGTGTTACATAATTCAATTGTGCAGTCTGCACTATTGAAACAAAAGTCATCATGCCTCATCCGTGTGTGTGGTACTAATGATTTATTGATAGGCTGTAAGTAATTTTAATTAGAAATCTATATTGATCCGTTGAATTACATGTTTTACTACTCACCAAGACGAATATAAAACATACTCATTTTTTTTTTATTTTTTTTATTAGTTGAAACGATGATATTTACATTGCTGATTTAATTTGTTTGTTTCAGCACTGTGATTGAGGATTATCAAGAACAAATGATGGGCGTGGCGGTAAAGATAACTTCTTTAATATTTAAATCATTGGGCCTATCTCGTGAAGATGTGGAATGGTTTGAGCCCAAAAGCACGGGAGCATTCTTTCATTTGAACTCGTACCCGAGATGCCCAGACCCAACCCGTGCATTGGGCATGGTCCCACACACAGACTCATCTTTTATAACTTTGCTATATCAAAGCAGCACCAATAGAGGCCTCCAAGTGTATGGGCCCAATCTCAAATGGGTCGACGTCGAGCCCATTTCCAATGCATTCGTCGTCAACGTCAGTGACCTGTTGCAGATATACTCTAATGACCACTTCAAAAGCGTGGTACATCGGGCCATTGTGAGCGAGGCCCATCACCGCATCTCTGTTGTCTATTTCTTTGGCCCGAAAATAGATGTCAACATTTCATCACCACCTAAATTGATCAAGGACGGTGATTCTCCCGTGTATCGTCCCGTATCATGGAAGGAGTACCGTGAGATTAAGGGTGTGCACTTCGACAAGGCCTTGGAGGTGGTTCGTTTCAATTCAGTCGTCGTTGAAAATGCCAATGCTGTAACCAGTGGTAATGAGGCACCACTTGATGGAGTTGATGGTGGCAAAGTGGAAGCTTTAGAAGCGTAGAAATCAGAGTATGTATTGAGAAGCAAAATTCATAATTAGTGTCGTTATGATGAATTAGAACGGATTTGTTATGATCAACATATTAATATTAATGGTTTTTATTGGTGTTTGATGTTGTGCACAATGTATTAAGTATTTATTTTATATTATTTAAAAATTTTCAAAAGTAAACCTTGTGAGACAAAAAGATCATCTCGGGGACTGGGGCAAGCTCATCTTGTGTGAGCAAGTTTCAATTTTACATTTGAGACACTTGTATCAGTCCGGATATAGATCGGATTCATATAACAACAATTATAATTATAATTATTATTCTAATACTCAGAATAGTAATATATCTTTGTTGTCAAATTACTGTATTTCAATATGCTTATAATTAACTTAACTACATGTATATCATTTCATAAAAAAAGAGTCAATGTTATTTGTAGGCTGCAATCCTTTGAATATAGTGTGATACCTAACCACTTTTAGTCATTTTCAAGCATAAATTAAAGCACTACTTTGTCCTTAATTTACATGGTCCAAAAGGCTAAAAGTAATTAAAGGACTACGACTAGTTAACTTTATAAATAAAATTAAGACTAAATATGATGGTGCCAATATATTTGAAGAACCCAACTGACATTAATATAATAACTCTATTGTATATATGTTTCTCAATACAATATACTTACATCATAGCACAATACTTAGCTTGGTTCTCATTACATATTGCTCGAGTGATGATTAGATAGACATTGTTACCGATCTTCGATTTTTTTCCACTGTACCCTCACATGTGGCTGTTCTTGGCCTTGAACCTTAACCTCTGCAAAAGATTGAAACTTTGAAACCCAAAACAATTACAGTAATAACTAATTAATTAACTACAAAGAATGGCCAAAAGCCTTGTGGTCTAGTAGCACCGGTGTACACTCTCACATGGATGGGAGTGGAGACAACTGTTGACTCTTCATTTAAAAAAAAAAATTAATTTATTTAAAAGTAAAGTTTCCGTATATTAGAATTGAACATTGAATATGCTAAAAACGAACATTAATTCGCTGTCCATTGACCAGAATATAATTTGATTGAATTTTGAGCAAATTTAGTTGAGCCAACACTTTAGGTATCAACACGTGCCAACTTCGCCATATGAGTTGACTTTAATCATTATTGCGTGGACTGTGATGTACACAACTGTGTGAACCACGGTCCAATTTTAAAATAAATTTTATTAATGAGTAACCATTGTAGCAATTAATGTGCATAATTATAGCACTACTCGCAATCCTATAAAATAAAGTATATATATTTTCATATTGTACAACATACTATAATATAAATATAACTAGTATTATACATGTGCGGTGCACAGACTATAATTATTCACGTTGAAGCAGCTGTTAGTAGTCGTTGGAGGGGTATAGTCCAACGACATCGTTTCAGCATAGCGGTTCGATTGTTAGAAGGCCGTTGATATCAGCATCAGACGTCGTCGTTTTGGGGGCGTTTTCCTTTTCAAACAGCTGCATTTTTTCTGTTATGTTTTCCTGAAAATTAGGAGCTGAGTTGAGCTCATTCCAGCTTGTTTTTATACCATGTAGATTGTAAGGTGGAATTATGTCTAATATTACACTCAATTTCTACTTTTTCTTCATCTCTCTCTATCTCAAACCCTAGATTTCTTCTATTTTCCCCAAATTTTTCTGTTCTTCGCTAAGGATCGTTGCAACTGGTATCAGAGCCCACCATGGAAGAGCGCATGAGGAAGCTGGAAGCCACCATGGCCGAGTTTGGCAGCCAGTCTCAGACAACCCAAGAGGCGGTTGCTACCTTGACGACGCAGGTCACAGATCTCTCCTCTCAATTCGGTAGCCTACGTGACGAGTTGATGCAATTGCTGAGGCTGAATCGTCCGGTGCCCCCAATCCTTGGTAACTCTCCAGGTCATTCATCAGTTCAAGGTCAATTTCCCGGGGAATCCAGTAATGGTCTGGGGCGTCCTGATGGGAGGCCTGACAAGGCTCCGATGCCAGATCCTGTGATGGCAGATGAGGAGGAAGCAGTGACTCCCAGGGATTGGGACAGGCCTGAAAGGGTGAATACAGATTGGGCACCCAAGAGGGGTGGTCTGGATCCGATCAGACAGAATACTAGTACAACCATGACATTACCCCTAGGTACAAGGCTGAGTTTCCAATTTTCGATTATGCACATCCTAGACAATGGATTAATGGGTGCGAAAAGTTTTTTGTATTATCTCATGTTCCTAGGCATGAGATCATGAATCTCTTATATGTCAACCTCACTGGAAGGGTTGGCTTATGGTATGAGGGGTATGTAAGGGAGTTGAGGGAGGAGTTCCAATGGGCTCAATTTGCGGAGGCCATGTGTAAGTGGTTTGGAGATAGTGGGGCATCCTTGATAGAGGACTTCACTGCCTTCAAGCAATGGGGTGGGGTAGAGGAATTTACTGATGGTTTTGAAGGATTCAAGAGTATGTTGTTGCAAGCTCACCCTTACTTGCCTGGACAGTACTTTGTGGAAAATTATGTTGCTAGGCTTAAGCAGAACTTGAGATGTTTTGTTAGAATTGCTAGACCAAGAAACCTGGAAGATGCCATATAGTTTGCAAGACAGTTTAAGAAAGGATTGAAGGGTACTGAGGGTCCTAAGGCTCCAACTTGGAATTCCAAACCAATACAGACCACCAAAAACTTTAGCTTCCACTCCAATAACCCAAACCTCCCTAACCCTACAACCAGTTTCAACCACAAACCCACCTCATCTACACAAACAACGCCTTGTCTACCACCAGTCAACAAGATGCAATAAAGACACAACCAGCAAAAAGGAAACTCAACTTCACTAAAGATGGAGAAGATGAAGACAATTCTGAGTCTCAGCAAATGCGTATTAAGAAAAATTAATTTACTCTACTCAAATTAGTACGGCTCTTTATCCAATTGTTTTCTTCGACTGGTTGATCATGATAGATAGTCATTTATAGTTAGTGATTTATTTGATTTTACTTACTTTAGTTGTTATTTAGCTATTTACACTTTCGGTATCTTTTATTAAACTATATAAGCATCAAGACTATTTTTTTAATTTTTATTAATTTAGCATTTTTTTTATTAATTTCGTTATTTTCAATTTCTTTATCTTTTATTTAAATATAAGAGATTTTTAATATTTTTCCCTCTCTCATTTTTATATAACTACTTTAACCAATTAAGAAACACTAATTTAAAAATATGCATTGGACATTGGTTTAATCGCACATCGCACGTATGAAAACTAGTAGGTTAAATATGAGTGAAGCTCTAATGAACAATTGTAACCACTTTTATCCTTCCTTTTATAGCTAGGTGGATATCCTTGTTTCTTAACTAGTCTCAAGTTTATAACACGAATTAGCTCTTGTTCATAACAATCATTGAATTTTGTAAAATACTCCTAGTATGTAGTTAAAGCTCATCATCCTTGAATTTGAATGAATTGGCGTTTAGTGAATGAAGAAAGTAGAAAATCCATGTTTCCAAGACGTTGAAGAAAGGGTCAACTTTGGTTCAGATATGCGGAGACGTGTCAAAGCAAGAGGCTATAGACAAACTGGGAAGAGCCACAAATACTTTTTTTAATTTCCACAGGCTCTGAAAATGGCTATGTAATGGCAGTATGAATTAGTTGCAGTAATTTCTTGTTTCTGCCAACCTACACTTACTTGCTACAAGACAAAATCCAAAGCCCAATTAATCTAGTATTCCATGCATCCACCCACGAATTCACTCATCAATATAATTCAATTCCAAGCAGTAAAGAACCAAGCATCAAAATGCCTCTCTGTCTGTCTAATCTCATCTCTACATGCATTCGTACAAATAAATACTCTCTGCCACCACCGTCGTGTTCTATTATACGTGCTACAATCTCACAACAACTCAAACTAGGGTTGTTGTTGGAGCAAAATAATATAATGGGGGTTTCAACCCACAAACCCCTTACATAATAACATAATAACATAAGGATAATCACCCAAGCTATAAAGATCTTACATATTAAAGGGTATGAAGCTCCACTTATGCATGAGTGTGCGGGCGCTAGAAACAAAGTAGTGGGGGACACGTGTGTGGCCAAGAATGAAGGTTGCCACATGTCGTCCATTTATCAATGATCCGTGATCCCTACAACAATATAAATAGGGTGCATTAATCCCTTACCTTAAAGGGCATCCCTTGGCTAACTAAATGACTCCTGATCCATTGGTCTGAGTCAGGGTTCAAACTATGTTGGTAACATATTTATTAGTCTTTTAGCTTGTGTTATTTATTTATTTATTATCGGACCTCCATTTTTTGCCATATTCAATTCCTTAGGGCTATAATATTTATTATTTATGTATTCTTTGGGCCATCGTTTTGGGCCAATATTTCAAACTTAGTACGTACTATTTTGGGCCTAGCGCCCCGGGTAAAAAAGTTACTTTTTTCCTACCCTCATTCTGTACCCCTATATATACCCGATTTATAGTGGATCCGGTCCCAATAAAATCATCATAGTTAATTATAAAAATTTCAATAATTTTTGGTAACTTTTTACTATTTTTATATCTACGCTACCAAGTTTATTTTTAAAAATTAAACAATTTAGTTATTATATTAGAATATTTCTATTATTTTATGTTTTAGTATAACTAATGAATTTTATTATTTTGTTATGTGTAAGTAATTTAATTTTTATTTTTAAAATAATAAGTTGATAAGTTGATAATTTGTTTGAAAAATGAAATTTAAGAAGAAAGAATGAGAAAAATATCGTGGGAGCGAGGTAAAAATATATATTTTTTGAGAAATATCTTTATTTGAAAAAATTAAAATTATGAACATAATTGAAAACAAAAGGTATCATTATTTGAAAAAGGAAAAAGTGTCAAATAGCCACTGAACTTCTTACTTTTGTGAAATTGGATAACTGAACTTAAAAAGTGTGCAATTAAACCATCAAACAAGTAAAATTTGTGCAATTGAAACATTTTTACAAAAAAATTTCGGTAAAATCCGATTATATCATGAACATATATGTACTAAGAGTTGCATTTTCCTCTACCATACTAGTTGGGAGTCAATATTGAAATGTTTTAAACTCAATTTGAATTTTTTAAAAAAATTAGAAAAATGGTCTAATTGCACATATTTTACTTGTTTAATGATTGAATTGCACACTTTTTAAGTTCAATGACCCAATTGCACAAAAGCGATAAGTTCAATGACCTAATTGCAGTTTTTTTGAATTCGATGGTCCAATTGATTTTTACTGTGAAGTTGGATGGCTTATTTAACCATCATCATCATTACAAAACGACATTATAGTCTTTATGTCAGTTTTCCATTTACATCCCCAATGATTCAATTCCTTCCTACCAAATAATATAATTCAACTTTTCTACTTTATTCTCACCTTATTCTTTTTTCACCGAATTACAATTCTTTTCCCCCTAATTCACCCATCCCAACCAAACGCCATGTAAGAATGTAACTGAAAGATTGATAAAAATCATGTGGGATAGAAAATATATAATTTAAGTAATACCTTTATTTGAAAAACAAAAGTTAATAACGTAACTTTAAAAGGTATCCTTGTTTGAAAAATGAAATTGAAGAACATAATTGAAAATAGTCTCTTTATTCGAAAAACAAAATTTAATTAAGAAAGTAACTGAAAATAGTATCGCCAAGCACCTGGTGCATGCTCAGACTGGAAATAGTATCGCCAAACACCTGGTGTCGATATTGACTATGGGAAGTCATGAGATCGAGCTTCAATGGAGAGGCGATATTGATTGTTGTGCTTCAACAGGTTGATAAAGTATGTATGAATAGATACTGCAATAATGTAATAGGGTCAGTTGTACTTTATGGGAAAGTATTGGCCTTTCCCAAGCGGGGTATCCATTTTTTTGTCAAGGGAAGAAAGTAGCATGGAGCAAAATATTAGAGACAATGCAACCAATAAGATTTGAACCACAACCTCAAACATAACAACAAGATCTTGTATACTAAAGGGTAGGAAGCTCCACTTATACATGAGAGTGCATTGGAAGCAAAGTAGTGGGGGGAAACGTGTGTGGCCAAGAATGAAGACTGCCAGATGCCGTCCATTTGCGAAAGATCCGTGAGTTCTACAACAATATAAACATGCACTCTACCCTCCCTTTAAAAGGCATCCTTGGCTCACCAAATGCCTCCTGGTCTAGTGGTCTATCTGAGTCTTCACTCTTTTGCCGGCACGCCAGGGTTTGTGTCCTATTGGTAACATATAGCTTGTGTTATTTATTTATTTATTACTCCCATAGCTTGTTTATTTATTATGCGAGCCGTCATTTTGGGCCATATTCAATTCCTTAAGGCTATAGTATTTATTATTTATGTAACCGAAAGAAGTAACTTTATTTGAAAAACATGCATAATTTACTAAGGCTCAGGGACGGACCCAGGATTACACGATGGGGGGGGCCGATCAGCTGATGTCGCGGCATACACTGCTCTATAAAATACTCATTTAATATATACTAACATAAATCATTACTCTTTTCTTTAAAAAAAATAATAAATCGTTACATTACAAATCTACTAAAATTTAGAACGTCTCTCTTGCATATCACGGAAATCATCTATAATTGAATCTATACTAAATTGTTTTGCAATTTGTTTTTCAATGTACACTAACAAACAATCATTAAGAAATTGATCACCCATCTTGTTACGGAGGGTAGTCTTGACTATTTTCATGGCAGAAAATGATCGTTCTGTAGTAGCTGTAGATACGGGAAGCGTGAGGATGAGAGTTACTATTCTGAAGACAAGAGGAAAGATGTCCAACTTTCTAGTTTTCACCAACCATTGACAGAGATCAGAAATGCTTTCTAGTGCTTTAAAATCATGAAGTTGTTTCACATGTTCAAAATGTTCAAGTTGCATTCTTAATTGTAAAATCTCATAATCTGCAAAGTCTTGTGGGTAAAACTTCTCTACCAACTTGCAAATGTCATCAATTCTGAATGCTAAACGCATTTCTTTTGGATCAAGGGATGAACTAAGAATAATTAATTCCATTGCTTTATCATCAAACCTATTGTTCAACTCTTGCAATTGAGAATCAATCACTGCATTAAAAATATCAACTTTGTAATGATGTCCAATTGTTAATTCATCTTGTTGATGTCTAGCCCTTCCTCTTCTTGCAATATATTGAGCATCAAAATCTGGTACAGTTATATTGACATTCTCACAAAAAGACTTCACACTTGAAACTAGTTCATCCCATCCATTATCTCTTATTTTTGAATAAGCAATTTAGTAGATGTCACAAGATGCATTGCATTCAATATATCTTAAATATATAATGCTACTATAATTACAAAAAATATTTTATTTTTTAAACTATTTACAATTTCGTGTTTTTCTTTTTAAACTAACCAAGTTCAATATGTCTTAAATCTGAATACAATTCCATGTATTATGTATATGCTTTCAACTTCCTTAGTTCCTTCTCTCTTTTTTTTTTCAACATATTTATTAATTTATGCAATTATGCAATTACGATTTCAAAATTCAAACAAGTGTTCTCAAAATTCAACAACTATTTACAATACTAATTCTATAATACTACCCCTAATAAATTTATAAATTCATTCTTCTACAATTCTACAAAATATATAAGAATACAAATTTACAAAGTAATTATTCAGAGCTACAAGAAAATAAAAAAAATTACCAGATTTATTGTTGAAGAAGAACAGAAAATTGATGATTTGAAGATGATGAAACTCAGGAGTCCAAAAAGAGTGACTCTGTAAATGAAACCAGGAGTGAGCTTGCTTAATTTCTTTAGTGTTCAAATCTTCAATTACTCTTCTAAGTGGAGCACTGGAGCCGGTGGAGGAAAGTAGGCAACAAGTGATTTCAACTTTCAACATTTGCAAATAAAATAAAATAATAATAATAATAATAAAACAAAAGCTAGTGGGTTTCAACTTTCAAAAAAACAAAAGTACTCCATACTTCCTGCAACTCTTTGGCTTTTTCTAAACTAATGACAAATTTTTTTATGGACTTAAGAGTTAAGAAGGGCGGAGGGGGAGGGGGGGGGCAGGGAAATATGTTGGGGGGGGCCAAGTGGCCTACTGGCCAAGAATATATATAATATATATATACAGTAAAATAGTAAAAAAAAAATTTGGGGGGGGCCAAGGCCCCCCTAACTAACAACATAGGTCCGTCCCTGCTAAGGCTATAGTATTTATTATTTATGTAACCGAAAGAAGTAACTTTATTTGAAAAACATGCATAATTTAAGTACATAAGTGAAAGAGTTGAATGAGAAAAATGGGATGAGTGGTAGGAACATACAATATATAATAGGCCTCTTTCCTTAACCCCTCAGCCAACTTTTCTATTATCATATCGCCTTTCTCTTCGATTATCACTGCTTTGAACGTAACCATGAGCCCAACAGAGCTGGATCATCTGGTCCCCATGGATTTCAAAAACGTCGTCCAAGTTCCCGATACCCACACCTGGCTCATCAACAACTCTTCTTCAACCGACGAATCTGTTCCCTTGATCGATCTTGAGGACCCGCAAGCCCTCCAGAAGATAAAAATGGCTTGTGAAAATTGGGGTGT
>CP025659.1:47457588-47473130 GCA_003576665.1 Ipomoea trifida
CATAGACCATATTATCAATTATCAATAATATATCACCCATCACCCATTAATATTAACAATATTACCATATTATCATATTATCATTATCATATATTACCATAATAATATTATAGGATGGATAATTAATAAAATAATAAAATAATAAAATAATAAATAAATAAAATAAATGATTTTACCAAAATACCCCTAAGATTTGGGGGGAAAATTTGGGAGTAGGAAATTGTTTTTATATATAGTATAGATAGATTGATGACGTATTTAACTATTTGTACCTTTTTCCAATTGTTAATATTAAATTACAATAATTCCATATATGCATTTTCGGAGCTTGTCACTTATGATGAAAATTAATTGCAAATATATTCTAAGATCCACTAAGTTAGCGGATCTTTAATTTATAATATCTACCAAAAAGCATTTAAGGAAGACAACTTTAAAATTTAGGTGGTACGTTGATGATTGATGAAGCATGAGTTTGTCGTTAAAAATCATGTATGCTCGGGACAGCGTCTAGAATCATCAAAGGCAAACACTTGTAAAACAATAAAAGCAAAAGTCATGGCTTTAATTTTGGTATGTTTAGATACATTGGTAAGAAAAGAAATAAAGATAAGAAAACGTGTAAACCATTAACGCTTTGAAAATGAAAATGCTTTATTGCATTTTTGTTTTAAAAGTAGTTTAATTTATCGTTAATAGTTGTAGTTGTTGATTATTGAAATTGTAATTGTGGGTCTTCAATGTACAATTTAGCTAAAGGTTCCAACTTTGTTTTAAAGTAAATATTTATCTGAAAGAGTTAAACTATAAAAACAGATAAAAAAACAACAAGAAAATAAAGCGATAAAAAGGAACCAGACACCAGAATTGATCACGCAGTTCGGAGCTCCACTCCTACATCTGCGGGGCACTTCACGTCAGCCCAATCCACTAGATGATCACAAGGGTTACAAGGAGTCTCACAACAACCATCCTACACTAATGGTTACAAAAAATACTCCTAGCTAAGCCTTCCTCATCTTGAGCTGACACTGTGCAAATCACCAAGGTTCATCAACACGGCTGTCTTCAAGCAACCAGAATAAGAACACGTGAAGAACTTGTGAGAAACAGTATGAAATCCTCTTATAAAGTCTGATTCGAAAGAGTAATTGAAGTGGGATTTAGAATAGTAATTAAGCTTGTCAAGAATCCCATGTGATTGAGCTATATTTATAGCCAAAACAATAACCAAACTTTCCTCAATGTGTATCATTTGTACACTTACAATTATTATATTGTAGAGTTTGTATTTATTTAAATTTATATTTTTAATATCATTAGATCTTGCGTAGAGCTCGACATCTAATTAATTATCGGCTTATGACACTTTTTTAATATATATATATATATATATATATATATATATATATATATATATATATATATATATATATATATATATATATATATATATATATATATATCAATGTTGCAAAAATCCCGCCTAGTCGTCGATTAATCCCCGCCTAGGCGCTAGGCGTTGGTCGACCGCCTAGCGTATCACATTAAATGGTGGTCTAGGCGGCTGGCCGGCTAGGCGACCGCCTAGGCCGCCTAATCTCCGCCTAGGCCGCCAAAGCACCGCCTAGGCCGCTTAGGCGCTGACCGCCTAGGCGTCGACTAGACCGACTAGGCACCGACTAGGCCTTCTAGTCGGTTGATTAACTATTGTTCTTTTTTTTTTTTAATGGGTTATTTCCCTCAAAACAAACGTTTTTATTAAAGTATTATATAATTTATAATTATTAGTCTTTAAAAAATTAAAAATACTTAAATAAATTTTTAAAAAATAAAAAATAAAATAAAAAAATACACGGACGCCTAGGCACCGATTAATCCCCGGCTAGGCGTCCTAGGCGCTAGGCGCTCCCCAAGCGCCTAGAGAGCGCCTAGCAATTTTTTCAACCATGATATATATATATATATATATATATATATATATATATATATAGTGTTAACCATTATGCTTAATTATTATTGACAACTTATATTTATTTTATTTTTACTTGAATTTATATTTTTAATATTGAATTATTATTAATTACGAATTATTTATGCATATCTATAACATTATTAAAATAAAATAAAAAATATAATTAATAATAACAACAACAATAGTAAATTGCAAAAGTAATTTAAGAGTTAAGTAAATAGCATAATACGCTTATGTCCTTGTAGGTCAGAAATAAAATGTTTATTACTTATAATACTTTTACATTTTGAAGTAAAAGTATTACATTTTTCTTCAAAAGTATTACATTTTTCCATATAAGTAATAAATATTTTATTTCTGATTTAGTATTACATTTGGTAGTATAAATATTATATTGCATCTTAAACCGACTTATCTCACAGATAAAGATCCGGTTATCTCGCAGAAGTTTTTGTTCAAAGAAAAAGAGTGAAAGAGAATTGAAATTGTAGCTAGGCAAAGGCGGAGGCCCTTTATCTTGCATTATATGATGGTGTGCTCAGCAAACAATCTTGCATGTTGAGTCAGATTCGTCTGTTTTGGTCTCATTATTTTCCATGGGAGATAAGGTTCCAACGAGGTTGCGTGGACTGGTGACTTGTGTCATCACTTATTTACAACTATTCTCTCTCCTGTTTATCGTCAGCTAGTTTTTTTTCTCTCTCCTGTTTATCGTCAGCTAGTTTTTTTTTGTTCATAATTTTTATTTATTTATTTTAATTTATACTTAGATAATCTCAATTTTACCAGATTAATTATAAATTTACTGGATCTTGCTTCTAGAGACACTGCAAAGGTAAATCACGAGTTGCGCAATCGTCCTACCAATTAGATCTACACACTCCATAATCCTAGGCCTTTTTTTTTTTTTTTTTTTTTTTTTTTTTTTTTTTTCATGCATGCATGTTTCCAGTTGAATTCGAACCATCATACTGTCATCTTTCATTGTAACATCAAATCATACAACTAACCACTACACTAACTCGCCATGTCTCGGGGCTACTTTCCTTCTTTTGCCTTCTAATGAAATACAACTCATACTTAAAAAAAAAATCAATAAAATCTAACACAACAATAGAATTGAAAACTAGAACCACACTAACTCAATACCTCTAGTTAAGTTGAAAAAGATATTATTTCATCCACACCCGGCCCTATGAATATGCAACTACTACTTTATCAATTAAACTTAACTTATGTATAATAGCTTACAAAATTATACAAGAGAGGCAAACTCGAGCTTGTGTAACATGCTTGACTGAGAAAGTGTTGACAAAAATAATCAAATTTGTGATATTCTAATGCAAGAATCATATTCTACTCACCCGTCTTTTAGCTCCTTTTAATTTTTAAATCACTAGCACTACATATAAAATATTTCAATAATTTTTTAACAAGATATGGTAGCAAAATAGGGAATCTTGACAAAAGTACATTTTCTAGTAAATAATATAATATCAAAGTTTCTAGCCATCAGATCACTTTCAATATTTCAAAATACTGTACTAACACATCTTTAAAGAAAGGAAAAAAAAAAAAAAAACTTTTTTCAAACTTTAACAACCAAACAATCAATCACGAGAGTATTTTCCACAAATGTAATTGTGGAGAATCAGTTCAAACCTGTGTAAGCTGTGGGAATAGTACAATAATTATATTTTCCAAGGTTTATTCAAAGTATACATGCTTAGTGGTGTCTGCCATGTCTCCCGCATCATGCCTTAGAATTTCTTATCTCCTACTATCAAGTTTTTATTATAAAATTCAATATTGGACCAATAGTTCAATTTTTAGTGCATTAACTGAAATACAAAATCTTTTTAAAGTTCAAAATAACGTCGTTTTGGACCATGGTCTACACAATAATTTATTTAGTCCCCTGGCCTCGGCTACTCTCGTCCTCTTTATTTGCAATTTACCCCCTCATCTTCCACCTCCTATGGCATAGGCCCCAAATAATTCTCCAAATGTTCGCCGGCCCAATTTCCACACCCAGCCTATAAGGCCCACACCGCAGCTCCAATTTTTGTCCACTTACCAATTTATTTAATTTATTTATTTTTTTTTCAAATTAAAAATGTCCTCCTAATTTTCATTAAAGATTTCCATCTGATCTATAAAGTTGAACAAAAATGTTTGACTGTCAACTTTCAATTTTGTTATAATTTTAAAAGTACAACATTAGGATGGAATAAGAAAGTGAACATCAATTTTGGTCCATTTTTTTGTAAGACAAAAAAGTTGGTAAGAATATGTTTTTTTTTTTTTTTTTTTTTACAATGGTGAATTCGTTAAATATTTATACGAATAAAATTAAGAAATTTTTATAATATTCTAAAAGAAAGTAACGAACCCTTTATTGTTAAAATATCTCTAAGTTATGCTATATAAACTTTAAAATATTATTTATAAAATTGTTGTGTCTAAGTGTTCTAATAAATGTATCACATATTATTTTAATAGTGAAATTAATATGACTATTAGATGCATGTGTGAGCATATAAACATAATATAATTAGTATTAACAACATTGATGTGAATTGTCATCTTTATTTATTAGACTATTTTCAACCAATGCTCTTTTTAGCAATAATTCAATCAATTGTTCATCAAATTAAACAATGAGTTTTAGACCCTTCAAAGTGAATGTTCGCTCTTTTATTTTAGATATCAATTTTTTTGGATCAAATTTTAACGAATTAACTGATAAAGATTAGATATATAATTTTTTAATAAAAAAAAGTTAATTTTATATTTGGTTATAGATTTATAGGCGGTATTTCACTTTTAGTCATTTTTTTTTTATCAAAACATCCTCACTTGCTTTTAGTATTATTGTGTCATGATTATTTTTAGTCATCCGTCAACAAAATCGTTAAAATGTCAATTAAATATAAGGACAGTTCGATCTTTTTTTTTTATTATTTTTATTTTATATACAAAATAGGTTGACCCGCTATATTTTTTACGTATAATTTTTTTTTTTTGAAAAAATTCATAATTGAAGACCGAAATGTCCTTATTTATAGTAGTAACATTTAAATTGTTTTGTTGATAGAGAACAAAAAATGGTTATGTCACAATAATACTATGATCCAAAGTGGATGTTTTGAAAAATAAAGGGACTAAAATTGGACCATTACCTATAAATCTAGGACAAAAATTGGAATTAGTTCATAAAAAATCATTTTATTTTATGTACTAGTTTTTAAAAAAAAAAAAAAATTAAAATAAGATCATTTTCACTTCCAAAATTTTAAAATGAAGAATCAAAATGCTGTCGCAACTAACGTGATGCATCACGTTGTATTTTCCACCCAGAAATTTTCCAATTGGAATAATCACTTTTTCGTTTTTGTCTTGTATTTTTGTTTTGTTTTGCAGTTGTGTGGTTTTTAAAATGTTTTTCTACTTGATCTTGTCAATCATTTTTTTAATGTGATAACGAAACTTGTAGTCACTATTATAGGGTGTGTACTAAATAAACATTGCTCTTGTGTAATAATAATAAGTAAACTATATAAGAGAGATAAACCGACAAGAGTATATTATTGAAATAAGGAAAAACAACACTTTTGACTTTTGAATTGTTTCACTCTTAAAAATTTGACTACTGTTAATTGAATTAAACATATTTAATATCTTAATTGTCTATTATGTTGCACTTTCAACCCTTGGTGTTATATAATTGTCAAACTCGGTTAACAAATTCTTCTTTATGAGGTTATTTTTGTCATTTAGAATCAATAATTCAATATACATAGTTAAAGTTTCATTTTAATTTCTCCATATGAATATCTTTTTTTTAACAGTGAATATTGATTCTAAATGATAAAAATAACATTATATGTAAATGTAGTTTGACAATTATATAACACTAAAGATTAAAAATGCAATATTTATTTATATTATTTAAAGTGGTTTGGTGAAGTTGTTCACCTTTTCACATTTTATAAATTCAAATGATAAGGTGAATTCACATGTAGTGTGTAAGACTTTGAATTCCATCACATGTAAAAGAATTATGAGCTCGATATAATTTTCTTATCAAACCAATATGAAATAAAATTAGAGTAACTAATTAGAGTATGTAGGAGTTCAGGTCACATTTATAATTTTACTATACGCTTTTATATGTTTTGTTTTTTTTGTTTTTTTTTTTTTTTTTTTTTTTTTTTTTTTTGTTGAGAATTATACGCTTTTATATGTATTCTAGATCTTTACATTTATAAACTTGATGACGTGGAGTTAGTTTGCAGAAATGACAACACGGAAACTAGCTTTTGTGATATCCTTTTGTGGAAAGCATTGAAAATTCGCCTAAGGGTCCGTTTGGAAAGCAGTAAAATGACTTCTGGAAAATGTTTTCTGGAAAATGAGTCATTTTCCGGAAAACAGTTGATTTTCCAGTGTTTGGATGTATTATGGAAAACTGTCTTTGTGTGTTTGGTTCATTTTTTAAAAAATGAACAGAATTGTATGCTTCAACATTTTCCAAATTTAAATTTTTTACAAACAATTTACCTAACACATAAAATTAAAGTTTTTTTTCCAAAAATTTAATTTTTTTTTTACAGTTCTGCTGGGCGGTGGGAATTCCGGTGCGGAAATTCCGTTTCCGCATCTGTGTGCGGAAACCAGTTCGCATCGGTGCGGAAACCAGAACAGGTTTCCGCACCGGTGCGGAGATGCGGAAACGTTCAATTTCCAGTTCGAACTGCTCCTTTCCGGCAGTTCGAACTGGAAAACTGAGTTTCCAGTTCGAACTGCCGGAAAATATTTCCTGCTGTGAGTTTTAGTTCCAGATCTGGGTTTATTGATGGAGAAGAGGATGAAGATCTGAACTTGTTGATGGAGCTTTGGAGTTTGTGGAGATGGAGCTTTGATGTTGTTGGAGTTTTGCTGTGAGTCTGTGACTTGTGTGAAGGAAGCAAGGAGGAAGTTTCAAAGATGTAAAATGACTTCCCCCAAAAAAAAGGGGAAGTCATTTTACAAGAAACATAGGCCATTTTACATTGACCAATGGGTCATTTTACATTGACCATCATTTTACATGTCTTACCAAACACTGGAAACCCGGAAAACGATTTCCAGAAATCATTTTCCGGGTTTCCAAACACACCCTAAGAAACTTTGGCAATGGAAATCACGAGGTCAGACCATTTTCCATGATTAACCTTCACCGAGTTTAGGGGCAAATTATATCGTGAACTAAGGTCTACATTATATTGTGAATTACTGAATTTTATTTCAAAATGACATTTAAATTATGTGTTTACAATTAAAAGTTTATAATAACATATGTCTGTAGTTAACAGATTATGTGTCAATAGTTAACAAATTATGTGCATATAAATAAATTTAATGTACATAATATATGTTAATTACACGTACATAATATTTTAACGCTATATTATGTACATGTAATTAATATATTGTGTGTCTATAGTTCACAATTTATGTATTTTTAATTTATTTACAAACACATTATTTATTAATTGAAGGTATTTATTAACTGAAACCACATAATATATTAATTAGAGAGAGATAAACTTTAAACTAAAATTTACAATATAAGGTCCACCAGCTCCATAGTATAACAATTGGACTTCAAATTAGGTGGCAATAGAAAGTTCGCCTGAAAACGGCAGTGGCGACAACTAAGGATTTTGGGCCCTGACCAAGCCTCGGAAATGTGAACGGATTTAGTCAACTTCATCTTATAAAATAGGTTTATTCTGGTTTTAATCCTTTTTTTTTTTTTTTTGAAAACTTCTGGTTTAATCCTATTCACACCATTTACTATTTTTGTTACATATTTTATCTTCATTTTTGTCAAATTTTGTGCTGGGCTAATTAAAGAAAGAAAGAAAAAAATCATCATCAGTGTCATGTCATTTGTGGTGACACACTAAGAAAAGTACTTATTCTAATTATCTTATCAAAATATTCGTTTTTTTTTTATCTCAATACCACGATAGCAAGGGCATCTAACTAACGGTTCATATAACTACCTTAGCATCTCAACCGTCAAAAAGAGGAGATTTCTCACCATATAGGGAATGGATCACTAAAGGTAAGCATACAATGGAGTTGTAGGATTTAAGTCAAAAGTTAAATGAATTAGGAGATGGTAGAAGTGGGGTAACTGAAAGATCTGATTCAAATAAGCCACTCATGATAGTTGGGAGGACACTTGGTTGAGGTAAATCACCTATGCAAGGGCAGATCTAGAGTGGGGGAGAGAGGCAACTCCTTATATACAGGGGCCCCTTATATGTATGTATGCACGTATATATGTGTGTGTGTGTGTGAGAGAGAGAGAGATCACCATTGCAATTCCTATCTTGTCCTGAGATGGATAATTAACCAAGATTGAGATTTCAAATGCAACATTTATTCTTACACTAAAGAAGAGGGAGTTTGAATTAAATGGTGAAAATTAAAAGTATATAATTACTTTTAAAAAAAAAAGTATATAATTATAACTTCACACTATGTAAATGGGGGATTAAAGTGAAAAACATAGGACACAATTTGACACTTTTGAAGAGTATGTAGGATTAAATATGAAATTGGTGTAATAGTCGATGACTAAAAATGAGATTAGCTCCAATGTGTTATAAAAATATTTATGTGGACATTATTATAGAGTATATAGCGATTGTAATTGTTTCTGTATTTATACCTTTCCGTTATAGTTTTGTATTATATATATGTCTTTTGTAACATGTACATGCTGGAGATAATGAAACACTCTTATTCTTATCATTTCTTGGCTCTATTCTCTCTATTATTTAATTTTAGCTTATACATAATCCTGCAATTCATCGGTTAGGAACTAAAGGCCAATGGACACAACAAACATCTTACAACACAATGAAATTAAAGTTATAAATTTATCCTACAATTATCCTACAATTATGTTAATTTAAACTAAAAAAAATTAACTTATACCAAAAACTATCTTTATTATAGAAATAATTAATGCAATTGCCCATAGGGCAATAGTCTCGTGACATAGTAGTAGATGCACTTGAAACTTGCTTTAGCAATAGGATGGGAGTTTAAATCCCCCTTATAATTTAACAAAATTGAAATACTTAAGGTATAAAAAAATAAAATCACCAACTCAAATCAATTAATACAATAAGTTTACAAGTAATACGATTAGCTTGTTATTAATATTCAATTTCAATTCCAAGGAATAGCCATTAGTTTTGGTTCACTAAAACAAAGGAATAAGAACAGGATTCGACAAAGAACATATAATAAATGATACATAGAATAATAATGTTCAATTATTATTTGTTTTGTTTAAAATAGCAAATACAAATATATATACAATAATAATTATAATTATTCTCATTATAGAAGAAATAGACAATTCTATATAATTCTATTTTAAAGAATACAATTTTGAAACAAATTGCAGAATATGTTTATTTTAACTAATGTTATTTCATTTTCACTACTATATTCTTTGAACCATATATCAACTCAATAATGCTATGAATGTTATACACACATTGGATTTCTTCCATTTCGTTACCTATTTTTTTCCCTAATTTAGGTATTACATTATAGTAGCTTTATTTGACTTTTATAATTTTTTAAAAAGTAATAATAATAACTTATAGAATAAAACTTTTGTCAAATAATTAATCTAAATACATTGAAGGAAAAAAAAAAAAAAACAATGAGAAATAACAATTGTGATTCATTCTTTCCCTAAATCAATAAAGGCATGTCACATAAATAAAATGTAAAAAATAGAATAAAAATTGAGGGGCAAATAAATGCGTGCATGCAGTTGTTCTGTGACTTTGACAGGTTCCAGTTTTTATTACACATTTGGGCATTTTGTTCAAACTTATGAATTGAAAGATTATAATAAAATGCTTCGTATTCCCAAATATTTTTAATATTAGTCATGTCTTAGTCACATGCCGCTTAATTTGGTTAGTTTGGTGTTTTTTCCTTTTGTTTCTTATAGCACAAAAAGAACGTTTTGATAATAGATTGAACCATCATCGATCTATATTATTTGTGTTAAAAAATTAGCTAAGAAATGACATCTAAGTCATCATTTTGAGTGAATATTTGAAGTGGGGTACAATTCTGATCACGTTGGGTGAAAGTAGATTTAAGTTTTTCTAAATAAGAGATTTAATTTGATATGTTATACATTCAAAATATATAATGTGCGATTAAAAAAATTAATTTTTAATATGGAGTTGAGTAAAATGGAGTTTTTTGAAAAAATTTTAAGTAGATGTCCTACATCGAAATAGTATGTGGTTTACAGTAGTTAGTGTTGCAAAAATTCCGTCTAGATACCGATTAATCGACGCTTAATCGTTAGCCGGCTGCTTAGCGTATCACTATAATCGGTGGTCTAGCTAGGCGGCCGACTAGGCCGTCTAAGCGCTGGCTAGGCCTCCTAGGCTGCCTAGTGGGCTGCTTAGCTATTTTTCCTTTTTTTTTTTTTAATTAGTTATTTCGCGCAAAACAATAATGTAAACGAAATAATCCTAAATTGTTCAAAGTTTAGATGTTTTTAGGTGCCCCGAGCGACTAACAATTTTTTCAGCCATGACACTAGTAGTACAATGCATTATCTGTTATATCGCCTCAACTGAGGTTTGAGCTCATCCACATTCATATAAGAGTGCAACCGAGTACCACTAGAGCACAATGTCTTGACGCGTCTATAGAAGGTTGAACTCGTGCCGTATAGAAAAGTCAGAAAACTTTGAACGTAAGTAGGCCATTGAAAATTATTCCAGAAAATGTCCACTTTCAATGTCAATTTTCAAAAAATTTACTAATAATTTTATTCATTAATTTTAGGTATTGTATATAATTATAACTATGTATTAGTTTTTTTTTTTTTTTAAATATACGTATCATATACAGTCATTTCAATTATTTCAAAATACTAAAATTTATATTGACTACAATTGAACAAGATTAATTTAGAGCATCGCCAATATTTTTTTTTAATTTTTGTGATTTTTGGTGTAATTTTTGAGAAAACAAGTTTTTTGTGGAGGAGAGAGGGTGATGAGAGATTTTAAAAAATCTACCTGCAAGGCATTGGTTTTTACTTTTTATCAAGACTTGTGGGACCCACCAAAATTTATAGTTTTCGCTCCCTAGTCGCATGCATTGCAACATTGCGTCTAGCGGGGCGCGTTAATGACGCTTTTCAACCTTTTTCTAGCTTTTTTTTTTTTTTTTTTTTTTTTTTTTTCGTTTTCTCTACATCCATCTTTTCTTTCTCTTAATCACACCTGCAAAACTCTTCAAAAACTACAATTATTGAGGATGCTCGTATTGACTACGCATCGTGACTAATCTAGTTCTTTAATCAGGATTTTTTAAGGCTAAATACTAAAATTGAGAAACAAATGTTAGAAGATCAAACTTCTCTCGAGCATTTTCTTCATATTGGTCATTGTATATAATAAGTGTTGAAATTAAACTCTAACTTTTTAAACTAAAATTATTCAAATTTCTCAAAAATCAAGTCGTAATAAATGTTCGCAATTAATAGCCTATACACACAGTGCATAAATAAGTTTGAATGTTTAACATTAGTTATTTGGTTGGAAAAATTGACTATCCTAGATGATTAAATTAATTAACAATTACATTGTAAAGGACTTAATTTGATTCAATTGAAAATAAATAATCAATTTTAACATTTCAAAATAGTCAAATAACCATTTTTATATTAACGCTTAATATTATTATACTTGTCAAGTTTGTTAAAAAAAATGATAATCAGATTGCATAAATGTGGCTTTATAACCTAGTCTCAGATGACCGGTTATTGGTAAAAAAAAAATCAAATAATAATAATAATAATAATAATAATAATAATAATAATAATAATAATAATAATAATAATAATAATAATAATAATAATAATAATGATGATGATGTAAACCATTTTTATAAAATTGGTATTTATATTTTTGAAAATAACTTATATAATATTCCAATATATAATATCTATATATTATTACTATTGAAGAATATAAGAAAATATATGGTGGATGCATATGTATGATAACAATAGTTGGAAAAAATAACATGAATTATAACGGTAGAGTTATTTTTGACAAAAAATTGTATAGTACAACTCATATAGCATAATGTATAAAAGCAAGTAATGAAAAAAATAAGTACAAATGAAGAGTATAACAATTATTCTCACTTAGATTATACGTAGTACATGATTGTAATATTTACAATTTTCAATTAAAAAAAAAAGGAAATTTCAATACAACCTGATTTTCAACATTACCTCAATTTTTAAGAACATAACGTATCCAATTCAAATGTCTACTTCAAACAATTAATATTTAAAATTAAGCCTTTTAAAACAATAATATATTCTACTTATTTAAAAGCAAGTTCAAACAATATATATAGGTACCAATTAAAATCTGAATTAGGAGAGCTGATTTTTTTTTAAAAAAAAAAATTATTTTTGCAATTTGATTTTTATAATAAAATAATGAGTTAATTTCATTTTTGGTCATATGACTATTGTGATCTTGTTAATTTCAGTTCATGAATTTCAAAACAGTCAATTTAGTATCTTAACTATTTAATTTTTCTAAATTTCAGTCATTTCGGCAAAATTATCGATTAAAACTCAGAAAAAAATTAATGGCTAAAATAATGAGGGTATTTTAGTCATTTGGCATCTCAATTTGCTTTTTTACTTATTTAAGGAAATTTCATAATTTTGTTACTTTATTCCAAAAACAGATAAACAAAAATGAGAAGAGTTAGAGACTTAAAGGTCCCCCTCATGCCCAAATGGAGAAAACCCAGAATTACAAAGTTAGATGAAATTTGATACAAATTTGATTTTGCGAATAATTTCATAGTATTTAGGCTGTCTTCTTAACCAAAAAAAAAAAAAAAAAAAAAAAGTCAACAATATAAAAAGCCATAATTTACAGCTTTGTCTAAAGCCGATTTTTGCCGGGCGTTATTTTACCGGTTTTCCGTCGGCAATCCGGTTCAGCGTTGAGATCTAAACCGGCGGCGACATCTTCATCCTCCTCCTCCTCCTCTTCCGCCGCGTTTTCTTTCTCCTCCGCCGCGCCGTCGAAATCCTCCCGTTGAAAAGACAGGCTCCACGGCTTAACCGCCGCCGGCCGCGCCTCCGCCTTCTTCCCGCCTTTTCCTTTCTCGAAATACTTCACCGCCACGCGTATCCTCTTCAAGATAGCGAAGAACTCCTCCACCTCCTCATCCTCCGCTTCCGCCGCCGCCTGCTGCTTCTTCTTGCTCTCTCCGCCGTCGTCCTCCGCCGCCGCCGCCGCCTTCACCTTCACCGCTCTTTTCCCCTCCGCTTCCAGGTCATCCAACATCTTCCTCTTCGCCACCTCCATATATGATTATAACAGAAAAAAAAAGGAATAATAATAATAATAATAATAACTGCGATGTCCTATATTATCTTTTTTTTCACAGAAACCTGAGAATTGTGGATGTGAAGTTTCCAAGTTTCTACGGTCTTTTTGCGTGGCGTTTGGCGCTTATAAAGTCATGTGGAAGGATGGTGCCATGGAGGTGACGTCAGTTTGAAATGTCAAGAGTGACGTATCGACATGACACAAGGCTGAGGTAGTATGCATGATATATACATTTAATACCGATCCCACAATCCCAAAGCATTTTATTTTATCATTTTACGATACTGTGGGAGTACTTGCAAAGGTCAACTAATTAACAGTGTCAGTCGTAAACGTAATAATACATCCACATAAATATTTCTATGTCCGCGTTCACATCAGAGCATGGTCCTTATGTAAATTACAATTAGAGCAAATTGCCATTTTGATCTACTGAGTATAGGGGTCCTATTAATTTTGGTCCACGGCTTTCAAAAGTGTTAATTGCATACCACGATTTTAAAATTTGTACCAATTTTGGTCACTCCGGCGAAATTGCCGGCCAAATGTCGCCGGATTCTTTTAATCTCTCCGATCAGGCTTATTTGTAGGGGCAAAAATGTACTTTCCATCCCTAAACCCAAAATAACCCAACCCAAACCGAACGACTTTCATCGGAGAACGGCGACGGGCGGTTCGTCCACTCCGACAAAACGCTGTCGTAGTTCAATTTCAGGAGCAAACCGGCCGATTTCGCCTTCGGATTGCCGGATTTCTCTCTGGATGCACTTTGAGCTAAAGAAGATGAACACTCTTTGTCGTTAACCCTAAATTCAGCCGGCTTTTCAACTTTTTTTTTCTTCTTCTTCTTCTTCGTCGCCAGCGGCGGAGATTTCTCGGCTTTCGGGGTGATGTCGGCGACGTTAATGCTGGTGACCGGAAATCTCCACCAATCTCCATTATCGGCCTGTTTTATGGCCTTAAATCCCATCCCAATCGGAAATCCGTAACAAGCGCTCATCCATTCCGCCTCCCGCGCCGAATCGTTGCCCTCGCTGATTTTCCCCATGATGCTATCGATCCCTCCCTCTTCAATTTCCTCATCCAAAATCGATTCCGACTCAAAATCCTCCTCAAATTCATCGCAATCCTCGAATCTCAGCCGCGAATTCGAGTCGATTTTCCTAGGGCTTCCGCAGCACGCGAGCAGTTTGCACAAAAGTGTTTCAGCTCAACACTTACATTGCCGACCGGAGGTGTGAGAACCGCCGCCTTCCGCCGCCGCCCAAAACCTCTGTTCAGCTCAAGAAGTGCTCTGCTACGAAGCGCAGTCTATGTAAACAACTAAACATGCATGTTTCTTCTCTTTCCAAGATTCCTCCTCCTCGCCGGATGTTCGCAAGTCTCCTCTCGCCTTTCCCTCGGAGTGGACGGACCGCCCGTCGCCGTTCTCCGATGAAAGTTCGTGCTCCGACGCTGCGGAACTGATGTCCAAGTATGTTTCACCCTCCGACGGCGTTGGGTTTGGGTTGGGTTATTTTGGGTTTAGGGATGGAAAGTACATTTTTGCCCCTACAATTAAGCCTGATCGGAGAGATTAAGAGAATCCGGCGACATTTGGCCGGCAATTTCGCCAGAGTGACCAAAATTGATACAAATTTTAAAGTCGTGGTATGCAATTAACATTTTTGAAAGTCGTGGACCAAAATTAATAGGACCCTATACTCAGTAGACCAAAATGGCAATTTACTCTTACAATTATCAAGAATATAGAGTGCAATTAAGGAGAGTTACAGAGTCCACTTATTCAATATACTTATACATATGACGTTTGCGCGTTCTATTGTTAGTTGCACTCTACAATGTTATTAATTGTACTTTAAGGTTCTAGTTATTTATGAAAATGTCACTGCACTATATTCCTTCTCTCATTACTTTAAAGCCATTAAATCTTTGTAGACCGAGTTCTCTCCTGCGGTTGTGTTTTTAATTTTTTATTGAGAAAATGACACTTTTTCCCCCTATGTTATATGCTTATAGCACTTTTCCCCCTGTGTTATTAAAGTGGCAGTTTTCCCCCCTCAGTTATTTTAAAAGTGGTAGTTTTC
>CP025659.1:47506914-47522303 GCA_003576665.1 Ipomoea trifida
ATAGTTGATCAAGTGGAAATTGATTCTACATTGGCTAGTTCACTGGTTAATATGTATGGGAAATGTGGCGATCTGGATAGTGCTCACCATATTCTGAGTAGAATGCTGATTCCTGATGATTTTTCCTTGTCAGCTATGATCTTAGCATATGCAAATTGTGGTAGAATGAAGGATGCGAGACAAATTTTTTGATGTTAAAACTGATCCTTGTGTTGTATTGTGGAATTCAATGATAACAGGATATGTGTCAAATGTGATACTTCAGAGGCATTTTTTTATGTTTGATGAGATGCACAAGGCAGGAATTACAGGGGACTCCTCAACTTTGGTTAGTGTTTTAAGTGCCTGCAGTAGTGCACACATTGTCGAGAATTGTCAGCTAGTACATGCTTTTGCTTGCAAGCTCGGATTAGTAGACGATCTCATAGTTGCTAGTGCTTTAATTGACACATATGCGAAGTGTGGATATTTACACGATGCTTGCAAAGTTTTCAGTGAGCTTAAAACACATGATACTATTTTATTGAATTCTATGATTACCATTTATTGCAGCTGTGGCAGAGTTGAAGATGCCAAGTGGATTTTTGAGTCCATGCCACATAAAAGCTTGATATCTTGGAATGCAATAATTGCTGGTTTGTGTCAAAATGGCTTACCAATAGAAGCCATGGATATTTTCTGCAGAATGAATAAGATGGATATAAGGATGGATAGGTTTAGTTGTGCAAGCATGATTAGCGCATGTGCCAGCATCTCCTCACTCGATCTTGGTGAACAGGTTTTTTGCGAGAGCTATCATCATAGGGATTGATTTTGATCAGATTGTTTCTACCTCCATACTTGATCTTTATTGCAAGTGTGGCTTAGTAAAACAGCTAGGAAGATATTTGACCAAATAGTGGAACCTGATGAGGCTTCATGGAATTCTATGCTGATGGTTATGCTACAAATGGCTATGGAACAGAAGCGTTGAACTTATTCTGTGAAATGAGATGTGCTGGTGTGTTGCCCACAAATATCACATTCACAGGAGTCTTGTCCGCTTGTAATCACTGTGGACTACTAGAAGAAGGAAAAAGTGGTTTAATGCGATGAAATGTGAGCATGAATCTGCTTCCCCAAACGGAGACTTCCTAAATTCGTACAAGCCTTAACAACCGTAGTCAAAACAAAGGATCAACGCATGACTTCTCATATGAAAACTCCCTAAACAACCGCAAAGCAACACAAGAAATCCAGTCCGTGCAAACCATCGATCAAAGCATTCCAAGCGATAGCATTCTTCCTCGCATCTCATATGAAAGGCGCCGAGCAGTGTCTAACTCTCCAGCATTTACGAGCCCCAAGATGGCCACATTCCAAGAAAAATCATTCTTTTGGGGCATACTAGAAAACAACCGCAGCGAGTCACTTATCATCCCGCATTTCATGTACCCTTCAAGTAGGGTGTTCCAAGTGAAGTAGTTCTCTTCCGGCATCAGACATTTGCCCGCACCTTGCATACATCTGGATTAAGCGGTTAGCTATGGTGAGAGCAGAATTTAGAACGCCCCTTTTTAGGAAAAGAAGGTGGAACATCTTTCCATGTAAAAGGGAGTTGGGAGTGTTGATGCTTTTGACTGAACGAGCACAGGATTGCAAATCAATGTCCATTTTTGGTGAACTTCCATGCTCTTGGACGGTTTCTGCTAAGAAGCACTTGTTTAGATTAGAGCAAATACCAATTTTGGTCCAACGATTATTAGCAAAAAGACATTTTTGGTCCATATGTTTCATTTCTACCAATTTTGATCCCACGACTATCATTTAATGTCAATTTTGGTCCCACGATTACTGTTTTAGTGCCAAAATTCATCGCACCGGTCACTCATCCGTTTAAAACGTGCCGAAATCTAAAATTTTTGAAGGTATTTTTGTCCTTTTCAACTCAATATCCCAATTTGAGCATGAATAAAGAGATTTAAACCCTAAGATCGATCACAATTCACAATTCTCCTCCTCAAATTAAGGTAAAATAAGGAGGAAAACTGCGAATTTTAATCGATTTTAGGACTAAAATCCATTTATTCATACTCAAATTAAGATATTAAGTTGAAAATGATGAAAATACGCTTAACAATTTTCGATTTTTGCACGTTTTAAACGGATAGGTAACCGGCGTGATAAATTTTGGCACTAAAACAATAGTCGTGGATGAAAATTGGTACTAAAACAATAATCGTGGGACCAAAATTGGTAGAAATGAAACATGTGGACCAAAATTATCATTTTGCTAATAGTCGTGGGACCAAAATTGGTATTTGCTCTTCATTATATTGGTGAATAAGGCCGATTTGATGAGTGTTTATCACAGTCCAAATTACTTCTCTAAATGAGTGGACGAATATAGGATAATAACTAATAGTAATTAACTTGAATGTTTAGAAATTAAACTTAAACAATAATGTTGAATGGTTTGTTGTCTCAAGGACTATTTTAGTGTCCAAAAGGTGGTTGTTACAAGTTACAACAACTAATTAAAGGTGACAAAGTATATAAAGCCAAGCTAGGAGGAGGAAAGTGCAAATTCAGATAGAAAATTGGCAAGTTGGCATAAATTATATCATGACTACTACGTACTACTGCCCAATTCAACGTACACCAAACATGTCTTATTATTTGTATTCAAAGCTTGCGGTAAAACAAAAAAGAAAAAAAAAAAAACAAAAACAAAATGTTTCTCATCAATCAAGCAATTCAACATGGAATCTTCATTGAAATTTAAAGTTTTTCTTTTAAAAATAAAAATCCAAAGATACCAACAGTTGACTTTTGATCAACTTGGTTGTTATTAGACCTTCACTTTTTGCACAATTTTTAAGAAAAAAATAAATAAGGTGGAGGAGAGAGTGTGAAGAAAGAGAAAAGTGAGGAAGCCCTGCAAATTTGGGTTTTTTACCGTTGAAAGTGGGGCCCACTTTGAGAGAAGAGCGGCGCCTCACTCAGCGTGAAGCGCAACTCTCGCATACAGGCAGGCGGGCGCGTGCACTTGGCAAGTAAATCTAATCTTTTTTGTTTTACAGTTTTTTATTTTGTTTTATATTTTCTTTTTCTTTTTTTTTCTTCAACTCTCATATTCTCTTTTCTAATTGCATCTGCAAAATCTTCTCAAAAACCTCACACTATTAGGTGTAGATTGTAGACCTTTCCACCATCAATAATTCATCAGATCTCTCATCTCTCTCAACTCTCATCCTCTCTGCTATACTTATTTCATCTCTGCTCGCTCAACAACTCCCATCATCTCATCTGAGTTTCAATTCTGAAACACCTGAGAATCCTGAGATTAGTTCAAGCTAACTTTGCCTATCTTTTCTCTGGTCTGATCTACTCCATAAATTCAACAACTCAGACAATTTCTTATCTGATATTATCAAAATTAAACCCAGTTTTCTAACTCCATCTCTATCTTCATCAACCTAAGGTATGTTTCATACTTTCTCCAACATCACTCAGCTCAATTCCTTTATATATATATATATATATATATATAGTTTAGTTTTATATTTTGCCATCTTAATTCCTTTACGCTTTTGCTACATATTTATTCACTAAATTCATAATATTTATCTCATTTTGGTTGTGTGATCACTATGTATGAAAATATTCACCAAGGCTTAGGCTTTGTTTGGGAGATCAGCGGGATTATAGTGGTAATTAAGAGCGGTCCTGGTCAAATTGGGATGGTGGTGGAATGATAGCTCTTAGAGAGATTATAATATATCTACGATCTACCATCTTAATATCTTAATAATCTACATCTATAATCGATCTTAAGAACCCATAAAGTTAGGGGTCTAACAGATAGAAAAAAATATTGATGGTAATTATTTACTTAAACGAATCATATAATTTTGATTTTAGTAATTTTTTTATGATTTTTCTTCTTTTTATCTTCTATTATATTATTTTCTTTGCTTAAATAACTCACACACCGTTAGTATAACCGCAAATTATATTGTGGACCATGATCATGGCTGATACAGCAGTTCTGTTGAACGGATAGTGCAGTTGTGTTGAAAAGATACTACAGTTGTGTTGAAAGGAAACTGCAGTTGCGCGGAACAGAGACCGTTCATCCGTTCGACACAACTGCAGTATCCTTTCAACACAACTACAGTATATGTTCAACACAACTGCAGTTCCAGACGGATGACACGGCCTTTGTTCCTTGCAATTGCAGTTCCCTTTCAACACAACTGCAGTATCTGTTCAACACAACTGCAGTATGCGCCATGATCCATGATCCACAATGCATTGTGGACCATGATCCACGGTATAACGACGGTAGTATAACCTTTACTAACGAAATATTTTGTTAACTTTTAACTTATCCATTAATGGAATATGCCATTATTAAAATTTTAATATAATAGGCCCTCAGCATACAAACAAATTAAAATTAAAACTTGTAATGGTAACAAACTTTGCATTTTTTTCGTTGAATGACATGAAGTTTAGAAACTAGCTCGCTATAAGATGCAATGGTTTTGCTGAGTACGTATACTATATATAATAATTCAGTAGATTAGATTTTAACCGTACCCATCTCTGTTATAATCATTCCATTTAATTTCTTGCTCTATAATTGATCAAGACTAATTATTAACTTGGATATGATCGAGTTACAGAAACAGTTTAGAGAAGTTCAATAGAATGGCTTTAAATGGTGTATCCACTCTAATCAAAATAGTAGAGCAAGACCTTATGGAGCCCAAAGTACTTTCGATTTTTGATGCTGAAGGAAAGAAGGTGTGGGTGCTCGAAACCGAGTTGCTGTCTGCCAAGCTCTGCATTCTGCAAGCATTTTTGGAGGAGCGGTGTGAGACAAAAATGCGGAATGGCAGCTGGTTTGATGATAACGTTGCTGGAATATGTGACGTGTATCAAATAAATGAAATAAAATCTACAATAATGGGACGTCGACTATTCTATGCGGAAGCGGCTAAATGCAGGCATCTTCTTGGGAACTTGAAAGCAGTGGTGAGAAAAATTGAGAAAGTTGAAGAACAGATGGTGATGGTAAAAAAAGGAAGTGTTTATGAGGGAAAGAACATCAAGGTTTGGGATACCTATCGAAGTGCTTTAGACCCTGAGGATGAAGTAATTGTAGGAATCCACATTGATATAGAGACGATAGTTAACAGCCTCTGTTATTCACACATTATGAGATCAGTTTTCACCATTTTGAGGAATAGTAACATTCACAAGTTTCGGAAATATGTTGAAAACCCTGTACTGACACTACAAGTTATCCCACTCGTTGGGGAAGCAGGCATAGGAAAAACTACATTAGCCGAAAGAGTCTATAGACATCCAATTACTATTGCAAGCTTTCACATTCGAGCTTGGGTAGTTTTGTCTGAGGTTCCTAACGTCAAAGAGATTCTCATTGGTCTATTACGTTGTATTTCACCAATAACAAGTGAAATCTACAGCCTAGACTATGCTCAAATAGTTGAGCAATTATGCACAAGTTTGATGGGCAAGAAGTATTTAATTTTCTTGGATGATATATGGACCACTGCTGCATGGGATGCCATCAAAGGATATTTTCCGGAAAATTTTAATGGAAGTCGAATCTTAATAACTACTCGGTTTACAAAGGTGGCTAAATACTTAAGTGCAGATCCCTACCATGTGAAGTATCAAACTTTTGAGAATCTATGAGAATTATTTTCAAGAAAAGTGTTTGGGCAAAGCCAACGCGTTCCCATGGAATATGAGTTAATTGGGAGACACATTGTTCTTGGTTGTCGTGGATTACCACTAGCAGTTGTTGTGATTGCCGGACTTTTAGGGACAATAGAAAAGTCAATAGAAATATGGAGAGATGTTAAGGAAACTTTGGATAGAGTTGATAACGAAAAAAAAATTTCACAAATACTTTCATTGAGCTACAACTACTTACCTCCTCACTTGAAACCTTGCTTTCGTTATTTCGGTGTGTTTCCTGAAGACAATGACATTCCTGTTAAGAGATTAATCAACTTATGGATTGCAGAGGGATTTTTAATGCCACATAAAAATACGAGTTTGGAAGAAGTGGCAGAGAGTTACTTGCATGATCTCATTAAAAGAGATTTAGTTCAAAGTAATGAGCTAAGTATTACTGGCAAAGTTAAATCATGTAAGGTTCATGATCGAGTGCACGAGGTCTGTGTCAGACAAGCAACAAAGGGGAATGTTTTGTGCATTATCAATGACAACCATGCTCCAAAAGCTAGTCATTGGTTAAGCTGTCAAACAAGTCATTGGCCAATCACTCAAGAAAGTTATGGGAATTGCATAGTAGATAATATCCATTCTGTGCTTTGCTTTGGTAAAGATGTATACCATTCAAAATGTAGGTTGGTATACCCATGTTTGAAATTGCTAAGAGTATTGGATTTATCATTTGTTAAATGGTCACGAGGCATGCCTAGTGAAATAACAGATTTGGTTCATTTGAGATACTTGTCTTTAAGTACCATTGGTTCTCTTTACAAGCTTCAATTTTTCAAGCTTAAAAATTTGCAAACTCTCATAGTTACTTCGTGGATGGAAAGATGTCCTTTGCAACTGCCATGTGATATTTTGGATTTGCCCGAATTGAGGCATTTGCATGTTGACAAGAGATGTTCACAGTACCTCCCTTGCTTAGTCAAAACAAATCTACAAACCCTTTATTGGTTGAAAGTTGCTAGCTCCGACGAAAAACCAAACTTCAGAATGGTTCCCAACTTAATGGAACTTGGTATTTCCATTGAAGGCAAACTGGCGCCTAGATATCTAGGGAGCCTTGTGCATTTACATCTACTTGAGAAGTTGAAGTTTGAAGTAGGAAGGGTCGAACGCTTTTGTCTTCCAATAGGTTTTCCACCAAACCTTAAGAAGTTAACACTTCGTTATACTTATCTTCCATGGAAGGAGATGGACACAATTAGCAAGTTGCCACACCTTGAGGTTCTTAAACTAAAAGATTTCGCTTTCTATGGCTCAATGTGGGAACCATCGAAGCTGGGCTTTTGGAAATTAAAGGCACTTCTCATTTCACGTTCAAATCTCAAATATTGGAATGCAAATTCTAATCATTTCCCAGCTTTGGAGCGCCTGCTCTTAAGATATTGTTGGGAATTGAAACAAGTTCCAATTAATTTTGCAAGTATTGGGAAATTGAAGTTGATTGTGTTAGAATGTTGTTATTCTTCACTTGTGACTTCTGCAGATCGAATTTCTTCTGCGAAGAAGTACTTATTTGAAGGAACGACATATTGTCCACTTCGCGTTCGTAAAGTTAGAACTAAGGTTTCTCTCTAATTCTTGTTCATTGTTTCAAAATATTAGTTGTCTGCATTCTAATTCCATGTATTAATTTGTTAATTATTTGCTTTTTAAAATCATTTTAAATTACTTTTCAAGGTTGAATTGTCTATTGAAAGATCTGAAGATTGAAGTGTTGAAAACTTTGAAGATGAAACTGTTGGAGGATTGTGCCAGCTCAGCTGCATGTGTGGAGTGCAATAACGTCATTTCTTTCTCTCCTGTGAGGTACACAATCTGTTAGAAATGTTGAAAGCTGAGAATAGTGTGAATAAATATGTTAAGAAGGTGTCGAAATTTATAAATGCATTGAAAGAATTGAAGAGGAAAGAAGAAAGTGACCGAGGAAAGGTTATTCTGATGTGTTGCACTAATATAATTGAATTTGAAAGTGATCAAGGGTGTGCACGGTTAGAAAAATAACACTAAAATGACATTTTAAGTGGCCATTTTGTGGTATAAATATATGTAGGGTCCACTACCGATTTGAGTCGGGTCAAAGTGGATTCGGATTCTTCGTAGTGAGACGAAGAGATCGATATATTATACGCTCAAAATGGATAATGGGTGAATGAGAAATTGGTTCTCAAAGTAGACCCATTGAGATGGAATTTGTGTGGGAAAAGCTTAAGGAAAGCCTTTGTCCCACATTGGTTTGGGAAGGGGATTTCACCCACTATAAATACAAGAGCCTTTTTAAGGCTAATTGACTTGTATGGCATAGAGGCACTCTCTCGTGCGCAGGGGGGGCACGAATGTCGTTCAGAAAATAGGCTACGTTATGCCAAAATTCCGAACAAGTTTTCCATCTCAGACCACATAAGTTCGAGCGGAGTCGATCTCTCGAAGGTCGAACGCGTCCGATGTCTCGCGGAGATGCCGGCACGATGTCTCGAAGCTTGCACTTCTCGACGTCTCGCGGCATGGCTATGTCTCGATGGTTCACAGTCTGAACCATGTCTCGCGCTGCGACTCTAGTAACCTCTCGAACGCAACGTTTCACCTACTGTGTCCGTTCAGAAATGACTCTTGGCATTACGGAATTAATTTGATTAATTCCAATCATTATTTTCAGAGTTATTTCGTGAATAATGGACTAGTAGTGGGTGTAAATGTGTGCTAATGACAGAATTACGTATTCTGCTAGTGGGAGGAGGTTACAAATGGATTATCAATGCCATGATTAATGCTATGATCCATTTCCTCCACTATATATTCGTTGTGAGCAGCAGGTTTGGAACACACCAAGAACACACTGCAATACACTGCTTTCTCCTCAAAACTCTGCTCACATTTCCTTTTAGCCACTTGCGTTGAACCCGCGTTCCTAGTTCGCCGGATCCAAGTATGTGTGCTCAAACGATTGGATCGTAGTACGTTTTATCCTGGGAAACCTAGACCGCAACGCTCCAGCATCCCAGGAGGCGGTAAATAAGATTTTAAGGAGAGTGGCAACACGACTCGTGCTTCCAACCACCCGAGATCGTCCGGATTTCATCCTCAACCGTAGTTCAGGTTTTCAACCTTTTGTAGGTTGTAATATTTCCTGTAATATTATCCTTCGTGGATAATTTTCTGATTGTATTTCCATTATTTCCTTGTATTTTCGAGATCAACCTTGTAACATGCACTAAGTAAATCCTTCTTTGTAACTTTAACTGGCAAAGGGGAGGTGGTGGTCCAGTGGTCCAGTGGGTTCGAGTCTCAGTGGAGGCAATACTAACTCTTGTGCTTCGATAGGTTGAGAAAGTAGTTATGAACAGATACTGCATTGTAATAGAGTTAGTAGTATTCAAAAAAAAAACTGGCAAAGGGGTAAACCAATCTAGATTGCCAATAACTGACTAACAATTATTGTTTGAGGGAACGACAGATTGTCCACTTCGTGTTTGCAAAGTTGCAACTAAGGTTTCTCTTTAATTCTTGTTCATTATTTCAAAATATTAGTTTTTTTTGTCTTCTAATTCCATGTATTAATTTAATAAATTATTTATTTTTGTATTCATTTTCAATTACTTTTCAAGGTTGATTTGCCAAATAATAAAAGCTTTGAAGAAGAAACTGTAGAAAGCTCTAAAGAAGAAAATGTGAAAAATGTGGAAAGCTCTGAAGAAGAAAGTGCGGAAAGCTCTTAAGAAGAAAGTGTGAAAAGCTATGAAGAAGAAAGTGTGGGATGCTCTAAAGAAGAATGAGTGGGAAGCTCGATGGTTTCTCTCTAATTCATTTTCATTATTTCAAAATATTAGTTTTCTACCCTCTAATTCCATGTATTAATTAATTAATTATTTTTGTACTCATTTTCAATTTCTTTTCAAGGTTGAATTGCCAAATAATGAAAGCTCTGAAGAACAAAGTGTGGAAAGCTCTAAAGAAGAAAGCATGGGAAGGTATAAAGAATTAAGTGTTGGAAGCTCCGATCAAGAAAGATTGAAAGCTCGGAAGAGAGTGATGAAAAATCTAAACAAGGTGGTGTCGAAATCCGTGAATGCATTCAAAGATTTGAAGAGGAAAGTGTTAAGAAGAAAGTGAGTGAGGAATTTCTTAATTTTGGGGTTATTATAAACTTATGATCCAAAGCCAAGGTATGTATGTATATACCTATGAAACTTGTGGTTAAACTCCATATTATCTTTTGCAATTTTCTGTTACGGTCTAGTTTTATTTAAAGAGTTCATTCCAACTTTAACTCATCAACAAAATATTTCATTTGTACTTCCAGGCATCAACTTCAAAATCAATCAAAATTTGGTAACTGATGAGTTTTAAAAACTTGCCATTTTAGTTCATGAGTCCAGTCCAATTGAATTTAATAAGGTCATCATCATTGGTGAATAACTTTGTTCTGTGTTGCTTAATTTCATGAGTTCATGACTCCAGTCCAATTCAGATTGGTTGGTGGTGATCTGTCTCTTTGGTTTGGATATATATATTGAACAAAGATAGTTGTTCATCATATCATCATCCCGCTTTCGGGAGAAAACAAACGGAAAAGGATTTCAAGTGCAACTCAGAGGTGCACCAATATAAGATGATGTTGTATTTTTGGTTTCCATTTTATCTGAACAATTCAGCTGTGTGTTATGATGTTTTTATGTTCCACTTTTAGATCGGCTTGAGTGCTTATCATAGTCTAGATTACCTTATTCGAAAAAGCAGACCAATATAAGACAATAACTAATAATTTGAATTTGAATGTTGAAAAATAAAACTTAAATAATGCATGCTGAATTGTTTTGTCTCAAGGTAAGTACAATACTAATTTAAATTATGCATGCACTTAAATCAAAAGTGACATATTGTTTGACAGGTTATTACTGACTTGACGATTAATTTATTAAAAATTCATTAATAATTCATCAGATCAGATCAGATCAGATATCTCTCAACTCAACTCTCATCCTCCATCTCTGCTATATACTCTATTCATCTCTGCTCGCTCTCTCATCTCATCTGAGTTTTAATTCAGAATCACCGGACCTGAGATTAGTTCAACTTTCCATATTTTCTCAGACCATCTCTATCTCTTCTGATTTTACCCAAAACCAATTCCCTAAACTCCATCTCCGATCCATCTTCATCAACCTATACCTAATTAAGGTATGCATCTTTCATACTTTCTCCAACATCACTCAATTCCTTTTCCGCTTTCATATATAGTTTAGCATCACGGTTTTCCCTCTCAATTCCTTTATCTTTTAATTTGCTGCTACATATTTATTCACTAACTAAATTCATAATATATATTTATCTCATTTTCATTGTGTGATAACTATATATGTTCACCACTCTCCCGTAAGAACTAGAACCAATTTGGTGTATTAAAAAAAGATAGATTTGTGGTTGAGATCAATTGGTGGAATTAAAAACGCTTGTGTGCAATGGTTTTGCTGAGGTACTATAATATACTACCTCCGTCTCATTTTGTTTGTCTGATTCGGTTAACGAGGCTTGAATCGAGTTATTTTTAATTCAATTTTTTATAATATTAAATTTAGTATTAGTATATAAAATTTATATATTTAGAAACTACATTAAAAGTACTATTAAACACAAAAAATTTAAATTTAAAAATAATTAAAAATTACTAAAGAAAATAAGCAATGAAGAAAGAGTTGGTTTGACCAATGCATAGTAAACAGAACAGGTAAAATGGGACAGAGTGAGTAATAATTAATTCATCAGCTAGCAGATTAGATTTTAACCCATCTTGCATTGCATCCACCAGCCCACCCACTACACCAAATATGGAATTTAGCTGTGGTTACAAACCGCCACGATTATATTTTCCCTGACTAAATAGTATGTCGGATTTAGCTTAAAACCGCCACTAATATTTACTTTAAATTTTAGTGGCTGCTATTAGGTGTCGCTAGTAAAAGAATACTTTTTAATTTTAGTGTTATAATCATTCCATTTAATTTCTTGGTCTGTAAAGTACGTAACTGATGAGACTAATAAGTCTGATATGAGTTCCAGAAACACTTTTGAGAAGTTCAATGGCTTTTGATGCTGTAACCACTCTAGTCCAAATAGTAGAGGTTGCAGAGCAAGACATTATGGAGCCCAAACTACTTTCAATTTTGTGTCCTTGAGGATTAATGATGGTGTCACTGCTTGAAACGATTGAGTTGCTGTCTTACAAGCTCCATTTTCTACAAGCCTTTTTGGTGGAATGTAAGACGAAAATGAACGACGGGGACGCCAGGGCTCGGTTACTGCATACAGATGTCCAAGATAAAGTTGCTAGAATATATTAAAAGTACGAAATAAAATCTACACGGATACTATTATATTCGGGAGATTACTGGAGAACGAATGCTGAACTTAAGCCTTGTGAAGATATTCTTCATCTCTTGAAAAGAATAGTAAGTGATAGAGGAAGTCAAAGACTGGATCCTAGAAGAAGAAAGAAGAGCTGCTTTAGAGGCTGAGGAACAGAACATCACAATTTGGGATACCTACCAAAATGCTTTAAAGACTGAGAATGAAGTGATTGTAGGATTGGACAGTGATATATAGCGAATAGTTAACCGGCTCTGTTATTCATACTTCATGGGACCAGTTTTAATCATTTTGAAGAATAGTAGCATTGACAAGTTTCGGAAGTATGTGCTGAAACTACAAGTTATGCCACTCGTTGGGGAAGAAGGCATTGGAAAAACTACATTAGCCAAAAGAGTCTATGGACATGCAACTACTATTGCTAGCTTTCACATTCGAGCATGGGTAGTTGTGTCTAAAGTTCATAACCTCAAAGAGATGCTCATTGGTCTATTACGTTGTATTTCACCAATCTCTAGTGAAATCTACAACTTAGATGAGGCCCAAATAGCTGAGAAATTAAGCATAAGTTTAATGGGCCAAAAGTATTTAATTTTCTTGGATGATATATGGACCACTGCTGCATGGGATGCCATCCAAGGATATCTTCCAGAGAATTTTAATGGAAGCCGAATCATAGTAACTACTCGGTTCAAAAAGGTGTCTAAATACTTAAGCATGAATCCCTACTTAGTGAAGTATCAAACTTTTCCAGATCGTTGGGAATTATTTTCAAGGAAAGTGTTTAGGCAAAGCCTATGTTTTCCCAGAAAATATGTGCCACTAGGGGAAAACATTGTTCTTGGTTGTGGTGGATTACCCCTAGTAGTTGTTTTAGTTTCCGGAGTTTTGGCAACAACAAAAGGGTCTCTAGAAATATGGAGAGATGTTGCCCAAACATTGGATGGAGTTGGTATATATGATAATAACAAAAGAATTTCAAAAATAGTTTCATTAAGCAACAACAAGTACTTACCAAGTCATTTGAAGTCTTGCTTTCATTATTTTGGTGCGTTTCCAGAAGACAATGTCATTCCTGTTAAGAGATTAATCAACTTATGGGTTGCAGAGGGATTTTTAATGCCACATTAAAAAATGAGTTTGGAAGAAGTGGCAGGGAGTTACTTGCATGATATTATTAATAGAGGTTTAGTTCAAATTAATGAGCTAAGTCTTGATGGCAACCTTAAATCATGTAAGGTTCATGATCGAGTTCACGAGGTCTATGTGAGAGAAGCAATAAAGGGGAATGCTTTGTGCATTATCAATGACAACCATTATCAAACAAGTTATTGGCCAATCACTCAAGCAAGTTATGGGAATTGCACACTAGATGATATTCGTTCTGTGCTCTGCTTTGGCAAAGATGTGTACCATTCCAAATGCAAGTTGGTATACCCATGTTTGAAATTGCTAAGAGTATTGGATTTATCATTTCTTAAATGGTCACGAAACATGCCTAGTGAAATAACAGATTTGGTTCATTTGAGATACTTGTCTTTAAGTACCATTGGTTCTCTTCATGAGCTACAATTTCTCAAGCTTAAAAATTTGCTAACTGTCATAGTTACTTCTTGGATGGAAAAATGTCCTTTGCACTTGCGACGTGATATTTTGGGTTTGCCACAATTGAGGGATTTGCATGTTGACAAGAGATGTTCACAGTATCTCCCTTGCTTAGTCAAAGTTTCATCAAAACTAGAGAGCCTAGCTATCTAGAGAGCCTTGTGTATTTACATCGACTTGAGAAGTTGAAGGTTGAAGTAGGAAGAGTCGAGCGCTTTTGTCTTCCAACAGGTTTTCCACCGTGATATAGACACAATAATCTTATATTTCGGAGAGAAACTCCACTACTCTACCAATACAATGATATTTATTTTATAAATATAATCTATAGGAAAATAGAGGAAAAAAATATAAAATATAAAGTAAGAAAGATTATCAATCAACTCCTTATCTGAACTTTGAAATTAAGTCAACAAAAGGTAACACAAAACATAAGGTTTGGAAAACTTTTTCTCCTATGTTGTGTGGTTTTATATAGGCCTGGGCATTTCGGTTCGGTTATGGACCGAAAAACCGATCGGTCCTAAATGTGCAGAAACCGATCGGTTCGGTTCGGTTCGGTTTTTAACCGAACCGAACCGAAAACCGATCGGTTTTTTTTTTTAATTAATATATATATATATATATATATATATATATATATATATATATATATATATATTTGGGAATATATTAGGCAAAAGTAGTGGCAAACCCTAAGGCTGACTCCAGTCCACGACAGAGCAGACAGAGCAGTTCTCGGCTTCTCGCCTCTCGACTTCACGCACGCAGCTCTCCGACTCCGACCTCACGCACATCGCAACTCTCCCGCAAATCTCCGACTCTGAAGTCTGACCTCTCTTCATCTCCGACCGGCTGGTGCTGGTCAGCTTCTAAAATCTAAAGTCTCTTGATGGCGGAGGTAAATTTCCTTGACTTACGCATAATGTTCTTGATTTTAGGCCTTTAGGATATGATTTTGATGTTTTAGTTTGTCATTTGTGGTTTTTAATTATTCATTCGTTCTTGTTCTAGGATTTTGAAATTTTTTAAATTTTTTCATTTTGATTTAGGGTTATTGAATTTAAGGGTTCCTAAATTCCAGTTCACTGGATATATTTCCAGTTCGGAATTGAACTGGAATTAATTCCTTAATTCCAGTTCACTGGAATTATTTCCAGTGTTATTTCCAGTTCACTGGAAATAATTCCAGTTCATTCCAGTGAACTGGAATATTCACTGGAAATAATTCCAGTTCATTCCAGTGAACTGGAATTATTTTCCAGTTCACTGGAAATATTTCCAGTGAACTGGATTCAAATTCCAGTTCACTGGAATAAGAATTCCAGTGAACTGGAATTCAAATTCCAGTGAATTCCAGTTCGTGACAACTGGAATTAATTCCAGTCACTGGAATTATTTCCAGTTGACTGGAATTATTTCCAGTTGAACTGGAATTGGTTCCAGTTCACTGGAATTCAATTCCAGTTCACTGGAATTCAATTCCAGTCACTGGAAGTCTGGAATGCAGTCAATGAAGTGATGAACCACTGGAATTTTAATCTCAAACTTTGTTTTAGATTTTTAGTAGTTTGATTGTTATTTTAAATTATAAATTTGTAATAACTTTTATTTTATTAAATATTAACTATAGATGGATGACTCTTCAACTTGTAATCAAG
>CP025659.1:47523303-47538687 GCA_003576665.1 Ipomoea trifida
AAAACAAGGTTATGACCAATACTAATCTAATCTTAAACTATAACATCATAACTAATTACCCAAACTGTAAGCTTACTAACCAAAGCATAACATTACCTCAAACCAGCGCGCTGCAGAGTTCGAGCCCTCCAACTCCGCGCCCAAGAACCACACCGCTACACCACTCTGCTTCTTGGGTTCTGTTGTGTAACCACCGGGCTATTACCTTTCTGTGTCGCACCGGCCACCAACAACCGAATCGGAGAAGAGGGAAGACGTGCCGCCGTCGCTCCAAGTCGTCAGTCACTAACGTCGGGCTGCTCTGTCTTCACAATGTCGCTGGATAGGAGAAGCCACCGCCACCGCGTCTCTTCTTGTTGCGTCACACAACCGCCCAGCTACCACCTACGTTCTGCCAGCCTTCCTAGACGGTTGAGAGTACTCCGTCACCGAGCTCCGTTACAGCTCTACGGAGGGGAGACCTCCGTTAGCCACTACCGCCGAGAAGGATCGTCACTGCCGCTGCTTGTTGGAGGAGGGGAGGAGTATCGCTGCCACCGTCCACCATCAGCCGTCACTCCGCCGACCACCAGCTCGCTCACGCCACCGGAGAAACGGGAAAGGAATTCGAAGACGCTGCGGTGGCCATTCCTACTTGCTCTGCCGGTCGTCGTAGGAAAGAACAGAGAGGAGGAAAGCCGCTGCTGGAGTCTCGTCGCTCACCGCACTCTGCTTGCCGAAGAGGAAGAACCGAGGGGAAATGCCGCCGAAAAGCGCCATGACCATCCTTCGCCGGAAAAAGGAGAGGGAGAGATAAGGCCGCCGCTCCTCCTTACGGAACCGTCAGCACCGCCATCCTCTTCCGCCAAGCTGCATGCCGAACATCCACTTCCGCCACAGCCACGAGCCACCGTCGAGGAGGAGAGAGTGTCGTCGAGGCTGTCCGCCATCTTCGCCGCTGCTGCGTTGCCTTTGCTTCGCGCCAGAGGAAGGAGGACGACGAGATCATGCCGACCATCTACGTTCATCTAGCCGAAGGTCTCCACCGGTGTTGTCGCCTCCCGCCGCTTCGTGGAGTGGGAGAGACAACCGACGAGAGGGAGAGAGACGAGAGAGAGGGGTTGGCTGCTGGATATCTTCCCTTCCTCTTTTGGAAACTTCCATTTTCATCACACACTAGGGTATTTAATTGGATTGGGCTACTAATAGTAAAGGGCTTATACAATTGGGATTTAGGCTAGATCATTTTAGGTAAGGCTACACCATTAGGCTAGGTTAGAGGAGTTGGGTCAAAACCATAGGTTATAATACATATACATATATATACATAATTATGGGCCTTTAATATAATCTTAGGGAAAAATGTAAATTATGTGGGCTCAATAATACTTTATATGATATGACATATATATATATATATATATATATATATATATATATATATATATATATATATATATATATATATATATCAATAGAGATATTGGGCTAAGAATATCTAGTATTGACACACTAATAGATTATATAGAAATATATGATCTCAAGCCCATTGAAATAATTATACTTATAATTATTTAAATAGTAACTTAATAAGAAATAACCCCTCATTTAAATATTTATATTTAAAATAATAATAGGGAAAATGCGGGGTGTTACACTCTACCCCCCTTAAAAGGAGCTTCGTCCCCGAAGCTCAGAAAAAGAAAAACGTTTTGGGGACAGAAAGTTAGAGCGAGTACGGTAATATATATAGAGGAAATATATTTATATAGTATACGCCCAATTTTGAAAATTTGACCCAACGGGAAGAGAAAAGGAGAGGTTTAAGGTTCAACGACAACGTTGGTTAAGAATAGAATCAAGGTCACAATTTAGGAAGTAGGATTGTCACCTTGCACAAGATATTTTCAAGAAGCACACGAGATCACTGTTCGGGAGGATGCAAATAATTTCTTCATAAAAAGAAATGTCAGGTTCTCTAAAGACAAGAGTAGAACTCGGCTTCGAAAGAAAAAAAAATAAGAACGAGGTTTAAGAGGCCAAAAGAATTTCTCAATTTAAGGGGGCATTCAGTTCTTTCCACCAAAGAAAAGAAACAAAAGAACTTGGCTTAAAAGATAGGGATAAGATTGAAAACACATGAGGAGTTTTCCAACTATAGAGGATTTATCTTACTCAAAAAAAAATGGAAGAATTTAGATGGGGTCTCGAGAGACAGAACGATTTGTCAATGATGAGATATTCAGCTCTTCAAGGTAAGAAAGAAATTCAATCTTGAAAGGAGATGAGAATAAGATTCAAAATAAACTGGAGAGATGTCTCGACGGGAGGATATGCAAATTTCCATGGGAATGAGAGAAGTTCGGTTTCAAGGGACGATAGCAATGAGATCTAGAAAGATAGAAATGATTCTTTAACGATAGGGTATGCACTTTTCCAAGAAGGAAAGACAATTCAGTTTCAAGCTAAGATGAGATAGGGATTTAGAACAGGTAGAAGGGAGGTTTCAACAAGAGGGCATTTAGAGTTTCAAGAAACAGAGAGCAATTTGGTTTTCCAAAAAGAGATAGGAGTGATGTTTAGAACAATTGGAAGGGATTTCTTAATGAAAGGATAATTGGGATTTCAAGGAACGGAGAAGAAGTCTGTTTTAAGAAGGATAAGGAGTCTCTCAACTCTAAGCGGTTTCTACAGGTTGACGATTTGATCTTTCACTAGCTGCTTAGCTATTCCTTATTTCTTCCTTGCCACCGAGGTTCCTTCTTTAAAGGTGCTTGCACGAGACTCTTCATGGCCGATCCGACGCTCCTACTTGGCGTGCTTTAACTCTCCCTTGACGCGTCGGCACCCGCCATTGCCGTTCCCTCATGGCCGAGGGTCTTCGAGTCTTCAATCTTCAAGCTCCTATCGCTTTCTTCGTCTTGTGTTGAACTTCAGCTGTATGAACTTGTTCTTCTAGTCTTGAAGCTGTTAACGAAGATCTTGCAGACGAGGCTACTCGCGCGAAGACGCCATTCCCAAGGAACGTAGAAGGCTGTCGATGACTCCGAGCTGCAAGTAGATTAGTCTTCTTCAACGGGCCGCCCATCTTCTGGTTGCTTAGACGCACACGGAGCCATCCATCGTTCACATCAACTAACTACTTACTCCTAATCTAAAGCAGGCTCCTAGGCAATACTAAAACGAAGCAACTTAACTAAAACCGATTAACAACTTACCCGGAAGACGAGCCGCAAGCTGCAAACAACAAGATTAACAAAGCACAAATAACTTAAACAAACAAGGCGTGTCCTCACCGCACGTCCTAGAATTCACACATCCTAGGATTCTCAAAACATCTTAATTCCTACTTAATCAAGTCCTAGAGTCTCAAAAGTTCAACCCTAGGATCTCTACTCAGACCTCAACGCAAGCTCTGATACCAACTGTGACACCCCAACCTTACACAAGCTGAGATAGATAAAAACTTAACACAACAGCTGCCCATCTCACCCAAGCAGTACATAGCGGAAGCGAATTTAAAACTTAAGGGGCGTCATGCCACATCTAGGTAAGATAACACGGCCTAGATGTACAGGCTAACCATAGAAACGGAACTGTATAAACGATAATCCTCAAATCATGTTCAACAATATCCAAAAGTAGTCAAGAGTGTAAGAAAACTCAAATGGCACACAGGCCCGAAAACCAAAATCTAAACAACATAAACTAAGTCTAAGCATCGTCACAAGGTAGGCTCTAACGCGCTCGCGCTCAGACTTACTCCATACCTGGAAAACACGCAAAGAACCATTAGCAAAAGACTGCTAAGCAACCACCATTCACACCCGCAAGGAAGTATAGATATACATAAGCTTGTAAATAGGTTTACACACCCATATAGAATATAAACACCAACAAACTGTTCAATAGTTCAATTCGGATACTCAACAACAATAAACTGAACGAATCACAAACCAAGACTCATCCAAACGAAGCCAATATCCAATAACGAGAGTACAATACAACGAATCCATAACCGATATACCAACTGAACAACAACCATAAAGAATCCAACCAACCATAAGCAAGAGCCATAAGATATCAATCGAATATACACAAGGAACTCACAAGTACATAAACCAAGGAAAGAATCCCAACTCCAACCTCCAAACCCTCATACCAACCATCATACCAAGTCAAACCCACAGTCAGAAGTCAGAAGTCAGAACCCGGAAATCCGGTACACGGGGGTGATGAGCCCAATCACAGGGACCGAAGTCCAATCACAGGGACCGTAGTCCAATCACAGGGACCGACAATCCAATCACAGGGACCGTAGTCCAATCACAGGGGTAATCAACCCAATCACAGGGACCGAAGTCCAAAGTCAGAAGTCAGAACCCAGATAACTGGTACACAGGGACCGAAGTCCAAAGTCAGAAGTCAGTAATAACACAGTCAGACCACCCAACAATCTCCAAAAGATACCAACAAATCCACCATCACAAACTCATACTCAACTCAGCCCAAGAACCATCACTCAGAGTGCTCATCTCAGATATGAACACCAACCAACTCCCAAATAATAGACTCATGAAATGGACTAAGAGGTATGAATAAATACTCAGAATCAGGGTAACATAACCAATAGAATACCCCAACAATCTCCAAAACAAAGGAGGAAACAAACAACGGATCACTCACCTCCATCCACCACTACCCTTACTCTCGCGGAAGACCCCAACGGTTACATTATCCCGCTAGAGCGCCCCGCAAGAGCAATTCTACACACCGAATCAGACTCAACTCAGAATACAAAGAAATGCTCCAGAATACAAAGATCAGATCACAATACACCAATATTTCATCCAACAGAGGTCAAATAACAAGGAAATCCAACCAACAATTAAGTGAGTGTAAAAATATATTTTGATGGACATAGTGGTTACCTTTGAAGCGTATTTAATCCCAAAAGCGTATTAACTTTACTCATAGGCTAGGTCCAAAGCAACACCAAACTCAAAGCTCGGTTCATAATCGTGAACCTGAAGAATTAATATAATTCTAACACCGTCACTAACTATTAATAACAATGATATGGGTATTCCTAATCGGTCCATTATAATAATAACCTATAATCCAAGCTTAAAGGCTAATGTAACATGACTATATGAACCTAATTACTAACAAATACTAAAAACAAGGTTATGACCAATACTAATCTAATCTTAAACTATAACATCATAACTAATTACCCAAACTGTAAGCTTACTAACCAAAGCATAACATTACCTCAAACCAGCGCGCTGCAGAGTTCGAGCCCTCCAAACTCCGCGCCCAAGAACCACACCGCTACACCACTCTGCTTCTTGGGTTCTGTTGTGTAACCACCGGGCTATTACCTTTCTGTGTCGCACCGGCCCAACAACCGAATCGGAGAAGAGGGAAGACGTGCCGCCGTCGCTCCAAGTCGTCAGTCACTAACGTCGGGCTGCTCTGTCTTCACAATGTCGCTGGATAGGAGAAGCCACCGCCACCGCGTCTCTTCTTGTTGCGTCACACAACCGCCCAGCTACCACCTACGTTCTGCCAGCCTTCCTAGACGGTTGAGAGTACTCCGTCACGAGCTCCGTTACAGCTCTACGGAGGGGAGACCTCCGTTAGCCACTACCGCCGAGAAGGATCGTCACTGCCGCTGCTGTTGGAGGAGGGGAGGAGTATCGCTGCCACCGTCCACCATCAGCCGTCACTCCGCCGACCACCAGCTCGCTCACGCCACCGGAGAAACGGGAAAGGAATTCGAAGACGCTGCGGTGGCCATTCCTACTTGCTCTGCCGTCGTCGTAGGAAAGAACAGAGAGGAGGAAAGCCGCTGCTGGAGTCTCGTCGCTCACCGCACTCTGCTTGCCGAAGAGGAAGAACCGAGGGGAAATGCCGCCGAAAGCGCTATGACCATCCTTCGCCGGAAAAAGGAGAGGGAGAGATAAGGCCGCCGCTCCTCCTTACGGAACCGTCAGCACCGCCATCCTCTTCCGCCAAGCTGCATGCCGAACATCCACTTCCGCCACAGCCACGAGCCACCGTCGAGGAGGAGAGAGTGCCGTCGAGGCTGTCCGCCATCTTCGCCGCTGCTGCGTTGCCTTTGCTTCGGCCGCCAGAGGAAGGAGGACGACGAGATCATGCCGACCATCTACGTTCATCTAGCGAAGGTCTCCACCGGTGTTGTCGCCTCCCGCCGCTTCGTGGAGTGGGAGAGACAACCGACGAGAGGGAGAGAGACGAGAGAGAGGGGTTGGCTGCTGGATATCTTCCCTTCCTCTTTTGGAAACTTCCATTTTCATCACACACTAGGGTATTTAATTGGATTGGGCTACTAATAGTAAAGGGCTTATACAATTGGGATTTAGGCTAGATCATTTTAGGTAAGGCTACACCATTAGGCTAGGTTAGAGGAGTTGGGTCAAAACCATAGGTTATAATACATATACATATATATACATAATTATGGGCCTTTAATATAATCTTAGGGAAAAATGTAAATTATGTGGGCTCAATAATACTTTATATGATATGACATATATATATATATATATATATATATATATATATATATATATATATATATATATATATATATCAATAGAGATATTGGGCTAAGAATATCTAGTATTGACACACTAATAGATTATATAGAAATATATGATCTCAAGCCCATTGAAATAATTATACTTATAATTATTTAAATAGTAACTTAATAAGAAATAACCCCTCATTTAAATATTTATATTTAAAATAATAATAGGGAAAATGCGGGGTGTTACAAAACATGCGTGCTAAAGAAGATCCATCTTTTTGCGAATACTTAATGCGAGTGGGAAATGGGACAGAAAAATATGTTGTTGACAATTCAATTGAAATTCCAAAAACATTCCTTGTCCCATATACAAATGAATTGCAATCTTACAATTCATTACTACTTGACATAGTTTTCCCAGATTTAATGAACTTCAGTTGTGATCCTTATCCACTCATGAGATGTATATTGACACCAAAGAATGAATATGTGGATGAAATTAACAACACTTTAATTGCTAGATTTCCTGGAGAGGAAAAATATTATGTCAGTTATGATGAGTTGTTGGATTCTACTTCCCACAATGAATTTGCTGACTTCTTGCACAGTATCTCAGTACCTGGTCTACCTCCTCACAAGTTGATCCTAAAGAAGAATTGCCCTGTAATTTTGTTGAGGAATATTAATCCTGCAGAAGGATTATGTAATGGTACATAGTTAATATGTGATGACTTTCGTGATCATGTTATACGTTGTGTCATTGCTTCTGGGGAACAATTCGGTAAGCATGTTTTCATACGAAGGATCCCACTTGAAGCCTCAAAAGATGAAAATTGCTCAATCCCATTTAAACGCCACTAGTTCCCAATCAAAGTGTGTTTTGCAATGACAATAAATAAGGCATAGGGGCAACAATCATTATTGCATGGACCATGGTCCACACAGTTGTGTGGACCATAAATAAAAGGTACATTATTTTACCTTCAGAATTAAAGCATGTGCGCTCATACGCCCCCTCAACGTGTGCGGTGGATTCCAAGCGCAACACGTGGAAGTCTCTTTTTGAGGGTGACGCGGAGATTCGAACCCATGATCTTTTGCATGGCTCTGATACCAAATTAAAGCATGTGCTCCATCTCAACTAAAAGCCTAAGCTGATAGTTGGACTGCACATATTATATTTATGCTCACATTCAGTACAAAAGTAATGTACCTTTTATTTTTGGTCCACACAGCTGTGTGAACCATGGTCCATGCAATAATTTGCATAGGGGCAAACATTTGATTTTGTAGGGATTTACTTGAGACAACCGGTGTTTTCTCATGGATAATTATATGTAGCCTTATCATGAGCTAAAAAAGCAGATTCTGTAAAGATGCTAATTTGCAATAATCATCGGGATACAAGTACTACAAATGTCACCGATAACATTGTTTATCAAGAAATCTTGACTGCAGCCTGTGGGTCAAACAATTAATCTTACTAGGTTATTTCTTAAACTATTATTTCCAAACAGTATCACTATTTGTTTATTCTCTTGATGATGTTATCCATACTGTGTGGGCACTTTGTTTATTGGTTTCTTATTTGGTTTTTGTACAGCATTGGCACTGAGCTCACTAGGGAATACCGAAGAAGTTATATTCTAATTTGGGTCTATTGTAAGTGCATTAGCTCTGTCCTGTATATATATGTGTGTGTTTGTGCGTGCGCGCCTCTATGAATGTTTCTGATTTTGTTATTTATTAAATAGTTGTCCTTATGGTCATGAGGAGCTTGCTATCTACGAAGATATTAATCAGGTATATGCTTGGTTTTTTAGCTGTTTCACTCTCTTACTAATCGAATTCCCATGGAAAATATTGTAACATTGTGCGTAGGATATACTTAGTATATTTTGTTGCTGGCAATCAAATTTTCTCTTTGATATATCTGTATTTTAATGCACTTTCCAATGCAGAGTTTTGAGGAATTGCTCGATTGCTGATATCATCCCAAAAGACACAGGAGTTATGCCCAAGTTAAAAAGTTTGTGAGTTTTTTATGACTGGGAGTTGTTTTTGTCTAACATTATGGGGGAAATCCCTCTGAGATCATAGGCTCTTATGGTGCACTTATATTGCACATAAAAACAATATAATTGAGGGACATTTTACCAAAATTGGACTAACTACAATGTTTTCCATCAGCAACAATTTGGTTTTGATGGTAATTTACTTGGTTTCTAAAGTGTGATCTATTCATTGGCAGAGATCTTAGTTTCAACATGCTGAATGGTAAAATCCCAAGTGCAATGGGCAATAAAATGCAATGTGTAAGACTAAGTACATCACTTGTGAATGCTTATCAATCTGATTTTTATTTTAATAAATAAATTTTATTACAGTATTATTATTTTCATAGTAATTGCTCATCCTTATAAGTACTCCATTGTTTGTGATTTAGGTTTCTGGCGCATAACATGTTAAGTGGCTCATCCCACAAGTATTGGTAGTTAGTCATGGGATTGCATAATTATTACTTATCTTAATAGTTTTGCCAAAATGTATTCAACTAAATCAGAGAGGAAAATTTATGAAGGGAAAATAGCATTTTTTTAATTTTAGTTTTACATAAAAATGTTATTTCAATTTCTCGCAGTGATTTATCCTACAACAATTTAAAAGAGTCATCTCCAACAGGGTGCCAGGCCTCCAGTGCGTATGTCTTTTCCCTATTCTGTAGCTAAATTAAATATATTATGTTACAGTATTACTTAAACTGCCTTTTTTTTGGGGTATAGGAATTTAGTCTTTAGTCTACAGCTATTCAGACTAAATTCCAAGGTAGCTTGTTGATGGTCCTGGATGTGTATCTTTTTTCATGGCAGAAGAATATGAACAGAAAGAGCCTGTTGATGAATATGAAAAAGGTGAAAGATTAGATTTGGAGGATAATGATCCTGAATATGAAACCGAAGAGTATGGTGGCCCTGATTATGATGATAGGGGAATTGAATATGAGGAAGTCCAGGAAGAGGGAGAAGAAATAGAAGAACATGAGGAGGAATATATTGGTGATGAGGGAGAAGGTGATATGGTTGAGGAGGAAGTTGAAGACGTCAATGAGGACCTTGAGAGTGAGGAGGATGATGACCATGTTGGCGAGGAGCATGGTCAGATACTCAGATGGTTGATAGCTGAGGAGGACGAGCATGATGAAGTTGTTAAAGAAAGACGCAAGCGCAAGGAGCTTGAAATTTTTATTGGTGGCTTGGACAAGGATGCTACAGAGGATGATCTTAGGAAAGTCTTGAGTGAAGTTGGTGATGTTACTGAAGTGAGGTTTATGATGAACCCTCAGACCATGAAGAATAAGGGATTTGCTTTTCTAAGATTTACAACAGTTGAACAAGCTAGCTTGTAGCAACGAGTCTTGTATTACTTTAATTCATTAAAAATAATAAGTACTTATTTCCAATAGTCATCATGTACACAATGTTGGCTTCTATACTGAGATTGATGAAACTCAATATATTAACTTGATTGTACTTATAGAAAAGGTATTTGAACTTCAAATTTACACGTACTTAACAATATCTTATGATTTTTCCTCTGTTTATTGGTTTTTTTGCCAATTTTAAGTGTACTAATAAAATGATTCAATGATTGATGTGAGTAAAATTCATTCACTCTATAATAATAATAATAATAATAATAATAATAATAATAATAATAATAATAATAATAATAATAATAATAATAATAATAATAATAAGAACAATAACAATAACAATAACAATAACAACAATAACAATAACAATAACAATAACAATAACAATAACAATAACAATAACCCAATAACAATAACAATAATAATAATAGTAATAATAATAATAATAATAATAATAATAATAATAATAATAATAATAATAATAATAATAATAATAATAATAATAATAATAATAATACATTTATGCAAAGGGAAATAACAAAATACCAATTTCATTCATACAAGAATGAAAACGAATAGAAACTAAAACCTATATAGTTTGGGTATTAATAAATAAATGACCGACTAATGGGATAAAAAATTAAAATATCTAGAAACCAATGATTTGAAAGTATCAACCAGTAGAATTTTTACACTCAACAACCAATAGGAAATTAAAAAAAAAATATCAACCAAAATAAAACAGAATTGATAATATATTGATCCTGATGTTTCTTCTCAAGCTTCGCACATGTGACCATCTAAGCTGCCGCCCGTAATTGTAAACTCAATCAATAGTTTGAATATCATTAAAAATAATTCTGAACAGAAAAAAGAAAAAAGAAAAAAGAAAAAAGAAGATAGTCTTCTCTTATTTATAAAAATAAAAAAATCACTATTTAATTTTGTATTTATTGTAAGATCATATAGTGATATTAGAAGATACAAATGCTTATTGAATTCTAAATCACAAATCCTTATACAATTTTAACTCACAAATAGGGGTGTAAACAAATCAAATATTTTTAGTTCGATTCGTGATTCGAATTCGAATATTTGATTCGAATTCAAATTATTCGAATACGAATCGAATTCGAATACATATTTCGAATCGAATTTTATTCGAATCAAATACGAATAAGAATATATTTGATTCGACTATATTCAAATATATTCGAATATATATATTAAAAACTAATATATTAATAGAATATTAATATAATTGTATAATAATAGAAAATTTTATTCTATTTAAATTTAAAATTTTATTACATTTTATCTTAATCGATTGGAATATTTATCGAATACGAATTTGAATAGTTCTCAAAATAGTCGAATTCGAATCAAATAATAAGATATTTGACTCGATTCGATTCATTTACACCCCTACTCACAAATCCTTATAGGATTCTAACTAATAGATCCTTATAGAATTCTAACTCACAAATCATTATACAATTCTAACTACATTAGTCAACCCAGAACACCTATATATAACCCATTGCCACGGGCAAGAAGTACAAACCAAAATTAATCTGCAGCACAACATCAACCGCAGGGAAGGCCAACTTATTCTACAGCAGCATCAACGAAATTTTGCAGGTATGTTATATATAAGCAAATTGCCTTGCCTCCGCCCAACCTCACCTTCCTAAGACTCTCTGTTGAGCCACCCGGCCACATCACACCGGTGATCCACCAGCCCCACCTCTACTTCCACCAACCTCCCGACATTCTTCACAGCCTCACCACCTTCAATAGCCTTCAAGACATGCCCAAATCTGTGACAATGAGATCAATATGCCGGCAAACTCAATCTTCTGCTAGAATCCCCTCAAACTATATTAGTATATTTAATATCTTATGCCCTAATCTTTATTTGTTCTTGTAACACCCCGATTTCCTGTTCTGACAACTATTACAATATGCGTAATATAACGCTGCGGAAGCTTACCCTTTAGCAGAAAACCGGGTGCTACCGCCACACTTAGAATGAAGTCTATCACCTCTTTGATAAAACTTTCACTCTAAGTGCACAGGCTAAAAGAAATACACTCAACATCAACACCCCAACATCAAAATATAATATTCTAGATACATATATATAATATATATATATATATATATATATATATATATATATATATATATATATATATATATATATATATATATATATTAATAATTACAAAATAAGTGCCCAAAAAGTTCGCCTAATGGCCAACATAAGTTTAAAGTCATACATATCCCTACCAACCAAGATCAGTCACTTTCCTGGCTACAAAAAAAAATATTTACACAAAAAGGACTAAACCCCTACAAACCTGCCGTGCAACCTGCCTACACGATCTGGAGATACGTCGGACCCGTAAACTCACCCCAGACAAGATGCCACTCCCCTTCATACCATGTGATATGATCTAGGAACCGGGAAGCGACAATAACCATAGACCACTCCTCCCAACTCTCGGGAGGACTGGGGTCCCAAGGGTAAGGGTAATAAACTATAAACTCTAAGGGGTTACTTCCTACCAGCACCTCGATAGGGTAAAAACCAAAAGTGGCCTGCACATCAGGACCATCAGGGATAGGGAGATCACTATCTACTACCGGTGAGCCATTGGGAGCTGTAGGAGCAAAGCCAGGCGCATAAGGGTCGTCGCAATCATCTGCTGCACAAAAGCGTCGTAGTCCATGCTACGACTTTCATCTTCCGACGAACTGGGGGAGTTCGTCGGACTGCAAGAACTAACGCTGGACTCCATCTGAAAGTAACACATTGAAGTGTAGTTAGCACAACGGCTAAGCAAGGAGATCCGTGGATCACCCAAACTTAAATAAAGGTTTTCTAAAACATATATATATATATTGGTTAAAGTATGACAACACAGTGAAACATATAAGTACGTAGAAGAAATCATAAGATTTAGTCAAATCAAACCTCCCTTAAAAACAAAAGAGAATAACATTTTCTTCCCGTCAAACCTGTAGTTATTCAAACTAGTTTTAACCGTTTCTCTCAAAGAACTTTCCATCAATCTCTTCTCATAGACCGAGAATGTCCTGGCACACCACTGTGCCCAACTATTCACCATTCCTATCTCATATCAGCTACCGAGTAACCATAATTCCTTACAAAAATTCACTTAGTTTCTTCTTCGAAAGTGTGAGGCCTTCGGAGCACTCTAGTTGTCTCCCTCTTTGACCACTTGGATCATTGATCGGGGTAGTGGTCATCCCCCGATCTAACGCTGATCCCTTGGCACCAGGTACGTTAAAATGATTCCCAGTCGGCCTAACCGGGTCCGTCAAAACGAAACCTGCCCGCAATAATCGGGGTAACTATACCTTAAGTGTGCACACCCCCGTGGGAATACCGCATCCGACGAGTTATATAGTTCCCAGCGACTAGACGTCGCATAAGTATGAATTGAATGTCATACGGCATAATATTTAATATGTAACAACCGCTGGGCAAGGGCACTTCATGCAGAGCATATGCCTCCCGTGGGTTAATCAAGGTCCTCCTCCTCTTGCTCAGAAACTAAGGTTTTATCTCTTTTAGAAACATTTCTCCATCCTTTAGCCAATTAGATAGCACCTTAATTACCACCCATAGTGAGAATTAAGCATAATCATCCCCACTTACTCAATTACAATTAACAAATCTTGAACTTACAACACATTACCATACCTTCATACCATATATATATATATATATAGAATATACTATACATACATTCATATATTATATGAATATTTCGATGTACACACCTACTATATATATATAACCCGAGTACACGTACATACTAAATATAGTATATATATATACACGTAACACACATACTACATATATATATATATATAACATTTGCCACCACATATACTATATATATATACACTACACGCAACATACATATATACATATTTATACCATATATACTTATATATATATATTATATATATATATACCACAATATACCTATATATATATACACACACCACACGCCATATATATATACATACATATATATTCCATAATATACCTATACATGTATATACACACACCACACGCCATATATACATGCACATATATATTCCATAATATACCTTTATATATTTGTTTGCATACTAGTAACCAAATTTCACTAACACAACAATTTGTAGCCATAAATTAGGTGACATACACCTTATATACATCATATACAAGCAATATATAAAAACATTTTTACTAAAATCCACAAAGTCACAATCAACCATCAATTATTCAAATTTGAGCAATCTAATCCAACTTAAGGGAACTCCTTACCTCCAAAGTAGTTAATATGGCCTTAAAGGTGCTTTTGGTGGATTTTCCCAATTTCTTCTTGAAACCCTAACTCCCAAATCATCATCATAACAACAAGATTCAAGAAATCAAGACTTAGATTTAGGTTCTAGGAAGAAAAATAAAACTAATTACCGAAAGAAATTGAAATTTTACCGAACAAAGTTGACACTTGAGAGGGATTTGGCTATGGAGTTGAAGCTTCAAGGAGGAAGATGAAGTCTCCACTCTCTCTCACTTTCTCTTTTTTTTTTTCGGCTACAAGGGGGAAGAAGAGGGGAATTTGATCTTTTATGGTCTTGGTCAACTTGTTGACTAGTCTACACCTAATGGATGGGACATCACCTACTCTTGGGTAAAAATTTCTAAAATATCTTTACCTAGACTGTTTGGGATTAATACAGATAAATTCTCGGTAGAAACTAATTTAATTCAAATATTTTATGGATGTTGCCGAGAAATATTATCTATTTACTTTTTTTTTCGCACATCTCATGGATTTTACATAAAAAGGTGGGGGGTTACAGTCTACCCTCCTTAAGAAAAGTTTCGTCCCCGAAACTTACTTTCTTAACAGACCTCTACTTACTTTCACGCACACATATTGCAGTTAGCACATAAAACATCGCACATCAAGTATCATATACACATAATAAGTAGATCGACTCTTACTTACTTGAGCTAAACAACTCCGGATATCGATCCATCATCGTGTCTTCCAATTCCCAGGTAGCTTCCTCTGGCTATGGTTTGACCATTGAACTTTGACCATCCTGATTGACTTTCTCCTCGTATCTCGGGTCTTAGAATCCAAGATCTGGATTGGTCTTTCTTCATATGTCAATGAGTCATCCATTGTCAGTCCTTCTGGCTCCAGTACATGAGATGCGTCAGGTACATATCGTTTCAATTGAGAGACATGAAACACATTATGTACTCTGTCCAGTTCGACGGGTAGAGCCAAACGGTATGCCAAAACTCCCACTCTTTCCAAGATCTCATAGGGTCCTATATATCGAGGACTCAGTTTCCCCTTCTTTCCAAATCTTT
>CP025659.1:47572313-47587614 GCA_003576665.1 Ipomoea trifida
TAACTCTTCCCACAAAAACCGATTTTCCACAACAACAATACTTGCTTCATTACTGACATGCATGTTTGGAAAGTCCCTCAAACTTTTGTTGTAGACTAATAAAAGCTTTGACAACTCTAATAGAGCAAATTCCTTCTTCTCTTCGTCATTAAAAAACAAATCTAAAACAACAAATAAACGAACTTTAATTACTTTAGAAAAAAAATTAATTACATAAAAATGAAATATAAATTAATTTAATTTTGAAATATTAATACCTGATTGATTAAATAATCTCATACGATTGTGTTGAGCATCATCAGCTAGATGTACCCATACTTTGTTCCACATTGATTCTGGGCAAACCATTGTATTTGACATTAATAGAGTAACAAACAACTTTCTTAAAGAATAGGTCGTTGACCAGTGACTAGCCTCCTCAATTGCATCAATGTATTCATTATCATCTTCTAATAAGCCCTGTGCATAACATGCCTCCTTAAAAGTATGGTATTCAACTCCATTGTATGTCCTTATTTCATTATAACTTGTAGGACCTTTGACTATGTTCAGTAAACACCTTAGGTAATACAACTCACTGCACCACTACCAGGTGGTACATAAAATACCCTTCCCACTGAAAAACCCCTTTGTCTTGGTTGCCATTGACGAATATTTTTCTTCCACACAAATCTATTTGGCATCTCAATATAGGTTAAAAGCTTTGCTTCTGGTATTTTTTTGTTGCTTTCAAACCATTCTGTGAACATGCTTTGGCCCAAAGTTGGATTAGTCAATACTGATTCCACGTCTTCGTCATCTTGGAAAAAAACAGTATGGCTATCTGGTAAGTGGAAACTAAGTCTCTCAATTGCGGGGGATCTAATCTAGACTGTATTTCAAAACTCAACAAACGCCAAGTAGCTTTTGAGGCAGAAACGTACCTGCAGTCATAGTACATGTTGATTTCATCGACAACTTCCACTCCATCGGCATTTGTTGCGCTCTGATAAAATTCTGCAGTTACCCAATCATTACCTTTGTTAACATACTTGAATAAGTATTTTATAGATCTTGATTGGTTGCACCACTCCACATTCATATGTGCTTTGTATCTCAACAACAAATATCTATTATGTGGAACCACATAGCGATTATCCAACTGAATGCCATTTCTTTTGACTGTTTTGCCGTCATCACATCTTCTATATAAGGGGTATCCATCTTGATCAAAAGAAGACGAATCAACAAACTTCTTTGGAAAGTCTTTAGAGCATTTCCCATTAACCATGCAAGGTGAAGTTTTCCTAGCAATACCGCAAGGACCATGTATCATAAACTCCTCAACTACTTGATGGTATTTAGGATCATTTTCTTTGTCAGGTATTTCAGCTGAGATTAAGGAGTCCATTACCTCAGGAGATGAAAGGATAGCGGTTGACCTTAGAAAAATGACTATATGAGCATGTGGTAGTCCCCTTTTTTTAAATTCAATTGTGTATATCACTGTATTAGTACCAAAAATTGTATTAGGAAAAAAAATAATTATGTATGAAATGAAGTAAAAAATAATATTTTAGATACTAAAATGCTTTAACTGGTCCAAATAATTTTCCACCATTGAACTCTTTAATTAATGCATCTAGCTTGGGGTTGAATTTTCTGCCACTAATTCCCATGTAACGTTGAATTTTCTGCCACTTGGGGTTACATGTGAATGTAATGAATAAGTTTGGATAACCTATCCAACAACATATAGCCATAACATCTTGGTAGTTCTGAATCATATATCTTGCACCGCCTGTAAAACTGGATGGCAAGATTATCCTTTTTCCTTGAGTTGTAGGGTCTATATCTCCTCTAAACAATACATCGGACAAACCTTTGTATACTTCACAATGCAACGCCTTTTGATTGTTATGTATGAATAAAAGACGACCGGATTCCACCATTGTATATCCATCAACCAAAAACTGTTGAAACAACCTTCTATCACGCAATAAGGTAGACAATGTACTTCTCCTTTCATGTATTTGAAAAGCAAAATACTCCCTAGTAGTTATACGTTGTCTGCTACCACCTGCTTGATTAATCACTGTATTGAATTGGATATCATCCCGATAACCATCTTCTCCATAGGGAAACAAAATAGGATATTGCAATGGTAAGTATGTCGGGTTGAGCTCATTAATTCTCTTCAATTTCCCTGATTTACACTCAACCAAAATATTTCGCACCCCCATGTTAGGATCAAGGTCACCTACAATTACGGCCGCAACCTCTGATACTGTTGGCAAATTATATGTCCTGGCATCAGTTGTTCTTTTTGCTATTAGTCTCATTTTGATTTCTGTTGTAGTATCATTTTAAAGCTCATTCCTAGCCATTCTGAAAGACTTTACCAAGACATTGTGCTCATCTAACGCTTTCTTAATATCGTTTACCACTTCTAATTGTACATCCACTTTGAAATTTCCATTCACACTTTTTTGGAAAAAAAAATATTATCAATATGTGATTTACAATTGGGAAAAAAATGAAACAAAGTTAGAAAAATATACCTTATTGAATTTACATGATTCGTAATTTCATTGTTCGTGTCATGGATGTACAATTGCGCAAACTTTGGGGGCACCGGTACTTGGTTGCAAGCTTCCTATTAAGTGAAAGTTTTGCCCATTTATCTAGAAAACCGGGGATCCACCACCTTGATTTACTGTTCTATCAACTCTTCCGTCCATTGACGTAAAACAAAACATACTGTTATACGACCTTATGTTGTCCAAGAAGTGATCTCTTTTGTGTCCTTGTGTAAAAAAACAGATCATATATTTTTTTGGTGGTTTTTTAAAACTTGGTAATTGAATCTTACCATTGGTACAACACAATGAATATTTAGGAATAGCGTTAGACTTTGATTTATCTAAACATTCTTCGAACCAAAATAATGCACCACAATGCACACATGCATGAGTCTAACGGATCACCAAAATTGGCATAATTAACTGCGAAATACAAAATTGTCTAAAAGTTTATAACATTTTAAATCTCAAATATATATGCTATTAAGAATTAAAAGACATTAAATTTACCCTTTAAAAAACACTAACCAATTGATCCCGTAATAGTGCTATCTTCTTCTGTGATTGCTTCATTAAAGTCATTGCTTAAGTTGCGACATTCCATGGTAGAAGTAATCACTGTATGTGTTAAGGTCATAATTGTAGTTTCGTTGGACCTATCTATACTAACTTGAGCACATAAAAAAAGCAATGCATAAACAATAAAATTACAAACAATACTAATTAAATTACAAAAAAAAAACAAGTGGATATTCAATATGAATTAATTGAACGTGTACTATAACAACTTAGAAGAATTTTACTTTTCCTTGTGTTCGTTAGCTAATATTGTTTGTTTATTATAAAATAAAAATTTACATTCTTAAAAAAGCCAAAATTTAGGAATACAAACCATAACTTATAATTGAAAATAAAAAATATAACAATTTAATAAATAGTCTATATTTGAAAATGTATGTTGACTTTCCATATTGAAAACAACAACAATTTCAAATTAATTAAACTATTTAGATGTCGCAAAAATAATCAAGTACATAACCTAATAGTAATAGGCAAATAAGAGGTTGATGAGAAGAACTTATAAGTACAACTTCTCATCCAAGTCTAGACTTTCATTTAGCAGGTCAGCTGGGAGTTGTTCAACTGAGGATTATCTCATCACTAACTTGGCTGAAATTTACAATAGAAAAGAGGTAACATTGTTTTAAACCATCACATTATTATTGCAGTTTTTCTTTCCCTGTTTCAATTTGTGATTCTTAAACAGTTGTCTGAATATTGACTAATTGGTAGAATTGTGGGTGTTTAGAGTGCATTAGATTGGTATTATATGTCATTTAAGGGGAGTAGTTGTAACAAGAAAGTAATTTCTTGAAATGGCTTAATGCCTAAAACTTCTGAAGAAAACTATAAAGAATCTTGTTGAGTACTACTGACTCTGTTATAATGTAGTATCTCAAGGCAGAGTTGCCTCGACTGAGGCTCAAACCCACTCCCATCATCCATATATAGGATGGTGTACTCTCCTCAAAACCGTGTGAGACCTAGAGCTGCCAGTCAAGGTATTCTCCTAAAACCTTTGAACATGGTATCACAGCCTAGGTTATAAACACGAATTTTTTTTTCGCTCCGCTATCATCACCGCCCACCCAGGAAGGTTCGCCGGCCGCCGGCGACCCAGACTGCCAAGTTCGCCGCCGTTCTGCCCAGCGAGTACGCCTCACGCGCCGCCGACGCTGCCGCCACGCGCCTCCACGCGCCGGCGCGTGCGCCACCTCCGGCCGCCGGAAAATTTCCCGGCCGACGTCTCCGGGCTCGCCTTGCTCCAGGGATCTCAGATCTGGTCTTGGTTTGACCAGTGTTGCTTCGGTTCTTGCAGGTCTTCAATCAGGTTGTCTCGTACGCCCTCCGGTTACTGTTTTTTGTCTGTTTCTGATCTGTTTGGGCTCTATTTTTTGTGGGTATGGCTGAGAATAAGTCAATTGTTGTTACTGATATTGTTCCTGTGAATTCCAAAATCACGGACTGTAAGCTTAATGACTCTAATTACTTAGAGTGGTCTCTGGTCATTAAGCTTTATCTCACTAGTTTGGATAGAACAAACCACATCACTGAGACCAAAGAGGATGCTAATTGGGTGAAGGATGATGCCCGTTTGCTCTTACAAATTCGTAACTCTATAGATGAGGGTATTCTTGGGTTGGTTAGTCATTGTTCTTCTGTTAAAGCTTTGATGGATTATTTGGAATACTTGTACTCTGGGAAGGGGAATATCACTCGTATGTATGATGTTTGCAAGTCTTTTTACCATGCCGAGAAGCAAAATTTGTCTCTTATTGCTTACTTTATGGAATTTAAGAAAACATATGAGGCTCTTAATAAACTCATGCCATTCACGGCTGACATTAAAGAGCAACAAAAGCAACGTGAACAATTGGCTGTTATGAGTTTTTTGGCAGGTCTTCCTTCTGAGTTTGACACAGCTAGGTCCACAATTCTTAGTACATCTGAAATCCCTACCCTAGCTGATGTCTTCCCTCGCTTGATTCGATTCGAGCAGTCCAAGATACCCGAAGTTCCCATCCCACCTAATAGTGCTCTTGTTAGTCGTAATCTTCACAATGGGAATGGTGGCAATTCTCAAGGGCACACTTCCGGTCATCCTCACAGTGGGAACAATGGATATTCCCAGGGGCGTACTTCCACCATTGTGTGTCACTATTGTCAAAAGCCAGGGCATATAAGGAGGGACTGTCGGAAGTTGCAAAAGGATCGTAGGAATTCTTCTGCCAATGTTGCATCTACACCTGAGGCACCTTCCAAGACTATCACGGTCTCTGCTGATGAGTTTGCCAAGTTTTCTCAATACCAAGACTCTTTGAAGCATTCATCCTCTTCGGTCACTGCAATTGCTGACTCAGGTAACCCGACCTCTTGTCTTCTCTCATTATCATCCAAATGGGTTATAGACTCGGGTGCCACAGACCATATGATAGGTAATTCGAGTTTATTTTCCTCCATTTCTTCTTCTCCACACAGTTCCCCTGTCACCTTAGCGGATGGGTCCACTTCTCATGTACTTGGGTCTGGCTCCATTACGCCAATCCCCACACTTCCCTTATAGTCTGTCTTGCACCTCCCTAATTTCTCGTTCAATTTGATTTCGGTAAGCCAGCTTACCCGTGCTTTAAACTGTTCTGTTACGTTCTTCCCTGATCATTGTCTGTTTCAGGATCTTATGACGAAGAGGGTTATTGGTGAGGGGCGTGAGTCTGGGGGTCTCTACATTCTTGACACCAAGAGGTCAAAGTTGGTTGCTTGTTTGGGTGCTGTCACTTCGGTAGATGCTCATTGTCGTTTGGGGCGTTCTTCCCTCCCGTTGTTGAAGAAATTGTGTCCACAGTTTCATAGTTTACCGTTTTTACATTGTGAGTCGTGTGAGTTTTCTAAGCACCGTCGTGTGCATTTGAGTCCTAGAGTTAGCAAACGTGTGTCTACTTTGTTTGAGTTAGTACGTTCAGATGTTTGGGGTCCGTGTTCTGTGACTTCTAAACTTGGCTATAAGTATTTTGTTACCTTTGTTGATGATTTCTCTCGAATGACCTGGTTATATTTACTGAAATCTCGTTCTGAATTGTTTGATGTGTTTCGTGGATTCTGTGCTGAAATTAAAACTCAATTTGGTGTTCATGTCAAAATATTACGCAGTGACAATGCTAAAGAGTATTTCTCGTACCCCTTTTCCTCGTATATGCATGCCATGGGTATGTTGCATCAATCTTCTTGTGTTGACACACCTTCCCAAAATGGGGTAGCTGAGCGCAAGAATCGGCATTTGCTTGAAATTGCAAGGGCCTTATTGTTTCAAAGGGGGGTTCCTAAGCAGTTTTGGGCTGATGCCGTTTCCACTGCCTGTTTCTTAATCAATCGCATGCCCTCCGTGGTTTTGGATGGGAAAACTCCGTACAATATTTTGTGTCCATCACAACCTTTGTTTCATATTGACCCCCGTATATTTGGTTGTGTATGTTTTGTTCGGGATGTCCGTCCTAACCTCACCAAGCTTGATCCTAAGTCTCTAAAGTGTGTGTTTCCTTGTTATTCTCGTGTGCAAAAGGGGTACAGGTGTTACTCTCCAGAGCTTGGCATTTCTATTGATGTCACTTTTCACGAGGATGTTCCTTTCTTTCCTTCTTCTCCGGATGCCATTGGTCAGGGGGAGGATGAGGGGGATGACATCTTGATGTATACAGTCACGACATCTGTCCCTATGCCTGTTCCTACTCCTCCAGTTTTACAAGTCTATTCTCGTCGGCCTCGGCCTGCTGCTCCCGTTCCTGCTTTGCCTCAAGCTCCTCTTCCTGCCTCGGTACCTACTTCGATCCCTGAAACCACCTCTAAGTCAGTTGATCCAGTGTTGAATGATACCCTTCCTATTGCTGTTCGAAAAGGTAAACGCAGTTGCACTTATCCTATATCCTCTTTTGCATCATATGCTCAGCTGTCCTCTGTCTCCTGTTCTTTTGTTGCTTCCCTTGATTCCGTGTCCATTCCTAAAACTGTTAAGGAAGCCTTGTCTCATTCTGGGTGGCGAACTGCTATGATTGAAGAGATGAATGCTTTGGATCACAATAATACTTGGGAGTTGGTTGCCATGCCTGCAGGTAAGAGGCCTATTGGTTGTAAGTGGGTGTTTGCTGTCAAGATAAATTCTGATGGGTCTGTTGCTAGATTGAAAGCCCGTCTTGTGGCTAAAGGATATGCCCAAACCTATGGGGTTAATTATTCTGACACTTTTTCTCCTATGGCTAAGCTTACTTCTGTCAGGTTACTCATTTCAATGGCAGCCATTAAAGATTGGTCTCTGCATCAGCTTGATATCAAGAATGCCTTTTTGCATGGGGATCTTCATGAAGAAGTGTACATGGAGCAACCTCTTGGGTTTGTTGCTCAGGGGGAGTCTGGGAAAGTATGCCGACTTCGAAGATCATTGTATGGACTGAAACAAAGCCCGCGAGCATGGTTTGGAAAGTTTAGTCAAGCAGTGGAGAGCTTTGGGATGATGAAAAGTAAATCGGACCACTCAATGTTCTACAAGTGGTCCAAAACTGGCATAATCTGGTTAGTGGTCTATGTGGATGACATTGTCATTACAGGGAGTGACACCGAAGGAATTTCATCTCTTAAGTCATTCCTTCATAGTCAATTTCAGACACAGGATTTGGGACCACTAAAGTACTTCCTAGGTATTGAAGTCATGAGGAATAAAACAGGTATATTACTGTCTCAACGAAAATATGTACTTGACTTACTGTCTGAAACAGGGAAACTAGGGTCTAAACCATGCAATACTCCTATGATACCAAACATGCAATTGTCAAAGGAGGGGGAGTTGTTTGAAGATCCTGAGAGGTATAGAAGATTAGTTGGGAAGTTGAACTACTTGACAGTAACTCGTCCAGATATTGCATATCCAGTGAGTGTTTTGAGCCAATATATGGCATCTCCAACTGTTGAGCATTGGGCAGCTGTAGAACACATCTTGAGTTATTTGAAGGGAGCTCCAGGACATGGAATTTTGTATAAAAATCATGGGCACACTAAGATCGAGTGTTTTACTGATGCTGATTGGGCAGGATCCAAAGAGGATCGTAGATCAACAACTGGATATTGTGTTTTCTTTGGAGGTAATTTGGTTTCGTGGAAAAGTAAGAAACAAAATGTGGTTTCTCGTTCGAGTGCAGAGTCTGAATATAGGGCAATGACACAATCAACATGTGAAGTGATGTGGATAAACAACCTTCTGAGTGAAGCTGGTTTTAAAGCTCCAATCCCTAGAAAAGTATGGTGTGATAACCAAGCTGCTCTGCATATTGCATCAAACCCAGTGTTTCATGAACGAACGAAACATATAGAGATTGACTGTCATTTTGTTCGTGAGAAGATACAACAAGGGTTAATTTCCACTGGATTTGTAAAGACTGGAGAACAACTCGGGGATTTATTCATGAAGGCCCTAACTGGGACACGAGTTAGTTATCTGTTAAAATGTTAAATAGGTAATATAATATGGTAATATTAATTGGTGATTGAATAATTGGTGTGATATATTTGTAATATATGTAATAGTATAAATAGAATTAATATGTGATATATTTGGTGATATATTTGTAATATATGTAATATATGTAATAGTATAAATAGAATTAATATTATTTTACATTTTACATTTCTTATAGCCGTATTGAATATTTCCTAATCTTAGCCTGGATGATTTTGGCTAACAGTAGCCTAGGAAATTATAACATATTAATATATTAATTTTATTGTAATAAATTATAACAGTAGCGTAATTATGTTTTTCCTTTTTTTTTTCTCCTACTAATCAGCCAAATTTCTTAAACTACTCCCCCATCTCCACCCCTCTTAATTTCTTACATTTTTCACCTCTATCTCTCTCTCTTCCTTATTTTCTATATAAACTATTGCTTATAATCATAATTCGTATTCCCTGTGAATTCTGAGCTGGATTTTACCTTTATTTTTCTCTCTCTATCTCTTAAAATCGGTTTCTCCCGGAAAATCAACAACCATGAGTACTGTAAACACGGTGGGGTATCGGATTGGCAACGCGGTGGAGGTGTTGAGCAACGAGGAAGGCTTTGTGGGATCCTACTACGAGGCGACGGTGGTGGGTGTGTTGCCCGGCGGCAAGGGCTACGTAGTCCAATACAAGACTCTGTTGACAGACGACTTTTCATCACCGCTGACGGAGACGGTTCCTGCTGATGAAATCCGGCCTAAACGTTTTTTTTAAATGTTTTTTTTTTAATTTTATAATGACAAAAAGAAAAAGAATGAAAGAAAATAGGAATTAAATAAACTGTGGTTTAGTCACGTCCTTAATTCTTAAATATTTATGATATACATTTAGTTAATTTTATAATTTCATTTCCTTAATTATATTTGCTATTTAATTTATTATAATTAAGTGAATTATATTTAGAAATTAAAATAATTTAATTTCTAAATTTGTATGGATTAAAGTAGTCCCTGTATTCAAAAAAAAAAAAAGTAGTCCCTAATATATTACGTATTTAGGTAGATTTCTAAATATTTATGATTTTTTTAAAATTAAGAGTACGAGTTTATATAAATTTTAAAATAAAGTTTCTTACTAAGTAAACATATAATTGCAATTAATGTGTATAATTATAATAGTAATCACAAATCTATAAAAAAAATACATATTTTCATACTGTAAAAAATACTATAAATGTAATACACACATACACACAAGAGATCATGTGCGGTTATATGGCTAGGGTAAAAAATGGAGTGAATTCCCAGCCATTGATCTTGCAAAAATCAACAGCCCAGAATGAAGACAAATTTAAAAAAAATGCAATTCACCTACTGTATTTGTTATTACGAATTTTAATTATAAAAAAATGCAATTCATCTACTGTATTTGTGGTTACGAATTTTAATTATAATAATTATAATTGATAAAAGAATTTTAAATAATAACAGGATTGATTATATTTTAATAAAGTAAAATTGGAATAAGAGGTTTAATAATAACCTTGAAAATAACAGAAGTAAATAAATGACTTAATAATAACCTTGAAAATAACGGAAAGTAAATAAATGACGAAATTAGATTACGGTTGTATAGTCAATGATTCACATAATTGATTGACCAAATTAAATTAAAAATTAATTCAAAGTGGTACAATAATTTGAGTGTTAACTGGACCAGCTGACCACATGTGATGTAACCTCAAATTCATTCTTTTGTCCTAACAAGATAACAATTTATAATAATTTGAGAGAAGAAAAGATAACAAATTATTATTAACATAAGTTATTAGTCCACATTAATGGCACTTAATACCTTTTTTTACTCACCTTTTATTGGGAGCCATTATAATCCTGAATACTGATTCCATTTTATCAATGCAAAATCATTCCGATTACGAATATGTTGCTTAAATATAATTGGCAACATACAATTTCCTATTATTATTCGCACAAATGAGCCGTTAATTAGAAATGAGTTGATTTTAAAAAGGCAATAAAATGCATCTAATATAATCAATAAAATTAGGATATTAAATAATTTTAATATCCCGTGGCCATTATTAGAAATTAGATCTAAATATTTACAAAATTATATTCAGATGAATATAATTTTGTAAATATTTACTAGTATTTTCGCCCGTGCGTTGCACGGAATGAATTCGTTATAATATTTTAAGAATATTTGGATCGATATACAATTATATAAATTATAACATCGAATATTATATAGCGCAATTGTGACACCCCGAAATTTATTCACCATTTTTGTTACAAAATGATTTTTAGCCAAAAATGTTTCTAACTATTCATTTTTCAGAAAATTTCAGCTCGGCGCAGTCCGAAAGATTTATTCGGTAAACATACATCCCGAACTCCGTTTTACCTGAAATTTTTATTTTAGAACCCCAACCTATAGTACTTGGTATCCTTAAAAAGTTTTGGTCATTTGGATATTTGAGTAAACACAGAAAATTACGTTTTTGCTCTTGGCAGTGTGCTGTCCAGAATTTTTCTCTCTGGACTAGTTTTGGAAAGAAATTCAAAAACCATACTTCTACTCCTTAGATTTCTATGAAATTTTATATGTAGGTTCTAGACTTGCTTAACTACATATTTGAAGAAAATGGTATCAAAATACCTTACCAAATACTCCCAATAATATTTTTAATCCAGATCCAGTGTTCTGCCAATTTCTTTCTGTCAGCACATGTAGTCTTCAATTTGATACCAATTATTTGACTGATATCATCTATGTTTTAATTTTATTTTGTCTCTTTTAGAACCTAGGCAACCACCCTATTGTCCCTAAATTATTTTCTACCGTAACTATATCTGATTTAATCCCAAACTGGCAAGGAAGTCTTACTCTACAAGACACACCATGGAATTGTGACAAGTGTCACATTAAATCATACCGCATACCATAACAATTCTACGCGTGTTAAAGTTCGATCTTCGACTTCGTAGAATTACAGATTATAGATCTCTAACTAATAGTGAGAGCACAGATATTGGTACGTTGTGAGAGAAGAGTCATTTCTCATCATTATATAGTGGAGGATAAACATAATATGGAAGATTTTTCAAAAGGAAAGTATACTTAATTTTAATTTTATGTAAATATAGATGATTAACATGTAAAAATTTTACTACAATATTATATAATATTTTCATTCTAATATAGTTAATTACATGTCAATTATATAAATATATATAGATATATAGATATAGATATAGATTATCATATCACTAATCACCAATCACCAATTAATTAATTAATATCAATATCAATCTATATAAATATAAATATAAATATTAATATATAACAATATTACCATATCACTAATCACCAATCACCAATTAATTAATTAAAATTAATATATATATATATATATATATATATATATATATTAATTAATTAATTAATTAATATTAATATATAACAATATTACCATATCACTAATCACCAATCACCAATTAATTATTCTTTTTTAAAATAATCACCAATTAATTAATTAATATTAGTATATATTAATATATTATATATTAAAAATAATACCATATACCATATTATCAATTATCAATTATATATCCCCAATCACCCATCACCCATTAATATTAACAATATTACCATATTTTCATATTATCATTATCATATATTACCATAATAATATTATAGGATGGATAATTAATAAAATAATAAAATAATAAATAAATAAAATAAATGATTTTACCAAAATNNGGGGGGGGGGGGGGAAATTTGGGATGAGGAAATTGTTTTTATATATAGTATAGATAGATAGATTTAGACAAATATGGAATTTTTGTAATATCAAAAATATACCTTTTTGGAGATTATTGTTAGTATGGTTATTATTATTATTATTATTATTATTTACTCTATAGTCTTCTATTTGTGGTTGTAACTTAGTCTATGTTAATAGTCCTGTAGAATAGGAGAGGTTAGTATCCTACTCAAATAGGACTCTCACTTTGTGTAATATGTTGTTGAATGAACTGGCTCTACTCTAATCTGGTATCAAAGAGCGTTAGGTTAGGGACCTTAATTATTTTTCCGATCAACTTACCGTTTCTCTACCCGGTTTTCCGATGGCCGTCAATCCCGATCGCTCGATCACCGCCGTCAACCCAGCCCCTCCCGCCGCTGCACCTGCAAATCATCCCAACCCTCTCACACAAGCTCATCACTTTGTCTCCCTAAAACTCACAAATCACAATTATCTATTCTAGCGAACTCAATTAATACCGTTTCTCCGGGGACAGAATCTGCTCGGCTACATCAACGGCGGCATCCCCTGTACTTCCCCGACGATCCCCGCTCCGGTGGCTGAGGGTTCCTCCGCTACCCCGGCTATACCTCCGGCGGCCAATCCAGCGTATCATGCGTGGGTTCAGCAGGATCAGTCGCTGCTATCGATGCTCATCTCGTCACTCTCCGACGAGGTTATGCACCTCGCCGTTGGCCGGACCACCGCCAAGGAGGTGTGGGACTCCGTCACGTCGGCTCTCGCTTCATCCACCCGCGCCCGGTGCCTGAGCCTTCTCGGGCAGTTCCAAACGTTGAGGCAAGGCAATGCAACGCCGGCGGATTACCTCGGTCGCGCACAGATGCTGGTAGAGGCGCTCTCCCTCGCCGGCCGCCACCTTTCACAGGATGAGCAGATTCTATATGTGCTTCGAGGTCTTCGCCCGGAGTATCGTTCGGTTGCAAGCTCGCTCACCGTCACGGGCACGGAGGTAACCTTGCCTCAACTCGCCGACATGCTGCAGGCCCAGGAATTCATCCAGGCTGATGATCACGTTCCGACGGGCAATTTGCCGATCGACGGCTCTGCTTCTGCCTTCTACGCAGGCCGCGGTTGACATGGCGGTGGCGGCCAGTTTCACGGAGGTGGCCGAAATCCGACGAACAGCAGAGGTCGGGGCAACCGTGGTCGAGGCGGCAACGGTCGCGGGCGAGGTGGCGGGCCGCGATGTCAGATCTGTCGCTCTCACGGTCACTCGGCGTTGAACTGTTTCCGCAGGTATGATGACCGGCCGGCGGGTCACGCTAACGTTGCTCTCTCCGGCGACGGTGATACCCCTGCTGCTGCCGATGCCTAGATCCCCGATACTGGAGCTTCCGTGCACGCAACTCCAGCCGCGGATATGATGCAGCCGTCCGACACCTATAACGGCGGCGATGTGTTGCGCGTGGGTAACGGCACAGGTTTGGAGATTTCCCGTGTTGGCCATGCGACTATCCCTTCCGCGTCTAAGTCTTTAAAATTGTCACAGATACTCCATGTTCCAAATTTGTGTTTACCGTTATTGTCTGTTCATAAATTTACTACTGACAATAACGTTTTCTTTGAATTTCATAAAGATTTGTTTTATGTGAAGGATTCCAATTCCCGGGTAATTCTGCTTAAAGGTTCGGTCACCGGGGGTTTGTACAAGCTACTTATCCCGCGGGTTCATTCAGCGTTTGTCACCTCTCGGGCGTCGTCAGTCGTTTGGCACCAATGGCTAGGTCATCCTCACAGTCGTGTCCTCCAGAAAGTTCTGAAATCTGTTCCGGTCACAACAAATAACACTAGTGTTGCAAAATTGTGTTCGGCGTGTCAACTCGGCAAGTTGTCACGTTTCTCGTTAGATAGGGTAGTTAGCACTAGTGAAAATGTATTAGACTTAGTGTATACGGACATATGGGGTCTGTCTCCTTTGATTTCTCATTCAGGTTGTCGTTATTTTGTTATGTTTGTGGACGATTTTTCCCGTTTTACTTGGTTTTATCCGCTTCGGTTAAAATCTGATATTTATAAAACGTTTGATTTATTCCGGGTAATGGTAGAACGACGGTTTTCGCGTTCTATCAAAGCCATCCAATCTGATTTAGGGGGTGAATATCGACGCCTGCATAAGGTTTTTGAGTCATTAAGTATCATTCACAGGCAATCATGTGCCTATACACACGAACAAAACGGTCGTGTTGAGCGCTAAAATAGGCACATTGTCGAAACCGGTCTGGCCCTACTGGCTGAAAGCTCAACACCTCAACAATATTGGGATTATGCCTTTTGAGTCTGCAACGTACCTAATTAATTGTCTCCCTTCCTTTGCAATTAATTTCGACAGTCCATATTACCGGTTACATAAATCCTCACCTTCATACACTTTCTTTCGAGTCTTTGGGTGCAGATGTTACCCATATCTCCGGCCTTATAATCAACATAAAATAGAGTATCGCTCTACTCCCTGTGTCTTCCTAGGTTACCATGTTTCCTTTAGGGGATATCGTTGCATGGACCTCACTTCCGGGAAAATCTTTATCTGTCGGCACGTCCGCTTTGATGAACCTATTTTTCCCTTTGCCTCATTACAGGTTGAGTCTGAACAAATCACTCCGTCTTTACCATGGGGTGTTAGCCCCGTACACGTGGGTTCTCAGCCAGTCTCCACGGCTATTCCACTTGCTCATGAATCACCGGCATTACCAATAGAGGCACCGCAGGAATCAACTGAGCAACACTCAACTGCATCACAAACTCCGCCTCGGGCTAAAACTCAACACAACACTCATGTCATGCGTACTCGTCGCAAAACGCAAGGCACTGATGAGCAATTCTATGCACTGACGACGAGCCTTGACCCAA
>CP025659.1:47604826-47620021 GCA_003576665.1 Ipomoea trifida
CGCCGCATTCAAGGAGCATCCGGGAGGCATCGGGGTGAGGGAACGCCGTTTGGGTCTACGGGATTTCCGCCGTATGGGTTGAATGTTAGGCCTGTGTTGCCCAGTTCTAAAAGTTTTTCGCATAGAGAGTTCAGTGAGTCCTTTGGGATGGGTTTTGAAGGTAATCAGATTTTTGCCGGAAAAAAACTGGATTTTCCGGTGGTTCTGTTTAGTAATGTTTCGGGTTTTGTGGTGTTGTTGAAGCCCGCCCAGATCCACGCCTGAAATTACCTAATTGCCTATGGTCTTAACACTAATTAGAGTCAAATTTGACCGAGGGACAACATTGACTAAGATTTAAGACTATTAAGGACCCAATTAACCAAAATTGACTTAGGGGGACCACATTGCAGATCGGGTTACATTTGAGGGACTAAAAGTGCGATTTTCCCATAAATTAATAACACAAACAATAATAATAATTTTCTTCATATTTACACGGTTACACTATCTCATCATTCTTGTTTATTTTTCATACCCATTTGTAATATACAAGATTAGTGGTGTATATGTTATAAAGAGAATGTATTTATCATCAAGTTGAGTTATATATAGGGTGTGCGTTCGGTTAACCGAACCGTTTTAACCGAACTGAATTAACCAAAATCTTAAAAGTTTTAACCGTTAACCGAACCGAAGTTTGTGTTACCGAATTAAGCGAACCGAAATTTTTTTCGGTTAACCGATTAACCGAACTTTTTAAACCTAAAATATAAAATTCTAAAAATAACACCTAAAATAATAAATTCAATTAAAATAAAATACAAATCACCATAACTTCAAATATTCAAACACTCATAACTTCAAATCTTCAATCCAATTAGTATTTATATTTAATTATTTATCTATATATATATATATATATATATATATATATATATATATATATATATATATAACCATTCGGTTAACCAACCTTTCGAACCGAATTAACCGTTAACCGAAATTTCAAGATTCCTTTAATCATTAACCGTTAACCGAAATTTTTCAGCTCGGTCGGTTAACCGAAAAATTTCGGTAAATTGCACACCCCTAGCTATATATGCCTTAATTGCTCCTTTTATACATTAATTAATCAAGACGCTTCTGGCACCAAGTTCAAGATCCAGAGATTGTCATATAATATGAGCAATTAAAGGTAATTGTGTTGTCGACAACTCTAATATTTTCATAAATTTCTCTTACATATAAAACTTTATAATAATTTCTAAGTCAACTAGATTATAGTCATTTCCCAAAGATATTTTCATCTAGTTGTTCCACATCACAGTGTTGTAATTATTTGGTGCACCTATAAATTTATTGGATTTTCTCATCTTCTGGACAAACATAACTTCTTAAGATTTTTTGAGAGTGACAAAATTCTTTACTAGATTTAGGGTGTGTTTGGAAACCCGGAAAATGATTTCCGGAAATCATTTTCTGGGCTTCCCATGTTTGGTTGCACTTGGAAAACCCAGTCAACGGAAAAATGACCTCAAAATGGCGGAAAATGACTTCCGCCCAAATTGGGCGGAAGTCATTTTCCGCCTTTCATTTCAAAGAAGAAGACATGTTTCCGCCGGAAACGAGGCGAGAAGGGTTTCTCGCAGCGAGAAACCAGCTCTGGTTTCTCTCTGCGGGAAACCAGAGCAGTTCTGGTTTCCCGCAGCGAGAAACCAGGCTCTGGTCTGGTTTCCGCCGGAAAAGGGGGGGTGGGTTTGGTTTTTTTTTTAATTTAAAAATATTATTTTTAATATTATTATAAATATTTAATATTTTAAATAAAATAATAAATATATATAATTATACAATTATACTCATTTTCCAGAAAACGAACCAAACACACAAAGACAGTTTTCCAAATTACATCCAAACACTAGAAATGAACTTATTTTCTGGAAAATGATTCATTTTCCAGAAAACGTTTTCCAGAAGTCATTTTCCTGCTTTCCAAACACACCCTTAGTTCTTGTGGATTCTTATCTTTCAAACTAATATATCTCTCGCACTTGTGGCGTCTAGGAGCATTGGTAGATATATATGGTCCAATTTGAGAAATATTTATGGGACCTAGACACTCTTTAATGTAATAGATATGATTGGTAGATAATTGCAAATTGATTATTTTATGAACTTCCAGTTCAGTCTTAACTAGTACGTAGTTTTAAAAATGAAGATCATTCCATTTCGTGGAATTTGTTTTAAAAATAAAGATCATTCCATTTCGTGGAATTTCTCGGCATTCTTATTAAATTTGGACTCATATCTCCTTATATTGCCGTAAACTGATCTTCATAAAGTGTGTAGTCAGCATATCCATCGATCCCTTGTCATGGGCTCAAGATATTTAGACAACCAACGGAGGCATACAACCAATGTGTATTTGATAACCTCTAGAGATAAACCATGGTGGTGTTACGGTAAAATAGACTGCATATTGTAGAGTTGAGAAATGTACGATTTTAAAACCACGTATCATGTATAAGGGGGAATAAACCATAGTGTATTCATAGATAAGGGATTATTAAAAAATAATAGAATGTCTTTGTTTGTGAAAGATATATGCTCACATGCATAAAATTAAATAACAAGAAATAATGTATTAAAAGGTTGAAACATTTATGCTTGGTTTCCATAATCTTCAAGCTCCTCGCCCAATAAGTCATCATTCAAATTGAGTAGGAGGACGTTTGCTTCAGGCAATGTAGCTTGAGATGATTCATTTATCTTTGGCTCATTATTTTGGTGTATCATCTGCTGGTAGGCTTCGACCAAATGTTTTAGAGTGTGGCACGTACGGGACCAATGTCTTTTGTACCCACACTTATAGCAGACTTGTGATTGGCCAGAGTTATGATGGGATGTATTTTTTTTGTCCTCGATGAGCTTGATTTTCAGGCTGCCTATTCTGGGTTTAGGAATCATCGTTATTAGCTCCGCTTCTGCCACCTCTCTTTAAACCCCTACAACGGTATCTTCCTCGCCCCCTCCGATAGTTGCTCGATTGGACAACATTGTGTACTTCATGTACAGGTGCAGCGCCGGCTAGGTGTGCATTGTGGTTACACATCAACAATTAGTTGTGCTTTTCAACGACCAATAATGCCGAGATCAACTCTAAATTCTTAAAATAGTTTTTGGCCCTGTAAGTCTATACTGCTGCTGGAGTACAAAATTATTATCATGAAATGTGGACAAGGTTTTTTCTATCAATTCTGTATCTGAAATTTCCTGTTTATAGAGCTTGAGATGAGATACGACCTTGTATAAAGTTGAATTATGTTCGTCCACTAATTTAAAATCTTGGAATAGAAGGTTTAACCAATCGAACTGTGCTTGAGGCAGAACCAGTGATGTTTGTTGGTCAAAACGATCCAAAGGGAATTGGGGTCTTTTTCAATAAGGTACTCATTCTTGAGATCATGGTTTAGGTGGTGGCGGAGGAAAATTAGGGCCTTGGCTTTCTGAGAGTCATCGCTCGCGGGATTTTCAATGATTGTGTGTTGTAGTTTTGTTGATATGAGATAAACCTCAGCATCAAGAGCCCATGTCAAATAATTGCTTCCATCCAAGGCAAGTTCGGTGAATTCACATTTCGCAATGGCAGCCATAATCTATAGTTTTCAAAAAATATATTTAGGCTATGTTTGGCAAACCTAGCTGAAAGGGTAGCTGAAAGCTGAAAAGTAGCTGAAAACTGAAAAGCTATAAGCTCGAAACTGAAATATGAAGAGTTGTTATGCTTAAAAGTGTTTGTTAAAATTAGCTTTTTGATAAGCTGATAAATGTAAAAAAGACTAAAAAGGGCATCTTCATACAATTTAAATAGTTTTAAATTTAAATAGGTTTGTTTATATACTAAAATATAAAATAGTGAAATGAATATATTTTAATAAAATATAAAGTAAGAACATATATTTGAAAACATATAAAGTAAAACAAAATGTTTATAATTAATAAGATTAGTTCATACAAAAATCAATGTATGTTCAACACACAAATGTCAAATTGAAATTACAACCAAATATATTGAAGAGAAAAAGTTAAAAAGGTTTAGCCAAAAAGGTTTTAATTGGGAGGGTAAATGATGTTATTTCTTTAAAATAATAAGGTTAAAGATGGAAAAAAAGTTAGGAAGCTACTAGCTTATTTTGAAACGCTACCTTAGATAGCGTTCAAAAATAAGCTCTTATTTTAAGCTACTAGCTTATTTTAGGAACATTACCAAACAGAGCTTATAGCTTATTAGTAGCTTAAAATAAGCTATAAGCTCCTAAATAAGCTCTGCCAAACAGAGCCTTACTAATTCTGGCTAAATTGTAAATGTAAAGCCTAATTTTATAATTCGCATAATAACAATAATAATGATAATAATGATAATAATAATAATAATAATAATAATAATAATAATAATAATAATAATAATAATAATAATAATAATAAATGTAGTATGCGAATGTAAACATAATAGGCATATATTCATATATTTATTGTTTTTTAAATCTACCCAAGATCATGCGTAGAAGGTCAAAGACTGTTTGGATATTTATAGTCCGGTTTCCGACCAGGCCATAAATTATGATAAGTCTAGCGTGATGTACAGTGCAAACACGAATGAAGAGTTAAGAGCTGTTGTTGCTACATGTATTGGGGTGCCTGTGACAACGGACTTAATGCGTTATCTTGGATTGCCTTCGGTTTTGGGACGCAATAAAAAAAACCATATTCCGTTATATTGAGTAGAAAATCCGCTAGAGGATTGAAAGTTGGCAGCATAAGTTCATTTCGAGGGCGGGAAGGGAGGTTTTGATTAAGAGTGTCGCTCAATCGCTTCCGATCTTCACGATGTCTGTTTACCTATTGCCAATTCAAGTGTGTGATTCGATAGAAAAGCTATTGAACAGATATTGGTGGAATGGTGGAGGGGTATTGATTAATCTGGATTCCTTGGTATGTAAGATGTTAAAGGCAAGATATTTTCCCAAATGTGATTTTTTAGAGGCTCAATTGGGAAGTAACCCTAGCTATATCTGGAGAAGTATATTGGCAGGTCAGCCCTTGCTCAAGACAGGTGTAGCCCGTCTTTGCTCGGGACTTACAACAACACTGGCTTTAACAACACTCAATAAACAACGGTTAAAAAGCGTTCTAGAAAAGACAACGGTTAAAAATCGTTGTAATTGCTCGGGACTTACAACAACACCAGTTTCAACAACACTCAAATAGACAACGATGCCTATGAAGTCTAGTCGGCGTCTAGGAGGCCTAGGTAGTCAGCGCCTAAGCGGTGCTTAGGCAATCTAGGCAGTTGCCTAGCTAGCCAGCCACCTAGACCACCATTTAAGGCGATACGCTAGGCGGTCGACTGGCGCCTATCACCTAGGCGAGGATTAATCGGCGCCTAGGCGGATTTTTCCAACACTGACTTACATATTTATTAATTACTATGATTACATTCATTATCATTTTCTTTTACCTATCGCCATATTCTATATTTTATACTCGCATTTACTTATATAAACATAGCTTATTTTCTTACGCTCAAAGTTTTATTCACATGATCACAATTAAAAATTAAACTTTATCCCAAGTTTTAAAATTTGATTGAATTCAATAGTTTATTGGTTCATATATTTGTAGTTATGTTATATCGTAATAAAAGTTTGTACCGGATATTTGAATTTCACATATATTAGACTTCAAAGTAAAAATTATACACACACATTTCATTCAAATGAATATGATGGGGATTATTCCTTGGGTTTCACACCCATGCAGTGGTCAGTCCCATAACCATTGGATGGACCAAAACTGACCCGATCATCTACCGGCCTATTCGACCATTGACCTCCCGACCTTCCTTATCACAGGCGATACCGGGCACAGTTCAGGATGGTCTATTGGGGCAATTCGAACCGGGCATCTCACCTTGGAGCACTTCCTCAGTAGCGGCCCATAGGCACCGGACATTTGGCTTTAGGACAGTGGGCCTACGATAGGCCCCGTGCATGGCCTCCACGCTACGCCCATGCCGTAAGACCGACACTTATCCCCTGACACCCTATAAATATCGTATTTAATTCTGGAAGGATGACTTTTGACTACTCTCTCTCTTAAATAGCTAAATAGCTCGGGAACCGCTGACCCGCTGACTCACTGTCACGTTGGTCGGGCTAGACCCTTAGGATATAGTACTTTTGTATCCGGTTCATAATCAATAAAGTGTGTATGACCATATCTTGACTATACGACCCCTGTATTTACATTATCAGAATATATCCAAAAATATTTTAAAGATTAGTTCAAAAAATTTCAATATTATCTAAACTAAATTTTAAGTGAACTTAATATGTTATTGGTTAAGATATATTTTTAGTTATTTTATATACGAGTATAAATTTGGTTCAAATATCAAATGTAAAAATCTTACATATATTGGACTTAAAAGTAAAAACTATATTTGCACCCTCAGGCTTAGCGTAGTTGGTTCGTCGCCTGACTTAGGGCAGAGTCTTGTACGCTTAGGATTAGTCCGCTGAAGTTGGGATCACCTAAGTAAAAAAATATATAGTTGTTTCATTTAAATCAAACATATCCAAAAACATTTTAAATATAAGGTCTAAAAATCACTCGAACTTACCCTTGCGTTAATTTTATAATGTTTGTTTTAAAAATAAAATTTAAAAAAGGAGTGGTAGTAAATAAGCTTTCGCAACTACTATGTAGTATGATGACATCCTGATTACTATTCCAAATGGGTGGTATAGGTTTGAACTTCGGTGATGAGAGCTTAGATTCTTTAGATTGAAAATGTTTAAAAAACTATTGAACATATACTACATACCTTCTAAAGAATTAAGCAGTGTATGTCTATTTATGAGAGTTTGTCTGGTCAAGCAGTTAATTACCATAAGTCAAATGTCTGTTTTAGCAGAAATACCATAATTAATACCAGTAGAGGAGGTGGCGTTGGTTTTAGGGGTCCCATAGACGGCTAATTTCGGGAAATATCTGGGTTTGCCTTCTTTCGTGATAAGGAATAAGAGGCAAGTGTTCCCCTACATTGAGGATAAGGTCAGACAACGAGTTGGTGCTTGGAATAAGAAGTTTCTATCTCAAGTTGGTAGGGAAATTCTATTGAAAAGTGTGGCTCAGGCAATGCCTACTTTCTCAATGAGTGTGTTCTTGCTTCCTGATTCTCTGTGGTTGGCACTTGAGAGGGTAATGAATGCCTATTGGTGAGGCTCTGGTGGCGTGAATGGTAAGGAAAATACATTGTAAAGCATGAGATCGTTTATGTGTCCTTAAGAAGTTTGATGGGTTGAGTTTTAAGGACCTTCGTGTTTTTAACCTTGCAATGGTGGGTAAATAAGCTTAGCGGTTCCTAACTAACCCTCACACTTTGGTGGCTAGAATTTATAAGGCAGGTATTTCCCCAACCCTACTTTTAATGCTTCTGTGGGTCGTTGGCTGAGTTTCTGTTGGCGTAGTATTATGGCGACTCATGAGTTGGTTTGTAGTGGAAGGTGTAAGATTGGTGACGGTACTACTACTTTGATATGGGATACCCTTGGTTACCTGATGACCCTGACCCAATGGTTCATACCCATATGCCTCAGGCCTTGAGTTGTTCTAAGGTTTCAGGTGATTGATCAGTCTTATAGAACGTGGGATCTGTACATTATGAATGATTTATTTTGTGCTTCTGATGTCAACCAAATAACCAGGGTTCCCATTGTTAGCCATGTTACATATAGTACATTTATATTTAATATGTTATTGTTTATTAGTTTGTTATTAGTCAAATATTTGTTACCTATAGTTTAGGAGAGTCTGATGCCAACTCTCGTATAGGTATTGTGTACTTGTGTAATTCTGTTATTGAATCGATTATCCTCTCATCTGGTATCAGCCATACACGATCCTCTTTTCTCCGAAAAATTATCGCCGGCTTTTCGATGGCATCTCCGATCGCCGATGGCACCATTACTCCCGCCATTGCCGCTGTGCCACCGCCGGCGACCAATCTCTCCCCAGCCAACCACCACATTTCCATAAAACTCACTTCCAAGAATTACATTCATTGGCGTACTCAGATTATGCCATTCTTGCGCAGCCAGGGACTCTTAGGATATCTCGACGGCTCGCTTCCTGCTCCACCGCCGACGATTCCGGCTGCTACGTCGACCGCGACTGCCCCGTTGCCGCCGACGATCAACCCTGCGTACTCCCCCTGGGTACAGCAGGATCAAGCGATTTTATCGCTAATCGTCTCCTCACTCACCAGTGAGGTGATGTATCTTGCCGTGGGGAGAGAAACGTCGATGGAGGTTTGGGATTCCATAACTGCCGCCTTCGCCTCCCAGTCTCGCACGCGGTGCCTATCTCTCCTCGGCCAATTCCATTCCCTCCGGCAAGGGAATCAAACGCCGGCAGAATACCTCGGGCAGGCGCAAATGCTCGTCGAAGCACTGTCGCTGGCCGGTCGTCCGTTAACTGCCGACGAACAGATTTTATATGTTCTACGAGGATTGCGACCGGAATTCCGCACAATGGCGAGCACGCTCACGGCTGCGGCGACGCCAATGACAATTCCTCAGTTGGCCGATCATCTTCAAGCCCAAGAATTCCTTCATGCCGAGGAATTGGGTGGCGGTCTTGACGCTGCTCTGCCGCACTCATCGCCGGCGGTCTTCTACGCTGGTCGTGGCCGCCACAATGCTGGCGCTGGTGGACGCCAATCGGGTGGCCGTGGCAGGCGGCAGTCTCGTGGACGTGGTTTCGGGAGCCAGAATCGCGGCGGGCATGGCACGCCGCGGTGCCAAATTTGTCGCAATCATGGTCACACGGCGGTGACGTGCTGGAGGCGCTATGACGAGAGGCAGGTGACGCAAGCCAATGCGGCTTACTCCGGTGAGGCCGCGAATCCGGCGGGAGCCGAGTCGTGGTATCCAGACACGGGTGCCACCTCACACGCCACACCCGATGTGACTATCATGGATCACTCCGAGCCATATATGGGCAACGACGTCCTAAAAGTGGGAAACGGTGCAGGTTTGGACATCTCTAGTATAGGCTGCACGGTTATCCCTTCTAGTTCACATCCTTTAAAAATGTCAAATGTTCTTCATGTCCCGTCTTTATCATTGTCGTTACTCTCCGTTTATAAATTTACTAACGAGAATAACGTCTATTTTGAATTTCATAAAGATTGCTTTTTTGTGAAGGACTGCACAACACAGGTGGTGCTTCTTAAGGGGTTCACTACGGGCGGTCTTTATCAATTGTCTATGCCTCCCGGTCACAAAGCGTTTCTCACCGCCCGAGCCTCGCCTACGATTTGGCATCAGCGTCTAGGTCATCCGCACAGCCAAGCTCTGCATCGCGTTTTGACGCAAGTCCCGGTCACGTCTCATAAGCTTAGTTCGTTAGGTGTTTGCTCGGCTTGCCAACTCGGCAAGTCGTCTAGATTCCCTTTAGATATGGTTAAGAACAATAGCTCGGCTGTGTTAGATTTAGTTTTTACGGACATATGGGGTCCGTCTCCTGTACTTTCTAATTCTGGCTTTCGTTATTTTGTTCTGTTCGTAGATGACTACTCCCGATTTACTTGGTTTTACCCATTGCATGTAAAATCTGACATATATAAAATATTCAACTTATTTCGGGTGATGGTAGAACGTCGGTTTTCGCGTTCTATCAAAGCCATCCAGTCCGATTTGGGCGGGGAGTATCGTCGTTTACACACTCTTTTTCAGTCATTAGGAATTACACATCGTCAATCCTGCGCTTATACCCATGAACAAAATGGTAAAGTTGAACGCCGTAATCGTCACATTGTTGAAACGGGTCTCTCTTTGCTTGCCCAAAGTTCAACACCCTTGAAATTTTGGGATTATGCTTTCGAGTCAGCTACATTTCTTATAAACTGTATGCCGTCATCAGCTATAAACTTCCAAACACCTTACTATAAAGTTTTCAACACCACTCCACCATACAAATTTTTCCGTGTCTTTGGATGCCGTTGTTATCCATATCTCCGTCCTTACAACCGTCACAAAATAGAGTTTCGGTCAGCCCCATGTGTTTTCCTAGGTTATCCGGTCAACTTTAGGGGATACCGTTGCATGGACCTATTTACTGGAAAAGTCTATACCTGTCGGCATGTCCGTTTTGATGAAACCGCTTTTCCTTTTCAGGATATTTTACAAGACTCATCTACATCTTAAGCTATGGATACACCCTGGGCATCTGCGCCGATTTACACTCATTCACCTGCTTTGCCGTTATCTTTACCCTCGGATTCGGTCTCATCAGGGACTCAGTATGTCCCGACATCACCATCTCGGACGCAGACTGACTCTAATATATCGGCTGCAGCTCCAACTACTCAAGCTACTTCGAGTCAGGGTCCCTCTAATCCGAAATCTGTAGCCCGTCATAATATGCGCACCCGTACAAAGACACGAGGAACCGGAGAACAATTTTATGCTTTGACTGCAATCGCTGATCCAACCTGCTACACACAGGCGGTTAAACATCTACATTGGAGGGATGCAATGGATCAGGAGTTTAATGCATTGCTACACAACCAAACATGGAAGCTTGTACCTGCAACTCCGCTGATGAATATAATCGGTTGTAAGTGGGTGTATCGCACTAAACGGAAAGTAGATGGTACGATTGATCGGTATAATGCACGGCTAGTCGCAAAAGGCTATAATCAGGTCGCAGGCGAGGACTTCTTTGATACTTTCAGTCCTGTGGTTAAACCGACGACTGTCAGACTCCTGTTCTCGCTAGCTGTTACACATTCTTGGGTCCTACGTCAGTTAGATGTTCATAACGCCTTCTTAAATGGACATCTCCCTGAAACTGTATACATGAAGCAACCGCCCGGCTATGAGGACCCGCTTCATCCAGGCCATGTCTGCCATCTGCAGCGCTCGTTGTACGGATTAAAGCAAGCTCCACGTGCATGGTTCAAACGGCTTCACGACTTCTTGCTTTCTGCTGGGTTTTCCGCGTCGAAGACAGATGTCTCCTTGTTTTACTATACAGCGGCTGAATCACGAGTCTACCTGCTTGTTTATGTGGACGACATCATAATGATGGGGAATGATGCTGCCTTAGTTGAGTCTCTACTTAATCAGCTTTCTTCTGTTTTTAAGATTCGCGACCTAGGCACTCCTGGTTTCTTCCTTGGTATTGAGACCCTAGGTTCTGCTGATGGTTTCTTATTGTCTCAGAAGAGGTACATGCAAGATATTCTTGCTCGGGCAGGCATGACTGATTGTAAACCTTTAGCTACTCCGGCAGCCGTCACTCAGTCCGCTACGCCCTCTCTCGAGCCGTTTGATAATCCGACGCAGTATCGTCGCATTGCAGGTGCCTTACAGTATCTGACTATTACTCGTCCTGATTTGGCTTTTTCAGTTAATCGGCTCTGTCAGTTTATGCACTCTCCGACGGCTGAACACTGGGGTCTGCTCAAACATGTGCTACGTTATGTTAAAGGCACTCTAGATATGGGCCTTCGTCTTACGAAGTCTTCTCACTCTACTTTACATGGATACTCTGATTCCGATTGGGCGGGTTGTCCGCTGGACCGAAAATCTACCAGTGGTTATGCCGTCTACTATGGTTCGAATCTGATCTCTTGGGTCTCCAGGAAGCAACGCACGGTTGCTAGATCTTCCACAGAAGCTGAGTATAAGGGTCTTGCTGATGTTGCTGCCGAGGTTATTTGGGTGGTGTCACTTCTTCGTGAATTATGTTTACACACAGGTCAGCCTGCTACGCTTTGGTGTGATAACTTAGGTGCCACCTATATGGCTGCGAACCCGGTTTTTCATGCTCGAACTAAGCATGTTTCTCATCCCCATTAGTCCAGCCTATGATGACTCTTGGTACTAGCTTGGGGACATAAGGGAGTGCTACACGGGATTATGAGTTGTAGACTGATTTTGATAAATGGGTTTCTTTATGGAAGATTAAGGTTCCACCAAAGTGGAAAACTTTCTTGTAGAGAGCTTTGAATGATATCCTCCCTACCGCCTCTAATTTGGTTGAAAAGAGGGTAGATATAGACCCTTTATGTCTCATGTGTGGCCTTGCTCATGAGAATGTTATGCATGACCTATTTTTGTGTGATTATACCCATCTTGTTTGGCATGAGTCTAACATACCCATCCCATTACCTAGTGTGGTTGGCAACACCTTTTCTATGTGGTTTAGTGCTGTCATGAGTTGTTTGTCCAATGACTTTCTTGAGCTGGCTGTGGTTATTTTGCAGAAAATCTGGAAAGCACGAAATGCAGTTGTATGGGATGCAGCTCTTTCGCATCCTAGGCGTGTGTGGCTGGTGGCTTCAACGGTGATTAATGCATGGCGGCAATTTCATGTCCAGGGACCAGCCACGTCACAACGGCAACAACAACTTGGTCCGTATGTTTCCCATGTGTTTTTTCGATGCCAGCTTCATTCCAACGACAAAAAGGGCGACGTTTGGGGTTGTTCTCTTTTCACCGGAGGGACATTTTGTGGCGGCAACGAATGGTCACCTAATGAATTGTTTCTCTCCGCTTATGAGCTCTGTCTTGGCTCAAGGATCGTGGTTTGTTGTCAATAGAGCTTATCATAGATTGTTCAAATCTTCACCACTACTTGTCTTCTGCGCATGTTAATCTCCTATCTTATGTTAGCTATTCTATTGATGGTTGTATGGCTTAATCTCTTCTTTTATTCGTTGTACTTTTAGTTTAATCTCGAGATCTAGTAATGTAAGCGCTCATACTTTGGCTTCCCCTCATGCTCAGGCCTTTTCGTTGTTTTGAGACTCTGTCCCGCCTGACTTTATTTCTGATTTATTAAAGTAATACATCATTTATTTTTGCTTTCAGAAAAGAATTACGAGTATTAATTTTTTTTTAAAAATAGAAAATAGAAAATGACAATTAAAGAATTAGAAAACATAAAATAGAGAAAGTTTATTGAAGTAAATGGTCCCTAAACTCCTACTCTCCTAATGTTGATACTACATGCGCTGGTCATGCCACTGCCCGACGCGCGTCCTGAGAGGTTGTTTTGTCTGATTCCTCAGATAGGTTGACCCTGGCGAGCACCGCCATATGACCACCGCCTTATACCCTCACTAGCCTCTTCCTCTCATCTGCTCCCCGCCGCGTGAAACTTCTTCGATTGTGATTTGAAGATTGCCTTCCAGAATTTTACCGAAAATCGGATCATTCCACCGGCGTCAGACTGGTAATTTCCTTTTATGCTCGCGCTAAATGTATTATTTCTGTTTCGCAAAAGTTAAAAAGTGTCACTAACCTTGCTTTAGCGAGTTGCTCCCGAGAATGAGAATGTGAGGTACTGAGGTTTTTGGTAGCTATTAACAATTGTGTTTCTTTTCTTTTGATGAAAAATGCCTAATCGTTACTGAGCAATACTTTAAAAATTTACCTGTTTCTGGAAGAACTTATTGTGTTAGGTAAAACATAGTATGATGATGTTCAATACATAAACTATAAAGGAGAGAAGCGGAACTAGTATGCAGAACAATAGTGGAAGGTCTATAAATTTTCAATAAATTTGGCATAATTACACAACTTTTCGTATGAAATGCTCCTTTCAACAATGGGAAAATGGCTTCAATTCCTTTTTTTTTTTTCCTTGTTCAATGGGAATTTTATTTTCCTCTAAGAATGCATATATTCCGATATTCAACTTTGTGAGGAATGTATAACATTCCTATAAGGATGCACATGCAGGTCATATATTACAATTCAATGGATGACAATCATGACAGTTTTTTATATATAAATTCTTAATATGCTAATTAGTTCTTGCAGTTTGTAGGGAGGTGTTGCTTGTCTGGTTTTAACCGTGGACCTGTAGGATCAACAAAATGGCATATGAAATAGATGAGCAAAAAAGTAAGTACAGACTACAGAGTACTATATTTAATATTATCACATATGTGTATTGCAAGTCATGTTTGCAACTTATTTGTTACAATTGAAAGGGAAAGCTTGTATTTTTGATGATTTCACTAAGGCTATTCACACACATATATACATTTTAAAGACAAAACAACAAAATTTTGAATGGAAGTGAAGATAAAGAGGTAACAACTTGACCTCCTTTGACTATCTCTAACACTCCCCTCAAAGTAGAGCATAGATATTGATCATCTGTAGCTTGTGACAAATACACACAAACCTGTTCAATTGTAAACAAATTTGCTAGTTGCTCTCCACTCCGTATGTGTAAAGTAGAAAGTAGTCCTTGCTGAATCTTCTCTCGTACAAAATGACAGTTCACTTCAAAGTGCCTGTAGAGATATTATTTTTTTCAGCAGTCTGATTCTTCCTGTGGAAATTCAGTTGCAACTCTTAACTGAAACTTGCACATCAGAACTATCACTTGCTATAGTAACGCACATCATGCTTCCCCTTTCCATGCTGTAAAACTCTACCCAAATCATGTTACCATATTTTCCCAGAGATAAAGCACTATAAAGATTTGAAAGGGAAAAACTGGGCCCTTTCCAAATGTTGTTATTCAGCAACCAGGGTATGCCTTCCCGTAATGTCCATGCTATTCTCACATTGCATCTATATTCTATTATGTTCAGCATAAAAAATGTATCATATCTAGGGTGTTGAACAACAAACATAAGAACTTCTCTGATCTAACATTATCTCCAATACTCTCTAACATTAATCAACAGATGCACTTGCACATAACTGTTGAAATGGAAAAAGGTTCATGGTTTTATTTTTTGGGGATGGTCACAGGGGGTTATCATTGCTTTTTTTTCTTTCATGATATGTATCTCTCCTTTAGAATGCTCAAAATGTAAAATCATCAGTTATGATTCTCACAATAGCTGGGAAATTGGGAGAGATACTTGTGGAAGGATATCTATTTCTTGTGGAGTTAAAAACATCATTTTCTAATCCATGTGTTACTTGCTGCACTTTTCTACATAATGTCCATTTATCCTTTTTGGGCATTTGATATTGACCAAATTGAATTGATCCTTGCAGAGATTGGGTTAGGTCTTATTGGTTTTGGTATCCTGTTCACATTCCTTGCCATCATTCTCTTTTTTGACAGAGGTTTGCTTGCTCTGGGTAATGTAAGAATTTCCATGATCTTTCTGTT
>CP025659.1:47653392-47668508 GCA_003576665.1 Ipomoea trifida
AACCTTAATAACAACATATTTCTAGATCGAAATTAAAACAGTAAGATGATATAATTTTAGTTAGCTAACTATTGTGTACCCGAAAGCTAAGGCGGTTACAGCCCAGGCAACTATCGCCGAGGATCCAGCGGCTGCCAGGCTGTCGTTCCTCCACACTCTCAGGTGGTTCCCGCCACAGAATTTTGATACAATCCCCAGTACTGCTGCCAGTATCGAAAACGCCAGGAAGAACATAGTAGCTCCATTTCCTCCCACAGCTGCAATTTTTTATACATTAGATTTCTCAGCTTACACCAGCTTAATTAAGCCAAACTAATCCTAAGCCACCAAAACAATCTGATAAAAGACTCAAACCCAACAATTTGTGGTTAGAAAAATATTACTACGTATTAGGCAGAGACCAGTGTAATTGTTGACTGTGACTAAGAGATTATTGGATGAAGACAGGTAAAAGACCAAAGACAGCAAGAAACTTACTAGGATGATGGGTTTGGCCATTGATGAACTTATTGAGACACCAACTAGCAAACCCCAAGACAATAAAGTACATTATCAAGTTGAGGAACAACAATGGAGCAGCCAAGGTTCTTGCCACCGTCCTAGCCATCCTTAATTTCCTCGATACAATACAATAATCAAAACAAAACACTTCTCTTTTGGTTCTTTACAAAATGTATAGTATTTAGCTTGCTAGGTAGCTTTTGGAAGAGAAATGGTGCGAGATAGGAGAGTATATAAGGGAGCAAAAAGGCCATGCAGGCTAGTGCACGTGTCACGCTTACTGGCTTTAATGAAACAGGTGGAGGGACACGTGTCGGGCGCTCCCTCTCGTGCCTCCTGCTTTCTTCCACACAAGATTTGCTGCTTTGGATTCTCAAAATAAAGTATATTATCCGACCCGAAATTCAGAACCAACCCAGTTTTGTGTCACGCGCCGTTACGTTGTGGATTGATCGGATGAAGTTTCTGTTTTCTGTTTGTGTTCAATTCGATCCTTAAATTCCTCTGACGGTGTAGGACTCTGCTAGAACCCTACTACTAGAACTTGCCAATAAATTAAATCATCACAAATTTTTATTCTAACGTTAAATAGGTTTCAAAATTATTAATTTTAAACATAAAATGTTATCCAGGTAGTTTAATGTGATTTATACAAACTGTATTGTTCTTCTTAAAAAGTTGAATTTTCAATTCCAAAGGTCCCACACCTCGGCAACATTTTGAGATATGTAAACTCTGCCTGGGCTGTAACCGCCTTAGCTTTCGGGTACACAATAGTTAGCTAACTAAAATTATATCATCTTACTGTTTTAATTTCGATCTAGAAATATGTTGTATTAAGGTTAATGGGATTTGTAGGTTGGCGTGCAAGGAGATTAACGTGGGAGGGTGGAGGGGGTGGCGGCTGAGAGTGCTGGAGGCGTTTGTCATCATCCTGGCGTTCACACAGTTGCTGTATGTGCTGATGCTCCATGCGGGCTGGTTCAGCAGCCGCTACGGGCCGGGCTACCGGGATAACGACTACGGCATGGGCATGGGCGGGCCCACGGCCGAGAAGGGAACCACCGGCGTTACTGGCACCAGGGTTTAATTACGTCATCATTTTCAGTTTGTTGTATTTATGGTTGGTGTGTAGTGTTAATTAGGAGTTTGCTTATACTGGCAACAAATGGGCTGGTGAACTACTATGTTGTGGTTTGCTTACTTTGTGTGTTGTTCTGCTGCGTGTATTTTGTTGTTGATTTTATAACGTACTGTGAGTTTTGTTGTTTTTATATTTGGTCCCAAGCTATAGATGGGTAATTGGGCTATTATATGCGCATTTTTATATATTGCCGTTTAATTTGGTCATGAATTTGACTCGTTGACCTGGTGCACATTTGAGTTTTGACTAAAAAAAGTACTCCATAATAAAAATTCTCGATGCAAGACCACAATCACAAATTATATTGTGGACCATGATCATAGCTGATAGTGCAGTTGTATTGAAAGGAAACTGCAGTTGCACAAAACAGAGATCGTTCATCTGTTCAATAAAATAGAGATTGTTCATCCGTTTAACACAACTGCAGTATCCTTTCAACACAACTGCAGTGCAGTTCCAGATGGATGACACAGTCTTTGTTCCGCGCAACTGCAGTATCCTTCCAACACAACTGCAGTATCCTTTCAACACAACTGTAGTATCAACCATGACCCATGGTATAACAACTGGACCACAATGCCCTCCATCACCAACATTATCCAAAATCCAAACCACTAAAATAAATAAGTTGGATATGATATTGCTACAATCCAAAACACAATAATAGATAGATAAATGGGTTATTGCTACATAGATTAAAATTAAATTTTGATCTATTTTACCATTTTAGAGGACAATAATTTTTTTTTTTTAAATTTCAATCAATTCATTCTTTAATTTATTTAAGGTGAGATAGATCGACCAATTCATACATTCATTTAGTCATTGGGTGTATTCACACGTGGTCTCCCTTCGAAAATGGTTAAAAGAAGTTCACAAAAATATAAATTTTTTAAAATGACAAAAATAGAAAACCTCATTTGGCAAATGAGTTTCTAAATATATTTTTTTTTCGCGTCAAATAGACTCTTGTATACCTCGAATAAATGGAAATATGATTGTTGTAGATGCAAATGTGTCACTCAATCCATGCACAATCTTTTATTTATTTATTAATTTATTTTTATCTTTTATTCCAATAATTGCCCTCTACGTATAAAATTTGTATATTGGCTAACCCCTTCCCCATGCCATGTCACAATTTAGCTCTGATCTGATCTGTGCTTCCCTGAATTTAGATAGGGTGTGTAGAGTGTAGCGGTAAAGTCTGGACAAACATTATATTTATTATAAATATATAATGAATTAACGCTTTTTAATTTATTTGAACATTTTTATGTCAAAAAGGAAAATATAATATATGTTTTGGGTGCTTGGGACGACAATCCATGCACTTCTTAATTGTAGACGACAACCTACAATAATGGTATGGAATGATAAGCTCGATCTATCTGTCCTGACATGCAAAAACTGATTGCTGGATGGTTTTTCAAATAATAATATCCATGCAATGCATGAATGCTTGGCTGTTAAAGAATATATATTTCATGCAATATAATGGAATCCCTTGGTCCTTAGTTTTTTTTACTGGTTTATAGTTGCTGCTTTGGAGTTGGCGAAACTTGGCCTTACATAATGCTCACTGTTAATATTTTTATTTTAGATTCACGTACACGAATACATTGATGATTTTTCAATAAAATAACAAAAAAGAAAACAAAAATAACGGAATTTATAATTTATGTGAAAATAATCGCAATGACAAAATATGAAATTAGGTCGGGGAAATTCAAGTAGTGTGAAAATACACTTTCTTTAAAATTAATTCGCTACCTACTTACAGTACTAGGAGCATTGTAGCGTTAGTCTAATTCTTAAGATAAAGTGGATTACGATACTATATATAGGTTCAACACTCAAACCATAATGCCCTCAACGAACTAGAACAACAAGATGAACACACAAGTTTTCGCGCGAAATGCTTGGGCAGAGATTTTTGAGAGAATTGATAGCGTAGGAGTGAAAAATTTTCAGAACCATACCATTGTAAAATATAGCCAAATACTAAGGCTATTTACTACTGTGTGCTTGGGGAGTCGGATTAAACAAATACACATAGTGAAAACGTGTGCTATTAGTGATTAAGGTAATAAAGTATTTGCTATTGTCACTCATTTGTTTTGATTTAAAATCGCATAAATCACTATTAATTAATTCAAGTGGTTCACTTTGTCTTTCAATCAATTTGAAAGGTAGTTTGGTTTGTTTTGCCTTAACTTTGAAGTGCAAAAATAAGAAGAAACAAAAAAAGATTCTATTGTTGTAAGTTTGGCCTACTTTAGCTCAGAGTCTCGAACCTCCGGAATGGTAACACTGTGGTTGCAAGGATTATATGCCAAACAAAAGAATACAGAGAAAATAAAGAAGAGAGAAACTAGAAGAAAACTTAGGACCCTTTTTCTTGTTAATAATATACTTGTGATTATGCCACCGCTAATATTTATTTTTATTTTTATTTTTAACAATACAGTACCTATCTTTGAAAAAGGGTAGCTTAATAAAATCATATTTATTTACTCTTTTTTTTTTTTTTGCAGTAGTGCAAAGTTGTAGAACATATTAACTTTGCATACATCGAAAAGCAACCGAGCATACCTGTTCACTGGAAAGTATGATGGTGATTCATACTAATAACATATTGTAAGTTTGGCTTACTTTAGCTCCGACCTTCAAGATGGTACCACTGTGATTGCAAGGATTATATATTTATATGCCTAGCAAAAAAACACAAAGAAAATAGAAACTAGAAGAAAAACGTAGGACCCCTTTCATTGATAACCAGAAGTCAAATAATAAATGTACATAACCAACACTAGAATAGGGGTAGTGGGATAAGACCATAAAATAAATATTTACAACATCTACAAATGCAATCATGTTATAAATTTAAATACAAGAATTCACACACACTGGGTTACGTTGATGTTGATGGCGATGGCTTAATCAAAAGTTCAGAAGTCATGCCGTGTGGGCCGTGGGAATGACTTTTTAGCAATTCCATAACTTAAGGGGTAATCCCTCAAAACGCCTCCATCCAACAAAGCTAGCCCTTACGGACAATCTGCAAGCTACACAGTAAACATTAGCTTCACAAAATTGAAGCAGCAGGGATATATATGATGATGGAAATTAGTTGTGAAGCAGAAAGTTCACAATTTGAAAGCTTCCCAAGGAAAGGTTCAGCAGTAGAAGAAGAGAGTATTGTGGGTGTTGATGATGATATACTGGAGATCAAAGGCCGGCTGTGTGGCTCCCCCTCATCTAAACTCCAAGTTGTGGCGCTAGTGGGGATGGGAGGCATTGGCAAAACGGCTCTTGCTAAGAAAGTGTACGAAGATCCATTAGTTATGCACCACTTCTACCTGCGAGCCTGGATAACTGTATCAAGACAGCATCGAGTTGGAGAAATGCTTCTTGGTCTTCTGCGTTGCGTGTGCCCATCCAGCGACGAAATCTACAAGAAAAGTGAGCATCAGCTAGCAGAAGAATTGCGCAGAAGGCTGATAGGTCACAAGTATCTTATTGTCATGGATGACGTGTGGAGTAGTGAGGCCTGGGATGATGTCAAAAGGTGTTTCCCAGATGACAGGAATGGGAGCCGGATTATATTGACAAGCCGGGTTATGGCAGTGGGTGTTCATGCTCACCCAGGTAGTCCTCCACACTGCCTGAGGCCTCTGGATTTGCATCAGAGCTGGGATCTGCTATGCCAGAAGGTGTTTGGAAAGACACCCTGCCCCTCAGAATTGGTGGAGATTGGGAAGAAAATTGCAGAGAGATGTGGAGGTCTACCTCTAGCAATCGTCGTGGTTGCTGGTTCTCTTGCTAAGGTAAGTAAGACAAGAACCTCTTGGTCCAATTTTGCCAAAATGATTGGTTCAGCTGCAGCTGAACAAGGTAAACAGAAATGCTTAGATATACTTGCTTTGAGCTATCATTACTTGCCTTGCTTCCTCTATATGGGAGCTTTTCCAGAAGATTATGAGATTCCTGCTTGGACACTAATCAGGCTATGGATTGCTGAGGGGTTTTTGCCAGAAACAAAGCTGAAGAGCCCGGAGGAAGTGGCAGAACACTGGTTGGAGGATCTTGTCAGTAGAAGCCTTGTTATGGTTTCAAAGAGACGATCCGACGGTGGAGTTAAGACGTGTGTCATTCATGATCTTCTGCGCGAACTGAGTTTGCAAGAAGGCGAAAAGGAGAACTTTATGTATGCTAAGAAAGAGCACTCCACCATTTATAGTGCATATGCCTATAATGAGCAACGTCTCAGCTTCACTTCTGGTGTGGATATTATTAGCTCAAAGATTGACACTAGTTGGACACACATTTGTTCATTTCCCAATATTTACCAGTCTACTCCTGTCACCTCTTCTTTTCTCTCTTTTGGTACAATTGACATGCCTACTCAATCAGAGACTATATTCCTCACTTCAGCCTTCAGATTGTTGAGAGTATTGCATTTAGTTGGACACACATTTATTCATTTCCCAGTAGAGATAACACAGCTGATTCATTTGAAGTATCTGAACCTTAGCTATCGACCCGAATTTCCTCTTTCAGTGTCCAAACTTGTGAATCTACAAACCTTAGTCCTTGAAACATCAGGAATTCTGATCTTGCCAACAGAAATGTGGGAAATGGAACAGTTGAGGCATCTGCATCTTAAGAACACCAGTTTCTGGCCTAGTCATCCTATGACAAGTACCAAGGCTTTGTCGAATCTGCAAACACTTTGCTTTATAGACCTCAACAGTTGTACAAGAGAAGTTTTCATTTGTATCTCCAATCTTAAAAAATTGGGCATTACTGGATCTGGATTCTGTACTGGAGTGGGAGAAACAAAATGGGAGTTATATCTAGAACACTGGATTAGACCCCAGCAGTTGAATGGTTGCCTCACCAATCTTCTCTACTTGAAACGACTAGAAACACTAAAGTTTTACTCAATCTTGGTAAAGGATTTCCCATGCTGGGATGCTTTCCCAGCAACCCTTAAAAAACTGAGCATCACAATGTGCTTTTTGGTGCCCAAATCTGTGACCACTTTCTCTAAGTTACCCAACCTGGAGATTCTGAAACTGAAAGATGTGAATTTCGAAAAATATGCTTTCGAACTGAGTGAACAAGTGTTCAAAACGCTGAAGTTTCTGCTGATTCAGTCTTCCACCCTTAAGCTCTGGGAAGTAGCTAACAGTTATCATTTCCCAAAACTTGAACGCCTAGTTCTGAAGCATTGCTTCAGCCTTAAGCAGATCCCTAATGAGATTGGGGATATCCCAACACTTGAGTTCATGGAGTTGCACCATTCTCCTGCAGTTGAACAGTGCGCAAGAAGGATTGAAGATGAACAGAGGGATTTGGGAAATGATAGCTTCAAAGTTTATATCAACCGTAGTGTTATCTCCTAGAATAATGCTATGAAAATAAGTGTTAAGACGCAGTTGTTCTGCAATATTTTCATGGTTGCAGACTTGCTTACAGCCTGCCTGCAGAAATGCCTATGTAATACTATAGGCTATATCTAGAATCCAAAGGTTTTCTATATACTTGTAACTTTGTGAACAAAAAATAATACTTATTACTTGCAATTTACATTCATCTATGATTATGTAAAAAACAATTTAGTTTTTTTAAACAAGTTACAGTGTAGTGTCGTTCGAACCTGAAACTTTTCATTTGAGAAGCTATAGTTATGTGGCTCGACACAAGACCTTTGCTTATTTAGTTGATATAGAATTTTTTTTTAAAAAAAAAGTATATATGTTAATATATTTCTATAAATACATTGTATTTTGTAAATAAAATTGATCCAAACACTCTGTAGTATTCTCATCCTATGCATCTTATTCTGACTATTATAAATCCCCCTAAGCTATGTTCAAATTAATTGACACTTGTACCTTCCTCTACTCCCCTTCTGTGTTCAGTTAATACTATGCTTTGGCCTTTGAGCCATCAAAGATCCTTCGTCCCCTCATATACATCATTGCTGAATGGATTGCTTTGTGGATGCTTTTGTAAAATCGGTATTTTAAATTACCCCAATATCTCCATCGCCCGCTATGCTTATGCGCCGATCGCCTCGCCTCGCAACGCCAACCGAGCTCCTTTTCGTTTCAAGCCTATTCAGGTTATTCTCTGTGTGTGTGTGTGTGTGTGTGTATATATATATATATATATAAACAGATATTCATTTGTATTTCTCTCTCAACTGAATTAGCACATTAGGGATTCTCTGTTTCAGTTGCTCACTAAACCAAATATGAACTTTTGGGCACTCTAGATGAGGCATTTTCTAGTGAATCTGAGAAGTAAGGGTTGATTAGCTGAAGCAATGTTCTATAGTTTTTTCTGTTATTGCAGGCTGCTAAAGGGAATTGGTGAGCAGCTTTGAAGTTTTGACAAAAGATTTTACTGAAATACATGACAATATAGTTTTTCTTTGGGTCCTCCTTAATGGAGACGAAGGAAACCTAGATCATTCTCTCCTTTGTCTTCAAATTTGGAGATGAAAAGGCCTCCTCCGACTCTGGAGGGGAAGAAATCAGCCATAGCTGTTCCATGCCACAATGTTTTATTGATAGGGATACAAAATTTGAATGTAATATCTTATTTAAAAAGAACTAAATTCTTTTTTACTTAATCATAGATAAATGTAAATTGCAGGTAATAAGCATTATTTTTTGTTCACAAAGTTATTGAATTCTAGATATAGCCTATAGTATTACATGGGCATTTCTGCCTGCAGGCTGCAACCATGAAAAAATTGCAGAATGACTGCAATCTTAACACTAATTTTCATAGCATTATTGTAGCTAGGAGATAACACTACTACTGTTGATATAAACTTTGAAGCTGTCATTTCCGAAATCCCTCTGCTCATCTTCAATCTTTCTTGCGCAGTGTTCAACTGCAGGAGAATGGTGCAACTCGATGAACTCAAGTGTTGGGATATCCCCAATCTCATTAGGAATCTCCTTCAGGCTGAAGCAGTGTTTCAGAACTAGGCGTTCAAGTTTTGGGAAATGATAACTGTTAGCTACTTCCCAGAGTTTAAGGGTGGAAGACTGAATCAGCAGAAACTTCAGCATTTTGAACACTTGTTCACTCAGTTCGAAAGCATATCTTTTGAAATTCACATCTTTCAGTTTCAGAATCTCCAGGTTGGGTAACATAGAGAATGTGGTCACAGATTTGGGCGACAAATAGCACATTGTAATGCTCAGCTTTTTAAGGTTTCGTGGGAAAACATCCCACGGTGGAATATGCTGTTCCAAGACTCTATACAACTTTAGTGTTTCTAGTAGTTTCAAGTAGACGAGATCATTGAGGCGATTGTGTAACTGCTGCTGTGTAGTCCATCGCTCTTGTAATTCCCCGTTTTCCACTTCTGGCCACCGTCCTGCAATGCCCAGTTTCGTCAGATTGGAGATACTAAACAAAACTTCTGTTGTACAGCTGTTGAAGCCTATCAAGGAAAGTGTCTGTAGATTCCACAAAAGGTTGCTACTCCTTGAGCCAACACTGCTGGTTATAGGACTAGGATTAGGCCAGAAACTGCTATTCCTAAAATGCAGATGCCTCAACTGTTCCATTTCCCACACTTCTCTTGGCAAGTTCAAGACTTCTGATGTTTCAATCACTAAGGTTTGTAGATTCACAAGTTTGGACACCGAAACGGGGAAATCAGGATGGTAAAACAGGAGTGCTAGATACTTCAAATGAACCAGCTGCATTATCTCTACTGGGAAATGAATAAATGTGTGTCCTACTAAATGCAATACCCTCAGCAATCTGAAAGCTGAAACATGGAAAATAGTCTTTGATGGGGGTGTGCTAATTGTAGCAAAACAGAGAAAAGAACGGGTGAGGGGAGCAGAATGGTTAAGGCAAATAATGTCAGTTTTTGTGTCAATGATGTCTACACCAGAAGGGAAACTGAAACGTTGCTCGTTATAAGCATCTGCACTATATATGTTGGCATGCTCTTTCTTAACATGCATAAAGTTCTCCTTTTCGCCTTCTTGCAAACTCAATTCGCGCAGAAGATCATGAATGACACACGTCTTAACTCCACCGTCGGATCTCCTCTTTGCAACCATAACAAGGCTTCTACTGACAAGATCCTCCAAACAGTGTTCTGCCACTTCCTCCTGGCTCTTCAGCTTTGTTTCTGGCAAAAACCCCTCAGCAATCCATAGCCTGATTAGTGTCCAAGCAGGAATCTCATAATCTTCTGGAAAAGCTCCCATATAGAGGAAGCAAGGCTTCAAATGGCAAGGCAAGTAATGATAACTCAAAGCAAGTATATCTAAGCATTTCTGTTTATCTTGTTCATTTGCAGCTGAACCAACCATTTTGGCAAAATTGGACCAAGAGGTTCTTGTCTTACTTACCTTAGCAAGAGAACCAGCAACCACGACGATCGCTAGAGGTAGACCTCCACATCTCTCTGCAATTTTCTTCCCAATCTCCACTAACTCTGAGGGGCAGGGTGTCTTTCCAAACACCTTCTGGCATATCAGATCCCAGCTCTGATGCAAATCCAGAGGCCTCAGGCAGTGTGGAGGACTACCTGGCTGAGCATGAACACCCACTGCCATAACCCGGCTCGTCAATATAATCCGACTCCCATTCCTGTCATCCGGGAAACACCTTTTAACATCATCCCAGGCCTCACTACTCCAAACATCATCCATGACAATAAGATACTTGTGACCTATCAGCCTTCTGCGCAATTCTTCTGCCAGCTGTTGCTTGCTTTTCTTGTAGATTTCATGGCTGGATGGGCACACGCAACGCAGAAGACCAAGAAGCATTTCTCCAACTCGATGCTGTCTTGATACAGTTATCCAGGCTCGCAGGTAGAAGTGGTGCATAACTAATGGATCTTCGTACTCTTTCCTAGCGAGAGCCGTTTTGCCAATGCCTCCCATCCCCACTAGCGCCACAACTTCGAGTTTAGATGTTGGGGAGCCACACAGCCGGCCTTTGATCTCCAGTATATCATCATCAACACCCACAATAGTGTCTTCTTCTACTGCTGAACCTTTCCTTGGGAAGCTTTCAAATTGAGAATTTTCTACCTCACAAATAATTTTCATCATCATATCCCTGCAGCTTCAATATTGTCAAGCTAATATTTTTTTGTGTTTACACAGTGTACCAGAATACAGATGGAGGAGTTTTGAGGCCCTTCACTCTCAGAGTTTTTATGGAATTGCAAGAAAGTCATTCCCACGGCCCACACTGCATGACTTCTAAACCTTTTGAGTTTGGACACAATTTCTGATAATGACTTTATATTGTGACGCATGAGGAAAAGAAAAAGTAAGCAAAAACATATAATTAAGCCATCGCCATCAAGTAATCAACCTAGTGTGAATTCTCGTATTTCATATCTAACATGATTGCATTTGTAGAATTTTTTTTCTACTTTAGCACTTCAACCATGGTGGGCCGGGTGAATTCAATGTCAATTGTTATACCATGGTCAATCTTACATGGTAAATTCTGATCTAAAAATTATGTATTTTCGTAATTAATTGTTTATGGACCTATAAATAAATTGAAGGCACGTAACATGTTAACTACATACGTCGATACACATAACTTGGTAACTACAGAAACATAAACGGTTATCTGTCTATCTTAGAACCAACGTCTAATGTATTTATTGAAAAAAAAAATACAACTGACTTCGGTTTTGATATATTACGTCAGTGCTTTTTATGTCATTTTAATAACCAATGCAAATTACGAAAACACTATTTGTGTTCTCCACAATCATCATCATGGCGTGAATTTGACCGTGACTAATCGTAAGCTTTTGAATCATGCTATTTTGACATTCCATGTTACGTTGCATCCATCTCACCAAAATGTCACATTTCCAACTTGATTTATTATCGCCTCATTATTAATTACCTACAAACCAAAAACAAGCTAAGCAATTAAGAATGCGATCTCGTCCCAAACTCATCAACAATCGGTCATTTAAAGCATAAAATAAGGGATACAATCAAGACAAATGTAGTCCCTTATCGATGTGGTTTTAAGAATTGGTTTTGAGGAATTAAAGATTAAATTTCCATGAATAGTAGAACAATTCAATGAAGAATTATTTATGCAAGTTACCTGACCTAATTAATTATTTTCAAGTTGTATGGAGCTTGCGTGAGCTTGACACATGCATGCATTTATCATGCCAGCAGTTTGTTTATCATGGCAGCAGTTTGCCCATTTCGGGTATGGGGTTTGGGGACGTATTCAATATGCATATTTATTATAACCACTGAAATTAATAATATATTTCCTTTTTCCTAAACAATTAATATTCATTTCTGTTAAAAGTAAATGAAGTTAATTATAACCACTGAAATTGTTAGCTTGCTTGCATGCCACCGTTTCTACTTTCAATTAACCCTAAATGAAGTTGGTCAGCCATTGAATCACTCTTGATTATATCCTCTCAATTATTATGTTGAATCAGAGTGTGGGACCCTTGAGATTAGAGATTCAATCTTTTGGAAGAAAAAATTGCTCCCTAAATGTAAGATTATAGAATGAACTGTATTTCATTGAAGAGAATAACCAAAGTATTTATAGTGTACAACAGAGGAGAAATAGAGAAGTTACAACTAATCACTAGTCTACAGGAATGAAAGTAGAACAACAAAATAACCTCAGCCACTCATATGCTTAACAAATGATACCTTATTATGCCCATTTAATTTATAAATTATAATATTAAGGTGTATTTGAGAACTCGAAAAAGGAGTGTTAGTCAAAGGAAAATACCCTTTCTCCATCGCCGCCGCCGCCACCACCACCATCATTTATATTATTATTATTATTATTATTATTATTATTATTATTATTATTATTATTATTATTATTATTATTATAAATTATAAATGTTGTTATATTCTAAACAAAACAAATAGAATGTTTAATTATACGATTCTACTCATTTTTTAAAAAAATGAACAAAACACACCAATACAATTTTTTGAAATGCAACCAAATACTGAAAAATGAAAAATTTACCAAAAAATATTTTTTAGAAGTTATTTTCTTGATTTTCAAACACAATTGTTAACCTGAGCAATTTGACATTAAAATTAAAAGTTCAACTCTTATATATTCAGTGCAATTTTATGTATTTAATTATTTTGGGATGTTATTGTTGAGACTATGGACGTCAAGCTTAACTTAGAAGATAAAACAATCATTGCAACATGCAATGTCAACTCAACCCATAGTTTTTGTCCTTGTAAAAATTCAAGCCAAGATCGAAGAACAGCTCAAACCTACAAGCTAGTAGTGGAATTCTTGAAGAATATTCTATTGAGATTCTAAATATATACATATTCTTTTGCTAGATGACGGAGAAATCAGAAATGTAAATAACTTGCAAATTATATCCGAAAGATAAAATTATTATACTAAAAAAGTTTATGTGATAAGTTTAATTGAGATGATGAGAATTGAACTCATAATTGTTTAGTGTAAAATCATCTTACCCTTACTTGTCCATTTTTATTTTTGAATCTCCAAAACTATATAAATTCTAGCGGATATAGACAATCTCCAAAAGTATAATTCAAGAGTCAAGTATATGAATTAAAAAGGAAAAAGAAAAAATCTGATAGGGATCTATGATGACCTAGCGTTATCCCCAGAAACTATATATATTATTAAATATTTGAAGGAGAATTATTATATCGTTCTGGCAACAAGTTCCCAGGATCCGAATTATATATATATGGTATGGAGCCACTTTCTTTCTAGCAATTTAATTAATATTTCATTTGTAAACGTGGGAGTAGGTGGGAGCAACGTGCAACGTAACACCCAACTGGTTTAATTTAATGTTGAGATACATACCAACAATCAAAATGTGGTCTGATATTAGTTTAGTGTTGATTATTAAAAATGTGTTATAGGGAATAAATGATAAGGACTCTCATTTTCAAGCTAAGTAAACTTGAACGCAGAGTAACTTTAAAGAATTTTAACAAAGTACGAAACAGAAAAATAATTTTTACATCTTTTTAAGTAAAACATGTTTTAATCTTTTTAAGGATTAAATTTCGTTGGTTTAAGCTTGAAAATAAATGCTGGAAATTAAAAGATAAAGAGAGAGGAAAAAGAGATTTTAATAGTGGCTCGGTTAAACTCAACCTACTCTACTCTTCTCCTAAAACTTCTAGGAGGATTGCACTATCATATACTTAGTACAATTAAGGAGTAGTATCAGTTTTTTCACAATATACACTTTCTTGTTACTCTGATAAGACTCTTTCCACTATCCAAGAAGTAGAGATGAGTTGGTTGAATACAAAAAGGTTCTAATTCTCCAACTATGTAGGTTTGGCTTGAGATGCTTCTTTGCTTCACCAAAGTCTTGAACTTGATCTTGAAATTTCAACCTTATACTCTCTCACTGGTCAATCTAGTCTGTTTGAATTACACTTGTAAATTCTCTTGTTTTAAAAGACCAGCACCTCATTCTTATTTAAATGGAGATATTTATAGACTCATTTGAAAGTGTTCGTTACTAGGAACCAATTCAAATCGCCCATTATCTAGCGTGCAATGACTAATGGATATTAACTAGGTTGCTTTTGATCAGATTTCCTGCCATTGCTTTGCTTTTTGCCTCTGATGCCTTGCTTTTTGTACTGCACCTTTTTACCTTGGCCATTTAAGGAAATATTCATTGAGGTGCATACCTAGGAATTTTTAAACCTTTATTTTGTAGCATTCTTCTTGCATAATATGATATTTGAGGCTGACTACTATTCGGTCAAAGAATGTTCGATTAGTTGACTGTAAAGTAGACATTTTACTTCTCAAAGTTTACTTTTCGAATCATACCTTAGCGACCTTTTGGATTTTCAATCATTTTCACCTTTCAAAAGTAACTAACTATTTGGTTAGTTTTACTTTCCGGTCAAGGTTGACCCTTCCACTTTTCAACCATTCAACCTTCCGATCTTCAACTCCTCAAATACTCAAGTCTTAAGCTTTCTGGTCTTCATGTCTTCTACTTCTTGAGCTTCAGCTTTCCAGATCTTGACTGTACTTCTCAAAGATTAACCTTTCTGAAGTTACTATTCACAACATTCCGAGGCTTGACTATCCTAATGTTACTTCTCAAATTGAGTTTACTTTCTGGTTAGTAAAATTCTTTTCTAAAGTTGACCTTTCAAATTTACATGAAAAATTTCTAAGTTTAGAAAATGAAAAATAATTGGAGACCTAAACTTCCTAATTTGTTTGGTATCATCAAAATCTAACTATTACACTTGTTCCTAAGAGTTAACATGTTTATTATTTTATCTAATATTAATATTAATTTTAAAAATAATATTGTAAAGTATATCCTTCTAAATTTAAAGGTCTTTAATTAAAAAATATTTTCTTTTAAAATCATTATCAAACTTTTATATTAAGTTACAAT
>CP025659.1:47670758-47684617 GCA_003576665.1 Ipomoea trifida
TTTTTTTTCTTCTTTTTGTGTTAATTATATTATTTTAAATATTATTATAAATAGTTTTATATTTTAAATGAAATAATAAAAATATATAATTATACAATTCTACCTATTTTTTAGAAAATGAACTAAACACACAAAGATAGTTTTACAGAATACATCCAAACACTGAAAATGAAACCATTTTTAAAAAAATGACTTATTTTCCAGAAAATACTTTCTAGAAGTCATTTTTCAGCTTTATAAACAGACGCTTAGTTGAATACGTTGAAAAGATAAATAATGCTCACCCATGGTCACTCGACAATTTACTATTCTCCTCTGATCTTCCCCTGCTTGATCAATTCATTTGTAGCACTAACTCGAATATTAATTCTTAGTAATACAAATTGACATAAAACTATAAACATTTATAAAACATCAAACACACCCTTAAAAGTTAACAATAGTACAATTCTAAAATTTTACACCAATTTTTTTAATGTACGTCGAATTTTATACGTTAGTTCAAAAATTGACGTATATAATACAAATAATTAAAATTTAGAAGTTTTCAAAAAAAATATAAATTTAGAATTTTGTTATTATAAAATAAAAATGATGTTGAATGTTTAATTTAAATCCACATTCCGAGCCCAAGTCAACTTACAAGGTAAGGTCCTCATTAGTTTTGTTTGGACTCTATATTAGTATTAGGGCTTGATCTATTAGCACTTAGCCCAAAGCTAACCTCAACATGAACTCAACCAGTATTTTGGTTTAGATATAACCCCAATATATAATTTATATACACACACCCACAAAATGTAACAGTAAAAAAAAAAAAAAAAAGTTGACTTTTTCAGTTTTTCCTTCCCTTTTCTTTTACCTTTTTTTTTTTTTCAAAAAAAATATTTTCTTCTTTTTTCAAACTCCACAAACTTTACTTCTCAATTATAGTTGTAAACTAGTTATCACACGCGCGTTGCGCGATTAAACCAATGCTCAATGTGTATTTTTAAATTAGTATTCCTTAAATGGTTAAAGTAGTCATATAATAATGAGAGAACAAAAATGCTAAATTAATCAAAATCAAAAAAATAGTCTCGATGCTTATATATTTTAATAAAACATAACGAAATTGTAAATAGCTAAATTGCAACTAAAATAAGTAGAAACAACTAAACCACTTACATGGGAGCAAATGGATGTCATCATTGTCACTTGTTTAGACACCGGTCCGACCATTTAAAATCCATGTGTAATTATATTTGTGTAGATTATAGATAAATATAATGAGAACCACAACATTACATACAAGAATACAAGTATAGATGAACAGATTATACAATAGATATATTTACATAACGATATTGAAGTTATACTAATTAATGTCATTGGTTTTTTTTAACTGTAATAATAGAATTAGCATAATAATATTTTGACAATCATACCTATAGAATGTCAAGCAGATGGTGTTTTGCAGAATATGTTAGATTTTAGTTTTGGGAGAAGGGGAGGGATTTATATACTTTTGTTTTGGGTAGAATAATGGTTTAGTTAGGAATCTATACAAAATTGTATTGTAGAATCTTATTAAGACTTCAATATTCTAATTTTAAGTTAGGAATCTATATAGAATTGTATTATAGAATATTGCCAATTTGTTTGAAAACTGTAATAAAGAAACAAATTGCCTAAAGAATTTAATGTTAAACTTCCGTTATATTTAACGGAAAATTTTGGTAATATTATAAAAGATTAGGATATATTAGGAATTTAATTGGAGGTTGTACAATAAGAAGAACACAAAGTACAATATGTTAAAGCAGACTATTACACCAACATTTTTTTGTTCCAGTTAAGGGTCTAACATTATTGACTTTTATTATAAGTGTAGAAACAAGTTTAATCCGTCAAATTAGATCAAAATAATTCACAACCTATTAAGGTCGGGGTAAGATTGGAAATTTAGAGGCCTATCCCGCGCTAGCCAGCAAATTATGCTATGGACTCGGGTTTATGTTCAAACTTTTAGAATTCTATGTTCACAATTTTAAAATTCTATATTCACAATTTTATATCTTAATATATAAAATTACATTACTCAATATTCACAATTTTTTAACTATAGAGTCATTTCCATTTTTGGTCCTACTGTTATTGGGGTATTGCCAATTTTAGTCCATTTCATTAATTTTTGCCACATTACACCCAGTCTTATTTAGTTCTTGCCACTTTTAGTCCACCGTTAAAATTTTCGTCAAATGATCGTTCAAAACAGGGGTATTTTTTGTCTTTTCATGCTTTGCTCATCTCCTTTACCCTTTATAGTGGTTTTCCTTACACATTTTCATCTAATGAAGAGGTCCGGCGGAAGTCATGTGAGCCACATTACAAAGTCATGGCTTTTGCCGGACCTCTTCATTGGATGAAAATGTGCAAGGAAGACCACTGCAAAGGGTAAAGGAGATGATTAAAGCAAGAAAAAACCAAAATATCCCTATTTTGGACGGTTATTTGACGAAAATTTTAACGGTGAACTAAAAGTGGCAAGAACTAAATAAGACTGGTCGTAATATGGCAAAAATTAATGAAGTGAACTAAAATTGGCAATGCCCCAATAACAATAGGATCAAAAATGGAAATGACTCAACTCTATATATATTCACAATTTTGTTATATAGATTAAAAAAAGTGTGTTATACTATTCAATATAGAATTATGAAATTGTAAATATATAGAGTTATGTAATTATGAATATAGAGTTCAAAAATTGTGAACATGGATCCGGGTCCATAGCATACAACTGGCGCGGGCCTGTCTTGGTGGGTTAGCATAATATTAATAATATTATTAAAATTTTAATTTTTATTTAAATTTTAGTATTTCTAAGTTTTTATACTTGACACTAATTTCGTTTTGAATTAACTAGGCTCATTATTATTATTATTATTATTATTATTATTATTATTATTATTATATTATTATTATTATTATTATTATTATTATTATTATTATTATTATTATTATTATTATTATTATTATTATTAAATGCTCATGATTTTTTACAATGTAATATATGTTCTATATTTTTTTTCAATCTTTATCGGTTCAAAGACTCAAAGAGTCAATGTCCTCACTACAGGTTCGATTATATGACCACCCATTTATGGTAGTAAGGAGACTATCCAGGTTACCTATGTAGAGACGTCAGCCAGCCCTTTGTACTTAGCCTCTATTGAAGAACGAGCCACGATGTGCTGTTTACGAGAGAGCCACGATACAAGATTATCCCTAAAGAACAGTGCATAACCGCTGGTGGATTTCCTGTCAGCTGGACACCCGACCCCGTCAGAATATGAGAAAGCATGAAACTCGGAGGATGGTGATGCCGTTAAGCGTAACCCGTAGTCCTGAGTACCCTTGATATATCGCAGTACCCGCTTGAGCAGACCCCTATGATCGTCTGTTGGAGAGTGTTTAAACTAACACAACCTGTTGACCGAATAGGAAAGGTCTGGACGAGTGATAGTCAGATACTGGAGAGCCCCTACAATCCATCAATACAGCTTGGGATTGTCGTAAGGCTCTAGAGATGGAGTAGCCGGTTGTGTGATCACAGTAGGTGTTGCCAAGGCTTTGCAGTCGCACATTCCTACAAGCGATAAGATATCCTTCATGTACCGCCGTTGAGAAAGGATAAAGCCACCCCCAACGGACAGTGTCTCAATACCCAGATCGAAACTCGATGTGCCCAGGTCCCTAATCTTGAATGCGCTGGAAAGACGATGTAGTAAGGTGTTGATCAAAGACGGATCATTTCCCATCATGATTATGTCGTCGACGTATATATGTAAGAATACCTGGGAATTCCCAGTTGTGTAGTAAAAAGCGAGACATCAGTCTTGGATGCCAAAAACCCTATGGATGTTAAGAACTCGTGCAACCTCTTAAACCAGGCGCAAGGCGCTTGCTTCAGCCAGTATAGAGACCATTGAAGATGACAGACATGCCTTGGATGTGTAGGATCCTCGTAACCGAGTGGTTGCTTCATATAGACTGTTTTAGACAAGTTTCCGTTAAAAAACGCATTGTGAACATCCAGTTGCCTTAAGGCCCACTTGTTAGAAACTGCAAGAGAAAACAATAAACGGACTGTAGTCGGTTTGACTACAGGGCTAAATGTGTCAAAGAAATCTTCATCGGCTACTTGGTTGAACCCTTTACCAGGCGCGCCTTATAGCGCTTGATTAAGCCATCGACTTTGCGTTTGGTGCAGTAAACGCATTTGCAGTTGATAATGTTCATATGCGGCGTAGCCGGTATTAGCTGCCAAGATTTGTTATGCAAAAAAGCGTTGAACTCCTAATCCATGGCGTCACGTCATTACGGGTGACCCACGACTTGAGAGTAACAAGTTGGGTCTATGGTTGTATTAAGAGCATAGAATTGCTCGTTGTGCGGTTGTGCCCCGAGTCTTGGTGCGGGTGCGCATTATGTGGCTATCTCCTTGAGGCTGACCCGTGTTAACAACAGTCTCGGCTGGTGCGGAATGAGCTTCTATGGCCATAGAACCTAGCTCTAGAGCTACCGGTAATTCCACATTGACTAGTGCAGGTCGAGTATTAGCCACAACCAGCTCGGCTCCCCAGGGTGTTGTAGTAGCACCCCGATTTGAGTCAACCTGTAAAGAAGATTACACAGAAAACGGGAAGATAGCCTCAGCAAACCTGACATGACGGCAGATAAAGACCTTTCCCATGGTAAGATCCATGCAACGGTATCCCCTAAAAGAAACTGGGTAACCTAGGATGACACAGGGTGCAAGCGATATTCTGTCTTGTGCCGATTGTACGGCCATAGATAAGGATAACATCAGTACCCGAAGACACGGAAGAAGGTGTATGTGGGTTGTGTTTTATGTAGACGATAGTGTGGGCTTTGGAAGTGTATGGCGGAAGATGGTAGGCAATTTATCAAGTAGGTGGTTGTTTCAAAAGTGTAATCCCAATATATAAGGGGGGCTGAGCTTTCAGCAAGTTGAGCTTAGCCAGTTTTGACAATGTGTCTATTCCGGTGCTCAACGCGCCCATTTTGTTCGTGTGTATATGCGCGCGCGATTGTCTGTGAGTAATGCCAAGGGATTCAAAAACCTTATGAAGACGGCGATATTCACTCCCTAAATAAGACTAGATGGCTTTGATAGAACGTGAAAAACGTCGTTCTACCATTACCCGAAACAAACTAAAAGTTTTATATGTATCTGATTTTAACCTTAATGGGTAAAACCAGTAATAACGCTTATAGTCGTCTACAAATAAAATGAAGTAGCAAAAACCGGAAGCAGAAATAACCGGAGATGGACTCCAAATGTCCGTATACAATAAATCTAAAACATTTTTGCTACTGTTTGAAACCCTATCTAGAGGAAAACGTGCTGATTTCCCGAGTTGACATGCGGTACATATTTCTGAGGAACTAGCCTTATTTGTAGTGACCGGATAGTGTTTAAGAACACGTTGAAGAACTTGATTATACGGGTGACCCAGCCGTTGATGCCACACCACGGACGACGCTCTAGCGGAAAGGAATGCAATGAGTTTGCGAGATCAATAGCTTGTACAATCCGCCCGAAGTGGACCCCTTAAGAAGAACCGCTTGGGCGTTGCAGTCCTTCACAACAAACAAATTCTTATGAAACTTGAAATATACATTATTTTCATTTGTGAAACGGTAAACCGACAAAAGAGGTAACGATAATTTTGGAACGTGTAAAATGTTTGAAATTTTTAATTTTTTTGAGATAGAAGGGATAACCGCATGGCCCACACGAGAAACACACAAACTTGCTCCATTGCCGACTTTGAGAATGTCACCACCCATGTAGACATCGGAGTGATCCATCATCTGCCCGTCCAGAGTCGTGTGAGATGACGCACCAGTGCCTGGATGCCACGCCTATGTCATTGCCTGCCGCGGAGTCTCGCTGGAAACGGCCATGTTGGCATGGGCACCTAGGCGGTCACTATACCGTTTAAAGCAATAAACGATAGTGTGACCGTTTGACCTGCAGATCTAGCACCAGGGATTGCCACCGCGACCTTATCCTTGACCGCCACTGCAATGGCCTTGTCGTTCCCGGGCATTAAAAGAGTGACAGCCCCCCAGAATTGGAATCATCGCCGGGTCTGCCTCGGCCAGCGGAAAAGGCAGTCGGACCCGACTGCAGTAGAGGAGTCCACCGCCGTGAAGTCGTCGGAATGGATGAACTCTTGAGCATGCAGAAGGTCTGAGAGATGCGATAGGGTGACCGACGTACCTGAAACAGTTAGGGAACTCGCCATTGCCCGAAATCAATTGAAGCCCCCATAGGACGTAGAGGATCTGTTCATCCGGGGAAAGCGGTCTGCTAGCGAGGGAGAGAGCTTCGACGATTATCTGAGCTTTGCCAAGGTACTCGACCAGTGATCCGTTGCCTTGCCGGAGGCTCTAAAACTGCCCGAGCAAACTCAGGCAACGAGCACCGCGTCGATGAAGCCACCGCCGACGTAATGGAGCCCCACACCTCTCGGGCGGTGTTCTGGCCAACCACGAGATACATTACTTCGTCTGAGAGAGACGAAAGAAGTAGGGATAGGATCGCCTGATCCTGTTGTATCCAAGCGGTGTACGCGGGGTTCGGTGCAGTGGTGGTCGCTATCGCGATGGCAATGCTAAATTGCGGAGGAACTGGGACGGTCGCCGGAGGACACCGAAAGTCGCCGTCAATGTAACCAAGAAGCCCCTGGCAGCGGAGGAACGGAACTAGTTGGGTGCGCCAGAAAAGGTAGTTCCTTGTGGTGACTGGTGAGTTTGATGGAGACGAAACGGTGAGCCGCTGTGAGAGAATTGGTGGTGACCGGAGCGGGAACGGTGGTTGTGGTCACCGTACGCTCGGAGGAATGTGTCGACATCAATGTTTGCAGGGAAAATTATATTAAACAATAAACAGACCTATCGCTAACTGATACCAGATGAGAGATAGAATTCAAAACTCAAATCAAAATTACAATGAGAGAGAGTCCTATATAAAAGTTAACACAACACTCTCATATTCTATAGGCTAGATTTAATTGACTAATCTACAACCACTCATATAGAAACTATACAATATAAGCTAATACTCCCTCTATCCGATTTCATCTGTCCTACATACTATTCATTAGTCAAACCAACTATTCCTTCTTCGTTTATTTTCTTTATTATATTTTACCTATTTTTAAATTTAATTTTTTGTGTTTAATAGTACTTTTATTGTAGTTTCTAAATATATAAATTTTGTACACTAATACTAAACTTAATATTATGAAAATTTGAATTGAAAATAACTTCAGTCAAGTCTCGTTAACCGAATCAGACACATAAAATGGGATGGACGATGGAGTAACATTATTATTACTAACAAAAATCAACCCTCCTAATCTGATGTAAAGATTGTAAACAAACTAAAAGTTTGAGTTAATACCAGTTGAGATCCTCCTATTATAGTGGCACCATTACGTTTAGTCCTAAACTCTTAATTTAATCACACATATTCCTTTAACTTTCAAATTTGTGCTTCAACTTCCAAGCTAACTACCCATGACTCTTCACCTTTTAAATTTTTAACCATTCATGATTCTAACTTTGTCCTTACTTAAACTAATGGAAGGACCATTGGTAGTTAAATTTGAAAGTTAAAAGGCCGAGTGTGATTAAATTGAAGGTTTATGACTAAACATGGTGATGCAATTAGCTCATTATACTCAAAGGACTCCAACTTGTATTAACTCCAAAAAAGTGTTATAACTCTTGCTCAAGACTTGACACCTTTTATCAAATGCTCAAGTGGTATAAATCTATAATTTTAAGTAAAAAAATAAAAATAAAAAAATAAAAATAAAAACCACAAATTTAATCTCCAATCCTTATAAAGAAAAAAAGTGTTACATTAAAAACACATCAAATGAAATCTAGCTAATAAAAAGCACTCAACAAGCTCCAAATCTAGCACAAGAAATAAACTATGCCAAAAAAGTAATAATATTAATTTTTTTAAAACAAACCTGCATTACTTAATTAGAAATATATAACAGGATTATATCGAAAATAAAAAGAAGAACCGAACTTACCCACTCTCTATAATCAATAATAAACACAACTTAAATTTATTATTTTTAGTATAAAAATCATGATACCTACTCAATTATCCTTTCAAAACAACTTAAGGTTTAGTGTAATTATTTGTGAAACATGTGTTGCTCATAAAACATTGTGCAATCGACCAAAATCCGATGCTTTACTGGGAGTCTGGGACGGGAAACTAATAGTCAAAAGGCATTGTCATTGTTGGGCAAAATTGAAAAGCATCTGGAAATTCCGAAGTCAAATTAAAGTTGCTTTAATACACAATCCTCGGACAATTTCCATGATTGCCATTAATTTCTATTTCCAACATTTCCCACAAATTCCTAGTTTAAGAATTTAAACATTTTCTCGATTTGTGCGTGTCATCCTTGGCTAAGGACCTTGTAGTCCAGTGACATCAAACACTTCCCTTTATATGGGAGGTGGTGGGTTTGAGTCTCAGTGGAGTCAATATTGTAGTTGTGAACAGATACTGTATTGTAATAGAGTCTGTAGTATTCCAAAAAAAAAAGAATTTAAACATTTTTGTTTTTCTTTTAAATATCACAAGAAAAAGGAATAATCGCGTGCAATTATGCGTGTCACATTTCGAATATATCACGGCAACAAAATGGTGCAATAGTTATATCGTGGACCATTTTCCATATTACAAAGTGAATCAGATTTAAAACACACAATTTACATACTAAATGTTCAAAATTTACCTTTTAAAATTTCACAATTTGTAACAGATTAGGTATTATATTTACAAATTCCCTTTTACAGCTGTTAATTTAAGTTTACAAATTACAAATTGTGAATTTTTAAAAGTTATCAAAAAAAGTTAAATTGTATGTTTTGGACATAGGTCCACCTTGCACAGTAGACCAAAACCCACAAATAATTTTTGCCAAAATGGTGAAATTGGGCCAACAAGTGTAAACATTTTTTTTTTGAATACTACTAACTCTATTATAATGCAATATCTGTTCATAACTACTTTCTCAACCTATTGAAGCACAAGAGTCAGTATTGACTCCATTGAGGTTCGAACCCACCACCTCCCGTATAAAGGAAAAAGTTTGATGCCACTGGACCACAAGGTCATTAACAACAAGTGTAAACATAAATTGTATATTTTTTAGTTCCTAATTACTTGCTTCAATTGATTTGTGCAAAATCGCTAATAATATGTTGGAAAATATGTTAGTTGTGTTTGTAAAAAAAAAAAAAAAAAAAATTTAAATGTACTAAAATATGATTGCGTAAAAATAAAGTGAGAACTTATAAATTCATGAGTAATTATTTACAAGAATTCAATAAAAAGATGAATTGATTGAAATGATTTAAAATGTGACCACAAATAATAATGTCTAAATCAATCACGAGAATAAATGAGGTACAATTTTAAAGGTTTTAGTTGAAAGTTGCAACATTAATCCTACTACTAACTACCCTAGAAGCATAATGAATAAAGTTGGGGTACAAAATAATGCTGTAGAGATGTTGTCACCGATTTGACCAAAGTCCAAAATTATGGTCACCAACTTCTATCAGTATGTGGGTATTTTATGACCTACTAGCTACTCATTGAGATTATAGTCCAAAGAGATAAACTGTTGCATAGAGATTATGAGTTGTTATTTTAGTTCAATTTTGTCAAGACTATCACTAATTATTGGAATGTTTATTTCAAACCATACAATATTTCATTTTTGTTCAAATTGAATCGTGTTTCGATTTGAGTCTCAATAGTTAGAGTTTGACCTTTTTCTTAATGCCTTGTCAGCAGGGGAAGGCCAAAGGAATAAGGCCTGCATCTCCTTATAAAAGATATTGTCGTTGGTGTGACTTTTTTTTTTCTCGCTTCCTCAAGGACTTTCCTCTCCACTATATTAAAAAAAAAAATCAAATAGAAAAATAAAAAGTCATACATATTCAAATGTAGAAGGTCACGAGTTTGATTCTTGTCAACATCTCCTCAATCAAGCTCATCATAGAAGGTTTAATTTCCTAATGTGAATATGTGATTTACCTCCTCGGTCACGAGTTTTCCTTATTTTCATTGTTAATAATATTTTTTTCTATATTAATAAAACATTTCTCTTCTCATTTATGAATTTAGCTAATACTTTGTAACTTGTTTAATAAAGTATTGAGTAAATTGCCATTTTGGTCCAATGACTATTGTAGTAGTGTTAATTGCTATCCGCGACTTTCAAAAATGTTAATTGTGTACCTTGACTATGCATTTTTTATCAATTTTGGTCACGTCGGCCAAATTGCCGGCCAAATGTGACCGGAAAATTTTAGTAGTCAAAATAGTGAGGGTATTATAGTCTTTTGACATCTCTTTTGTTTCTTCCCCAACGAGGGCAGTCATATTATTACTGCCGGTCACCGGCCAAGCCAAAGACGCCGGAAAATATAAGAACACTTGAAGGCTCCCCTGTTCTTTGCATGGTCAACGCCGAAGGGATGAATTCGTCGGCCAAAGACGCCGAAGCAACCAAAGGGTGAGTACATCGGAAGAAATGGAATACTGACAAGCTAATGCAATGGCCGGAAAAGACAAAGCTTCAACTTATGCAATACCCTTTTGAATTCAAATCCCAAATTAATTCACAAAATTAAAAATAAAAATAATTCCTGAATTTCTGCAACACCCGTTTGTGAGGGATATTGAATTCAAATCTCAAATTAATTCACAAAATTAAAAATAAAAATAATTCTTGAATTTCTTTGTAGATACAGAACTTCCTCTTTTGAATCTTTAATTAAGTTGAATGTATATTCTTCTTCCATGAATCTTCTGCTTTGTGTAGGTCGAGAAAATGGATCTGAATATGCAGTAATTCTACTGTAGATATTGAGAGATTAATATAACTTGTTTCAATTCGATCTATTAACTTTTATGGACTTTGGGTCATATCTTGCAGTCAATCGATGTCTCCTTTGGCCGGAAATAATAGGGTCGCTGCTCTGCGAAGAAAGAAAAGGAAAGATTTGGCCGGCCGGAGAAGAAGAAAGACATGTAGTAGGAATTAGGAGATAACAGGAAAAGACTATTATGCCCCTTTCAATTTAGAATAAAATGTGATTTAATTTTTTCCGGTCACATTTGGCCGGCAATTTGGCCGGCGTGACCAAAATTGATAAAAAATGCATAGTCAAGGTACACAATTAACATTTTTGAAAGTCGCGGATAGCAATTAACACTACTACAATAGTCATTGGACCAAAATGGCAATTTTCTCTAAAGTATTCATTAAGTATACTTTAACGTGTTTTCAAAAAAAAAAAATACTTTAACGTATACGTTTATAGTGCTTGAAAATTGTCGCTACAAAGTACCAATGCACATTATCGATAGTACAAATGTCAACAAGCATTACAATAATGACATAATATTACATGTCTATATTAAATAACATTTCTCTTGTCGGTTCTAAATTTAGGTAATATTTCATAATTTGTTTAAGTATACTCCAAAGTAACATGCATTTAGCTCCTTTTGCTTTCCAACAATTTTCATCACCACATTTTGAAGAAACAAATCATAAATAAAAATGTGGATACCTTTTGAGAAGTTATTATTATTTGATAATTTTTAGATTTGACATATTTGAATATGCACTAATTGCTATTGTAATTAACTTTTAACTTTATTATAATTAATTTCAAATATTAATCAATATTTCATATTATTATGGCATGGTTCAATCTGATATTCCGGAGAATTATTTATTTTTTATATAATTTAAAATCTTAAACTTTATGAGCTTATATCCATTTAAAATATTAGATGAGATCTCATTTTCTTTTGAATTAAAAACCTATATGAATCAAGATAATAGAGCATAATTATAATATTATTTTATAATTAATTTAATTTGATTATGATTTTTTATAATTTTTAAATATTTAATTTAAAATTACAAACTCGAGAGTTTTTTTTTTTTTTGCAAAATAAAATATTAGATTAAAAAATATAAAATTTATGACAATGGTGATCTGATTTGTATGCATTTATTCATAAGCTACATTAATTTATAAAATGAAAAAGCTAAATTTCACTAATAATTATATAAATTATGTTGACTAATATTAAATTAATTTATAAATATAAATCATTTTCATATTATTATGGTGTGATTAAATTAATTTTCTAGGAGAATTATTAAAATATATATGGTTTATGATAATGATGATAAAATTTTAAGCCATATGTTTACAAAATAAAATAACTAAATAGTTTTTTTAAATTTTAAAAATAATTTAATGCGTTTCCAACAACAACAACAACAACAACAACAACAACAACAAAAAACAGAATTTAATGTTGATTAATAAAAACTTGACATGTAACATGTAGACCTTTCAAGACCTAAATTTTTGAGTACTTGATTCTGTTATAATACAGTGTATTTGTTGATAAGTATTTTCTCAACATATTGAAAGCACAAAGCTAGAGTCAATACCGCCTCCATTGGAGCTGAAATTCATGACCTCCCATTTGAGAGAACCACTTCGTGACAACCAATTTTTGTAAGAATTAATTTTTTATTTTACATATGTATAAATATTGGTCAAAATTATATTCATGATATTAAAAAGTAAAGTAGAACATAATTACTCTTTTTTTTTTTTAATTTTCCTTTTTGGCACAACATTTAACACCTAAAATTTGTGTAGCAAAGGCAAATGAAATGATAAGTAGAGATGCATGAGAAAAAGATGCATGTATGGTACAATATAAAGAAGCCATCCCACATACATTATAGCTTGCTGCCTTCGGTTGCAAAAAGCGAAGGAATATCTTCCCTTTTGACAGATCATAATATTATATTATATACCCTACACTTTTCATTCACATTGTCTTTAGAGTTTATTACCAAAATGGTCTCTCGACTATTGCGAAATTACCAATTTGGTCCCTCGACTATTGCGAGGGACCATTTTGGTAATAAACTCTTGTCTTTGTGACCTCACTCACCATTTCTTGCTACCTTCCCTTAATTACACCCCGTCACATATCAATGTGGGACATTTACTTTAATGTATGTATGATACGTGCATATGAAGACTACTCTCTTTTAAACATGATAAAAATACTCATAAAATATAAAGCATTGCATATCATTTCTCTTAATTTGATATTAATACGATGACGCATATTTGAAACTTGTAGACTCATTGACTAGTTCATATTATAAAGTAGTTTCTCTTTTAAAATATTTCTTATAATTATATTACAAAACATATTTGATATCAAATTGATAATTATTGTCACACATAACTCATTGTATATAAATTCAGTTAACAAGTTTTGAACTACAAATCTCTAAAAATAGCAATATGCAAATTATTAGAGACTAAGGTACGTAATTTAGTTGACAAGTTTTGAACTACATATCTCTAAAAATAGCAATATGCCTACTACCAACTAAATTACGTACCTTAGTCTCTAATAACTTGCATATAATAATAATAATAATAATAATAATAATAATAATAATAATAATAATAATAATAATAATAATAATAATAATTTATTATATACTTCTATTAAAGCATTTACTGCACACACATATATAATAGGGGTAGGGGTGGGTGGAGGAGGGGGTCACTGCCCCCATTACCTCCCCTCTGTATTCACTCCAACATAGACTCTCATATTTATTCAAAAGTCAATTTCTTGATATGATAAAATTTAAGAATTTATGTAGTATTTTTCG
>CP025659.1:47685617-47700683 GCA_003576665.1 Ipomoea trifida
AATACAACCAATATTCTTTATAAGATTTTCTGTACAAAGTCATATTTATGTTAATCTAGAGAAAATGCCCAAAATGGTCCTCCGACTATGGTCTTTTCTTAATTTAATACCTTGACTTTTAATTGCACCCAATGCGGTCCCCAGACTATTCAATTTTAAGCCAAATTGATCAGCCGTTAGATGCGGCGTGAATTGAGTGTTAAAAAGAGGGGCAAAATGGGTAATTTAAGTGCTTCTCTATTCCTAACCGGAAAACAATAACCAATTCTCTTTCCAGGCACGACAGAGATAGCGAGACGGGAAGATAATGGAAAAGAGCAAGAGTAGTAGTAGGGTGTCAGCGATGGAGGCGTTCGAGAAGCTGGAGAAGGTGGGAGAATAAAGGAACCTACGGCAAAGTGTATAGAGCAAGAGAGAGCGCTACGGGGAAGATTGTGGCCCTGAAGAAGACGAAGCTCCACGAGGACGAAGAAGGTGTACCTCCCACCACTCTCCGCGAGATCTCCCTCTTGTGCATGCTGTCCAAGGATCCCCGTATCGTCAGATTGTTGGATATCAAACAAGGCCAGAACAAGGAAGGGAAGACAGTTCTTTATTTAGGGCATGTTTGGTTGGCTGGAACTTCTTTTCCAAGGAAAACATTTTCCTAGAAATCATGGGAAGTGAAGTTTTCTTGGGTTTGGTTCATTGGAAGTTATTTTCCAAAGGAAGTGCAATTCCTCATTTTCATGGAAAACAAAATCTTAGGTGAGGGGTAGGATTTCTTTTTCCATTGCAATTGGGAAGAAAAAGTCAAATGGTAAGACAAATTTACCCCTTAACTTCTCTCTTAATACATACATATAAATAATAATAATAAGGGTATATAGGTCTTTTTGCATATTATTCCTTACCATTCTAAACCCAACCAAACAGTGGAATCAATATTCCCAGTAACTTCTTTTCCACCAACCAAACAATAGAATTTATCTTCCTAGTAACTACTTTTCCATGGAATTTCACTTCCACTTCCCTTCAAATATTTTCCGCGAACCAAACGAGCCCTTAGTGTTTGAGTACATGGATACTGACCTCAAGAAATTTATCCGTAGTTTCCGCCAGAACGGAGACATTATCCCTCCCAAAACAATTAAGAACTTGCTTTACCAACTTTGCAAAGGAGTTGATTTCTGCCATGGCCATGGTGTGCTGCACAGGGACCTGAAGCCCCATAATCTTCTGATGGATCGCAAGACAAATACACTTAAAATTGCTGATCTTGGATTGGCACGAGCTTCACTTTGCCCATCAAGAATTATACTCACGAGATATTAACACTTTGGTATAGAGCCCCTGAGGTTCTTTTGGGTGCTACTCACTACTCAACAGCAGTGGACATGTGGTCTGTTGGTTGTATATTTGCTGAGCTAGTCACAAATCAGGCTCTCTTTCCGGGTGATTCTGAGCTGCAACAGCTGTTGCAAATTTTCAGATTGTTGGGAACTCCTAATGAAGAAATGTGGCCAGGAGTGAGTAAGCTAGTGAACTGGCACTAGTACCCGCAATGGAGACCCAAGCCACTCTCGTCTGCTGTCCCTAATCTGGACGGAGATGGACTTAACCTGTTGGGTGAGATGCTGCGATATGAACCCTCTAAGCGGATATCAGCAAAGAAAGCAATGGATCGGAGCATCCTTATTTTGATGATCTAGACAAGTCGATCTTGTCTTTGATTGCCTTATATATACCAACCAACCAACTATGTGAATGAATTCTTGGTATTAGCTTGCTTCTCTTGAGCATCATCTCTTTGACATGACTCATTTTCATAGGGAGTGCTCACTCCTAAGTTCTAGGATAAGATACTAGTTTTCTGATGGCGTGTGTAGATTGTTCCAGTTTCCTGATGACAAAAACAAGTTCCGTAATGATTAAACTCTGGACCTCTTAAAGCAAGTGTGCAGCTTCCTCAAATGTCAAACAATGCTTTCTCGAAGAGATTATAGAAACTGGACCTAAAGCCCGATAGGTAAGGATGTGCGTATAGTTGAACCTAAAACTCCGTGAACAAAAACTTGTCGACGGCGATTCCGGCGTAAAACGGGATGAAGAATCTAGTGGCCTCCTCCGGATCCATGGTTCTACACTGGTGATTCAACATTCTCTCGTATACCTTGCCGGACCTGCCGTCGTGGCGGTGGGGCAACAGATGGTGGTGGCCGACGGCGGACTTGGCCGGCGATGAACGGATGAGGGAGAAGAGAACCTAGATTTGGTGAAAGACGGTCGCTAATTTGGGGAAGAAATTGACTGGTCAAATGGTTTCAACTACAAAGATGTTAAATTGTCCATTTTGCCCTTGTATTTAACGTTTGGTTCACGCTAAAGCTAACGGAGACCTTTTTGGCTTAAAATTGAATAGTCTGAGGACCACATTGGGTGCAATTAAAAGTCAAGGTATTAAATTAAGAAAAGGTTATAGTCGGGGGACCGTTTTGGGCATTTTCTCTGTTAATCTAACTTAATATACAGTGTGTGTCGGTGTTTAATTTTTGCGGATACCCAAGAAATACTCAAGTCTTCCATAAATAAATATACTGGCATGCTATCGGGTATCCTGGCCGTAGTTGGCTATAATATAATTCTATAAAGTCGTCTTTGAACTTTGGTCTTTGGCATTATGCGCTGCAGTCTTCTTTGGTTACCGCAATTATTGATACATATGTACAGACGTACAGTTTGGCAAGTTGCAAGAACATAGACTTAGACACTTAGTCAAGAATATTCCTTAGTCCTTTTTTTAATTATTATTATTATTATTATTATTATTATTATTATTATTATTATTATTATTGATACATATGTACAATTTGGCAAGTTGCAAGAACATAGGCTTAGTCAAGCATATGCCATAGTCCTTTTTTAATTTTTTTTATTATAATAATAATTATTATAATTATTATTACTATTGTTATTAGTATGGTACTAATTTTCTTTTTCTAATATCCTTTTCTTCATACCCCTTAGGCCTAGGTAAATATAAACCAACCACTTCAGGCTCATCTACCTCATGTTCAACATAAATAATCTCACACATTTTATTTTGACGAGCGGCAATATGAGCTAAGTGTAGACTACTAGCATCATTATTATGTAATAGTGTTAAAGCTATAAAGGGTTTATAGGTCAACAAGTGAGGCTATTTTTCCATATCTTTGATTTGCTATATACTTCACTAAATGGGGATAACATATTAAATCCAAGTCCAAACGCACTATCTCAAACTCACCATTCAAATATTTGAACCTAAGTTTTTGCACGAAATTACAACCACGATGAATTATTAATTCCACAATTGCATGCATGATGACAAACACAAATTCAAGGCACATTTTAAACATAAAAGCAACAACACACTGTCTTCAAAAAAAAAAAAAGCAACAACACACTTTATCACTTTATACACAACAACTGTCAAAAATCATGCAAATATGAGTGCAGGACCACACTTTATACAAACATATACAAATAAAAAAGAAAGCATAGCAAGACCCCGCTACATCAAAATCATAAAAATATAAGCATCCCAACAGAAACACATCACAACATATTCACATATATATCCATTAACGCAACAGTATAACAAATTCTGACCCTACACTTTTCAGATATATTATTCTACATACCTTAGTCGTCTTCTTCGTACACTATCCCTCGGCCTTCCAGTCACTTTTCCTTTCGTCCACTGTCAACGTTTGTTAGATTATACGATTTGGGATGTTGGGATGTCGAGATGTCGCCGACGGTAGTCAGATTAGCGATTTAGGGGTTGTTATGCCGTGGACCCAGGTCCTGAGTCTACATTCACATACACTATACTCTACATTCACACTTTGTAAACTCCACATCCACACATTACAGGATTATATATTTAGTAATTATATTACCATTGTTATGCATTCACACATTCAAAACTCTATATTCAAACTCCGCATTCACACATTACAGGGCTACAAGTTGCTAGAACTTCTTAACTCTATTATAGATTCACACATGCATAACTCTACATTCACGATTTCTATACTCCATATTCACAATTTGAAACCTCCACATTCACACATTTCTGGACAACTCTACATTCACACAATCATAAATCTACATTCACGATTTCTATACTCTACATTCACACTTTGAAACCTCTACTTTCACACATTTTTGGACTAACTCTATATTCAGCAATATGTTTACTAATTTATTTTTCTTTTTAAAAAAAAAAGAGACAAAAACGACGTATCCAAAACTACATCGTTTTTGTCTCTCTTTTTTTTTAAAAAAAAAAATAATTAGTTTTGGACCCAGGTCCGGACCTGGTCCACAACATAATTTGCCGGGATTTAGGGTTTGGGTTTGGGGAATTTTGTGTTGCAGTCCGATTTACACTCCTTCGTTCAATTAGGAATTCGAATTAGGACTTTTATGTTTATTCAAGCGAAACGATGAAATGGCTACCAACTCATATTTTTATTAATTATTTAAACACGCCATAACAAAACACCTCTACACCAGCATATTACTACCTATAACTTGAAGGCAACCTGTAAAATATTCTAGGCGAATAAAAAATTAATGGTTTGTGAATTGAAATATCTGAAAGGTTATAGTACGGCATAAAGAATCAGTTATAGTTTATAGTGCGAGATGACACTTTAACCTATATTCAATAATATAAATATTTGAGGACGGGTATTGGAAAACCAATTTCCAATTAATAATTAAATGAGTGATAAAATTATAATAACTATTCATATGTAGTCACTCTCAGTCCCCAACACATTCATTAATGTTATTTCAAATAATATAGATATATAATTCCATATTGATTAGTGTGCTTGTGGTCGTGCCGGAGTGGTTATTGGGCATGACTAGAAATCATGTAGGCTTGCCCGCGTAGATTCAATTCATTTTTTCTATCACAAGATAAAGACATTATATCCAAAGTTGTTACATTAGAAAGTTTAATTCAGAAAGTAGAATATGAGATTCTGCATATTAAAACTCTTTTAATAATACTTAAAATCCATAGACTTTTTGACATTGATTACATGATGGTACAAGAATCCCCCAGCGTCATAAGTGCGATCTGAAGTGCTTGGAGGGCAATTTTCCATCTCTCCTGAAAATACAACAACAACGTAACTTAACACATATATAAGAACTAATTTTAAGTAGGGATGTCAATCGGATTAGTTCGTTTAATTTCAGGCCAACTCTGATCTGTCGGGTTGTCAAACTTATTAGTTCATGCTAATTTTTTTTTTTGTTTTGTTTTTCTTTTTGTCGAGTTTAAAATTATTGGTCCTTACCCTAGCTAAAATCTCGAGTTGTTAGGCTTATTGGACGGGCTATACTAAAATTTTTTACATTTACAAATTCACCTTCTAATAAACTTTTGATTTTAATAAATTATTGCATTTACACTAATAAATATAAACTTATACATCATTCAATCAATCTAAATCTCCATTTCCAACTCCAACTAAAAATAATTAATATATTTACACTATAATATAATAATTATAATAATTTTTTTAAAAAATTTTCATTATTCATTTTCATAAAAATATTTTATTATGCAATTAAAAGTTTATTTAAAAATTTAATAAAAAATTACTAAAGATGAGCTATTATATAAATTCCCTATATATTTTGTTCTACATCACTTATAAAACAAATAATAGCCTTAAGTGACACACGCTATCAGGCTAACCCACTAAATTTTGACCTAACCCGTTTGGACTGGCAAATTATTGTGTGGACCATGAATATAATATACATTTTTATTATACTAAAAGTACATTATTATATGAAATAATGTACCTTCAGTACAAAAATAATATACTCTAAAATAATGTACTTTATGTATAAAAATAACATACTTTTAGTATAATAAAAATTACCTTATATTCATGGTCCACATGATTGGTTTGGACTATTGGACTTATGGATTCCAGGCTTAATTATTGGGCTGAAGTTTTATCCAACTAATTTTTTTGTCCTAACCTTAAAATTTTCTCAGCTCATTAATTTCACGCTAAGATTAACATCTCTAGTCTGAGGTTCCATTGTGAGGAGTAGTGTAGTGTACTTACATATTTAGCTCCCGGAACAGTACGGATGTCCCTGCTGTGTGATTCATGGGTAGATGTTGTATTGTTGGTATTCATGCTGCAGCCGCCTGAACTTTTCTTAGCGTCCAATAACTGGGCATAATTATCCAGGAACCGGGCGCGCTGCCCTTGATGATCATGGCTATACCTCCGATTCCGATAACAAGAAACGCAGAGGTTAACGGCGTGGCAGTGAGCGCAGGTGAAAAAGGTGGTCGGAATGAAACTCCCACAGCAGTCACAGAACGGCCTCCCGCTCCGAACAATATAAAGGAGCGTGAGGACTTCGGAGAAATCTAAGGAGCCGTCACGGTCGGTGTCGATCAAAGAGAAGAAGCGCGGGTTGCTCATGCGGTGGTGGCCCTCTTCTCTCATGAAGGATATGAACTCGGTTTTGTTTATGCGGCCATTTCTGTCGGTGTCTAGGGTTTTGAAGAAGTCCTGGACTTTGGATTGGATCTCCGACTCGCTGGCTTCGTAGTAAGCTTCCGCTATCTGCCGGAGATGATCCATCCTATCCTAGCAGATTTAGTACACTACGTTTTCCGGCAACTTTTGGATTATATATATATATAGGGAATATTAATCAAATGTGGCCGTGCTCTTAGGTGTGGCCGTGCGGTCACACACCACTCAATGTTACGAAATACACCACTCAATGTTAAGAAACACACCACAATGAAAATATACAAAAACACCATAAAACACACCACACACCCAAAATAATGCACCATAACTCCCATGTCCCTAATGGTGCATTTGCTAATACTGTGTGGTGTATATTTGCATACCTAGTGGTGTGTTTTTGGGTGATGCGTCCCTAACGATGCATATTTGTGTGGTGCATTTTCTAACACTGAGTGGTGTATATCTGTATACATAGTGGTGAGGCCGCATTGTTCACACCTAAGAGCACGGCCACACTTGAACATGACCCTATATATAGGAGAAAGATATGAGAACATAAAGAGTAATATATACTCCGTATTAATTTCTCATCAGGGTATATTATTTATTTTTTAAGAATATACAAATAAATATTTAATTATTAATTTTTTTTTAACATCCCCTTTGGGATTTTTTGCCTAGTTTCTCATGCATGTACGTAATAAAAATGCTGATTTGAAAGAGGGAGGGAGTGGAGAGAAAACTCTAATACATATATCTAAGTCTAAGATTTTGTCAGGCAAATGAAGGAAAAAACAGCAAGTTTCATAGATCAACTTGTGAGCCACACATAAGTGAATTTCACATGATTGTGGGGCATGTTAGAGTGATCGTCAATTGGCAACCACTCCAACTTTATGAGATTTTTAATTCATCACATGACACAAAAATTATATAAAAATTTAAATATCAGTGATCTTGCTCTTATAAGTGTCCAAATAACACTAAGGCCCTGTTTGGTAAATGGTTGTTGGCTGATTGGGTTGGCTGTTTGGGTTAGAATGAATGATTTGTTGATAATATTAGTTTATTGTAGAAAGTTGTTTGATAAATTAGCTGTTAGCTGATAGCTGTTTAATATAATTTCTTTTCTCAAAAAGCTAATTGAAAAGACTGCTTTGAGTAGCCTTTTGAATTTTAGCATTTTGGAGTTACAAAAAACTTTTAACCAAACAATTAATAGTGGCCTGGTCAAATAAGCCAAAATTGGCTGATAAGCTGATTATTTACCAAACAGGACCTAAGTTTTTAATCATTGATGCATATATATATATATATATACAACTTCACAAGTTGCAAAAATACTACGCACACAAGCTAGTGATTGAGTCGCATGGATATAACTAATACAATTGAAAGTGATTAGTCTTTTGCAATGCCCAAGAAATACTCACCCTTCCATTATCCTCCTTAATTAACTTGATGCATACGTTCGACTACACCCCCACGCACAAGGTGAAACTTGAAAGCTACTTTTCTCCCAAAAAAAAAAAAAGAAGAGAGAAAATAAAGTAGCTTTCAAGTTTCAACTTGTGCGTGGGGGTGTAGTCGAACAAAGCTATTGGTTCAAGACTTAGTCTACTCTCTGATCTCTTTTAGATTGGACTCTTGTGAGATCGACCATCTTATGAACCAAATCATGATTTTGGGACGAATATGAATGGGCTAACAATGTACCGATATTGCAAAATATGTTGTTCTTTCTCAAAAAGTCTCAAGAACATAATTCAATAGCTCTCGAACTATTGTTTATTTATTTATTATTCTAAAGAATTTTTTAAAGTTTTAATTATTTTCAGAGCAATGACCTTGGGGTCGAATTCGTGCTCATCGCATGAAGGAGGGAATTGAAAGGAGAATGCCTGATTTCTGTATTTTGTAGTAGGTGGGAAGAGTGTGGCCTGTGAACTGGAAACTCTTCTTATAAATCAACTTCCAAACACTAGGTTTCAGTCTCGAAATTACCAATTTGATCGTCCCAAATAAATGAACGTCTCATGACGACTAAACAAACAAACGACTGGTTAAGATTTTTAAAGTTGACTTACTTAACCAAAAATATAGTCAATTACAAAATTTGTAATTTCGTTATATATAATTAAGGGATCATTTCGATAATTAACTCTTTAAAAATTTAATATAAATTTTAAAAAACAAAATTGAAAAAGTTCTTGTCTCCACCATATTTGAGTGAAATTACCATCCAATATAAATGAAAGATGAAACTATAAAGAGTAAGAAATTATTCAAATGTTGTCACTCCATAGTCCATAACGTATTATCATTCGTTCCAAAAAGGTTTATATTTAGTTAAAGATGTGGAGTGTGGTTAATTGGTATGGAGCTTCCATGAATGATCGAGATCAACACTATTCTTACTATCATACGAATACATATACGATGATGGAATAATGAAGTAGTTGTGCTCATTATAAGAGTAGGTAAGTGAAAATGAAATGGGACAGTTTCCAATTAAGTCGGTTAGATTATTAGTTTGGTAAATTTTAAATTTAACTTTTAGTGAAAATGATTTATTGAAGTTTTTAATTTGAATCGGTCATGTATGTGTATACTTACACCTTCACATATAATTGTGAGTTTCTATCTTAAAATCAATTATTAAATTAGGTATTAATTCAATGCTTAAGAATGTACTTCTTTCAGAATTAAATAAAAAAAAAACACACAATAAAAGACTTAAAAAGAGTGCACAATAACTTTCTTTGTGTTTCAACAGGTTGAGAAAGTATGCATCAACAGATACTACAATGTAATAGAATTAGTTGTATTAAAAAAAAAAAAGAGTGCACAATAAGAGCATATGAACTTTTATCCTTACAACCAGAGGACGATTAACAACATCCAAAGCAAAAATAGCCAACAATAATTTAAACCATAGTACAAAGTAAAAAATAAAATCCCAACAACAACCTACTCAATGAATGGAGCAACAATAACCATCACACATTAAACGAAATTCACCAAAGACACATTATGGAAATTATAATTAATGAAATATAAACCCTATTAGATCGTATGTAGCTGGGACGCGTACGTTTTGATGTTGGTTACATGATGCTACAATTATTTCCAACGTGAAGTGCTATCTGAAATGCCTTGAGAGCAAGCTTCCGTTTCCTCTGAAAATACAATAGCAACAACACTTCAGAAAAACAACAAGCTAGGATTGACAATAAAGTCTTTCTCTTTATTTTGAAAAAACAGCACTTTTAACCACTGAATTGTTTCAGACTTTCAGTTTTGAAACCCTAATTCCCTATAAGTCAATCTAAATAAATTTAGCCCCTTAATTGTTTAAAATGTTACACTTCTAAGTTGTGAGGAGTATAGTAACGTACATATTTTTTTGCTGGAACAATGGCACGCACAGCGGTGTATGACTCATCAACATCACCATCATCATCGTACGTGGAAACCGAATGGTGAGATACGATGTTTACATCCTCAGTCTCTTCTTCTTCATTCATGTCTGCTCTTTTCTTAACCGCCAAGAGCGCATAATTATCCATGAACTGGTGATTATGCCCAGACTTGCCATTCTCATAACAAGAAATGCAGAGATCATAGTTGGGGCACTGAAGGCAGGTGAAATAAGCGGCGGGAATGAATCTCCCACACCCATCGCAGAAGGGCCTCCCGCTCTTAAAAATATAGAGGAGGGTCATGACTTCCCAGAAATCTAAGGTGTGATTACCGTCGGTGTCGAGCTCGTTGAAGAATTTCTGGGTGCTCATGTAGCGGTAGCCCTGCTCGGTCATGAAGGACAAGAACTCGTTTTTGTCGACGCGGCCGTCGCCGTCGTTGTCGAGGCTGTTGAAGAGTTCCTGGGCTTCGTTTTTCAGCTCCGGCGAGCCTGCTCGGTAGTAGGCTTTGGCTAGCTGGTGGAGTTCATCCATCTTACTTTGATTTGATATATGATTTGAACAATTAAGCTAAGCTACGTACGTATAGCAATATCAAAGCTGAGATTTATATTAGAGTAGAAGAAGAAGTGGATGGGATTCAGTACAGTGCAACTTGCACCGGGACCATGGATGGCATTTATTAATAGGACGTACAAGATCCGAATAAGTATTTGCATGGTTGACTATAAATTAAAGTCGTCGTCTATGGACTATGGCGTTTTGTGCTGCACAGCCTGGATGTGGTTTGTTTTTAATTTGGACCATGTCAAAACATATTTAGATTCTGATCGAGGAGATGAATTTGATATATTTTACGTTTAGAATAGATAATGAGTGGATGTGAAATTAATTATGCAAGTGTATCAATTAAATGAGTTTGAAAAATGAATTTGGGAAGACTTTCAAAATAATGTGAGTTTGCACTAGCTAGTATAAATACAATTCAACGTCCTTTCAAAAAAAAAAATATAATTCAACCTTTTAAAAGTTTAAATTATATAGTATAAAAACTTTCTCTTGCGTGAATGAGGGAGGCAAATGTTGAAATTGATTGGTTTTATTGAAAAAATAAAAAAAAAAAAACAAAAAACAAAAAAACAGAACTGTCAAATAGGTCCATAAAACTTGTGTGAGATCAATTACATGCAAAAATGTAATACTAATTATGAATAAAATGTTTATTACTTAAATGGATAAATATATTACTTTTACATTTTGATTTAAAAGTATTATATTTTCCTTTAAATCATTTATTTAATGAGTAGTATTACATTTGAGCATATAAGTACTACGTATGACATTTGCATGTTGACCCGACCCGTCTCAAGAATCCCTTCCCTCCAAACTCAACCAAGATCCCAGAGCTTACCCAATCATCGGCTCCTTCTTCTCCACCCTCCAAACAACCGGCGCAACTGCATGCATGTGAGAAATTACCGCGTAGCATTTTCCGAAAGCTCTTGTTGTTTCTGTTTACTCGAGTTAAGGCTGCAGCAGAAATGGAGGAAGAGGAGATAGGGGGAGGTGGAGAGTTTGAGCGGAGGAGACAAAGAGGGTGACTGGCAGAGATGCGAGGAAGTGAGTAGTGTGAGCCAATTCGGTGATATGTGAGAATCAACCTTATGGAAAAAATAGAGAGAGAGAGAGAGAGAGAGAGGTAGAGAAAGGGGGGTGAGAAGCACATGCTAACCCCTATAATAAGCAACCCGTCGGGTCATTTTCTCTTTCTCCATCCGAAAGTCATTTTCCTGACTTCCAAACACATCCTTAGTGAAAACGACGTATTGAACTTTTTAATTTGAATCGGTCATGTATATGCACACCTTGAGGTACGACTGAGAGTTTCTATATTAAAATCAATTATTAAATTAGGTATTAATTGAATGAGTGTACTTCTTTCAGAATCATAAAAAATACACAATAAAAGACTAATTAAAAGAATGCACAATAAGAGCATATGAATTTTTATCCTTACAACCAGAGGACGATCAACAACAACATCCAAAACAAAAACAACCAACAAGAATTTAAACCATACTACAAAATAAAAAATAAAATCCCAACAACAACCTACTCAATGAATGGAGCAGCAATATAATAATCATCACACATTAAACGAAATTCACCAAAGACACATTATGGAAATTATTATGAAACATAATTAAACCCTATTAGATATATTGTAAGTAGCACGGACACATTTTGATGTTGGTTACATGATGCTACAATTATTTCCAATGTGAATAGCTATATGAAATGCTTTGAGAGCAAGCTTTCGTTTCCTCTGAAAATACAACACCAAATTAAAGCTGTTGTTTACGGACTATGGCGTTTTGTGCGTACAGCAATATCAAAGCTAGGATTTGTATTACAGTAGAAGAAGAAGAAGAAGAACTGGGTTTCAGTACAGTGCAACTTGCAACGGTTCCATGGATGGCATTTATTAAGACAAGATCCAAATAAGTATTTGCATGGTTGACTATAAATTAAAGTCGTCGTCTATGGACTATGGCGTTTTGTGCTGCACAGCCTGGCCTTTTAATTATTTTACACAATAATTAGCTTTATTTGAGGGATAATTTTGAATGTGGTCTGCTTTTAATTTGGACCAGGTCAAAACTTATTTAGATTCTGATCTTTAAGTAAGGAGATGAATTTGATATATTTTATGTTTAGAATAGATAATGAGTGAATCTCAAATTAATTATGAAAGTGTATTCATTAGAGTTGGAAAAATGGATTTCAGAAGATTTTAAATAGTATTTGTTCTATATTAGAAAATAATGTGAGTTTGCACTAGTATAATTAGTAACAATTCAATCTTTTAAAGGTTTAAATTATATAGTATAAAAACTTTGTCTTGCATGAATGAGGGAGGCAAATGTTGAAATTGTATTGGTTTTATTGAAAAAAATAAAATAAATTTGTATTGATTTTATTGAAAAAAAAAAAAAAGAAAAAAAGAGGCAAGAAGTGTCAAATAGGTCCATAAAACTTGTGTGAGACTATCTCACCGTGAGAATCTCAAGCTTGAACTTTGTTCATATCAACTAAATAGAATAAAGTGAGGGTGAAAGTCGTGATGATGGATATGGCGGCGGTTGGGTTAGGTCTACGACAGTGAGATTCATACTCAACTATGATAGAGTGGTGCAGTGCTCACTTTTCTCATTTTAGTTGAAACATTATAGTTGCAAGTGCCAGCAAAAAGGAGAAATGTTGTGCAGAGGTTGAAGATCGTCTGGACCTTGATATGGTTGATCGCGATTGTCGTATGCCGAAGTGTAAAGTAGCTAGGCTTGAGCTTCTACGTCAAACTCTCAATGAAAATACCAATGATAAAACTAATTGACCCGGGGTATCTACGAATCAACAAGTTCATATAAATAATAAAGGTAGAAGGGTAACACAAAATAAATGTAGCAACATGGATGAATGCCTGAATATTATGAAGAATGCTGTGCAGTAAAAGTGAACATGATTGTAAGTGAAAATTAATTTGTATAGAATAATTAATTGGCAATATATTTGTCAAAGATATTCTAAGATTAATTTAGTTTTGTTGGCCATAGATATAAGCATGGTTGAAAAAATTGTTAGGGGCTCCTTGGGCGCTCGGGGAAAAATACATGTTTGATATATGATATATTGAATTTATCATTGACGGTAAGTATTGTTACCGGTATGTATTTTGTATTATTAATCTGAGTATAATGAGCAGTACAATGAGTAATTAAGTAATAACAATAGTTCTAGTACAATAGTGTCTTAGGACAGTGGTGTTTTGTGTCAGAAACTAAGTCCCACATACTTTACAACAGACTCTTCTTTTATATCTACTACACGACTCTCTATGTAACGTATATTTAATCATATCTGTACTAAGTGCTGGTAATAACAACAAGGTATAACTCCTCTTCAAAGTGTCATCCTTGTGTAACGGGTGACCGTTTGTCTATCTCCGAGTCAGGGCTTGTGGTTCAGGTCGGGTACTGTTTGCCCAATTACTCTGTCAATCATTGCAACGTATATATCCTATTGTTTTGTCTTCGACTCCAAGCTAGTGTAAGAGATTGTATCTAAAAACTAATAAGTGTTAATGAAAGTTATAGTTTTCATTTATGCTTGCTTTTTTTTATTATTTTTTATACATTATACATTATATTATAAAAATTATACTATACAATATTTTGGTAAAAAATATCTCTATTGTTATAACTTTCGCTATTTTTTTCAATTATTGTTGTCATTCACATTCATCATATCCACCATGTTTTCTTATATTATTCTTCAATGGTAATAGTATATAGACATTATATATATTAGAGTACTATATAAGTTATTTACTAAAAAATCTATAAAAATAGTTATTATTATTATTATTATTATTTATAATAATATAAATATCTAAAATCTAAATAAATTTAAAATTTTAATATAGAGTACTAATATTAGACATTAATATCGGCTTATCATGTATAGAAAATATCAATTCGATTAATACATGTATTTTAAATAAACAATATTAAATTTTGTTTTTGAATTTTTAAATTGAACAAAATTCAATACTTTAAAATGGGCTTCTTCTTTTTTTGAAAACTTAAAATGGGCTTCTATACAAAAAGATATTGGGTGAGATGTAAATTTTGTTTCTGGACTTTCAAATTGAACAGAATTCAATATTTTAAAATGGGCATGGGCTTCTTTTTTCTTTTGTAAACTTAAAATGGGCGTATAAACAGAAGGATACTGGGCAAGATGTCAGTATATTGTAAAACGTGGTCGGCAGGATTCGAACCTGCGCGGGCAAAGCCCACATGATTTCTAGTCATGCCCGATAACCACTCCGGCACGACCACAATTGCTTCGATGTTCCAGTCACTCCATTATTATCGTGCGCTATCAAATTTTGTTTACAAACACACTACATTTATCAAGCTTTGATTCCAAACCAAACCCCACATAATTGATTCTAATTCAAAGTTTATCTGTTGCGTATATATGCAGAGTTGAATCTTTGCCTTTGTTGGTTGATCCTAAGCAGAACG
>CP025659.1:47701683-47716728 GCA_003576665.1 Ipomoea trifida
AGTTAAGTCGAAAAGAAAGGCGCAGAGAAAGAAATGTGGGTTTTGGGAGTACAGACTACACTCTAGTCTCTACAGGGTTTTAAGGGAGACGAGGGTGACGAGGGTGATGGTTTAAAGATGATGGGCAGAGCCGTGAATGCAAAATTGTACAGTTGTACAATGTGACTACATTTCTCACATATACCGTAGTGCTTCACAAGTGTGTACCGATGGCTAGACATGATCATGATTTGATTCTAGTCAGATATAATCGCGATTTGATCACTAAATTGATTGGATATTAAAACATTAAACGAAAAAATGAACTGGTTTAGCGATTGTAAAATCGTACCGCTTGAACCCGTTAGACGCACACCCCTAGAATGCCAAGGCGCAAAGACTAGAGGGATGCGATTGAAGTGGGATAAGATTGAAAGTTAAGGGGCCAAAAACCAAAGACTGAGAGGGGTAGGATTTAAATTGAAAAAAAAATGAAAAAAGTTTGGGGGTAAAAGTACAGTAAGACATAAAGCATAGGGTGTCAGGGTGCAAAGGTGCAGAGTGAGCTAGATTGGCTTTAAGGGTGTCTTTGGCTAGCATGGAAATGAGCAAAATATACATAAGAACAACGAAGAAGGGGGCAGTTTGCCCTTTGCCCAGATAATAGCTGATTGACGCAGTCACGCAAATCAAGGCAAGTTGACAACAACAGCTATTGCCCGCAGTATAGGATGAGGCACCAGAGGAACAACCTCGCCCTTCAGTCAAGTGATTGCGTCGTTTGCTATTGTCCAGTGGCAAGCTATAGCCTTAGTCAGACCCCGGGGAGCAGGGGAAAAGGGGGTTTGGGTGACCATAGAGACCATGGTAATCGAGACGGGCCAGGTCAGTTTGGTGATTGGCATGCCTTCCAACCTTGTTGCGCGATGTGGCTACTTGGCAAGAAGTTAGATGGTTGCTAGGGAGATGTGTGTGTCTTTGGGCAATGCAATCATTTGCTTAATATGGTCTTTGGCCTCTAGAAGTAGTATAAATGTGTGGGGGTTGGGTTCTTGTCCTCTCTAGACATCTCCACCTAGTCTGCCATTAGTCTTTAGTTGTTTGGCTTTGTGGTTGACACTTTCCAACCGGATTCCTCATAGGTCAAACCCACCTTGGTTGAGCCATTTGGGCTTGAATATTCTTGTATTTTGTAACTAAGTTATTGTATTTAAGCAGTTTGGGCATATAAATATAATAATATTATTCTTTCCTTAACCACATTTTATCATATTATCCTAATTTTATGATGAATCGAGTCTATTAAAAACCATTAATAATATATTAAGTAATTGAAATTTTCATCAATAATATTCGACATTCAACAATTTAAATCTTCACACATTTATCCGTAATTACATAATAAATTACTCCATTTTAATAAACTCAAAGAAATAAAAGACAAAAAGTATTAACTTTAGTTAATTCCACCAGAGTCCATTGTCTTTGGTGACAATTTCAAATTTAGTCCCAAACTATCGTTTTTGCCATTTAACATCCAAGACTATTATTTTTTGGACAATTTTAGTCTTTCTCAAAACTATTCTTTTTTTAATAAGGGCATTTTGGTCTCTTTTTTTTTTTTTTTGTTATTTTTTCATTTTCAACCGGTTCAATTAGTCTAGGACTAAAAAGATAATGGTAAAATTAAAAAGTATTTGTAAAAGTATAAGAAAGCAAACATAGTATATAAGTCACTAATACAACCAATTACATTAATACAATTTTAATTTCAGTTATGACTTAATAGTTATATCTAATTGTGTTAAGGAAAAAAATAAAAGATAAAGGATACAACTAAAAATAATTTGTACAAGTATAAGAAAAAGAACACAAGGTGTAATTCATTAATGCGATCTTGATATTGTGTTTCTTTGAACAAAGTCAATCAAAAAGGTAACCATCCCATAAGCAATTACAATTGAAATAGGTCATTTTAAATCCAATTGCATGAATTTTGTATTATTTAAGAATTCAATTACAACTTTTTTTTAATTATTTCATTTTATATCCAATTGCATGGATTTTGTATTATTTAAGAATCCAATTACAACTTTTTTTAATTCCATAGCACAACTACAATTTCATGTGTATTTCGATAGCCTATTTGACCCATATTCTTTTATTTATTTATTTTTATTCTAATTTATATTATTATCAAACATAAAACTTTTTATACTTAAACTTTACAATTATCAAGTAAATTCTAAGTCACAAATCACTTATTAGATCCTAATAATAGATTAATGTCTAGGAACTCAAGAAATTAAATTCACAAGATTGCATTTTAATCCCTCATATAGATCTCAATGTTTAACTGAAGTTCCAGATCCTGCCCTTCAATTGCCAACAAACAATTATGATACTCTGAATCTCTGATGATCAGATTCTACACTACTAAAGCACAAACAATTAGGTAATTTCCTGCAGATCAACAAACCTCAAAAGCCTTCAGCACACAGCAGAAAAATATAGTAGAGAATCAATCAGCATTCCTCATTCTCTAGGGAGAAGCATATATAACCACAATAAAGTCCATTCAAATAAAATTTAATGACAAAAGATAAAAGATTTTTTCCACAATTGTACAATCAAGGTCAGCTACTCAGCTCATGTTCTCTTCAAGGACAGAAGATTAGTAACCATCAAATACTACAACAAAACATACCACTAAAATAGTATAGTGGACCTTTGAGTCATTTTTGTCCAGATCCAGGAACACAAGCTAATTGATTTTTTTTTTCTCAATACAAATCAATCTTCACTCTCAGAGCTGGCTCCTTCACTGCTGTAGTCACTACTGTCATCGTCAATGTCAAGCTGCACATGCCGAACCTGTATGGTTTCCGGCATCTTTGGCAGGCCAGGGGGAGGTAATGGTCGTATTGGTGGCTCCTCCACCTTTGGAGGGAGAGAAAGTGAGTCCAAGGGAGGAAGGGGAATTGGATCTCCAGGCTTCCACCCAGGTGGAGGAAGCGGTAAATCAGTGGGTAATTCAACAGGCATTCCAGGTTTCCAACCTGATGGTACAACAATATTTGAAGGGAAAAGGCCCTGAATTGATGAGAGATTGGGAAGATGATTGACTTCCATTGGCTGGGCAATTGGGGGTTCAATGAGTGGCTCAATAATTTTCTCCTTACCTTCGTCTGTTTTGGGTAAACCAACATCATGATCAGCAAAATTATATAACTGAGAAGCACGCATTTGCTCCTCCTGTGGAGCAGGTGGGAGCGCTCCCCGAAGTGGAGCTGTTCCAGCACCAAATTCTGGAGGTGCAAAAGTACTGTAGCTAATTCTATGAGCATATGACAATATGTCTGACAGTTTTAGCTGAGTAGCAACAGTTGTCAGTGAAGAGTCCATAGGATTATCTTCTGATTTGGCCCGTTTTGGACGGCAATAATCAGAATAGTCATCTACAAGCATGTCGAGAACACGCTCTGCATCTTTAAGTTTGTGGGCAAAAGCAAGGATTGCAGAATCTTTTGAACGGATTTCTCGAGAGAGTCTTTGCTTTGCATCTTGAAGGTCAAGAATTTCTTGAAGTTCTGCAACAGCTTCAAATAGCTGTGATTGAAGAGAATTGAAGAGAGAAAGGATTTCTTTTGTGGAAGAAGGACAAGGGTCGGGGGGAGCTGGTTGACTGGCCTGGAGTTGAGAAGGTAAAAATGAAGGCAGAGCACCTCGAAAGGCACTGACCCATTGGTTCCGGTTGGGTGAGACTTCAAAGAGTCGAGAAGCAAGGGAAGCCATTTGAATGAGGAGAGACTGAGCTCTAGAGAGTGGTGGGAGGAGTGAAAGCAGAGTTAAAGAAGTGAAGGTTGTATTTGAGAGATTTGCCTGTTGACGAGGGTAAGATTGAGAGACTTGAGAAGATACCTTGGGAGAGGGGGGATTTTGAACAGAGGGTGAATTAGGAGTTGGAAGGCCAAGCCTGGCCGGTGATTGCAAAATTTGGTGGGGAACATTCTGTGGCATCTTGGACCCTGGCTGAAAATCCAAAGAAATACACAATGAGAACAGATGTGAAGCCAGAAAGAAATCAGATTTACAGCAATGGAACTTCAAAGAAATCACGAACTTAAGCCTCAAAAGTATGATGAATATAGAAATTGCTTTTGCTTGTGCATTTCTCCATTTTGAAAAAGAACGGAAAATGGAAAGGAAAACTAGAAAATTGAAGTCAATGCCCAGAAAGATGCCATCCAACACCCTTGTCACCCTACCAATGGATGAAGGAAAAAAAAAAAGAACATAAAAGGAAAACTCAAACCAAGAAGCCATTCATGAATTTTCCCAAGGGTTTATATGCATGCAACCATCGCAGTATCCCATTGATTAACCACCAGATTCCAATTTGTATTTTTTGTTGACTGAGTACATTAAATAAAATATGGATATTTAGTAGAACTTCAAGAATAAGATAAACAAGCCCAATATAAAGTACTGCTCATGAACAACAACACAGTCCATAGCAAGCTTGCATGTAAACAGAACTGAAACCTCAGCGTTCAAGTATTTCATTTTATGAAACTAACAAGAAATACAAAGCTTATATAAATTGATATTGTTCAAATAAATGATGTTTGAAACCCTAACACCGAAATCGAAGCTTTCAATGACTGGAGGCAAGAAAGATAAAGAACAAAAGGTAATAAGGCGAATTAAAGAAATCCAGTGGCTGAGCCAGGAATAGATTTGAGTGGGCATGAAATTAAAGCAATTCAAAACATGGTAAAAAATATTTATGACAAGATATGAAATACCATTAGTTAGATAAAATGATTCAAATACAAAATACAATATTCATGACAAATTATGAGATAAAACTCCTCAGTTCTCTCATATTCTGAAATCACTCTAGATTGTTTCATTCAAAATGCAATGTTCACAAATCACAATTAAACAATTAATCAATTATGAATAAATCTCTCAAAAATAATTTTACAAATCTCATAAAACAATCCTACAGAATTCTTTTTTCCCAGCAAATCACAAGTCTCTAGAATGTTGGCTACTAGTACAAACTACAAATCTTTATTTGTTGACACGAAAAATCAGTTTATTAGATGACAAGCTAAACTACTGTAGGCAACATCAGAAACAATGGATAAGCTGGAACGAGAAATAGATTTAACAGAGTATAATTGTATAAACCCATAGGCAACTGCACTGAATCAGAATTTCGTGCTAGTGTGCTACGCAGGGACAGAGCCAAGATTTCTTTTGAGTGGGGGCAAAGAAGCAAAGTAAAATGAATTCAAAATCTTCAAATACAAAATATCAAATACGAATAAGATTGTTAAAATACAAAATACAATACAAGGTTTATGATGAACTACGGGATAATACTCCTCTACGCTCTCTCATATTTTGAAATCAGTATAAAATTGTTTCATTTGAAGCTTAATGACAAATATCTTTTTCAACATACGACACTAAGCAATCATGTAATAAATCATCACTCAAAACAATCCTCACATTCAAAACATACTCACTGCCTCACTGGCACACTCAAATAAATCTAGACATACTCACTGCCTCACTGCTCACAATCCTCACATTCAAAACAATATTAGAATTTAGACATACTTACTGCTCAGGCCTCAGTGCTCACATTCATATAGTTGATATAAATTGAATAAATTGAGACACTGTTTAAACAAATTGAACAAATTGAGACACTGCTCACATTCATATACAAAAAGCACATTCATAAACTGAAGAAATTCTGTCGCCAACAGCAAACAAACTCGAATTGAGTTCTAACAAAAATCAAGGAAAAAATTGAACAAAGCACATACAAAAATCAAGAAATAGAACAAAGCACATAACGACTGAAATTAAAATAAAATAAAATAAACTGAACACTTGAAATTCACATTCACTGATTCGCAAATTGAAGAAACTATGAAACTGAGACAATGTTCACATTCATAAACAAATTGAACAAAGCACATACATTATATTGATTAAAAATAAAATTAGAGAAATTAGGAAAATTAGGGCAAAAATAAAATTATATAAATTAGGGCAAAAATATGAACCTGAGTCCTGAGAGGAGTCGAGAGGCGGTGTTCCTGTGTCCTGCTGACCGGTAAGGCAGCGAGCTGGCGACTGGTCACCGGTGTGGCGGTGTCCGTGCGACACAAACGGTGAGACGGGGACAGAGCGACAGAGCCACAGAGGACACCTGAGTCCTGAGAGGAGACGAGAGGCCGAGAGGGGCAGTAGCCGATACTCTGGTAGGCAGTGACGGGAGAGGCAGAGAGGCAGAGAGGCGAGAGGCGGGAGAGGCGAGGAAAGAAGCGAGAGCTCTTCGGTCAAAAATGTGAAACAATGAAAAAAAAAATTATTACGGAATAGACTCAACAGAAAAATGAGATCAGACCAAATGGTAATATATACTACTCATCAAAATAGTATAGTTGCAGCAACAAATCAACAATGCTTCATAGAAATGATAGAAAATTATTAGAGTTAGAAATTAGGGTTTCGGACCTGCTGCTGCTGGTTTCCGGACGAGTGGACGACGGGCTCCGGCCACTGACGACAATTCGCTGACTGCTGATGAAGGAGTGAAGGATTGAGTCGCAAGAAGGCCCACGGCTGCGGGAGTGTGTTTGCGGGAGAATTCCGGCAAGTGAGGGCGTTGGCTGCTTGTTGAATGAGTGGAGGAGAAGCCGGAAGGTGAAGGTATGGGGTGGAGGTGTACAAGGCGGAGGAGCGTTGAAGTGCAGAATGGTAGACGGGGTGAAGCCTGAATGGAGAAATATTTTTATATATTATATATACAGCATCTCAAAACGACATGATTTATATCCGTATTTTTATTTATTTATTTAATTTAATTTTTACATCAAACAAGAGAGTTGAAACGGGTAAAAATCGAAAATTACTACAAAAGGATTACCCGACGTTGGTAGCCATCGTCCTTTTCTGGGGAATACCAAAAGCGTCATCATACGAAATGCTCTTAAGTTGCTCCGAGTCAAGGTCCATAACCACAAGATTGGGGGTTTTGCCCTGACTTAGATTTGTTACTGTATCCGTCGCTATATTTTGCTCTCTAAAAATATGCATAACCTCGACGTAAAGGATTATCTCCATAAACACTACTTAGTATTTAATACGCAGCACTAGCTTTAGAATTAAAAAAAAAAATGGTGTTGAGTCTCAAAGCTAGATTGGTTCAATTTACCTCATAATGGGTTCCAGGCCGACTTCATGGGGTCCAAGATGTTGTCTGACAAAGCTAGTAAACCTGGTTATTTAAAAAAAAAAAAAAGTTTCAGTAAGTGTTACAAAAATCATCCTAGGCGGCTGCCTAGACGTCACAGAGGCGCTATGCGCCCCCAGGCATGGTTGTAGTAGGCGCTAGGCGCTAGTCGGGCGGTAGACTAGCGCCTAGCGCCTAAGCGGTCTAGGCGGCGCCTAGGCGGTACCTAGGCGGTTCTAGGCGGCGACCTATAAAAATAAAAAATTAATTTATGTGTGTGGATGTATGTCATATATTATAATTATATATTACATATATATATATATATCTCTTTCTTCTCTTACTTGTATAAATAAATAAATTTAAATACATATAAATATAAAAATAAAATTAACAATGCTGACTCGCTCGAGTTAACTCGGCTAACTCTGTCGAGTTGGGCGAGTTAACTCGGCCAAATTCGGCCTAGGCGGCCGCCAACTCGGCCTAGTTAGGCGCTAGGCGGCCGGCCACCTAGGCGGACGCCTAGGGATCAATTCGCCACGGTCTAGAAGCGCCTAGCGCCTAGGCGGGTGCCTAGGCGGCCTAGGCGAGGATTTTTGCAACAGTGCCCCCAGGCCAATGCATATTCCGGTGCTCATTTAGGTAGCCATCGGACAAGTCAGCCATTTTTCCTATGTGTGTTGCCGCTACCTACATCGGAGTTCGCAGTCGCCCATCGCTCAATTGCCTATCATAGTCGTAGCTCGCCTCCTCATCCATCGCTTTCGCATAGCCCCTCGCCTTGTCGAACGACTGAATTTCCTTCCCTCGTTCAAAGTTCATTGTCACAACTTGTTATCACTGCTTGGAAGAAGAGAGATGGTAGTGCTTCATCAATGAAAATATGAAATTTTAGGATTTGAAATTAGGGTTTTTTAATCTTTTAAGAATTTGGACTTGGACTAGACATTTATGTTTTGGGTTAGAGTTTTAAAATTTGGGCTAGGTTAGGCTTTTAATGCTTTATTATTGTTATTTTTTTTAATAATCAAATACAATAAAAAAAAATTATTAAGCAACTAAGGCGCCTGCTTAGGCAATGAGTTGGTGCCCATCCACCACACGATGAGCGCCTAACACATTTTACAACTATGATTTCAGTAGGGCCAAAGCCCCCATACCCTACAGTGCTCTACCATGCGCCTATATCCATTTCCATCCCCCACCTCCTTTAAATTTGGGATATGATTTGTTAGATTTTTTGTTATGGTATGAAGGATTAACAAGATAAAAACCATATAATTTTTTATTTATATCCTAGCGGCTAACCCTAATTCTCTCAAAACCTCTCTATTTGCCAGATCAGGATAAAGAGGTGGTTTGATTCTAGTGGATCCACAAAATAAAGTTTAAGAGGTGGTGTACTGCTGTTTCTCTTTTCTTTTGTGTTCTGTTTTTTTCTGTCTTTCCCTCGTTTGTGTGACGAGTTTGTTTTCCTCTCGTTTCTTTTGGCGAGTTCTTTTTTTCATAAGTGTGAAAACATAAGTTGGTCATGGCGTGTGTGAACTTCATCTTGGGTGACAAAGATGACAATGAAAAAGAGCATCTGCAGCTTAGCTCGATGGATATACTGTAAATGAACGACATATGGAAAACATATACTCAGGTGGTGTGCAAGACTTTTCAACCAAAGTTAGTCTTGACTATGTTTGATCGATTCTTTAATGATATTAAAGAAGCTTGAAGTTCATCAAATGAATTTAATTTCAAATTTGTGAAACAGTCTGCGAATCAAGTTCTTTGTAGCATTGCTAGGGAAGTTATTTCTATGTCTGACTGTAAGGAATGGTATACCGTTCCATTGATTCTATTTGTAATCGCTTCATCTTATGATTAAATGAATGAGCTTTTTTATTTTTTTTAAAAAAAGAAGAAGATAAAAACCAGATAATCCTTCAATGCATTAACTTGGTAAACTTTTGAAATAATACAATTGAATTTAGTTACTTGACAAATTCGATCACAAGGGTGAATGTAAGCGGATATCAAAGTGTGTTCTACAAAAGAAGTACTAAAATTTCAATTACAACAAGCTAGACAAGGGTTAGGAAATAATGAGATATATTTTCCTTTTAACCATCTCCTCTTTAGGAAGTAAGGAAACTTCCCTTATACCATTTCTAGGGGCAGAAAGAGGAGAGCGGGGAGCTGGGGAATAGGAGTAGTTACCATATTGAGTATGCTATTGACTATCATTAGGGATGTCAATTCAATTCAATCTCGATGGAAAAATTCGGTCCACACCCCAACGGGAGCGGGGGCGGTGAATTTTTCAGGGAAGGGGGGTGGGGATGGGAAAAGTTTCACCATTTCCACAGGGGATTAGGATTGTTCTCCCCGCCCCGACCTTGGGAGAACCTCGAATCCCCTATATACATGCATGCATGCATACATACATACATACATACATACATACATACATACATACACGTACTAATATTTAATTTGAATTTTTGGTTCTTTTTTTTCTTTTTAAAGTTACTCCGTATTATGTATGGATATTTTATATTTTGGTTTGGACTTAAAATTATGAACAATTTGAATCTTTTAAGTATTTTGTACAAGAGTGAAATCCTTTTTTGGTCCTACACTTATTAGGTGTTGAACACATTTAGTCCGGATTTATTAATTTTGCCACATTTTACCCAGACTTATCAAATATTGGACAATGTTAGTCCAAAGTTACATTACCCGTTAGTCAACTGTGAAATAGAAGGGCAATTTTGTCCTTTCAAGTCCAATCTTCATCAGCTTGTTTCTTGTTCTCCCTAGTCAAAGTCAAAACCAGACCACCGAACTCTCTGTGTTCTTCTTCGCGTCCTCATCGTCTCGCGACGAACTGTGGGCAAGAACAAATTCGTAGATTTTGTCGGTGAGTATAATGTTTCCTTCTCGAATCACATGTTTTTAGCTTCTGGGTTATTGCGTTCTTGATTTTCAGGTCTGTTATGTGGCTCTCGTTCTTCGTGTCCGGCGTCGGAAAGACCTGGCCTTACAGCTCCTGCATCTGGTCCAAGAAGGAGTGGGTGCTGCCGGAAATTGCAAACACTGCGGGATTAGCCACACGAATAGCTTCAAAGATATGGGGATGACTGTTTTGGTGAATTACCATTTGGATTACATTTTTGGTCCATGAAAGCAGGGGTTTTGCAGCTCCTCTGTACACCATTGGTCTTGGTTAAAGGAGAGCTGGAGGAAAGGGGGAAAGGAATCAACAGGTGGAGTTTTAATTTCATCTCCCAGTTTTAATGCTACTATACGCACTCCATTCTCTTGAATACCCTGCCTTTGCTTCTTTGTATTGCATCTCCCAGTTCTGCAATGCCCATTCAACTTCTTGGGTTTCTTCATCAACCCCTCCATGGCTCCATGCCCTTTAAGGTACTTTAATTAATTTTAATTTCTTATTTTTCACTCTAAAAATCCACTCTTTTTTATCTTTTGTCTATTAATTTTAGTGTCGGTGATCTGATGGCGATCACTGGTTTTTATTGTTGTTGTTATAACATTATGTGTTGTTGCAGTGGTCTTCTTTTTTTTGTGACATTTCCGACTGCTTTGCCGAATCCTTGAGCCGCTTCGCCGCCGCGCTTATGGGCAAGGTGACACTGTCCATTATGCTCTTCATGTCGTATCAACTGATCTCAAAGTTGGTAATGGCGTTCAGTCCCCGGAATCTTATGGCGGCGATGTCATAAGCCTTCGTCGTCGCTTACTCCTACTTGCCTAATCGCCACATATATATTTCCACCAATAAGAAATATTCTCGTCGGCGTTGCATCGGTGATTGCAGGTCTTTTGAGTTTGAGCAAGCGTAGCGGCAGGTCTTTTTACGGTGAAATCAACGTAAATATGGAGCTGATGAATAATAGCACTTGAAAGGACGAAAGTACCCTTCAATTTCACGGTGATTTAACGTTAATTTGGACGGTGGACTAAAAGTGTCCAACTTTTATTAAGTCTGGACAAAATGTGGCAAAATTAATAAAAGCGGACTAAATGTGTCCAATGCACTATAAATATAGGACCAAAAAAGGATTTCACTCTTTGTACAAGTTGTATTTTAAGATGATTAGATGTTAGACTAATTGTATATTTAAATATATAAATTTATAAATTAATTATATAATTTAAATAAAATATTATTTTATAGTGTACTAAAAATCAAGAAGTGTATAAAGTTTTTTTTTTAATATCAGGGGTGGGGATTCTCGTCTCCGAAAAATCCTTGCAAAGACTAGGATGGGGGGTTAACTCCCCATCTCATAGGGGAACGGGGCGGGGTCGGGGAGCTGGGGATGAATTCGGGTTGCCATCCCTAATATTTACCATGTTGATGGCTCATGAAATGGGGTTGTGTTGTGTGATTCTAAATCACACTTTAGACTATCATTGGATTCATTGCCCATGAAATAAGTGTGGCATTCAAGATCATGTGATTGCCCATATTATAATTGGCCCCTTAAGTCAAGCCAATAGTGCAACTGATCTCTCTAAGGAAAAAAAAAATTCCATTCAAACCCCCTAAATTAGCAAAAAAGTTAAATTGAGTTCTAATATGACTTGTTTGGCAGGTCAATACTTTTTTGTCTGACATGTATTTTAAAATTTTTTTTTTTATAAAAAAAAAAGCATTTTATTTGTTTTTAAAAATATCCGGTAGAAAAAAAAAAACTCCATTCAAACGACCATCTATTAAAGATATTCGGTAGTTGTGGACTTGTGGTTGTCCAAAGAAAGTCACGACTATCCTAAAAAAATAGCCATGATTATTTGAGATAGTCATGGCTATCTAACAAATTAAATTGTTTTAGACATGCATGATTGCATCATCAAACAACATTTACTTCAATAATGTGAAACGAAGGAGGAGACAATGGCCGCCACCTTCATTTTAGATTCCATGAGAGGAGGAGATGGATGGTTTGAAACGAGGGTGGCAGTCAGGACCATGGCTGTCATTTCAAATAATTCAAATCTAGACCTTATCTTTGAGGTCCAAATTTAGAATACAATCATGTCTGTCTTCTTGCAATGGTTCTAGATCGCCAACTCGTACAAATTCCTTGTTCTTGCCCAATGTGTTTGCTTGATGAGACACTGCAACTTAGTACTATGCCTAATGGTTTTCCAGCGCCGGAGAAGAAGAACATAGCTTAAATTTTTATTTTTATTTTTGCCCAAACGTAAGTGCGAATTGCATTTGTCGTATGCCGTATGACAAACGCAAGTCTCACTTGCTTGTGTCTTGTACAAGAATACATACGAGAATAGCAAGTCGTACTTGTGTTTATCGTATTTCAGGAGAAAAAAAAAAGAATTGTTAGGGAAATTAATGTATAGTTTTAATTGGCAATTTATTTGTTAATTAAGTGGTCTAATTAATTATGCCTAAGGTATAGTTTTTAGTGTTGTTTATTTGCATGGGATGAGTGGCTCATATTTTATTCAAGCAAAAATGTCATAGATGAGAAAATCAAGGCAAGATGTAATTGAGTGACTTACCTTGAATTGAGGAGATCAAATACAGGGAAGGAGCTCAGAAGTTCAAGTATAAATAGAGCTGAAGCTTCAGAGGTTTAATTGTTGTTTTCACTGAAAAGATCGCCAAAGTTCCCTGCTGTTTTAACATTAAGATCTACTGTTATAGTCTTAGCCTACTGTTTTAATATGTAAAGTCTGTTAGTCTGATACAGACTCAAGATCATTGTAATATGGCTTCTTATACTAGTTTTTTGCTGTTGTCCTGTTTACTACATCAAGTGGAAGACTTGCTGATTGGCCCGGGAAAGCTGAAGAAGTTGACACACTACCAACTCAGGAGATGGTGATGTTTGTAGGTGTAATAGATTAGACCATCATGGAGGATGGATATCTGGTGAACCTTGTAACATCTTTGATCATCTAGTGGAGTTGGGTTTCACCTTTGTGTGGCCCCGCAGATGTAGGAGAAGGTGCTCCGAACTGCGTGAACATATCCTGGTTCATTTATATTTCCTGCACTGTTTTTATTATTTATTGTTTCTAATACAGTGATAAATACAATCGGTTAATTTGTTTTAAAAACAAAGTAGGAACCAAGTAGGATATCACCTGCATTCAAGATTCACAATCTTTCAAGAATTTCAAAATTTTGACAAACTCACGTGGGACTTGGCGTTTTTCTACCAAAAACTCAAGTCTGAAACGAGTTTTTCCTTCTTTTGTTCAAATTTTAAAACTTGTCCATTCGTCATGAAATTTGCCCATTTCAGTCAAAAATCTCGAAAGTATTGTTGGGGAGAATCTACAGTGTTTTATTTTTAAAAAACTTATAAGTTTTTTTTTAAACAAAGGCAAGTGTGACTTGCGTTTGTTACATTGTATATTGTATGATTGTCGTATTTCAGGTGAAAAAAAAAAAAGAATTTTAGAAAATTGACAAACTCGTTTGAGATTTGCGTTTTTTTACCAGAAACTCAAGTACCAAACGAGTTTTTGTCCCCCATCCAAGCCACTTTCACTTCTTGTGTACAAAGGGGTAACAACTATACATATTCAGATGAAGGGTGATGTGACAAGTGGTGGAGGATGAAAATGATGTAAGACTTTTCCTAATACAATATATACATATTTGGTAAATAATTAGCCTATTAGTCAATTTTGGCTTATTTGATCATTATTAGTTGTTTGATTTGGTTAAGAAATCAATATAAGTGTTTGGTTAATAAGCTTTTTGTAACTCCAAAATACTAAATTTCAAAAGGCTACTCAAAGCAACATTTTCAATTAGCCTTCTGAGAAAAGAAATTATACCAAACAGCTATCAGCTAACAGCTAATTTACCAAACAGTTTTCTACAATCAGCTAATATTATCAATTAATTATACGGAGTACCTTCTAACCTAATCAGCTAACAACATCAGCTAGTCATTTACCAAACAAGGCCATTATATATTGTAGGCTTTAATTATGTGGTGTAAGTGGACTAGACTCATTAAGTAATTGGTTGGATTGGACATTTAGATTTTGTTCACATTTCACCATTATGCCTATATAAAGTTTGCATTGATGGGATGTAGACCAAGACAATTATATAGCACCTAAAGTTATGGTACTCATACTACTCAGTAAATATCAATACACCATCTAGGGTTCTGAGTCAAGTGTGAGACAAAACCACCAATACACCATCTAGGGTTCTGAGTCAACTGAGACAAAATCGCTAACACTCTGCAAATCTATCATTCAAGAGGCAACACAACAAGATATTAACTATGACTGGAGATCAACACGTACGACTTTTGCTTCCACTACTACGAAATTAGGTTTCTCATAGATTCGTTCTATATCATTAGACTATATTTTAGATCTAACAGATGAGATATGTGTATGGCTAAGGTAAGGGAGTAATGAAGACAACACATTTGTTAGCGAAATGTTAGAGTTCCAACACATTCATTATTTGGTTCTTTTAATTCAGTATTATCATTCCTACTCACTTCATTATCACTCTTAAGATCAATTGTCTTGATTTTTTTTAAATTTAAAAAAAAATATTTATTCCAATTATAGGGTCAAACATAACAAAACATCAATATTGCAAATTTCACTAAAACTCATTTTAATTACCAAGTATTTAATTCTCACTTCCATTTCAATTCTCATGTTTGAACCAAGCACATCCTTACATAAATACGGAATAGTTTTTTCGCATTTGGAGATCCTCATAAAAAAGCACTAGAGAGACATGCATCACAAGTTTTCATGCAACTTGTTTAACG
>CP025659.1:47717728-47722728 GCA_003576665.1 Ipomoea trifida
AGTTTTTAAATAAAAAAACTGTTTTTACTAAATCAAAACGAATTCATTTGCATGCCTAAATATGACGAAAATAAAAGGAGGTTTCGAGAACAGTTCTTATATCGTGGACCGCGGTCCACAATCACAATGCATTATGGACCGCGGATCCCCAAAACGACGTCGTTTTGATTAATGAAACATACGGATGAATTCGTGCCACTCACTTTCTTTTCATATATACTGCAGTTTCTTTTCTATATATACCACTCACTTTCTTTTCAAATATACTGTAATTTCTTTTCAAATATACTGCAGTTTCTTTTCATATATACTGCAGTTTCTTTTCATATATACTGCACTTTCTTTTCAACATAACTGCAGTTTCCTTTCAACACAACTGCAGTTACTTTTAGATATAACTATAGTTTCATTCGATAATATACAACTGTAGTTTTATATAAAAAGAAACTGCAGTATATATGAAAAGAAACTGCAGTATATATGAAAAGAAACTGCAATATATATGAAAAGAAAGTGAGTGGCGCGAATTCATCCGTCTATTTCATTGATCAAAACGACGTCGTTTTGGAACCGCGGTCCACAATGCATTGTGGACCCCGGTCCATGATATAATTTGCGTTTCGAGAATGCGGGAGAAGGTCCAAGGTAAGCCCAAGCTAGCCTATGATGTTTGTCTCCTTCACAGTTTGAAGTTTTATCTCCAACGTTCACGATTCCTCTCCAATCTTCCCCCCTTCCCTATAAATTCATACCCCTCCGATCCTTTCTCAGTCATCCACCATTGAATCCGCCAAACTCCAAACTCCAAAGCTAGCAATCACATTTTCATTCCTTTCCACTTACAACTCCCAATTCAATGGCTTCCACTGCTCTAGCATGCTCTGCTTCTCCCTTCGTATCAAACGCCTCCGTTTCCAAGACTCCCAGAACGACGTCCGGTCCGTGCTCCGTTTTCTTGCCCTCGAAATGCGCCGTTAGAAGGCCGCTTAAGCTCAGAGCTCAGGCCGCCGCCGGCGACCACAACAAAGACACCTCCGTCGACGTGCATCACGTCACCACCAATCAAGGCGGCAATAGCAACCAATCCGCCACCGCCGTTGAGCGTCGGCCTCGCCGCATAGCCGCCCTCGATGTCCCTACATTCGGTAAGTAGCATGTATTGATATTTTGTTGTGTTCTATCGTCAACTATTTTTGTCTCATAATATTTGTTAAGAGTACTCTAAAGTGTACGTGCTATATAATGTATATATCCTGTACTCATTGATTCAGTTTTATATTAGGCAATAATAGTTATTTAGTTCAACCAAACTACTTAGTAACACGAAAAGATACTGATGTTTTTGTGTTGGATTGAGGATGAACAGGGCTTTTGGACCCTCTGTCTCCGATGAGAACAATGCGACAAATGCTGGAAACCATGGACAGGCTATTCGAGGACGCCATGACATTCCCGGGAAGGAGCAGAGCCTCGACGGGGGAGATGCGGGCGCCGTGGGACATCCGAGACGAGGAACAAGAGATCAAGATGCGGTTCGACATGCCGGGGCTATCCAAGGAAGAGGTTAAGGTTTCGGTAGAAGACGATGTTCTTGTCATCAAGGGCGAACACAAGAAGGAAGAAGGCAAAGACGAGGATGATTCATGGTCCAGGAGTTACAGCGCGTATGACACCCGGCTTCAGCTGCCGGAAAACTGCGAGAAAGATAAGGTGAAGGCGGAGTTGAAGAATGGAGTGCTCTTCATCTCCATCCCAAAGAGGAAGGTTGAGAAGAAGGTGGTTGATGTAGAGATTAAGTAGAGCTCTTGGTTTTGCAACTATAGGCTGCATAAAAAGTGTGTTTTCTTGAAGTTTTTCCATCCATGTAGTGTATATATATATGCCTGCAATATAAATGCATATACCTATAATATGAGTTGGTTTTATTAACTTTGGGCTGTTGTTTATAAATGCCTTCAAATGCAGTGTTGTCTTAAGGTGTCATCGGAGCGGCATCATTAGTTAGGCAAAATAGTATAATAATATTAAGAAATGCAAAACAAAAGAATATATAAGTGCACTAAAAATGCTCTGTTGTAACACAAAATATAAACTCACCACATCTCAAAAATTCAAAAATTCATCATTATTAAGTGTGGTGAGTTATAATTTATTTTTTTCTAACACTAATGGTGTTTTTCCCATAACTAATTGTGTGACTATACGTTAAGACATAGCTGGAACTTGGTCCGTTATTTATAAACAGCATATATCGCTGACATGATATTGTTCTCCTTTTAACTATAAACAACTCCCTTAAAAAGGGCCCTAAAGAAAGAATAGAAGGCAGAAGACACTTGCTACCAGATTCAGTTGAAGTTTACTTTTAAAGTTCAGTCTATCGCAACCCAACGGCATCTGCCGTGCTTAGGCCCCTTCTTCCCTTACCTAATGAAAGAGTCCACCGCCTGCCTTAGTAGTCTCAAATAAGGCGTGCAGGCCTGCCCCTTTAGTAGGTGATTAACTACCGAAGCGAAGAAAAGGCTGGATCAATCAAAGGGGGTACTACGAGCCCTCTGCCCCACGCATCTAACTAGCTCGCGTGGTTCACCGGTTCCACCGACTAGACCAAAAGAGTGATTCAGTCGATACAGAGGTGCGCTTGAAGTGGGGGGTGTGCTGTCCCTATTGGGCTGGGCCCTTCCCCATAAGGCCCCACCGTCGGGGCATAAGCGCCCTCTTGCTACCCATATGCGAGGCGCCGTCTTAGCCTTCCCTGACCAGGATCGCTCCCACACCTGTAGCGTTCGTGATCGGCCTCCTCAACTGTGTATCGATCGAAAGGCAGGGCGGCACAGCCCCCAACCAAGGGAGTGGTTACGTTAAGTATGTCCCCCCTTATTCCCGACATGCTATGGTGCCCCGGGGTGGGTAGGAGCGGGTCGAGTCCGTATCGCCGCGGAGTTCTTTGTTGGTTATGCATTTTAATTTATAGGAGAAAAGAGCAGGTAGCGCAGGATCTCAAACAATGAAATCTTCCTTGAAAACAAATAAAAAAGGATTGAACTTGTTACTTAATTGATTATTACCAATTTCCAAATCCCAATTCATTGGGCCTTTCGATACAATCAAATAGAAAGCCGAAAAGAAAGTGAATTAGACAAAAAGAAAAGCAACTTGGCCAAAAAACGAAGTGACTTGCCCAAAAAACGAAGTGACTGGGGGAAAAGGAAAAAGAAACGAAGTGACCTGGACCACTTGGGCAAAAAGAAAGTAAGCAACTTATACACATCTTTTTCGAATTTCTTAGGAATCTATTAGTCTAGCTCTTATATATATTATGATTATGAAAGAAAGCAGCATAGCCAATTCTTTTTTAGCTAATGAGAAAAAGATAGGGGCGAAAGATATTCATATGATTAAAGCTCTTTACTCTCGCCCCTTGCTTTTGTTCAATTATAAAAAAATAAGCACTTTGATGGAGATTTGTAGCATCATTCAAGTAAATACAGATTGAGATCGTGTTCTCGAATAAGCTGCTCTTGAGGAAGCATCCAATTCCCAGTCTCTATCCAATCCATGCGGCAAATCTGCCTGTTTTGGACGGTAGGAACGGGGAGCCCTTGAACCTTGAAGCAGGGCTCGAAGAACGAGCCGAGCCGCGCAAGGACGCGGGGATATAGCAAGTAAGCAGCAAGGTTCAACGGATCCCTCGTTACTGCCCAGAGGAGAAGAATAGGTAGGGATGAAGGGATTGGAACCCGTGAAATTTTTTACCCAAAACAAAGGCGCTACCAAGCTGCGCTACATCCCTTTCTTCTTTGACCTGGCACGGTGAGAAGCAGCCCAGTCAGCGCAACTAAAGCAGAGTAGACGGCACGCGTCACCAAGCATACCGCCCGAGGTTCAGGGTTCATCAGCGAATGGAGTTAGGCCCATTTCCTAGCCTAGTTTTAAGCAGAACAGCACCGTCCTAGTCCAGAACAGTACTTCTCTTATGGGCTCGAGGCAAGACAAGCAGCCCGCTTCGCCTCCTCAATTGCTTATACTGTAAGTATAGTGAATGATAGCTCCACCGCTCTAAGTTCCCCGGCTTTAACCTATTCGACCATCCCTGAATAAGGAAAGATTACGACTATTTCCGATAGATAACCAAAGAACAGACAGGAGCAAGCCAGAGACCTATTCCATATGAGCTAGCTAGCCAATGAGATGAGCTACCCATTGAGGGAGCTTAAAGCGATGTCCCTATGTGCCAGCCTTTATCTTCCTTTCATATAGGTCCTTCCTTGCGTATTACAATTTCATTTTTTTTTGCTGATAGAGGGATCAAATGGCATAGTTCATTTGTTGGTAGCTTGGAGGGGCCACTTTTTCGGGACCTATTCTCTTAATAGGCGGAAAAGCGAAATAGGAAAGGGGCCGAGCTGACTGATGAGTGTCTTTTTAGCCTTTAAAAGGCTCTCATGTGGAGCAGTATATCACTGGCAGTCCTTAGTGAGTGCGGCACGCACCTTTTTGTTTGTTTCGGAGCCGTTTTGGCGGGGCGGAACTCTCCCTACGTAGGGTGGGGAAGATAACTCGGAATAGGCTAGAATCTGGACACCTGAAAGCGGGGTTCACTGATCCGAACTCCCTTCATGGCTTTGCTTGAAGTTTACTTTTAAAGTTCAGTCTATCGCAACCCAACGAGTTCTTTCAATAGTAGTCCCTAAGAAAGAATAGTTCATTGCCTCCCTTTTTCAAGAGTACAATGTAGTATTTGTTCATCTCGAACCGCCCACTCTCATGTAAGGTGCAACCGGGTGCCACTAAACCCCCAAGGTCTTTGGCTTCTTTTTCATATTTTATTCAATCAAGAAATCTAATTTACTTTCCTTATTACACCACAAGAACTGCACTGGGTCTGCACTGCCTTAGGAAGCTTTCAAAATCTCTAAGACTCATACCGGACTCAGTATAAAAGGAACGTATCAAGGAGGTGTTGACCATCATTGGCATTGGTTGATTGTTCATAGCTA
>CP025659.1:47727728-47732760 GCA_003576665.1 Ipomoea trifida
TTGTATTGAACGCATGGCGTAGCTAGGACCCTTCAAATCATGTTTGAGCCTATGTGAAAACCAAAACCCACCCCCTATTTTACTAAGGCTGGAAGGAATGCCCACCAAGTTCAGATAAGGGAATGCTTTCCCCAACCATTAAAGGAAAGACTCGACGAAGGGAGGGAGATGCGGCGGGGGAAGGAAAACGCTTTCGGAGATCGAGATTTGTTTTTCATCGAAAACGAAGAAGGCCGAGGATGGCCTACGGTGCGTCTTATCTGAAGGGAACACGCTTTTTTGACCGCCGTGGTATGATTGCCGGGCCCTCTCCTCGTTCCGCCCGCTGGCCTATTGGGATAGCAGCCTTCGGGCTTTGCCTGCCTCCAGCTCGGCCCGGGAAAGCGCTGGCAACAACAGAAAGGAAGGGGTCCATGCAGCTGCTGCGTCCGCCCCCTTCTTAGTCAATGGGGCACAGCGGGTTCGGCATCTACTACAAAAGAGAGAATCCACTTCAGATAACCACGCCTCTGCTAGGCAGCGTGTGGAATGGCCGAGAGCGGACCTTTTTGGATATATAATCCAAGTCGAGAGTAGAGTTACGGGAACAGCCGTCTGATGGAAAACAACTTTCACGTTCGGTTCAGAGAGCACTTTTTTCGTTGATAATTCCTCGTTCCCTTTCGTGTGAATTCCCCAGCGACGAATTCAAAACTTGTGGGGCCCTATCTATTCCATCTCTCGAGCCCCGAAGAAAACCCCCTCCCCTTCGGACTCCATATCCCTTTTGACTCTATATATGTGGGCACCTGATATCTATGAGGGTTCACCCACCCCGGTTACAGCATTCCTTTCTATTGCGCCTAAAATCTCTATTTCTGCTAATATTTCACGTGTTTCTATTTATGGTTCTTATGGAGCTACATTGCAACAAATCTTCTTTTTCTGCAGCATTGCTTCTATGATCTTAGGAGCACTGGCCGCCATGGCCCAAACGAAAGTCAAAAGACTTCTAGCTCATAGTTCAATTGGACATGTAGGTTATATTCGTACTGGTTTCTCATGTGGAACCATAGAAGGAATTCAATCACTACTAATTGGTATCTTTATTTATGCATCAATGACGATAGATGCATTCGCCATAGTTTTAGCATTACGCCAAACCCGTGTCAAATATATAGCTGATTTGGGCGCTCTAGCCAAAACGAATCCTATTTTGGCAATTACCTTCTCCATTACTATGTTCTCATACGCAGGAATACCCCCGTTAGCCGGCTTTTGTAGCAAATTCTATTTGTTCTTCGCCGCTTTGGGTTGTGGGGCTTACTTCCTAGCCCCAGTGGGAGTAGTGACTAGCGTTATAGGTCGTTGGGCGGCCGGAAGGTTTCCACGAGTAAGTAAGTTTGGGGGACCGAAGGCAGTTCTCCGTGCACCGGACACGTAGCTTACCGAATCAGTTGCGACACGGATGGGAATGCATGCTACGAAAGATAGGGTCGAGTCTGATACAGAAACCGTCTACTCAATATCCTTGTACGAGTCCACAATCACTACACGAGATGAACCTTAGTTTGGTGAATTGAAGTTGGCCTTAGGTGTAATGACTCCCAGTTACTCCGCGCGATCGTATACTGAGGTGCTCCCCGCCGGTTGTTGGAACGACGCGAGCCGGGCCGGGTCTCGATTCAGAAAGATGAAGGGCCCAAAAGTCTAAATAGGGGGTTACAAATTCCCCATCTCATTGGGGGCGGAAAACGAATCGACATCTCGATGTGATACAGCCCTTTCTATTTTAGTTGGGAAAGAACGGCGAAGTCCATCCGAACCGTCCAATGAAGAATAAGAGGAGAGCAAAGCGAAAGCGCCAATGGCGCGCGAAGCGCATGCGGAACGGGCACGGAGAAAAAGAAGTGTGGAGGAGAAGCAGCCGAGCTCATTCCCTTCGCTTCCTGGGTCAAAAGCTGTCTTTCCTGGCCAAATAAAGGATTTGGGGCTTCTTGCTAGGCTACTTTACTATAAATATCCATTTTTTTTAGTAATATATGAATAGAAAGATAGATCCATCCATCTATGCTATCTGATTTCTATTTTTATATCTAAAAAGAATCGATTTCATTCAACGTTTGATTCAAAGAACTGCGCTTAGCCCCCCCACTCATGAAACGGCTCTGCTGCAATGGATGGCAGAGGGTCCGTAGTACCCGAAGCACTGGAGTGATCCAGTAGCCGGGAAGGGGCCTAGAAGTGCCTACTACTACACCACACTACACAGGGCTCTACACATTTACAAAGCTAACCCCTGTCCAGTGCCTGGCAGAGCTAAGGGGGCTTCAATCCTTACTCTTTATCCCCATCTTCTTAAGGCTAACGGGGCCTTACTTATTCAGGGGGGAGCCTCGAAAAGCACTGTTGAGAGGAAGATCCTTGGCCCCTCTTCATTCTCTACAAGGTTCCAAACCTTTCTTCAACATAGGTGACAACGAGCCAGGCAGAGATGGAAGAGATCAAACACGGGAATAAGAAGCAAGCTCGCCTTCCTTTTTGATCATTTTTATAGAGGGGGATGCAGAAAGTGGACAAAATAGACTCGCATTTCTCATCGAACAAATACAGTATTTCATTGGTTACATATTTCAAACGCTCCTAACCCCTTCCTTCGTAGAGCCCGTGTATTGTAAGTGATCCGAACCTGCCCGGAGCGAGCCTCCCATAGAGGCAAGTGAAGTTGGTGAGCCGTATGATGGGCAACTATCTCCTGCGGTTCGGAGAGGACTCAGCTGTTAGTTAGTACCCCCTTGGTTTCGGGGTGGACCCTTTCACTCTATTTTATTATATACGCTTAGCGAAAAGAATGTTTTTTGATACACCTAGGACATGGATTCTATATGAACCAATGGATCGTGACAAGTCGTTACTACTAGCAATGACTTCCTCTTTCATTACTTCATTCTTTCCATATCCTTCTCCTTTGTTCTCAGTTACTCATCAAATGGCACTCAGTTCATATCTTTAAGTTCGATCATTGACAAGGTTCAAAGAAAGGGTGGGCCTAGGTTTAGTAAAGAGTCAGGGACATATCGAGCCCCTTACGAAGAAAAGATCTGCTAGCCTTTCCCGTCCGATGGAAATGCCGCGGGGGGGTATGGCGACACGAGTGCCAGGGAGTATAAGAGCAGCGAAAGGTACGTACGGTGGAGGTTGGTTGAAGATGATGTTACGCGGCGTTCAGAACCAGTCTTGAAGTTAATGAATTAGAAAAGAAGAAGTAAGGAAATGAGACGACTCTTTCTTGAACTATATCATAAACAGATCTTCCCCTCCACACCAATCACGAGTTTTTCTCTATTCCTCTCGTATATCGTCGTAACGCCCTTAATGCTAGGTTTTGAAAAAGACTTTTCATGTCATTCCCATTTAGGTCCGATTCGGATCCCTCCGTTGTTTCCTTTTCCTTCCGCACCTTTTCCTCGAAATGAGAAAGAAGATGGTACACTTGAATTGTATTATTTAAGTGCTTATTGCTTGCCAAAAATCCTACTTCTACAATTGGTAGGTCACCGGGTTATTCAAATAAGTCGTGTTTTCCGTGGTTTTCCCATGTTACAACTTCCGTACCAATTCGGTCGATCCGGAATGGATCGGTTAAACATTCCATTAGGGAGCCTGGTCTTGACTCTTCTGTGTGGTATTCATTCTCGTTCGGCTCTTGGAATCACATCCAGCAGTGGTTGGAACAGCTCGAAAAATTTAACCACTTCACCTACTTCATTGCCCCCAACCGTTTCTCGTACCTCTATTGAAACAGAATGGTTTCATGTTCTTTCATCGATTGGTTATTCCTCTCCGTTCGTATCTCTTTTTCCAATTATTAGTTCACACTCGATTAGTTCACAAGATTGAATGGCCAATTCTCCTCCGAACCCTCGATTCGATTGTTTTCCAAGAATGTTGAGCCGGGTATGTAAGCCATGTATCTGGGAGGAACTTAAATAAAAGAAGAAGGGCTTTCGGTTTTTTGCACCCCGTTTTGGTCTTTCAGCTATTTAAAAATGAAATAGATCAAGTAATTAAGTAACTTTATATCTTCTTTTTTAGAAGAAAGATTATATATATGTCCAATCTCTAGTGGTGGTGGGACCAACCAAGATGTATGTCGTCCGACCCGACCTCAGACTCTTTCTTCCCGACCTATTTTACTCTCTGGCCGCAGTTATTTAGGTGGTATTCCGAAATTTAAGAGATCGAATTCCTCCCAGGAACACACGAAACAAAGATATGAACTGGGTAAATAGAAATGGAAAAAAGATGTTTCCAATTCATCAAAATTAGAAGCTTTTTCTACATCCATATGATCTACTAAAGTAGATCGGTATTGACCATATAATAAAAGCAGATCTTGGTCCATGGAGTCCCAAGAAGGTAAGAACTCCAACCTGTCCGATGCTTCTTCGGCCAAATACGATATACAAGTGGGACCTGCACTATGAGCAAGCTGTGCGAAAAACCGCTTCTTTTTTCCGGTTAAGAAACTACTTGGGCGAAATAGGGTTCTACCGGGAAACCATGGATTTTTGAGTTTTCGCCATTGGTTACTGGTTGAGCCACTGGAATGGAATGAGATAAGAATCTCTGGAGATCTTTCCTCTCCACTTACTCGTAACAGGCTTTTCTTCTGTAGAAGACTTCTTCCGAATGGCATAATTGTCCTATTTTTTCCTCGATCTTCAAACTGACTCCTCCTACTCCTCCTCCTTCTCCTTTAGGATCCTCGTTGGTCCTTTTTACATAACATTCTCGGCCGCTTAAGATACTTACTATCTCTCTCTATCTATCTTTATACGCAATATCTTTCTTTAAAAAGAAGAGTGACTACTGATTTCTGCTCGTAGTTCCTCTCTAGTTAGTGTACTCGTGGTACTCGGTAGTGCGCTCGTGATACAGTACTCGCGCAACAGCGCTTACAGCAGCTCTTAGCAATTGTATGCACGGTAGTTCGGAGTGATGGGGCAAGCACAAATGATGGTAATGGAATGAATCGTTCATAAAAACAAAA